>OX438798.1:3885234-5085234 GCA_949316475.1 Hypomecis punctinalis
TCAACGTGTCAGAACGAGCCAGCGTGATGGCGATGTATATATCTGTCACTTTTTCACACGTTGAAAGATTTCTTTTTGTGGCTTTTCGTGGTCGCATGCTGGACCAGCACTGACAAAGAGTAAATGGATCGAAGCAACAGGACGACGTGACTGGATTCCTAAATTTTTTTTGGAAAAGTGATTGCTCACATAATAAAGATGCCTGAAGCCACCTTCAATACCTCAAATAGAAACCGTAATTATACATTCGATGATAAGGTATACACATAATATAATTCTGTAATAGAATTGATGGAAGACGTGTTTAGTGTTTTGTTAAAATATGAGTTATTTTGGGGGTGATTTGCCTTTGAATTAAATTACATTTTATTTTGACGCGTGTTTGAAAATATAATCTGATTTTATTTGCATAATCGGCCTTGTGGGAGTCGCGCACGAAGGATGCCGTACTATTATTCAGTAAAGATTTACATTTTCTGAAGTACCTACCTAATACAATTTTATAGATCATATAAAAAATTTAGGTACGTCTAGGTATAACGGTTCCGTATTTAAAAGATATCTATAATTATATTGACTAAGAGACGCTAAAATTGAAAAGATGTAAACGAATCACCCGAAAAATCTCCCGCTCGCACAAATTCTGCATGTATACATTCAGCTAATCCAATGATTCAATTATAGAGCTCCAAACTAGAACAATTCGATTGTAATAAAATTATTCTGCTTCTTTTAAATATTGGCGTCGCATGGAATATGTATTTGCCAGTGTCAAGTGTAAGTTCTATTAGATAGAAACACAAGTTTTATAAATTAATACAATACGGCGCGTTGACATGATTTTTCAGTGTTTATTCCAAAACTTCCTAAATACTAATAAAGCTGCACAATCATTATCATCAATTATACACTATATAGATTCAGTTACATAATCCATATATTATGCAAAAAGTATAAAATCACGTTATCGATACAATTAAACTGCACAATCACAGCGCCCATCACTAGCTAAATGCCAAAAAATAACTGTGATACCATATTCAAATTCGAGATTGGCCCATTATTTTTTTTTTTTGGCTTGGCATGTTGGTGCATTTGCCATTGTGATGTAACATTAATAAAATAAAGTGTATTTAATAACTTAAACACGGCATTTAAATTATGACCAAATTAAGGCGGAGTGCCTCCATACAAATTTTACTTGACCTTCTTTCGTAACCTGCTATGATTTTCAACTTATTATTACTTAAGATAGACCTAATCTTGGCTTTTACATTGGCGATTTCAATAATATGATCATTTTATAGCCGAGAAATACATTTATGGACTAGGTGGTCGTCCATAGCGAGATGATGATGATGAAAGGATAACATCTCGCAAAGGAGTACTCCACCGGGCAAGGTGTTGTGCCCGGGGATAGCTATCCGACAGTGTTAACTTAGGTCTTGATATGGTTCGGCCGTCGTTGTAAATTTCGTTTGCGCGATGCAGACTCTGGCTTGTCATTGGCTGAGGCGCGGCGATACAGCTTGTGGTTGGTTGCCGGACGGCGCGCGTAGCTAGCGCCATCTTGTAGCGAATGTAGTGAAGTTAGTCGCTACATCACTCCCCCTTCCAGACGAGTAGTCGATGTGTGTTGAGTGTGCTGCAGCGTTGAGTCTTGAAGCACGTGCCAGTGGTGCAGGCAGGTTGCTCGCGGTCTACAGTGAGTCGAGACCGGGCGGGATCCACGGTGAGTCGGGATTGAGCCATCCACAATGAGTCGGGACCGAGCGTGTGCCTGGTTGCATCAGGATCCAGGTAGCGCGGTGAGTCAGCTGCGTTGGAGCTGATGATGAGGCTGAAGTGCTGGCTGGTGATGCGTCTGCTTGATGTAATTGCTGATGATGATGATGGAGAAGGAGGTTGCGTGTCTGCCTGATGTTGCTGCCGATAATGGTGTTCTTCATCTTGGTGGTGTTGTGTTCATCACGTCGGGGTCACCACTTTGGACTTGTTGGTCGTCCATAGCGAGATGATGATGATGAAAGGATAACATCTCGCAAAGGAGTACTCCACCGGGCAAGGTGTTGTGCCCGGGGATAGCTATCCGACAGTGTTAACTTAGGTCTTGATATGGTTCGGCCGTCGTTGTAAATTTCGTTTGCGCGATGCAGACTCTGGCTTGTCATTGGCTGAGGCGCGGCGATACAGCTTGTGGTTGGTTGCCGGACGGCGCGCGTAGCTAGCGCCATCTTGTAGCGAATGTAGTGAAGCTAGTCGGGGGAATCACGTCGGGGTCACCAATATGGACTATGTGGTCGTCCATGTCGAGATGATGATGATGAAAGGATAACATCTCGCAAAGGAGTACTCCACCGGGCGAGGTGTTGTGCCCGGGGATAGCTATCCGACAGTGTAACATTTTTGGTCTTGTTATGGTTCGGCCGCCGCTGAGAATTTCGTTTGCGCGATGCAGCCCTCGGCTAGTGATTGATTTCAATCCAAAAATTCGGCTAATTTTACATTTGTAGTAGTGCAAGTTTTACTAGCACGTCATAATAGTTGACGTAGATTTTGAATGCTAAAAACGACGTTGTCAGACTGTGCAATGCAAGAATAGAGCGGCGCTATATCGCTGTGTTGGCGCGACGCGACGTTGCCGCTTCGCGTGAAAACAATTTTTAGCATATAATCAAAAGTACAAAAAACAAGTTGTTTTCTTTACAAGCTATTATTTAATTTCTTCACCTGTCCTGATGTCCGCTTACCGACTGAGCTGAAATTTTGCATACATGTGTAAATCGCGTGACAATGCCAAATTATGATGATATAGTGCTGAGCTGATGATGGAGCTGGATGGAGGTCAAAGGAACTTCACAATGAAATTACACAACCTCAGAGAGATCATCGTAGAGCATCGTAGAGTTTGACCTTTTTTGAATCGTCTTGACGAGTAGTTTGTTTTTCAATGGTAACCAGGGTCAGATGATGGAGCAGGCAGAGTCATATGAACTCGGTATTGACATGACATAACCCCACCGAGTTTTAGCTCGTTTGATTAGTGTTGGCGAACAATTTATTTTTAGATGGTTGTCAGGCTCTGATCTGATGAACTCAGAAAATAAATGACGCAACCCCATCGAGTCTCGGCGCGTTTGTTTTGTCTTGACAAGCACTTTGGTGCTAGATGGTAACCAGGATCTGATGATGGAGCTGGAAGGTGGATTTAGAAACTCAGTAATAAAACGACATAGCTCCATCGAGTATGGACTTGTCTGATTTTCTGGTCAGGGTCTGGTGATGGAGTCATAGGAACTCAGTGATAAAATGACATAACCTCATCGAGTATGGGCTCGCTAGCTTGGCCTTGACGAGCACTTTGGTGCTAGATGGTAACCAGGGTCTGATGATGGAGCTGGAATGTGGATTTAGGAACTCAGTAATGAAACTACAAATCTCTATCGAATATGGACTGATCTGATTTATCATGACGAGTACTTAGGTACTAGACGGTAACCAGGGTCTGATGATGAAGCTGGAAGGTGACCATAGGAACTCGGTAATTAAATGACGTCACCCCATCCATTCGGGTCATTCCCGTAAGTTCTACCATTAGTTCTACTAGTAGAACTAGCGACATTACAGGTGTCACAGTAACAGCGTCAAAGTGACAGCTGTCAAATTTCAAAGTGATTTATCTCGGTTATTATCGATCGTAGAACACTGCTGTTATCACAAAAGTGATAGAGCTCGACAAGATCTACATTTCTGATGACAGCTGTCAAACTTCAAAGTGATTTATCTCGGTTATTGTCGATTGTAGACCACCGCTGTCTTCACAAAAGTGATAGAGCTTGACAAGATCTACATTTCGGATGACAGCTGTCAAACTTCAAAGTGATTTATCTCGGTTATTATCGGTTGTAGAACACTGCTGTCTTCACAAAAGTGATAGAGCTCGACAAGATCTACATTTCGGATGACAGCTGTCAAACTTCAAAGTGATTTATCTCGGTTATTGTCGATTGTAGACCACCGCTGTCTTCACAAAAGTGATAGAGCTTGACAAGATCTACATTTCGGATGACAGCTGTCAAACTTCAAAGTGATTTATCCCGGTTATTATCGATTGCAGACCACCGTTGTCTTCACAAAAGTGATAGAGCTCGACAAGATCTACATTTCGGATGACAGCTGTCAAACTTCAAAGTGATTTATCTCGGTTATTATCGATTGCAGACCACCGTTGTCTTCACAAAAGTGATAGAGCTCGACAAGATCTACATTTCGGATGACAGCTGTCAAACTTCAAAGTGATTTATCTCGGTTATTATCGATTGTAGAGCACTGCTGTCTTCACAAAAGTGATAGAGCTCGACAAGATCTACATTTCGGATGACAGCTGTCAAACTTCAAAGTGATTTATCTCGGTTATTATCGGTTGTAGAACACTGCTGTCTTCACAAAAGTGATAGAGCTCGACAATATCTACATTTCGGATGACAGCTGTCAAACTTCAAAGTGATTTATCTTGGTTATTATCGATTGTAGAACACTGCTGGCTTCACAAAAGTGATAGAGCTTGACAAGATCTACATTTCAGATGACAGCTGTCAAATGTCAAAGTGATTTATCTCGGTTATTATCGATTGTAGAACACTGCTGTCTTCACAAAAGTGATAGAGCTCGACAAGATCTACATTTCGGATGACAGCTGTCAAACTTCAAAGTGATTTATCTCGGTTATTTTCGATTGTAGAACACTGCTGTCTTCACAAAAGTGATAGAGCTTGACAAGATCTACATTTCGGATGACAGCTGTCAAATTTCAAAGTGATTTATCTCGGTTATTATCGATTGTAGAACACTGCTGTCTTCACAAAAGTGATAGAGCTTGACAAGATCTACATTTCGGATAACAGCTGTCAAACTTCAAAATTATTTATAGATATCTTTGAGTTCTATCACTTTTGTAAAGACAGCAATGGTCTAGAACCGATAGTAACCGAGATAAATCACTTTGATATTTGACAGCTGTCATCTCAAATGTAGATCTCGTCGAATTCTATCACTTTTGTCAAGACAGCGGTGGTCTACAATCGACAATAACCGAGATAAATCACTTTGAAGTTTGACAGCTGTCATCCGAAATGTAGATCTTGTCAAGCTCTATCACTTTTGTGAAGACAGCGGTGGTCTACAATCGACAATAACCGAGATAAATCACTTTGAAGTTTGACAGCTGTCATCCGAAATGTAGATCTTGTGGAGCTCTATCACTTTTGAAAAGACAGCGGTGGTCTGCAATCGAGAATAATCATGATAAATCACTTTGAAGTTTGACAGCTGTCATCCGAAATGTAGATCTTATCGAGCTCTATCACTTTTGTGAAGACATCAATGGTCTACAATCGTTAATAACCGAGATAAATCACTTTGAAGTTTGACAGCTGTCATCCGAAATGTAGATCTTGTCAAGCTCTATCACTTTTGTGAAGACAGCGGTGGTCTACAATCGACAATAACCGAGATAAATCACTTTGAAGTTTGACAGCTGTCATCCGAAATGTAGATCTTGTCGAGCTCTATCACTTTTGTGAAGACAGCAGTGTTCTACAACCGATAATAACCGAGATAAATCACTTTGAAGTTTGACAGCTGTCATCCGAAATGTAGATCTTATCGAGCTCTATCACTTTTGTGAAGACAGCAGTGTTCTACAATCGATAATAACCGAGATAAATCACTTTGAAGTTTGACAGCTGTCATCCGAAATGAAGGTCTTGTGGAGCTCTATCACTTTTGAAAAGACAGCGGTGGTCTGCAATCGAGAATAATCATGATAAATCACTTTGAAGTTTGACAGCTGTCATCCGAAATGTAGATCTTATCGAGCTCTATCACTTTTGTGAAGACATCAATGGTCTACAATCGTTAATAACCGAGATAAATCACTTTGAAGTTTGACAGCTGTCACCTATGCCACCTGTCAAGCCACTAGTTCTACTAGTAGTACTTATAGCAGAACTTACAGGAACGTTCCGACTCGATGCGGTTATGGCGTTTATTTACTGAGTCTCTATGGT
The DNA here is from genome assembly GCA_949316475.1 of Hypomecis punctinalis. NCBI lineage: Eukaryota > Metazoa > Arthropoda > Insecta > Lepidoptera > Geometridae > Hypomecis > Hypomecis punctinalis. Next base: position 3,891,303 of record OX438798.1, read on the forward strand.
CACCTTCCAGCCTCATCATCAGACCCTGGGTACCATCTAGTGCCAAAGTACTCGTCAAGACGAAACAAACGAGATGAGACTTGATGGAGCTATGTCGTGTAATTACTTAGTTTCTATGACCACCTTCGAGCTCCATCATCAGAGCCTGGTTACCATCTAGCACCAAACTACTCGTCGTGACTATTCAAATGAGCCCAAACTCGATGAGATTGTGTCGTTTCATTGCGATGTTCCTTTGGCCAGCAACCTTCCAGCTTTATCATCTGATCAGTCATCATAATATTTCATTGTCACGCGATTCGCATATCATGCATACTATGCAACTTACTGGGAACAAATTATTAGGTAATCTATGTACAATAAATAAAGAAAAAAAAATCTTCTGCAAAATTGAATATTTCGAATCTAAGATTCGAACTCAGTACTTCAGATTGGAAATTCTTCACATCACAGTACAACTTTGCTATTTGAGAAGATGACAATGTGACCAATTTTGATGTATAGTTATTACTGTTAATTTCATTTGCTAGTGTGTGTGTTTTGTTTACACGCACGAGAGTAGATCTTTTCATTGACCTTTTCTCAGGAGTTTAGGTACCAAAAGTTTCAATTGTGTTTTATACGCCTAAAGAATGAAAGGAAATATTCTCAAAAATACTTTAAATTTATTATTTCATGCTAAATAATGAAAAATTAATAAATAACATTAGTTTCGAAGAAATAGCGCCATCTCCCGGATTAAGTTGCTTAGCTCCACGTGTCAAATACCCTTAATGTTATGGGCTTAACGTATCTTGGTGATGTGACAGAAAGTAAAAAAATATTTCCGAAGCTAGTGGAAATTGCACAGTTATTGTGCAGATATTTCACAGTGGTAATACATACTTGGCGACAGCGGTTTTCATTGAAAATTGTCATCGATTTCCTTTCTAATTAAAGTAGTTCGCTGTTCTGTGCTCGTTACATTTCGAGAAAGTTCATATTTTTCTGAGTCTATTACAACAGTTAAAAACAAAAAAACAGAACTTCGATTTTTTTAAAATTAATTTTGAATTTATTAAGATAAATAAATATATTATTTGGCTCAATAGGTACTTAGTTTATCTCTATCAACTCTGGTTAAGTAACCTCCAAAATGTTAAATAAAAGCATTTTTACAAATTAGATACACTTTTTAAGTGTTTTTTTGTCACATTATACCTACAACTGGTAGCACAGGTAGGTTATATTTTTTAATTTTAGCATATTAAAACATGAGTGTGGAAGAATCAGCTTCGAGTGCAAGTAAAATATCGATAGAAGCACTTTATTATTGCTATACTTACTAGAAAAAATAATAAGCTGTATTGTTATTTTTCATACAATTTATTTTTCGCATTTAATAGGACAATCTACAAAACACTAAGTATATAAAGGTCAATAAAAGAATGAGGGAAATCATTTGTGTTTCAGGTGGGATAAATCTGAAATTCAAATATTATTATAAACAGGGTTATCTGCTTACCCTGTATTGAGTAAAAATGATTGGTTGATTAAAACCATTATTACGAACGTTTACTATGAGACCAACCCGAAATTCGAGAAAAAAAGCAGCTGTTTCATGCAAAACTGAAACTCGGAATCGACAAAATGTGTGTAACAGCAGATTTTTTCCTTAAATTATAGTCTAGTCTCAAACTATAGCCTTATAGTAAACCTCCTTTCGGCTGAGTACATCAGTTCATTATAATATTATCTCTACACCATCATCTTAATGCCCTCAGCGCCTCCCATCCGCTAGTAGACATCTTTGCCGACGAATGGACAACAATTATTTTTTCATATTGCGAAGAAGTCAAATTGTGATCTCAAATATTCCTAAAATTTAACGGTAGGTATAGTTAGCGTAAAAAAATAATAACACGTTGTTGTTCTTATAACTTTTAATTTATGTTTGTATTTATTCTGTTCTATTTTATGTAATTTTTTAATTCGTAGTCTTTACGGATAAAAAATATAAAGCCTAGTACTTATTAAGTGCTGTAAGTTACATTTTCATTTCAATAAACATATTGAAAATCTCGACTCGCTTTTGACCAGTTTTGTTCATATTTACAAATCTTGTTAGAATATATTAAACCATCTTGCGAAATATTATAAAAATTAGCTGATAAATAGCGCGATAGCAAATTATATCTACCCGTAGTTACCGAGCTGTACTAGTTACTAAGTACAACACAATTCATTATTTTGGTATTATACAAGAAAAGTGCATAGGTCATAGAAGTAGGTCCTTAATTGATTACAATGACTTACTAACGTACGTGGTATTAGATTATAATTATATAAGTAGTAATTACTTCTCTCTACAACCTAACATCACATTCCCGAAATGTTTTGTTGTTATTGTCACCCTATACAATAAATTTGTAAATAAACCAAGAAACTCACCTAAAAAATGAAATTCCACAACCAGCATAAGCTTCACTATTACAGTCCTTAACGCAACAATTTTTCACCTTTTTTCAACTTATAAATATATTAAGCAGTAAGCAGAATGACGACTTTTGCATAAATTAATATTGTTTTTGGAAGCGCCATAGGTGCAGCCGTGCGTAGTTGGTAAATTACTACTAATTCTACTAATATGAAAAAACAGTTTTTGTATTGCAAAAATAATTACGTACCAATATTAAAATCAGAACATTTTCGAACTTATTACGTTAATTAGAATACATTTTATGCTAATCTATTTATCAACTTGTACGATTAAATGCGATTTAATGATTAACAGATATATGAGATAATCTACCATCCAATAGTAAAGTTTTATTAATACTGGTAAGTTTCGAGAAAGGGACAACGCCCAACAGTTGTTGCTGTCCTGCTCGGAATGTTTTTCCCATTTGATAAGTAAGAAACAAATGTGAACCTTTTGGCTATAGAAAGAAAGTACATTTTTCTTTTTTAAATTTTGCTTCGTAAGCGTTCCAGTTCTCGTATGAAACTTCCTTGCTCACTGGTCAGTTGCATGGCAACGTCACAGTGCATTGTTGTTTAAGATTCTGAAACGACAAAGTCATATTATAGTTGTGTACGATTGCGCCTAATTTACTAGGGTCAGGGTGTACAAAAATATTGTTATCTTGGAATAAAATGGGCGTAAGTGTACACGAAAAACAAAATAAGTACAACTAAGTTATGTCTAGTAGTTCTACGTACAGTAGATTTCGTACTTAGGTATATGTTTAACAGAATCTTCATAAACCTATATCTCTAGTCGCAGATATTGAAATCTACTTAGCCTATTATAATGCAAAGGTTTTGTGACACGGGGACAGACAACGAAATTATAAAGGTTTCTTGTTTTACCATGGAACCCTTTAAAAGCTTACTATATAGAAATGCAACATTACACAAAACGCAATCTTGAGTCCTTTTCATCTAAGCTTCCACGGTAATTAATCGAATTCACTTTGACAGATTAGCCATGCGAACTTTCGGGAACGACCCATGCGACTGTGGCGCCGCATCAGCGTGACTTCTTTCTTGATTATGGACTCTAATAAAAGTCGGGTAGTATTTAATCGAGTGCCTATTAATTTGAACCAAGCGAAAATTGATTCGAATTAGAGGGCCTGAATGGGCGATGAAAAGCGAGCGAAAACTAATGCCTAAATTAGCAACTTGACACTAAATATTTGAGATACTAATTGTCCCACTTGTTTTATTGTGACTGCAGGGTCGCGTTGGATTCAAGCTGCTTCCAATCAGTCTTATTGAAAGTCTATAGGGGAGGTCTATGAACAGCAGTACGTCTTTTTGCTGATAATAATGATGACTACTTTTTGTTTCACTCCTAACCTACATAAGCAATTTGTTTCTGGCAGTTTTCCGGATGCTGTCGCGGCACGCTTGCTTCGCTCGCTCGGCTCGTGCGTTATTTGTCTAACGTGTTTTACATGTTCTAACCTAACTTTTTTTTTTTTTGCTTCACACCTAATATTTAATGTGACGATATTCGAAACTTTATTCGTCTAATAGCTGTTTGGCAAAGTGAAAGATTTGACAAATTAAAAATGTTCCAGGCGTTTTTTTTGTCATTTTAATAAACAATTATTCTAGTAAATGAAACGTCATACAAAAATTTGCTAATAGTTGTTGGTGAGTGGTCAAAGTGTAACATAGATGAAACGTTAGTTAGCAAGTGATAATATGATCGGCCAAACAATTTTTCTTAAAAAGGCAGGGAACCGTATGTTTCATTTGATTTCATAAATTACATCTGCCAGTACAGTCTAAAACTAATGCGATAGTGTAAGAAAAAAGCACAGACCTATAAGAGAAAGACCTCTTATAGGTCTGTGGAAAAAAGCTACTTCCAAAATAAATTATACATTATTCAATTCATAATGATGTGATTTGAATTCATAATAATGATAATTACCGCAACTCATAAAACGATGCTCTTATGTCCAGCTCAAAGCCGACAAATAGTCACATACTCGATAGTCGCCCACATCCATATGATAGTCGCCCACCTATAATATTTTTCACCCGGTTTGCTATTACCATAAAATTTTAATCAGCTCATTCTCCATCACATATATCATAACAAGCTTGTGCCCGCGGCTCCGCCCGCGTGGAATTTGACTTTTGTGCTGTCCTACAGGAACCTTTTATTTTTCGGGATAAAAAGTAGCCTATGTCACTTTCCGGCGCTTGAACTATCCGTGTCAAAAATCAAGTTGCTCCGTTGTTGCGTGAAAGAGGAACAAACCAACAAACTTTTCGGATTCATAATATTAGTATGATTAATAAGTAAATTAGTGGAACTGTTAAGACCGTTTTGAGGAGGTGTAAACCTGATATTACATAATGTTTCTATTTACATTTTTTCTATCCTTGCCAGAGCTCAACAAATATACCTAGATGTGAGCATAATTACCTATATAAACTCAGAAGCATAGTTGGTTCCCGTAATAAATAAATTTTAAAATTAGCTATTGAAACAAAATGATGATGATGACAAATAAAATTATGTTATTGTATTGTTATTGCATACTGTACTGTTATTGTGTCTATATTAATTATTGTTAATATTTTATGATGACAGTATGCTCAATTTTAAAGGCGCCAACGTAAATTTTATAGCAACCTGATATAATGTTCTCTCTATCAAATGCTTTCCTTTAGTGAAAAAGAAACAGGAATAATCTCTGTTAAAAAATCGCTAAATTGCTGTTTAAATCACAATGGCGTATTTAAAATTGGGCCAATTGTTCTAAAAGTAATTAAAAAGTCTAATGAAAAATTAAAAATATTGAATTGTCTTACCGATGGTATAGGATAGACATATTTACTAGCTGGTCCCAGTGTGAGTCAGCATGTGTCTGTTCAAATTACCTCTCCGGACTGTTTTATATTCGCACATATCACATCCGTGTAGCTTCACCGCAGTGTGAGTCAGCATGTGCTGTTTTACCTTATGTGCCTGTGCTGCTTTATAATCACAGAAATCACATTTATATGCCTTTACTTCAGCGTGTGTCAGCATGTGCTGTTTTAGCAAATTTGCCTGTGCGCCTTTATATTCACAGAAACCACATGTATATGCCTTCATTCCAGTGTGAGTCAGCATGTGTTTTTTCAAAATATCTTTCCGGGCTGTTTTATATTCGCACATATCACATTCATATGGCTTTTCCCCAGTGTGAGTTAGCATGTGCTTTTTTAACGAACTTGTCTGTTCTGCTTTATAATCACATAAATTACATTTATATGGCTTTTCCCCAGTGTGAATCAGCATGTGTTTTTTCAAATTACCTTTCCGTACTGTTTTATATTCGCACATATCACATCCATGTGGCTTTTCCCCAGAATGGGACAGCATGTGTAGTTTTAACGCATTTCCCTGTGCTGCTTTATAATCACAAAAACCACATTTATATGCCTTCACTCCAGAGTGAGTCAGCATATGTTGTTTCAAATCAGCTTTTCGGGCTGTTTTATATTCGCACATATCGCAATCATATGGCTTTTCTCTAGTGTGAGTCAGCATGTGCTGTTTTATCTTATGTGCCTGTGCTGCTTTATAATCACAGAAATCACATTTATATGCCTTTACTCCAGTGTGAGTCAGCATGTGTTCTTTCAAATTACCTTTCCGGACTGCTTTATATTCACACATGTCACATTTATATGGCTTTTCCCCAGTGTGAGTCAGTATGTGCTGTTTTAACTTATGTGCCTGTGCTGCTTTAAAATCACAGATATCACATTCATGTGCCTGTACTCCAGCGTGAGTCAGCATGTGTTCATTCAATTGACACTTCTTGGCTGCCTTATATTCGCACATATCACATTTATATGGCTTTTCCCCAGTGTGAGTCAGTACATGCTGTTTTAACTTATGTGCTTGTGCTGCTTTAAAATCACAAATATCACATTCATATGCCTGTACTCCAGCGTGAGTCAGCATGTGTTCATTCAATTGACACTTCTTGGCTGCCTTATATTCGCACATATCACATTTATATGGCTTTTCCCCAGTGTGAGTCAGTACATGCTGTTTTAACTTATGTGCTTGTGCTGCTTTAAAATCACAGATATCACATTCATATGCCTGTACTCCAGCGTGAGTCAGCATGTGTTCATTCAATTGACACTTCTTGGCTGCCTTATATTCGCATATATCACATTTATATGGCTTTTCCCCAGTGTGAGTCAGTACATGCTGTTTTAACTTATGTGCCTGTGCTGCTTTAAAATCACAGATATCACATTCATATGCCTGTACTCCAGCGTGAGTCAGCATGTGTTCATTCAATTGACACTTCTTGGCTGCCTTATATTTGCACATATCACATTTATATGGCTTTTCCCCAGTGTTATTCATTATGAATATTCTCAAATGACTTAATATCACAAGTACACAGTATAGCTGTTTGTATATTATTATACGAGTATGTATGCAGTATGTTGCATCTACAATTGTCTGGATCAGAGGTGCAAGCTGCCTCTCAACTTAGTTTCTACTGGGCTGAGTTGGGCACACTGCCAACCTCATTGGATGCAGAATGTTGCTACTAGTATGAAATTTCACCTTCTATACCAAACAAAATTTTGGAAGTTGTACCTGAAAATAATATACAAATGGATTATATTATTGTAATGCATAATAATATAATGGATTAAAAAAAACAGTGGAGTTTAGCATAGTAAGAAAATTAAAAAATTGAACAACCATACATACATGCTAGATTCACTGGTTATGGCCACTGTCCCACCGTCCCTATTTCGGCCATTTGATGTCAAAATTATTATTATTTTGAGCCTGTATCGTCCCACTGCTGGGCAAAGGCCTCCCTTCCCTCCTTCCAGATTGCACGATCTACTGCGTTGGAGGTCCAGTGTTTGTCGTGCGTGCGAGCTCAGTTCGTCGCGCCACCTGCGTCTGGGTCGACCGAAAGGTCGTTTGGATTTTGGAATCTAGTACATAATTATGGTGGTCAAAATGATTGCATGATTATATTACTAGCTGACTAGTGAACTTCATAATTATAAATCACCTTCATCTGTCATGCTAATTTCAATGTTTAGCGCCACCAACGACCAGATACGACAGCTTTTACATGTAGGAACAATTTGTATGGTAAAATTAAATTGATTTTTATTGTTTTCTGCACAATTTTCTTAATTTTATCTGTCATAAGAACCTTCTCCTGGCAATAAACACCAGCGAAAATTAGAAATAAAATCGGTCCAGCCAATAACGCCTTTCGTTCCTTATACTTGGATTGATTCGTTTAATCGTCAATTTAGTGAGAATGAAAATTCTCACTAAACCGACGGTCGAACAAATGAGACAAAAATATCTACGCAAAAATATATACAGAATATAAGTTCAAGATCTACTGCATATCATTCAGAAAGAAACATAAAACAAAATAAATATATAAACACATCGAAAATAATTTTATATTTAGGTAAATACATAATAATATGTCCATACATCTGTATTCTGTATGTCATGCTTGATCTTAATAAACACTAGTAGTTTTCCGAACAATAGCCAATAGGTATCTAGACTGGCTTGTGACCTTTTTAAATACTGAACAATATCAAAATCGGATAATAATCAGCGCTACAGAAAATTTTTGCTAAGCAATTTAAATTCAGTGGAACTAGTGAGCATTTTTGTTCTCACTACTTAAACATATGAGAAGAAATAAATATAAAAAGTTTGATGGTCGAACTAGTGGGAACACACTGTTCACGCATGATACTGAGACCAAAAGAAACAGAGATTCATTATAAAATACTGTAAATATTGTTTGTGTAAAGGTTAGTTTTAAAATTTTTACATTAAAATCATATTTGATAATCATTTTTAATAATTTCATATTGATTATTAAATTGATAATAAAATTATTTTTTAATAATTTCGTATTGATTATTAAATTGATAATAAAATTATCTGATAATTTTATTATCAATTTAATAATCAATATGAAATTATTAAAAATGATTATCAAATATTATTTTGATAATTTTATTATCAATTTAATAATCAATATGAAATTATTAAAAATCAAATCAAAGATAATGACATTAAGATGGCTACAACCGGTGCATTTACCATACTACGCCCTCTTAGTGAAGAAAGCCATAATTTCACATTGTTAATTTTAAGTTATTTTGACAAAATCATTGCATTAAAGTGCAACGAAGACTGAAGGAACATTTTAAAATTTAATTTTGATTGTAATTGCGGCTATCTTCACATTGAAGAAACTACTACTACAAACATACCACAGAAACAGACAAACATAAGTACAGTACTGCATGTTACATTGTAATTGTGCATGCATCATTATTAACTGTAGGACATCGACTTCTTGACTGTTTATCTAAAACATGTACCTGTAATTATGTTACTCATCAACAACATGTAAAGAATAGGCACATTCCTGGAGTCTTAGTTATATTGTCTGTTTATTGTAATTTATATTTAAAAATATACCTATAATGTACAAACAGAATAAAGTGGAAACAGATATTGCACTAACCTTACATACCTAGGTACCTATTATGATAAAGCTTTTAGTTGAACTGTTTAATGTATGTAACACAATGTAATTAACAGTTTACAATAAACACAGAATAAACAGTAAAGTGTATTAGCACCATTGAGGAAGGAATCAAAGTCAGCAGTAGTATAACTTCGATAATTCACTTTTAAGCTTTGACAGCAGTCATTAGAACCAAAGAGAATGATTAGAACAATATACGTAGTATCTCTTTAGTTTGTGAGAACAATATAATAGATCTCATTGAGTGTTATTACTGCTATTAGGACAGCTTAGCTTCGATCAAGGACTTTGTATACTATCTGGACTGCGCACAGACGAAATTTGGCTCAAAGTTAGTTTAGGAAAATTCAACCTTAATGCGTTGCAACAAAACATATTTTCCTTTGAAATGGCATAAGAGAGACGCTGTGCCGAGTGAGACTTCCCAAAGTGATGAAGTTGTCCCGCTCGCACTATTGCCATTTCGAAACGACACTTATATATGGTAGAATTATTACCTGTAAAGCCGCGACTGTCTTAACCATTTCTTAGTTTTTTTAACAATGTAGTTTGTTAAGATTTTAGTTAAAATTGCGAATAGATGCTAATAAACAGAGTTTGATATTTATTTTGTATGAATATACCTACGTCTTTACGTTTAACGGTTATTTTTTATTTTTGACTAGAGTATCACCGTCGATTGCAAATTGCGTACTATGGTGTATACAAAGAAGTGTAGTAGGGTGACTATGCTGGACATATTTCTTAAACATGCTGGGTGTACAATTGGTGTATAGTCGTGGTTGTCATTTTTAATTTTTTTGGGTGGTAGATTTCAAAATTGGCATCCATATTGGAATTAAAAACGGCAGACGTCACTATTTTGAAAAAATCATGGGTGTAGTTTTCGAGGTTTTTTGGGGTGTAGATTTCAAAATTGGCATCCATTTTGGAATTAAAAACGACAGACGTCACTTTTTGCTAAAAGTCGCGATGGGTGTCGCTTTTGAGGTTTTTGGGGGTGTAGATTTCAAAAATGGCATCCATTTTGAAATTAAAGATGGCGGACGTCACTATTTTGAAAAAGTCGTCATAAGTGTTATTTTTTGAGAATTCGGGGGTTTATATTTCAAAATTGGCATTCATTTTGGAATTGAAGATGGCGAACATTACTTCAAAATGGATGCCAATTTTGAAATATACACCCCCAAAAACCTCGAAAACTACACCCATGACGACTTTTTCAAAAAAGTGAGACCGCTATTTTTTATTTCAAAATTGATGCCTTGTTTACTACGGAAGCCTTAAAATTCTGTTAACTACGGAAGTCTATTCGTGGACAAGTTTTCGTGATTAAGATTTTTCGTGATAAGGTTATTTGTGACAAAGTTTTCCGTGAAAAAGTTTTTGTGAAAAATTTGTTCGTGGTTATGTACTGACACGGGTTGCGTGATATGTGTCAAGATTGCATCTATGAAATTTAAACGTTGTTCAACACCGTAAATATGGATTCCAGACCATTACTGTCGTCACAAAAGTGAAGGAACTCATCGAGATCTACATTTCCGATGACAGCTGTCAAACTTAAAAGTGGTTTATCTCCGTCATTATCAATTCTAGACCATTGCTGTCTTAACAAAGGTGAAAGAACTCTTCAAGATCTACATTTCCGATAATAGCTGTCAAACTTGAAACTGAATTATCTCCGTATATATTAATTCTAGACCATTGTTTTTATGGGGATTGGTTTTATAGAGATCTTCAAGGAAGGCCTATGCCCAGCAGTAGGCGTCTTATTGCTAAAACGACGACGATAACGAAGGACGACGAGTTATAGGGGTAAGATAACTGCGATTCCTGCGTGCAGTAACATTCCAAAGAAAAATTATGTCCCAAGATGATCGAGATGTTTTGGTCATCCTACTTGGAAAAGAGACACAATCATCTGATGTGGTATCCTTGTCGGCACGTTTTTCTTTGCCAGTACTCAATCCTGTTTATATGATAAATCCATGGCTTCGATAGTTACGGAGATAATATTAATTCTAAGTTTGACAGCTGTTACTTTCACACCTGTCATGCCATTTTACTTGTATTAATTCTGGAATGACAGTTGTCAAATTTGACATGAAAAGTGAAATGAAATAAAAATTCAAAATTTCAGCAAATCAATAACACAAATAAAAACTAACCAAAATATCGATAGTTTTTTTTGATATCATAAGGACATCGCTATTGTTTTTCGACTCAATATAGTGGACCAGGCACGCGCGACACGTCACGAAAAATATAGACACTATAGCGAAACTGTGCTGTATAATGTTGGTCTATTCTTATTACGTACATTTGAAAGAGACGCCTATATGATTATTATTTCGGTTTTTAAACTATTACATGTCAAAGTATCTAAATGTCATTACACCATCTCCATTTGATTCCTTCCTCAATGATTCGCACTGATTGTAAAGAGATTGCTGTTGTTGTAATTCTGGCTTTGTGGTGAGGACACACAGGGTCCGCAGATCTCTATTAATTGGGTCGAGTCATTGAAGTATAATTAAACATCATTGGGTCGAGCCCACAGACGACTATAGATACTACGTATGTCGAGCCCACAGCCCACAGTACAGGTCTTTGGACAAGCCGGAAAATATTTATGGTACACTGGTCAAATCTTGCTTCGTGTAGAAGAATGCACGGAATTAACCTGTCAATATATTATATTTTTTATTGTTAGTAAAAGAAACAAACATCTTTTCTAAAAATAATATGTGCTTCAACAATATTGTGATTTTTTGCTGTTTTCGTATCACTAGTTAAAATTAATACTAACCCACCAGAAAAATTACAATACTTCACCGGCCGCTGCCGCGGCACGCTCGCTTCGCTCGCTCGGCTCACGCATTGTTGTCACTGTTCGAACCTAACCTGACCAACAGAGTCGAATTACCTTAGAACTCATACCTTGGTCCTTGCCATAAAATAACCAAGGTTCAGGGACACAAAATATCCAGCCGTACAATATCGACACAGGCCGATAATGTACGGCCTGTATTTCACAGCCCAATATTCCACGGACTGATATTCCATGGCCAGGGACACAAATTATCATGCTGTCAATATTAGGATGTACATTATCATGTCGTGAGTTACTGATTCGTACATTATTGGCCCCCGTTCGGCCGTCGCTGTAAATTTCGTTTGCGCGATGCAGATTCCGGCTTGTCATTGGCTGAGGCGCGGCGATACAGCTTGTGATTGGTCGCCGGACGGCGCGGGTAGCTAGTACTATCTTGTAGCGAATGCAGTGTAGTTAGTCGCTACAGATCGCAAAATACGGGCTGTACATTATATGCACGAGGTGATAATGTCCGGCCAGTATTGTACGACACGTGTACAGCCTGATAATTGGTGGCATGGGACATGAAATACGGGCCGTACTTTCCTGCCCGTACAATTTGGTGTCATCAAATACGTGCCGTACAATATAGGGACTCGAATCTTTATTTATTGTGATGTTGTGATGCTTGTGGTATTAGTAGTCTGTGCTTGTGGATTTGCTTGTGGTCATAGTGGGGGTAACTGCGATTTGCGGTTCTTCCTGAATTTGTTCCTGAAATAAATAAAATAAATATTATTGTTTTCCTGTGAACCTTTGCCGTTTTTACAACATTTGGTTTTATGAGAAATCACGAAGCTTACCTTTGATACCTTCTTCCTTTTTTACAACTGTAAAATTGAGAATAATTCTCTATTCCATAAAATATCATATTTCATCACTCCTTGTTAAATGTTTTTTACATTTTTTTAAGTATTTAATACTGTCCGAATGACCATGATTAAATAGTCTAAATACGGCACAGTTAACTTAGAAGACCAGCCTGAGGCCTGTACCTTGCTGGACAAAATTGTACTTAGAACCAGATTGTGATAGATATCTTCAAGGATGTCTAAGGAGCCGTCGTCAGGGCAAGAAGTCCAAGAATCCCTGCTGTATTCTTCTAGACACGGGGAGCTTTCCATTGTTAAAGCTCTACTTCAAGCCAGGGAACAGGGAAAGTTGACTTTGGACATAAACTGTAAAGGTAAGAGCATATAACATTTTTATTTTTTATTATCAGTACAGTAAGTATTTTGATGTACATTTGGTGACGAAGTACCTAGTAAAATGTAATTTACTAGCTATTTTTGGTTAAATGAATATTTTCATCTTTATAGAAATGTATATCAATTAAAGTTATTTAAATGAGTTAACGGTATTTAAAATGTCTTATTTGGTGTGAATGACATCATCTGCATAGAGAACATTAATTTTAATGTAATCTCCACTTAAACTGGTTTCCAAGCCATTTGATATTGAACATCACTTTTCTATTATGTAGTTGTTTACATAGTCGTATTATGTTACCAATGACTCACTGTAGTGGAATAATGAATGCCTACATAATTATTTTCCAATATTATATTTTGTCCTTGCATTTAAATGAGCCTAGTTATATTTCATTTCTATAGAAATAGAACCAGCATTACAAATTGACTTTGGTCAACAATAACACTGGGTAAAAACAATTTTATTTTTTATTTATTTACGCACCCATTTTTTATGATTTATTTAGTTGTATTATACATATAAACCTTTCTCTTGAATTAAATCACTATCTGTTAAAAATACTGCAACCAAATCCGTTGTGTAGTTTTAAATATATAAGCAAACATATGGACAGAAAGATAGGGAATCGACTTTATACTGTGTAGATTTTAGTATTTGTTATTAGGGTTCCATACCTCAAATGGAAAAAACGGAACCCTAATAGGATCACTTTGTTGTTGGTCTGTCTGTCAGTGTCGTCGTGTGTATGTCAAGACTCTTTATATCGGGAACACATAAAGATATCGAATTAAAATTTAAACTGTATACAAATATCTATGGTCTCTTGCAGTTGTGTGAAAGAAAAACTTCTCAGTTATCGTTTAAAAAAAGTTAGAGCCGTTTATGTCGTAAAAAACCGCATATTTCGACACTCACAATAATCAAAACCTACAGGGTACTTCCCGTTGACATAGAACTATGCAATTTGGCGAAAAGCATTGTCTCAGAGTACACTTAAAGGAATAAATCTGAAAACTGTACATTTTTATTTAAATCACAAAAAATAGAGTCTCAAAATTCACAAAATATGGGTTCAAAATTCAAAGTGAGTAAATCGTATCATGCTAGGTATCATATAAAAGTACTTCATTAGCACACGCTAAAACAGGTTTATAATTATTTTAACAATGTGTGATTTTCGATGTATGACGAGAAAAGTGAAAAAAAAAAAATTACTGTCAATTTAACGGGGTGTAAGGGGTCCTAAATAACATCTTTCAGGACTCAAGCCAACCTCACCTGCTCGTGGTGCATCCTGCTGATAAACAAACGAGGCTCTGGCAACCCGCCAACACGCACTGGACCAGCGCGGCGGGTTATGGTCCAAACCCCCCATTTAAAGACAACAATGGAAAGCAACAACAAAGTAAGGCCCCAAGTGCCCGGCGACACCAGCGGTAGTGCTGGTGAAGACGGACACCAGCACAACCCTGGGGTCAGGGGTGCTAAGAATCCCCGGGCGAGGTTGCTATCCCGTCATACGACCACTGCTCAAGCTAAAAAGGACATTGATTTGCTTAATGTGTTGACTTACAACGTTCGAACGCTGATGGACGACAATAGGCTACTTGAACTTGAGAACGCACTGAAAGATATAAACTGGGACATTATTGGTCTTTCAGAAGTACGAAGATTGGGAGAAGAGACCCTAGAGAGAGAAGATCTGATATTTTATTACTTTGGTGAGACTCCAGGACTCCATGGAGTTGGATTTCTGGTAAACAAAAAATGGAAGAACAACATTGTCGAATTTAATGGCCACTCAGAAAGAATTGCTTCTCTGAAACTACAACTAACACCCAATAAAACATTAACTATAATCCAAACGTACGCACCAACCTCATCCAAATCAAACGACCTTGAGGTTGAATACTTCTACGACCAACTCGATGAAGTATGCGACGAATATCGAGGAACATTCACCTTAATAATCGGCGACTTTAATGCCAAAGTTGGAATTAAGCAAACATCCGATGGCGATGAAATCCTAGGCAAACACGGCCTTGGGACCCGCAATGACCGAGGAACACGTCTAATTCAGTTTGCGTTTGGACAAAGCATGAAGATCGCAAATAGCTTTTTTCCAAAAAAGCCTCAACGCAGGTGGACATGGAGAGCTCCAAATCAAATTACTCACAATGAGATTGACTATATATTATTTTCCAACATACAGATGATAAAAGATGTTGGCGTCATTAATAAGATCAAATTTTCGTCAGACCATAGGCCACTAAGAACAAAAGTTGAATTTGATTTCAAAATACAACGAAAATATCTGTTCCAGAACCGATTTAAAAAAGTCAACAAACAAACTTTATTCAATAATGCAGACCAGTTCAATCTAGAACTCAAAAACCAATTTAGTGCACTTGATATAGAAGAAACCGGAAACGATGATGATGCAGAGTTACAGTACAACAATATTGTTAAAGCAATACATAGTAGCACCAAGAAATTGAAAAAAGACAAACAGAATAAGAGCAAATTAACACCTAACACACTACAACTAATAGAAGAAAGATTAAATTTAAAACCAGGAACTAAAGAACATAGAAATATTGACAAAATGGTAAAACGCAATATTAGACGCGATATTAGAAATTTCAACACTCATGCAGTTCAGATAGCCCTGGAAAATCACTTGTCTCTCAGAGTAGCTAAGCAAGGATACACTACAGGTAAAACATGGATCAATCGTCTCCAAGACAACACCGGTACTAAACAAGGCAGCAGACATAAAATATTAGATATCTGTACATCATTTTATAAATCGTTATATTCTGACCCATCAAAAAATGTCTCTGATATTGAATACGCCTACTCTGACTCCATACCTTATATATCTGGACTCGAAGTTCACAACGCTCTTAAAAGCATGAAATTTGATAAAAGCCCCGGTGAAGATGGCATTACAACAGAAACATTAAAATCAGGGTTACAGGTGTTGCTCCCTCATATTACCAAACTCTTCAACACTATCTTACATACTGGCAATATACCAAAACAGATGTGCCATTCAAACATAACACTTCTTCATAAAAAAGGTGACAAAAGTGACATAAACAATTACAGACCTATTAGTTTAATATCACACCTATACAAAATTTTTATCAAAATCATCCAAAAACGTATCGATAGCAAACTAGATAGTTGCCAACCTCCAGAACAAGCCGGATTCCGCCCTGGGTTTTCCACCACGGATCATTTACACACAATAAATCAAATAATAGAAAAGCATAATGAATTCAGTAAAACACTTTATGTAGCCTTTGTAGATTACACAAAAGCATTTGACAGTATTACTCATGAAGCAATCTACTCCTCTCTAGAAAACCAAGGCATAGAAAAAATATACATAGATCTCATCAAAACCATATACAACAATAGCACAGCTGATATCAAACTGACTACCCACGGACCCAAATTTCCAATAGAAAAAGGCGTTAAGCAGGGTGACCCACTCTCTCCCAAACTGTTCACCAGCACACTCGAAGAAGTTTTCAAGACCTTGGCTAGCGTATGGTCTACAAGGGGGATTGATGTTGGTGGCAAGAAACTCAACAATTTGAGATTTGCAGACGACATTGTCCTCTTTGCATCAACTGCACTTGAACTACAAACAATGCTCCAAGAACTGAGCACAGCAAGCCTCAAGGTTGGACTGATGATGAATCGGTCAAAGACTAAAGTCATGACAAACAGCACAAAACGTAAGGTCGAGGTTGACGGGCAGATAATACAATATGTCAATGAGTACACTTATCTTGGACAGATAGTCTCCTTCGAAAACCGACAAGACAAAGAAATTGAGCGCAGAGTCGAAAATGCTTGGAAAAGTTACTGGTCGATCAAAGAATGGATGAAGGGTGACTTGCCGATATCACTGAAGCGCAGGCTCATCGATATGTGTATCTTGCCCGTCCTGACCTACGGTGCTCAAACTTGGTCATTGACTGATACTCAGAGGTTCAAGCTTGGGGTTTGCCAAAGGGCAATGGAGCGCAGTATGATAGACATCAAACGGATGGACAGAGTTCGAAACACAACACTGCGTTCCATTACAGGTGTAGTTGACGTAGGCCAAAAAGCTGCTAAACTAAAATGGGATTGGGCGGGTCATGTGGTTCGTATGCACCCCGAGAGATGGGCTAGGATCGTCACACAATGGGTACCGGAAGGCAGACGAAGGCAGGGAAGGCCTAGAAAACGTTGGTGTGACGATCTTGACACTTTCCGGGAAGGTTGGCGGGATTTGGCCACAGAACGCGATGAATGGAAGGAAATGGGGGAGACCTTTGCCCAGAAGTGGGACAGCATAGGTTGAGAAAAAAAAAAAAAGAAAAACTGTCAATTGTTATAGTATAGAGATTTTTAACAACTTACTTCCCAATTTTGTGATTTTTTTTTGGATTTGTACGGAACCCTCGGTGTGCGAGCCTGAATCGCACTTGTCTGGTTTTTTTGTAGTCCATTCCGATAGGCCAATACTCTGAATACACTATATTTTTACCTAGTTATTTTAAAATTCACCCTTTATATGTTGATGTTCAGCAGTGGACTCTTAAAAAAGTATGATACAGTTAAAGTACTTGTGTGTATGAACAATAGGTCTATTAACTTCAATCTCAATCGCTAAAATAATGGTGAAGCATTACTGTCAACATTAAAAAGTGTTTGAATGCGCATGTTGTATGTTGACATAACTGTGTTCAATTTGGCGGCTATGATGTTAGCTACAAGCTGCAGATAACCCAATCCTTAATCAGGATTGGGTTATCCACAGTTTAGCTACTAACATCACAGCTGCGAAGTCGCAGTCTGATTTGACCTACAGCTTGTGTTTGAATATCAGGGCAAAGCAAAAGCAACATGGGCTGGACGGCTCTCCACCTTGCAACATACTTTGGCCATGTGGACGTTGTGGACGCCCTTTTGGACGCCGGGGCCAATGTGGACGAGGTCAACGAGACTGGCGACACTCCTCTGCACAAGGCGTCATTCATTGGCAATGAGGTGAATTCTGTTTTATACACTAACTTTATTTACCTCCGCATCTGATGGACATCTAAGAACATGTTTTGGCCATATGGATGCCTTTCTGTGCACTGGGTCCAATGCGGATTACTTAAATGAGACCTGTGACACTTCTTCACAAAGTCTCACTAACCACTATAAATACTATTTGACGGCTATCCAATTGGCAGCATATTATTTTGGCCATGTGGACGTTGTGGACGCCCTTTTGGACGCCGGGGCCAATGTGGACGAGGTCAACTAGACTGGCGCCACTCATCTGCACAAGGCATCATTTATTGAATCAATGAGGTGAATACTGTGTTATGGTTTGACTTTATTTATAATCCGCGCCACACAACTCGGCGGATGAGAAGTTAGCAGCTGATGACACTTTGCTGTAATTCGCTAATTATTGCGCATGTGACCGACGCAAGTGACGTATTGGTAAGCACGGGCGTAGGGAGCGCGCGGGGCGGGTGTGCCCCGGCGCGAGTCTCTCTTGCTCCCGCGCCTACCTATATTTTGCCTTTTGCGCAGCGTATCATACTTCATAGGGGACCACCCGTTTAAATTTTAATGACTTCGGCTTAGCCATTTTTGGTAAATAACAATAATATGAAAATTACTACATCAATCGGAACTATTCGAATATGTTACATGGTTGAAGTCTGTTATGCCTTTTTTTGCGAAAAATAATTAATGTATTTTATTATTTTAATGCACCACCTGATGATATACTTAGTCTGTTGAAGAAACTGCAGCTGCTTGCTTAGTACTTAGAAATAGACTTCACTTACTAACATTATTTTATCTAAGCGATTCGCTTCTTCCTTCATAATGCAGACCGCCAGGGATTGGAATGCCCTACCTCCGTCATTGTTTCCTGACAATTACAATTTAGATATCTTCAAGTCAAGAGTGAATAGGTATGAGTATCTTCTAGGTCTGTATCACAGCCCGGACACTCAGCGTTTCTTCATACAAAATCTGCTGTCTTACGCACACAACACTATATTTATTCACAGACACTATACATACGCACGAACGCTACACGGGTATTTGCAGCGGCCTGTGCAGTGCGCGCGCAGAGTAGTAAATCGTGTCCTGACGCGGGGTGGAAGTGAGGAAGACTCAAACGGGTGGGGGGTAACGAGTGGCCGTTCTATACGTACTTAGTATTATTATATCTTCTTTGTCTGTATACTCGATCTTTGGCTACAACTTCGCTTTCCATCACGCGAGTTGGTGGCCAAATGTAGCCCATAACATAAAATAGAACATAAAAAAAAAATTTAGTACTTGAAATCCGGAATCTAATTTTTTTTCTATTTTCTTGCAGGATCTAGTGATCCTCTTACTCAGCCACAAAGCCGATGTGAACATAATGAACGGCGAGGGTCGGACCGCGTGCGACATGGCTAAGACCCGGGATGTTCAGAGGCTGCTGGAGGCTGCGCAGAGGGCTGAGAGGAACGAGAGGGAGAGGAAGCTACTCACGGCTGCTAAGGACGGCCGGCTTGACGATATACAGGAATTGGTAAGAAACTGAGACTTTGTTCACTTGTTTCAGTGATTAAGGCCGATGTGAACATATTGAATGAACTGAGACATCATTCACTTCATTCGTTCGATCAATGGCATTTTTTTGTTTCAAATGTTATTTTGTGTGTCAAACATTTTATACTCTATAAAAGGATATGGAAAAGATGCGGGTTTTGAAATCTTGCAGAAACAAAAGTTATACCAATAGAAAGCTTACATAATTATCTTTTCAAACACATATTTTTTAGAATTTTTTTCATCGCCATTTAATTTTCAAATGGGTTCTAAAAACATTAGAAAAATGAACTATGTGCTACACCAAATAACTGCATTAAGCCTAAATTGAAAAAAAAGCCTGACAGTGACATTATGAAACAGCAAAAGGAAATGACATTGTCAATATTGAACAACCAAGGACTTTGTATACTATCTGGACTGCGCACAGTCGAAATTTGGCTCAAAGTTAGTTTAGGAAAATTCAACCTTAATACGTTGTAACAAAACATATATTCCTTTGAAATGGTATAAGAGAGACGCTGTGCCGAGTGAGACTTCCCAAAGTGATGAAGTTGTCCCGCTCGCACTATTGCCATTTCGAAACGACACTTATATATAGTAGAATTATTACCTGTAAAGCCGCGACTATCTTAACCATTTCTTAGTTTTTTTAACAATGTAGTTTGATAAGATTTTAGTTAAAATTGCGAATAGATGCCAATAAAACAGAGTTTGATATTTATTTTGTATGAATATACCTACGTCTTTACGATTAACGGTTATTTTTTATTTTTGACTAGAGTATCACCGTCGATTGCAAATGGCGTACTATGGTGTATACAAAGAAGTGTAGTAGGGTGACTATGCTGGACATATTTCTTAAACATGCTGGGTGTACAATTGGTGTATAGTCGTGGTTGTCATTTTTAATTTTTTTAGGTTGTGGATTTCAAAATTGGCATCCATATTGGAATTAAAAATGGCAGACGTCGCTTTTTTGAAAAAATCATAGGTGTAGTTTTCGAGGTTTTTTGGGGTGTAGATTTCAAAATTGGCATCCATTTTGGAATTAAAAACGACAGACGTCACTTTTTGCTAAAAGTCGCGATGGGTCACCCCCAAAAACCTCAAAAGCAACTAGCGGTCTCACTTTTTTGCAAAAGTCGTCATGGGTGTAGTTTTAGAGGTTTTTGGGGGTGTAGATTTCAAAAATGGCATCCATTTTGAAATTAAAGATGGCGGACGTCACTATTTTGATGAAGTCGTCATGGGTGTCGTTTAATAGGTTTTTGGGGGTGTAGATTTCAAAAATGGCATCCATTTTGAAATTAAAGATGGCGGACGTCACTATTTTGAAAAAGTCGTCATGGGTGTCGTTTAATAGGTTTTTGGGGATGTAGATTTCAAAAATGGCATCCATTTTTAAATTAAAGATGGCGGACGTCACTATTTTAAAAAAGTCGTCATGGGTGTCGTTTAATAGGTTTTTGGGGGTGTAGATTTCAAAACTAGCGTCCATTTTGGAATTAAAGATGGTGGACGTCACTTTTTTGAAAAAGTCGTCATGGGTGTAGTTTTCGAGGTTTTTGGGGGTGTAGATTTCAAAAATGACATATATTTTGGAATTAGAGATAGCAGATGTTGCTTTTTTGAAAAAGTCGTCATAAGTGTTATTTTTTGAGAATTCGGCGATTTATATTTCAAAATTGGCATTCATTTTGGAATTGAAGATGGCGAACATTACTTCAAAATGGATGCCAATTTTGAAATATACACCCCCAAAAACCTCTAAAACTACACCCATGACGACTTTTTCAAAAAAGTGAGACCGCTATTTTTTATTTCAAAATGGATACCTTATTTACTACGGAAGCCTTAAAATTCTGTTAACTACGGAAGTCTATCCGTGGACAAGTTTTCGTGATTAAGATTTTTCGTGATAAGGTCTATTTGTGACAAAGTTTTCCGTGAAAAAGTGTTTGTGAAAAAATTATTCGTGGTTAAGTACTGACACAGGTTGCGTGATATGTGTCAAGATTACATCTATGAAATTTAAACGTTGTTCAACACCGTAAATATGGATTCCAGACCATTACTGTCGTCACAAAAGTGAAGGAACTCATCGATATCTACATTTCCGATGACAGCTGTCAAACTTAAAAGTGGTTTATCTCCGTCATTATCAATTCTAGACCATTGCTGTCTTAACAAAGGTGAAAGAACTCTTCAAGATCTACATTTCCTATAACAGCTGTCAAACTTGAAACTGAATTATCTCCGTGTATATTAATTCTAGACCATTGTTTTTATGGGGATTGGTTTTATAGAGATCTTCAAGGAAGACCTATGCCCAGCAGTAGGCGTCTTATTGCTAAAGCGACGACGATGACGAAGGACGATGAGTTAGGGGTAAGATAACTGCGATTCCTGCGTGCAGTAACATTCCAAAGAAAAATTATATCCCAAGATGATCGAGATGTTATGGTCATCCTACTTGGAAAAGAGACACAATCATCTGATGTGGTATCCTTGTCGGCACGTTTTTCTTTGCCAGTACTCAATCCTGTTTATATGATAAATCCATGTGAACAACCAATAGAGAGCTGGTCGCCATGTTTTAAAAAATAAATAAATGTCAAACTCTAAAATACCAGCCCGCTATTGGTTGTTTGAAGATTCCTGTCTGATACGTAGACCTCCTATTAGTATTACCAGTTCAGTCTAAATATTTTCTACTTAGTGAAATAAAAAAGAGATATTATAATAAAACGGCGATACACAAAAATATGTTTTTGCGTGAAATAATATTCTTAAATATGGCACTAAACATTAATACAGCTCGCATCGCTGCCGGTTTTCAAGGACCGCCTCCCATATAAAAAGTTTACCAACTCCTTTAACTTGATCTCTGCAACAGTGACATTGACATAGAAGATTGACATTTTTAGAGTTGAGATAGTGGTGGAAAAAATTTTTCAAACTATGTTGTAATGAAATCAAATGAGTAGTTGAAGGTGAGAAACTGGATTTTATTTACTTACTATTATTTAAGATCAAGTATGTACTCATGGAAATAATGTTATGATATTAATTGAATACTCATAATAATGTAACAATAGTATTTATCGACGTTTTTCAGTTTTATTGATGCTAATGTAACATATTTAATTACACATGTATAAAATGTTATGATATTAAAATATACAATAAAAATAATGATAAATTAAATTTTATTTAAAATATCGTTAGTATAAACTATCGATATTTTAAATAAAACTATCTAAAACTCTGTGGTCACGATCATTCGTCGCCCATCACTAATCGGCATGCCCATAAAGTATGACATTGACTGGTACTGTCTTTACTATTAAGGAATTCAGGACTTCTTAGGCGTGATTTTTCTGACAGCTGTCGCAGAGATCAAGTTAAATTTTATAGAGTATAAATACAAATAATGTTATTAAATTCGTTGGAATAACATATTTTTTGCCTCAACATACTAACATACCTCGTATCCTGTCCTACCGGCCGAGCTAGGATGCGCACCACGCAACATTTCTTTTGACGTGTCAGAACGAGACAGTGTTATGGCAAAGTATAATGTTGTTCAGCTCCTCAATTAGTTTTTAAGATTTTTAGCCGACTGTCAAGGAAGGCCATTGTTTTTCGCTTTATTGTATAAAGCCATAAACTTAATTTACTTGCTATTTATTTAGTTATGTTTATTACCAGTAAACTTTCTCGTTTATTTCTACAAGTGATTTATTCTGTTCATTCCAGCTGAGCAGCTCAAACCCACCGAATATAAACTGCGTTGATGCCCAAGGGAACACTTGCCTTCACTGCGCAGCGTACCGCGGCCACGCGCGTCTGGCCGTACTCTTACTGCAAAATGGAGTCGATACCACTCTTAAGAACCACAGTGGTAAGTAACCTTGAACTATTTCTCCAGTCTAGGGAATTTAGACTCAATCTATCTTTGCTTAAGGTCGTAAATTCCGTATCGCGGCCACGCGCGATTTGTCGTGCTCTTACTTACTGCAGAATGGAGTCGATATCACTCTTAAAAACCACAGTGGTGAATTACTCTCAACCAGTTCTTACCTACCGCCCACCTCCTTCAACCATCTAGGGAACTTAGACTCTATGTAGATTAGTTTAACGTCGTTAACTGCACGGACGGTCAAATCCACACGTCTACTGCGCAGCGTACCGCGTATACGCGCGTCTGGCCGTACTCATACTGCAAAATGCAGTCGATACCACTCAAAATCACAGTGGTGAGTTGTCTTCAACCATCTAGGAAAACTGGACTCTATGTGTCTTAGTTTAACGTCGTAAACTGCATGGACTCTCAAGGCAACAAGTCTACAGCGTACCGTAGACACGCTTGTGACGGCAGCCATTATTCTAATCTATGGAATCTTCAACCATTCTACTGGAATGTAGACTCTATTTAGGTTAGCTTAACGTCATATACTGCGTGGACGCTCAAGGCAATAAGTATACTACGCAGCGTCGGGCCGTACTCTTACTCCGAAATGGAGTTGATACCACACTCAAAAATCCACACTAGTGAGTCTTCAACTCCTCTGGGCCAGATGGGATACACTCGTTTGAAGAACACCTAGGAAATAGGACTCTATCTAGCTAAGTTTAACGTCGTAAACTGCGTGAACGCTCAAGGCAACAAGTCTACTGCACGCTGCGCAGACGCACAGACCGTAGACGCGCGGCTGTCAGCTATTAATCTAATCTAGGTTTCTGGTAGGCTATATGAGACCGCAATATAGCTTCCGACGTAACCCAGCGGCATAGCAAATTGAGCAAATGACTGCAGGCAGAGAACAGCATGAAAGAGTTAGGTTTAGGTTTAAAGATATTTATTCACATTATAAGATGTACATCGCTTCTATGAGAACACTACTAATTATAAAAAAATTAAATAACAATTCGTCGTCGTTGAATAAACAATAATTACAATATTATATGCATGACAACATTTTTTAAAATACCTAGGTAGGTAGGTACATCACACGCGTATACGAGTACCTATGTATGTACCACAAAATAAAAACAAAAACTCGCTCAATGCATAATATGACGATGCTAGATTTACCTGCGTAACAATTGTTACCTATAATGAATTGTCGGCAATAATGTATTCTGCAAGTTTCTTTTTAAATACATTGAACGAGCTTATATTCGTTCGTTTTAAATGGCTGAAACGTGACGCTGTGACACTTGAGGCTTTAATGTATAAAGGTTAACGTATAGTGCAAGTCTTTGATTTCGATTTCTAACTTGTGACTGACCTTTCTTAGACATGTATGACGCTAAACATCGTTTTGACAAATATAATAGGCATGATGACTAAAAAATACAATTAGTCCGTCAGATTATCAAAAAATATTAGACACGTATTTTTTCTTTTGTTACTTAAACAAAAAATGATGAAGATAATTATAGTCCGTCAAAAATTCCGCGTGACGTCACAAGTGCCATACAAATGTAAGAAAGGTGATGTCACGACCCCCCACTCCCAAACTTTGACAAGATTTATCTTTGTCATTTGTTGTTTGATTAACAAAAGAAAAAATACGTATCCTATTTATTTATGCAAGATATATCCAGTCCTCATGCCTATTACATTCAATTCAATTCTTTATTTCCTTAATAAATAACATTACAGTTTACATCAGTACATTACTAATTTTACTCTTAATATTAGAAAAAAAAAATATTACATTTATATTTATTAATGAAGCCGTGGTGGTCTAGAGGTAATGACATCCGCCTTACAATCGTGAGGTCGTGGGTTCGAATCCCCGGTCCCGTACCAATGAGTTCGATGTACGGAATTTCACACCACTGGCTTTTCGGTGAAGGAAAACATCGTGAGGCAACCTGCATATGTCCGGAAAAGAATTTCTATGGCGTATGTGAATCCATCAACCCGCACTGGGCCAGCGTGGTGGATATGGCCCAATCACCCTTCGTGGGTAGGCCTAAGTCCTGCAGTGGACTATTATAAGGCTGATACAGTACAGTACATATTTATTATTACATGTCTGCTTGTTAAAGATAAAGATTCATTTATTTGCTAAACATGTGTACATTTTATAGGTCTTAAATTATCAACATGTTTCTACCCTACGAAAGGGTGTGCAAAAGTGAGGGGCGAGTTGCTCATTAATTACATTAGTAGGTACTTACACTTGTTGTACAATTTGTATGTATCATGGTGAACAGGTCAGCTAGCCATCGACATAGCGAAGGACGCAGAGATCCGCGAAGTGTTAAGCGTCCGTCCGCTACAACGGCTGCAAAGGACGGCGGCGAGGTTCGAGGGCCCGCTGCTCAAGCGCTCGCGCTTATTCGGGTGGCGGCCTGTATGGGTATGTATTGAATACTGTAGAACCTTAGAGCAAATATCTATAAAGTCACAATCGTACAAAAAAGTATACGAGGCAAAACCCTGCTCAAGCCACGTAGTGGGCAAGTTTTTTAGTTAGTCGTAAGGCGATTGCAAGCCGGCTACAACGCCGCGCGATGCCAAAGTGCTCGGTTACAAGCGCTAATTAGATGACATAACGTTGAGATTCGAGAAAAAAGGTCATTGTGAATTATTTAATGTAAATATCTAATGTGTATGACGGCTCTAGGACATTTTTTTACTACTTTCACTTAGGTACTGTCGCTCTATCGATATTTGCTCGAAGTGTAGAGCAAAGAACTTGAAGAGTCAAAGAACTTTGACTAGCAATAATTCTCAAAGTACTGTTATTTTGATGAAATTAAAAAATATACGTCTTTATATGATTAACGTTCTCTTGATTATGAAAAATTTAGACTTCTAATATTATCCAGCATGATATTTGCAGGGGGTTGAAAATAGCCTGAATGGCTTTGGGAAAAGTATGCTCACGGTTGTGCTGTTTGCTCGACTTGTCTGATAGGCATTTACCGTCGATATACAATGCGTTTACAAAAAAGTAATAATGTAACCACGCGTCAAGTCCATAATGCACAATTTTTACTATGGAACCAACCCGAAATTCAAGAAAAAATCAGCAGTTTCATACAGTTTGTATGGGACTACTGATTATTGATGATTGAATGCAGATTAATACTAAAAAAAAAATAATAGGAAAATCATTTTCCAATCGTGTTTTGACGCACTGGACATCCATCCGGTGATAAATGTAGGCATTTGTTAAGGACGTTGTCCAGTGAAAAAAAAAACCGTGAACAAGCGCTCTTAAGGTCATGATTTGAAAGAGATATGTTAATATTATTCTTGTATTTGTTCCCCAGGCAGTGTTACAACGCGGTGTGCTCCTATACTACGGCTCGAGAGCGGAAGCGGCGCGCGGCGCGGGCAGATGGCGCGGCCGGAAGTACCTCGACGCCGCGACACTGGCGCCCTCTGACACCGAACCGGCGCTGATGGTGGTCCACTTCAGCGACGGAGACTCGCACCGGCTCGCCGTGCCTAGTACCGAGAAGGAGGTGGTCGCATGTAGACAGGTTAGTTGCGGGCAGTCACCGTTAGGTGGTGTTAGTTGTTACTAACGTTAGTGGCGCCCTCTGACACTGAACCAGCACAGAGGAGGTGGTCGCTTGTAGGCAGGTTAGTTGGTGATAGCTGCCGCTAGATGGCGTTAGTTGTTACTGACGATAGTGGCGCCTTCTGAGACTGAACCGGCGCTGATGGTGGTCCACTTCAGCGACGGAGACTCGCACCGGCTCGCCGTGTCTAGCACAGAGAAGGAGGTGGTCGCATGTAGGCAGGTTAGTTGGTGGTAGCTACCACTAGGTATACAAGTTGTTATTTTTGCATAATCCAATGTAAAGATGGCGGAGTAACTTGTTGGGTAAAACCAGATAAAGTTTATCTACTTTATCGTTACTCTTCAGAACTACATATATAGCTTCGTTATGATTGTTACAGTCGTGGATCACAGCATTAAACGAGCATATCGCGTACTCTGAGCATTACCTGTGGGCCGGCGCGTCGCCCGACCGCGCTCGGGAAGCCACTGAAGATATGGACGACGAGTGCAAGCCATTAGGTAGCTACTTTATTTCACTGTAATCTTCTACTTTCATAAACCAAAACTTGGCAAAAATTAGAGTTTGACTAAGTGTTTGTCATCGATCACCGAAATTAAGCAACGTTCAGCACGGTCAGTCTTCGGGTGGGTGAACGTGGGTGGTATTTATAACTGAACGCTACCATGGCGCGAATCGCACGTTAAACTGTAGGCCTTGGTTGTTTTAATCGTTTAACCTGCCCCTAGCCACCTATCCTATACGAACTTGCTTACTTAGTTTACCTCTAAAAAGACCCAAGAATAGACTTTCGCAGGTTTAAGTTATAGAGCTCTGCGTAATTGTTTATCAGCATCATGATTTTTATATTGCGTAAGTAAGTTCATATAGGCCGGATGGCTAGCCTTTGTGTCAGATTTTTTAAGACCGCCTGAAGGCCCCTGATGAGTTAAAACAACCGGGACCTACAATTTAACGTGTCATCCGAGCCACGGTAGCGCTTACTTGGAAAGTGCCACCTGCGGTCACCCATCCAAGTACTGACCGTGCGAAACGTTGCTTAATTTCGGTGATCGCAGACAAACACCTAGTCAAACTACGCTACGAGCGCTACGCTAGATGCTTAATAGCTATTAAAAAAACTGATTAGTTATTTTTATTCTTATAAAGCGAGCTTCTTATCTTTTTATGACTATGGGTTTTAATTGCCTCTGCGCTAAATATGTTGTTAAGTTTATTTTAAATCACGGCATGTAATTGAGCATGACGCGTGTGTGGCGTCACCTGTCGGCGCCATCGGAAGATCAGCGCCGGTTGTTCGCAGCCGGCATTATGCTGAGATGGAGCAGACTTGTCGCAGAAATTATTACAATAATTATGTTACAATATAGAATGACAATAAATTACTCATTGCTTCTTTGATATCTAATTGAAGTCTCAATTTAATGATAATTTAGGAACAAAATTAAAGGTGACTTCCACATGTGGTATATTATTCAGAGAAAAATCGAACCAAGATGATATATACATTATTTGAAAGCTTGATTTATGGGCTTCTCAAAAATATTTAATTTTGATTTTTTTATCCCTCCATTTTTTTTAAATGTGAAAAATAAATTGTATGAAAAATAATAGTACAGCTTTGTATTTTTTCTAGTTTAGCAATAATAAAGTGTTTCTACCGTCATTTTACTTGCATTCGTAGTTGATTCTTCCACATTCATCTCTTAATTTGCTAAAATTAAACATTATAACCTACCAGTGTGACCAGGTAGTAGGTACAATGTAACAAAAAAACACTTAAAAACTGTGTCTAATTGGTAAAAATGCTTCTATTTAACAATAATGAAGGTTACTTAACCAGGGTTGCTAGATATGAACTACCTATCGAGCCAAATATATTTATTTATCCTAATAGATTCAAAATCAATTTAAAAAAACGGAGAATCTTTAAAAAAAACGGAGGGCTCTTTTTTGTTTTTAACTGATGTAATAGACTCGGAAATATATGAACTTTCTCGAAATGTAACGAGTGTTGTAGTTAGAATTTTTGATTATTATTATACCAGTCTCCATACATTTTGTGGACATCTCCTTTGTCAAAATTAAATGCTAGTAGAGACTGTAATGAATATTTTGAGTTTTAAAGACCTAATATGGTAGTTTGGGTAGTATGGTTGTTCTGGGATTTGCTCTTTTGATCGTTACCAAAAAAACGTCAAAACGAACAGAAAACCTATTACAACTAGAGAGTTAAAATAATGTAATAAAATAATGCTTTGTTAGTTTGTAGATTAGCGTAGAGTCAAGTTTCCTTGTGATGTATTAGTGTAGTGTTAAGTTGTTTTTTTCTTTTCTTTTACAGATTATGTAAACATTTTATTTTAGTAACATAAATAAATTACTGATTACTGTGTTTTCCTTTATAGGGTCTATGCAAGACGCGTTAACAGCGGCGACGAATCACTTAGCGTTACTGGACACGCAGCTCCGAGAGTGCGCCGCCATTGTCGCTGCGCTGGACAAGAGCGTCAATGTGGGGAACTCGCTGCACCACTCTGCTTACATGGTAATCATTGGTAGAACAATTCTGCTCCTTACATGGATTTGTTTCGGCCAGGAGGTTGTATCTGCGCCCGACTATGCAGTCGGCGCTATGGACTAATAAAAAACACCCACACTGACCTTGACTCTCCAATGAAGTCCGATGTGCACTCCCTGGTTCGCCGTATTTACCTGCCGATGGGGGAGGATCCAGTTTTCCCAATGAACAACCGCAACACCAAAAGTCACAAATAACAATAGGCTATTTGACAACATTTAAAATATACCATTGATTGTGGTAATCCTTAAAAATATTAGCCTGAAAAAGACATATTTCACTTTATTTAAACTAAAATATGTCTAACTTTCGCAAATCACACGAAATAAAATACGATATTTTTTTGATATTTTATCTGTGACGTAAATGCTCTAAGAAGGGCGGCATCTCTGGTGACGTCACCTTCAGTAAGCAAGAATTTCTCGATTGACTGTTGTTCGTGTAATTTGTTTTCGGAGTAATATTTTTGGATCTGTAAGTTACTTTTAAAGTATTTATGTCAATTTTTAGATGTGATCTAGCGTATTTACTAGTATTAACTAACGTTATTTACTAGTGTGTGACGTCACAGACCAGCGCCATTACAGAATGTCATTTTGGCGGGATTTTGAATATCAAATCTTTAACACTGATTTTCATTGTTAATACAGTAGATCTCTCGGAAATATAAAAGTAGTATGCTTATTATGTACTAACGAATAATTTAAAACGATTTCCAAAAACTAGTCAAATAGCCTATTGTCTCTCTCCAGATTGTTCACAATAATTCACGCAGTTTTACATTTAACACAAACAGACGCGTAGATATAGTTCAAGGAATGTTTTTGATTCGATTCACATGGACTATCAGCCGTAATGGCTCCTCTTCACAATCGGCGATGATCGACACTCGTTGATCGCCTGTGATTGGCAAGGTAATCGTCACGATCATTGTGCAAGCATCCACACGATCGTCTGTGTTCATTTATTGAGCGGCAAGCCTTCAAGATGGACGTAGACGTTATATGTAGCTGCAGCTACTATTAATTTAATATCTATATACAATCATTTTATCAAAGTAGTTGAACGAAAAGTTGTGAAAAAAAAATGGAAGAAAAGAAGATGGTGGTGTTTGACAATTCTATGTAATAGTAAAAGTAAATAGTAGAATAATAAAAAAAACGACGCGACGGACGTACGCGCGGCTCCGCTGTCCTCCGGTGAATGAATGATCGGCGATCGTGTGGGCACGCGCTTCCCAACTACACGCGATTCCCTTTGATGCGTGTCGGAAAAACCGACAAGTCACCGATCGCCGCGATCACGACGACGACTATAGACGATCATGGCCGACTACAGGCGAGTAGCCCTTCTACACGATCGTGCTCGCATGTAATCGTCTATGATCGCCGATTGTGAAGAGGCGCCATAAAGACGGACTGATGGCCGCGCGACGTGCTTGCGTACGCGCTCGCTGCAAGTCGGTGAATATCGGTCGCAGGCGGACGCCTGCGCTGATTGCGATGTGTCAGCGAAAAATAATACCGCGGCGCCTTTAATTAGCGGTACTATGCAGCCGTCAAAGGCTGGGCGGCATGGGTCAAATGGTGAGCCGAAATCAAATATAGGCATTCCACTCGAACCACATAGCCTAAACATAGCTCGGCGCTAGCTTATTTCACTCCTTTTTGGCATTTTTAACTCAATTAGGTGTCAATTTAATCACATCAACAGAAATGAAAGCTTGTTTACTTGAGAGTCCAGAACAAAAGTGACCAAAAATTTACTGATAAGAACCGATAAAATCAGAGTCCTTTGTTTTCGGTCACCAGGTGTTTTATGACCTTAACAAAGAGCCGCTTAATATTCTAAGAAGTTATTTATGACCCCGGTAAGTCATTTAAGATAAGCACTCAGTTATTGGTTAAGTAGTAAACATGATTTTTGATTTTTTTAAATGTGCCTAATACTTTTGGCCAAGGCTGTATATTGCATCAAAATCGGTTCTGCCATTTCAAAGTTATTAGCTCTTTTGTTAGCTTTTAGAAGGATTTTTTTTTGCGTTGCGTGTTTGTATACACTTAAAAACGTTTTCTGTGCAGCTTCAAATTATTAAAGACCTGAGAGAATTTAATGTTAATTTCAACTTGGAGTTATACATCGGAGTGGCTCTCATATAATGCCTTTTTTCAGCGATTCCAACACGCTTGCGGCACGGGCCAGGATGCGCTATCTTCCCTCAAACACTGCGCCGCGCTCGTAGCACAAGCGAGAGATGCTGACAGCGCACGACTTAGCAGAGAGGTCGGTATTATCTTACAAGAAATTATAACATTAGAGCTTCGAGCAAATATCTATACAGGGTTAATTCTAATCAATTAGCATCCTTCTAGGGGCTTATTCTGTATATGAAAACTAACAACTTTTGTTCTACGACTTCCGTCAAAACTCGGAAAAAAATCAGCTGTTCCATACATTTTGTCGCGGGTGAACTATATTTTCCTATGGAATAACAAAATTTTCGAGTTTTGACGAAAGTCGTCGAACAAAAGTTGTAAGTTTTGATGTACAGAATAAGCCCCTAGATGGATGCTAATTGATTAGAAATAACCCTGTATAGCCCGGGAGGTAAG
This sequence comes from Hypomecis punctinalis, assembly GCA_949316475.1. NCBI lineage: Eukaryota > Metazoa > Arthropoda > Insecta > Lepidoptera > Geometridae > Hypomecis > Hypomecis punctinalis. The sequence continues at coordinate 3,923,829 of OX438798.1, forward strand.
GAGGTAACCGCAAAAAATGCAACTACTCTCTAAAAGCTGAATTTTTGGTATTAGGTAGTGGTTAAAAGCAGCTACCGCTCTACCGCTCGTACCGCCTGTGTTTAATGGAGCCTTAAAATGGGACAAAGTGATGTATCTCTCTTGCTATTTTAGTATGGTTTCTATTACTGTTCTAATTCTATGTCTCAAACCGTTATTATATAAGTAAAGTTAATTTATTCATTCATAAAAAACCGGACAAGTGCGAGTCAGGCTCGCACACCGAGGGTTCCGTACAAATCCAGAAAAAATCACAAAAATGGGAAATAAGTTGTTAAAATCTCTATACTATAACCATCGACAAAAAAGTTTATTTTTCTCTTTTCTCGTCATACATCGAAATTTACACATTGTTAAAATAATTAAAAACCTGCTTTAGCATGTGCTAATGAAGTTCTTTTATATGATACCATACATGATACGATTTACTCACTTTGAATTTTAAACCCATATTTTGTGACTTTTTTTTTTTTTTGAGATTTAAATAAAAATGTGCAGTTTTCAGATTTGTTCCTATATGTGTACTCTGAGACAATGCTTATCGCCAAATTTCATAGTTCTATGTCAACGGGAAGTATCCTGTAGGTTTTGATTTTTGTGAGTGTCGAAATATGCGATATTTTACGATATAAACAGCTCTAACTTTTTTATACGATAACTGAGAAGTTTTTCTTTTACACAACTGCAAGAGACCATAGATATACGTATACAGTTTAAATTTCAACTCGATATCTTTACGCGTTCCCGAGATAAAGAGTCTTGACATACACACAGACGGACAGACAGACAACAAAGTGATTCTATAAGGGTTAAGTTTTTCTTCATTTGAAGTACGGAACCCTAATAAGTGAAGTAACTTAAAATGATGTATATTGCAGATCGAACGTAACAGAGTACTGGAGGAGGCGTTGGCCGCGCTGGCGCGAACTCATCACGCTTTGGAAATGTCCGTCGCAGAGGAACTTACTAAGGTAAAGTTAAAGAAGATTACTTAATTTGAGTTAGAGACTTGTTTAAATATAATATTAGTCGTCCAACCCTGTTATATTGTTAAGAATTCTGTTTTTACAGAGTAAAAGGAAGAAGAAATCAAAGTCTTCATCCACGCTGAACGATTCCAAGGAAAACTTCTTTGACGTTTTCGATGGTATGTGAATTCGCATAACATTTAAAATGAATCCATTTTTTGCATACAATCTTTGTGACGATTACATTATCTATACCTGTAAGAAAACATTTTAATTTTATTTCTTTTTCACGTCGAAATTAATTATCGAAAAGTACGAAAAAATCCCGCGCACGCATACATTTAGCAAAACGATATACCGTGTACGCTATTTATTGGTCAGATCGTTCTGATCAATAGCGTCGCGTTTAATGACATTAGTCCGTCAGATACTTAGTGAAGTATATAACTAGACAGGGCGCTAAATAATAATAATTACAAAAGTAAGAGAAGGCGAGATGTGCAAGTATAAAAAGTGAACAGGACGAAAGTAATATCTTTTGTCTCTATCTGCGTATACGTTTTTTTTTGTCTGACTATTACGCACGGCCTAGACGTAGTAGTCATACACATTTTTCGCGCCAAACATTGCTGTAAAATTTTTGATGAGATGCTTAAGTAAATCAACATATTTATGAACTATTACCTATTTTCTATCATTTCTATTAGTATTATGCAGGTTTTTACTATTACCTAGAGTCTAAATATGATAAAATCATAACAACGTGTATACAACGTGTAACAGAACGGTTCAACAATACTGAACGGCATGTATGTGTATCCTGTCACGAATCACCTGTATGAATTTCAAACTTTAAAAGTCATCTTATTTTTTCCATATAAAACTAAAAAATATTTTTTTCATATTATTTTGGACAACCCTAAACTAGTGAGGTCGGTGGCCTCGTTTCAAAAGCCGCTGGCTCCGCGCCCCGCTGCTGGTTCCCCCGCTGCCGTCGGCCTGACACGCTAACTAGTTAGGCTACCTAATGCTGTTGAAGGAGGCTACTTACCTACAGATTCTCAGACCTAGTCCCTTGAACTAGTCGAGACCTAATTCAGTTTTAAAAACAGCTATAAATTCGTGGATCGCAAAAAGAAAGTAGGTACCTAACGTTTTACTTTAGTGCGTAACTTGAATATGTACCTAGGAATTTTCATGAGTAGATAATCAATTTAGGTATCCTGTTTTTGGCAAATATCTATTTACTTACCTAATTGTAAGGTTTCTTGACACTACTTAGCTTGTACTTAAGCATGTACTTACCCTATCTTATCATGTCGTTTAAAATGACCTACATAGGTAATTAGGTCCTATGGGCACTCAGAAATGATAGAAAAAAACAAATTGATACATTTTTTTAAATTCACTATTTTTATTTGCCACATACCTACTTAGGAACCTACTTAAAATTAACACACACAAGGGCGTCCACAAACACTCAATAAAAGTCAAAGGAAAGGCTCGAAATGCAAACCTCCCCGGTCGCAGCACAACCGAGTAGGTACGTAGGTACGAGTACGTCGAGCCGTGGTCGAGCCATAGATTTTCTCACGTTCACCACATTTAAATTCCGCCACGATGCAAAGGGTTCATCTTCTCTCTGGACTGGAGTCGCACGGCACAGAATAAACAACATTTCAATGTACCATGATCAAAGGTCTAATCACGTAAAGTCCGGAGACCTGGGTGGTCAGCACACCGCGCCTCATGTAGGACCACCGCCCCGGAAACCGCTCGTCCAGGTGCTCGCGGACGCGGCGCGCATAGTGCGCGGGCGCTGTTGAACGTCCTTCGGACCTCGCCGCTCCTGCCCGACGCGTGCTGGTCCTTGGGCTATCTTCAAAATACTGCAGAATGCGCGTCTCGCGATTTGAACCAACTCGAGCACCGGGTCGTTTCTGTTTTCGTGAAAGTTCCCAGTAGGTACTGTGCAGACGTAAACACTAGACACATCCATCTAAGAAGTCCGCGTCCGCCACCGCCGCCACCGGCGCGCCCGCGTCTGTTAGAAAGCGGCCATCTTCAAAATGTTAGCTCGTGCGCGGCACCGTTGTTGCCATTCATATCACCAATGTCATAAAAAAACATTTGAGAATGTTAGGTATCCTAGACTGCCTGTCTAGGCATCGCGATCGTCGAAAGAGTTGATAGACAACGTCTTCACTTCCGCAAGGTCAGAGAGCGACTGACTAAAATATTCTGATTATTTCTATTAAAATTGGAATCAAAATTTTAGGGTTCAGTAGTAGGTATTTCGGATTTCGTTTTTAGTGAAAGTTTTTTTTATGCGCACAAACTTCGAAAAACGGATGGCCGACGGGACCATACAGTTCTCAAATGGAGACCACGGACCAGCAAGCGCAGCGTAGGATGCCCACCGACTAGGTGGACTAACGATATAATAAAGATCGCAGGAACGCGCTGGATACAGGCCGCTTCCAACTGGCCTTATTGGAAATCTATAGGAGAAGCCTATGTCCCGCAGTGGAGTCTTACGGCTGTTGGATGGATGGATGGATTATTATTCTTTAAACTGATTTCAACGGAACCAGAACTTAAAGTAGATCAGGTCACTAGGTCAGCAAGCGAAATTCATTTTTTTTTGTACAATTGTACTGACGACTGAACTCACGCACGCACAAAATGAGCCGTAGGGCTCAAAACCGTGCGTAGCTCCGGCGTAACCTCCTGGGTAGAAACATTCTCGTTAACAAGCGCCCGCAAAGTACGAGTACGACGTAAAAGAGAGATGTTGTCTGGAAGAAATAGCTTTTAGCGATAAGACCGCCTTTTGTACCATTCTTCTGTCGTTATTTCTTCTTCTGTTATGTTTTACTTATGGTGTCAATAAAGTTGTTCTTGTATTGTATTGTAAAAGTTTCACGTGAAAGTGGCGTGACGTGGTATTTTATTAATAAACGAGCTATGGATAAGGCTATGCTTGAGTCTCTCTGCGAGATCGAATCAGGAATGAGGGAATCCATAGAAGAATACACACATAAGGCACATATCACGGAGGACTGGTGACCGATGGGGTCGAAAAGTTCTCGAGTGGAGACCACATACCGGCAAGCGCAGCCCACGGCAGCCGGACGTCCACCCACTATGAAGACGGACGACCTCAGCAAGACCGCGAGACCGCGCTGGTTTCAAGCCGCTACCAACCGGGCTTATTAGAGATCTTTTGGGGAAGTCTATGTCTAGCAGTGGAAATCCTATGGCTGATGGATGGATGGATGTAGCAAAAACTAAATAACAAAGCTTTAGACATTTTACCATAATAAAATAATACTAGTAAAAAAAATGTACGGAACCCATATTTTTAATTATTCATATTTTTCGCTCAAAAAAGCGGCGGAGCTCAAAGAGCCGCCATATTACCCGCTCATTCGTGATTAGTGCAGTGTTTGTTTCGGCTCGTTTGTCGGCTCGTTTGTTGGCTCGTTTGTCGGCGTGGACAGTCCACGTGGACTTCAAGCCGATAAAAAAGAATAAAAATAAAGATGCGTAATTGAAATGCTCCAACTTTGGTTTGATATTGATACCTATTGTTACGCGTGACTTCTATTTTAATGTAGTATTTTTGTGGTAACTAAATCAAGCAATTTAATGTATTTGGGGAGTGAAACTACCACAAGCTCTTAAACATTTTTCTTTAATATTACCTAGGTACTTGGCTTCTCTGCCTCGCTCATTTTACAGTTAAAATAATACCTAGGTATTTCCGTGTCGTGTTTAAAATTTTTTCAAGCTATGCTTTGTAAGTTAAATACAATTTAACTTTCAATGCAGTTAGGTAGGTATGTATTTTTTATTTTGACATGACTTGGAGCCGGTGGAATAGGCAGAGTGCTTAGACGTGACAAGAAAAAAAATAACTTTGTTAATCTTTTTTTTACAGTCCTACTACATCGGAGAGGGTGTTACATAGACGATGTAATAATTTTATGCGACAGGTAGTACTTACAACATGTTCTAGTCTAGGCAGTTTAGATGAGTTAGGTAGATCAATCTAGGACCTTGTAACTTGTACCTATGACCATGTACCTACTTACCTAAATGTTTGTGTGTAAAAGCCCGTCCACGATTACGTAGGCAAAAATAAAATATTTCTGTACACTTATTAGTCTTTATTTACACTTATTATTAGTCCGTCAGCTGATAAGTTTAGGGTTGACATCAGGTTATTTTACGCAAAACTTTAACTTGGTTTATCTCGTAATCTAACATACTGAGGATTGTGAGACCTTATGGGGTAAGTTTTAAATATGTCTGAGCATGCGTGGTTTAAGTATTGTTGAACCGTTCTGTTACACGTTGTATAGCTATCTAAGTATGTATAGCATCTTTTTTCTCACACCCTATACATATATGTATATTCTAGTCATACTTAACTACATTATGGTCAGATGGATTTAAATAAATATTAGACACGTATTTTTCCATTGTCAATTAAACAAAAATTGACGAAGAAATAGGCCGTTTATCTAACTTACAGAGTAATTATAATAATGATTGTTTTACCCGGTCATCATGCCTATCGCCGTGGCCCGTAGCTGGTGGTGCCACAGATCAGAGATCAGTTACTACGTATGGTGCATAGTGACGTCATGCCACTTTGCTTTGCCATCGACCGGATTCGATAAATTAATAATTTCCAATCTAAAAATGTACTGTACTGTACCAGTCTTTTTAATAGTCCACTGCAGGACGTAGGCCTACCCACGAAGGGTGATTGGACCATATCCATCACGCTGGCCCTGTGCGGGTTGGTGGATTCACATACGCCATCGAATTTCTTCTACGGACGTATGCAGGTTGCCTCACGATGTTTTCCTTCACCGAAAAGCCAGTGGTGTAAAATTCCGTACATATTATAAAGTCACCAATTCCAAGGAACTCATTGGTATGGGATTAGGGTTTTGAACCTACCACCTCACGATTGTAAGGCGGTATATAACAATGTAAGAGATTTATTTCTTTACATTTATTTTAAAAAGTCCGTGTTATCCATGGAACAAACGTTTTTACGATCGGCATATTTTATACAGATTATTTGACGATAAAAACGTAAATATTCCTTATTGTTCTAACTACAGCATTTTTTTGTTCTTTATGATGTAATAATTTAGTATTAGACTTTCACTTTACAAGATTTTTTATGAGATCCGTAGACCAAAGTTGATACGACGAAATCTTCTCGATTAGTATGTAGAAATAGTAGATTGTATCATATGCGAGCAAAATAATATTTTTACAGCGAGGGCGCTTTTTTGAATCCCTCGTGAGGGAGTGAGGGATTCTACTTTAGAATCCCTTCTTCGCTCTGGATTCAAAAAAGCGCCCTCTCCGTAAAAATATTATTTTGCTCCCTTATGATACAATCTACTATTATGCTATAGGTAACATTTACTTTAAAATGTGAATATGACTAGGAATCAAAACAGCAGCTTGTACACTTGAAAATGTTCATAATATAATATGTTTCTTATGTTATTAGAGTCCGAGGATGAAGACGACACCCTGGTGACCGCAGGACTGTCTAGCCCGTTAGGCGCGCTGAGTCCGTGGGGCTCCAGCCCCGACCTCACGCGGCGGACTCCGGTCGGCAGCCTCGACGAACAGAACGGTAATGTTACATGGAATGTTATGTTGCACTGTTATAGACTGAATAAAACTTAATGGCGTCTATGATAACGAGGCGAATCGTTGCGTAATAAATTAATAGGGCATCCATCAGCCAAAAGACGTCCACTGCTGGACATAGGCCTCCCCTATGGATCTCCAATAAGACCGGTTGATAGCGGCTTGCATCCAGCGCGATCCTGCGGCCTTAATGAGGTCATCTGTCCACCTTGTGGGTGGACGTCCTACGCTGCGCTTGCCGGTACGTGGTCTCCACTCGAGAACTTTTCGACTCCACCGGTCATCAGTCCTCCGCGCTATGTGCCCTGCCCATTGCCATTTCAACTTGCTAATCCGTTGGGCTATGTCGGTAACTTTGGTTCTTCTACGGATCTCCTCATTTCTGATTCGATCACGCAGAGAGACTCCGAGCATAGCCCTCTCCATAGCTCGTTGGGCTACTTGGAGCTTACTAATAAGGCCCATAGTGAGAGACCACGTTTCTGTGCCATAAGTCATCACTGGCAACACACACTGGTCGAAAACTGGTCGAAAATAATAAGGCAGCGGCGATATAAATTGGGAATTTGCGCAGCTTGTCGCTGACTTAACAGTCAACGTCACCACCATTTTTGATCACCTACACTTTATCCATTTTATTATGGGTTTAATGACACCTCACTCCCATGAAGTTTCGTATTGTTTAAGTCAAAATTTCATACATATATTATTTCAATTCAGGCAATACCCCCACCACAATTACCATTACTCTTTACCCAGGCGACAAGACCCCCACAAACGAAGACCAAGAGCCACTGTCTCCCGACAAACGTCACTCAGTCCTTTCGAGCTCCTCGTGGGGCTCGGAGCGTTCTTTACAATCAGCGGTGTCAGCCGCCAGCTCCCGAGGCACGCTGGTCTCTCAAGGCGGGCATGTGTATAGAAATGCGCGCCCTTACCGCAAGAATACACGGCCTAGGTATGTATACCATACTTTACTTAGCATAAGGTCATAAAAATTTATGATTGTCACAGTTACAATCATTGGGTATCACAGTTACAAAAGTTGGTGGTCTGGTTTACAATCGTTGGTTATGTCATTTACAGTCGTCGATTTTTTTAGTTACCCATAGTCTATGCCCAAAACTATCTTAGACTAACTATGAGGAAGACTAAAAGCCAGTCTCCCGACAAGCGTCAGTCAGTCCTCTCGAACTCGTCCTGGGGCTCGGAGCGTTCTTTACAATCAGCGTTGTCAGCCGCCAGCTCCCGAGGCACGCTGGTCTCTCAAGGCGGACATGTGTATAGAAACGCGCGCCCTTACCACAAGAATACACGTCCTAAGTATGTATAATGTATCTAGATTTATTGTTCGGCGACTTAGGAGATGGTTGTTACAGTTACAATCGTCGGTTGTCACTGTTACAATAGTTGGGTATCACAGTTACGATAGTTGGTCGTCTGGTTTACAATAGTTGTTTGTCAAAGTTACCGTCGTTGTTTGTGACAGTTTCAAGCGTTAACTGTACAAATGACAACTGAAAGATTACATTACGAATTTTTCTTTGGGCTTTGAGCGTTCTTTGCAATCAGCGCTGTCAGCTGAAAGCTCTCGAGGTACGCTGGTCTCTCAAGGCGGACATATGTATAGAAACGCGCGCCCTTACCGCAAGAATACACGGCCTAGGTATGTATGTTATTGTTTTAAGATGGTATAACATGGTTGTCGCAGTTGCAAACGTTGGTTGTAAAAATGCTATCAATGGTTGTCTCAGTTACCATCTTTGGTTGTCATAGTTACAATAATGGGTTGTTTAATTTGCAACTAATTAGTTTAATTATTATTATATAGGGCGGGCGTCAGTGGCAGTTTAAATGAAACATGGTGTAATTTTATGCCCCATATTTTGTTTACATGCGCAACGCCTAACTTTGAAAATAAATAAAGTTGGAAAAGCCAGGGAATTATTCATTAAGTTTTTACTCAAAAAGCTTATTTTCGTCGCGAAATATTTATGTTACTTTTCTTATGATTACAAAGTATTTTTAGTATAATTTTCCTTTTTATTTTACCCCGCAATTAATTTATTTTATTGTTTTGTTTCAGTTCAGAGTGGTCGTTTTAAAGTATTATTTCTGGTCAGTATGTACCTAACTGCACAATAGTTATAATTTTAATAATTAACAATTTTAGCACTAGACGAGCGTACAAACACGGCGCAAATAATACAAATATTAATTATTTATACTTTTTATTTTTACTAATTTAAGGTTTAAAATAATGTGCCTTAATTCAAAGTGATAATTACATTTTAAATCAATTGTGCCATATAAAAAATAATTATTGGAGCTTATGATTAATTATAATTATTTGATATTATATATAACGTGAAAATCTTGGAAAATCAAGAACTGGATGTCGCAAAGAGTTATCTTTATGATACTGTACTGTACCAGCCTTTTTAATAGTCAACTGCAGGACGTAGGCCTACCCACGAAGGGTGATTGGGGCATATCCACCACGCTGGCCCAGGTGCGGGTTGGTGGATTCACATACGCCATCGAATTTCTTCTACTGACATATGCAGGTTGCCTCACGATGTTTTCCTTCACCGAAAAGCCTCTGGTGTGATAAGCATTTCAAAAATCTGAAGCGAACCCAGGATCCTGCGATCCTCAGATTTTTGAAATCATATATCATAAAGATAACTCTTTGAGATAAAATCTATTGTGGACAGCACTCAAAATAAATCATAACAACTGGATGTCGATTTACATTCATAAAGGTGGCTGCCTACTGTAACATAGGCCGAGTCAAACTGCTTGGCGGATGTGAAGTGTTACAAACTACGCAAAATCCAATCCTCGCGCAGCTCTTATTTGAGCTACAGTCCGGATTGAGTTTTGCGCAGCTTCTAGCTAACTTCACAGACCCCAAGAAGTTTAATTCCGCCTATACTATACCATGACCGTGTTAGGAACGTATCAGGCACGGAAAACAACAGGATACGCTCTACTATGGCCACTACAACATACCATCAACGCATGTCTATAAAAGTCGTCGATAATATCTTGCCGGTGCCGAAACGGTGGTGGTCGGTGGCGGAACGGTGTAGTGGACATAAGTCTCATACTTTTCCCTCAGAGCAAATAAAAAATCAAGAGAGAATTGTGAACAAACAAGTCAGTCGAACTATGGCGGCGCAACACCGACGCATGTATAAAAAACCGGCCTCACTTGACTGTTCAACGACGTTCCCTCTTGATTTTTTTATTTGCTCTGAGTCTTTTCCATAGAGATTAGAGATACAAAAAGGCGCCTCTTTTTTTTGGGAGCTGTGGAACTATTTGACGTTGTCATGTCATACTCACCTTTTTCCTAGTTTTTTGTTGTCTACCGTTGTTCCTGAGTAATGGCAACGGTTGCTTTCAAATTCATACGGTATTTCTAGTAACGGCAGCTATTTTCAGCTCATCAGCGTATAAACCTAGTTTATAGTTATGGGCACCTCTTTGCATATCTAAACTCTATGTATTTTTCAATTCAAATATTTTTTTGCTTTTTATAAGTACTTAGCACGCTAGCACGGTCATAGTATAGTACGTTAGTCTTGCTACACATAGTTCAAGCCGGCACAGTCGGTTCGGCACAATTTGTCGAACGACAAAGTCGACCCCAAGCTAATTACGTTCTGCATTACTCGCTTTCGGTACCGATCGGCACAATTCGGTTTTCATTCGGCCATTATGCGTCTCCGAGCTACGATACAATCATTTGTATTTACATATTATTATACCGAGGCCACACATTGGACGGTGACTTGCGTCCAAGGTTGGCTACATATTGAATAGCCAATCACAGCCATTTTTATTATTGTTCGGTTTGCGTCCAATATCAGTTCAAAATCGATCAACTCATGGGAGTGTTGGAACTTGGAACCGAGACATAAAAGGGGTTTGAACATTTTTGTATGGAAGCTGGCATTTCCAGCCGCCGCCATTTTTTTATATCTTTCCTTATAGAAACAATTGATGTTCAGTACTATGATACCCTAAAGTGTCACGTTCTCGAGATCACTGTATGCTGAGTGTGAGTTTTGTCGTAAACATGACGCGCTCTTCGGCGAGCGCGTAAGCATGTAATTTGTATGAAGAAATGTACAGCACCACTAGCGGCGCGTTTTTGAAACACAACAAGTTCATACAAATTACATGCTTACGCGCTCGCCGAAGAGCGCATCATGTTTACGACAATACTCACACTTAGCATACTGTACTCACTTTACTATCTTTACATTCAAAAATCTTGAGAACGTGACACTCTAGGGTACCATAGTACGAAATATTTATTGTGTGTATAAGTGTCTCGTACTCAAATATACCTACTACTTACATAGTGCACTAAAACTTTGAAAACAAAAATCAAAAACGAGGCGGGTGGATATGCCACAAATGTTCAAATCTCTTTTAGCCAACATAGCCAATGTGTGGCCCCCGGTTTTACATATACAGAAATACACAAAATTTTAGATACACAGAAACAAAACACGAAAACAACTAAAAATAGAACAATTCACAAACCAGGCATGATACCCCATGCTTTGCCACGAAACTGATCCCAACTCAGCATATTGCTGATTATATACAACCAGCACTGATATTATGTTGGGACCAGCGGTGACGTCACTACCGCGAGTCACTACGCGAGCAGGTAAATCAACTCGTATTACACACTTAAAAACAAGAACTAACGAGAGTAAATTTTACAGGGCTATGATATCAAATACATGATTATGAAAGTTCTCGGAATCAATTTTAAACTATACACAACAACAACAAAAACATTTGGTTTTGCCGTCCGGCTTCGCCGAACATGCTGGCTCGCGGCTACCCAGCCTAGCGAAAACCGATCGGCTTTGGATCGGCTTTGTCTTTCGGATATTCATCTACACATATTTGATTTTACCGCCCAACAGTGCCGATCGAGGCTTGCCCGTATGTCTAGCAAGCCTTATAATGGGTAGCCACATAAAATATATATTGTTGTAAATGTACAAAATTAAATGCATTTATTCCCAAAGATAAAAGAAGTACAAATATATAATTGACATTCCTAATATAGGGCGAATCATCCAAGTCGGCGGATGTGAAGTTAGCTACAAGCTGCGCAATATCCAATCTTGAAGCTCACATAAAGCTGTGCGTAGATTAGGGTTTCGCGCAGATTGTAGCTTTACATCCGCCAACTTGTATGATTCGGTCTATACTAAACAAAATATTTTAATAAACCTTGCTTAATGAAATAATGTATTTCTCCACTTTATTTTTATATATTGAGGGGCTTAATCTCATATTTTATAAGCTATGAGTACCTGACATTGAGTGTTTTTAATCATTGTGATAAATGTACCCATTTCGTGTATTAATTTAATTCTTTAAGCATAATTTTGATTATATTTACTTTTCGCCATTAAATTTAATTTTATTAATTTCTGTTTTTATTTCCTTCGCTTTTGTCACCTATCTATTCTAATTTCTAACAATATTTTTAGAAATACAATAAAACAAAACAATTACTATAAAACTACAACACTATCAAAAATATCATTAAAACTTCCGAAGTAGAAATTATATAATTTATATATAATGAAGTATTTTGCATTGTATAATATGTATAATTAAGTATAAAGTCATTTAGTCATTTATATTTTATATTTGTTACAAGTCAAGAAGTAAACATTACATTAAGGCACTACACAAAAATAAAAATAGAAATTAAAGTTACCATAAAATAAAAATAGAACTTGACAATTAAATTAAATCTTCAAGTAATTTTGAAAAGTCGTTTACATCATAAATTAGTTGGTCATGTAGCCAACATTTTAATTTATTCCTAAACGACCCAGCGGAAGGTGCATCCCGAACTTCTACAGGTATTCGGTTGTATATAGCGGGCCCACCAATATATACAGACTTCTCCGATTTCGCCAGCCTATGAGAAAGAGTCACCAGTTGGTTTTTCCTAAATTGAACCTAGAATAGGTACCTTTCCTCTCAAATAATTCTAAATAGTTGTGCGTGAAAAGAGCCACCTGATAGATTAGTTCGCACGGCAGTGGCAGTACGCGCAGTTCCCTAAAGAGCTCCACACAAGACACGTCGTCCGAAACCCCGAAAATGGCTCGCACAGCCCGTTTTTGCATAGAGAAAGCTCTCTTGTACTCCGCGGCGCGGCCCCACAATTCTAATCCGTACGTAATATTACTATGGATTGTGGCAAAGTATAAAATGCTACTTAACTTAAACTTGTCTTAAAACTAAGTACCTACCTACCTCTGGTACTAAGTACCTATTGCGTTTGCACTACAGTAAAATAATTTGATTAATTACACCATTGTATATTGTGTTAATTTCAGATAAAAATTAATTACAATATTATGTAATAAAATTTGATTTTCCGCGTTTTTTCGGTGTTTGTCAGCGATCATCGAAGTTAAGCAACGGTCCGCTCGGTTAATCTTCGGATGGGTGAACGCGGGTGGGATTTCCAACTGAGCGCTATCGTGACTCGGATAATACGTTAAATTGTAGGTCCCGGTTGTCAACACGCTTTTATTAGTTTCACCTGTATGCTTGCTTGTAACCCTTTGAGCTCGATTATAACCTACTTTGAGCGATCAGATTTTCTTAAAACTTTGCACACCTAACAAAGAACTAGAACGATGACAATGCATTTATAAAAAAAAAAAATTATGACTCCTAAGCGTGTTTCTTACTTTTTTTTTTAAACTATATTTATTATTTTAACCTTTAGCCATGTCAAGGACTTCAGGCGGCTTAAAAACTTGACACCAGGGCTAGCCACCCGGCCTATACAAACTTATTTACAATTTTATTACCTACATTTGTAATGGGTTTATATAGTAATAAATAATTAAATCAGAGACTTTCTCATATATCACTCGCAGCCATTCCGAAACTAAGAGAGAAAAATCATAGAAGAAAATTCCCAACGTAGTGAGCAACGGACAAACAATCCAATAAGTGCTTTCCCCACGTTGGGCGCCAGCGGGCAGCCGCGGCGGCGCGGGGATGGGGAGGGAAAAGCACGGAGCCAGTGTGACCAGAACCAGTAATTTAATACCTTTTCAGTTGATTTTATTAATACTTATCCAGTATAATTTATTGACTTTTTCGATAATCAGTATTTTTTAAGATATATTTCTGGAGGTCGGTATTTTAAGTATAGGCTGTATCATACAAGTCATAAAGTTAGATACAAGCTGCGCGAAATCCAATCAACGCGCTTTATGTGAGCTTCAGTCAGGATTGAATACTCATACTCATATTTATTTGCTTCCACAATGTTATAAAAAGATAGTTAAAGATAGATATTCCGCATCTTGTAGCTAACTTCACATCCGCCGACTTGTATGATTCGGCCTATGTATTTTGGAGAACAGACAGACAGACAGACAAAACTCTTTATTTACAACCACAATATGAAAAATAAACACTATTTAGACATACGACAAAAATATGATTATAAAGTGGTGGCCTTATCACCCATGGCGATTTCTTCCAGGCAACCTCGCACGAAGATGAACTGACAAGAAAAAGAAATAGTGGTCTTAAATAGATATTAACAAAGAAAACCCTATAAATAATAAACTAAACATACTTAATTCAATCTAAGTTTGAGAACATTTTTGTTCAAAGGTATTTTTGAGTATTTTTGGCTAATTGAAGGTGAGCCTTTGGTGAACTCTGGCTTCCTAGGATTTGCTATTTTAGCAAGGAGCTTTTGGAGAAAAACACTAAAATATAATTCAGTATTTTTTAAGGTGCTTTTGTGAAATTTAATCTGGTCACACTGAGGGGTGGGCATGGAGCCACCCGGTCTCGCGGCTCGCCACCGCCAGTTGCGCCGCAGCGTCTGCCGCGAGCACTCGTTTGCGCGCCCGCGATTACCTCTCGCCCACACATGACACTGGCACTGATTTATTTGTGAGTCACATTTGATCGGTTATGTAACTTTTCTATGACCATAATTGTATTGGACAACTTTATTTCAATGATTAATTAATACCGTATTAGCGTTTCTGCTGTATATATTTTTAATTAAGTTCGAAATAATGAAAAAAAGTAGAGATGCTTCAAAAGGTAATTTGACGTCCATTCTGCATTGTACTTTGCACAATGAGTGGATTAGAGCGCAACAGGGAAAACAACGTACATATACCATACCCCTCTCTTTCTGTACCTATCCGCAGATACCCACTGAGCACCGGTACGCTACACTGCTCTAATGAGCACGCTAATACGTATTTTGCAGCTATGTTTTAGTCACAGAGCTGAACTAAAATGTCAGAGCCAGACGTAATTTGTCTTTGTCTTCAAACTTATAGAACTATACCATTTTAAACCTCGAAAGGAAAAAAAAGTACAGAATTCTCTATCTGCTAAATATCTTTTTCAATTTTATTAATTTCCTTGCCTTGTTTATTCATTAGGCCCAAGCATGAAGCGCCATCGTAATTATAATAGTTGATTAGCATATATCTGTTTCTTTTTCACTTTAGTCATTCGATTGAGAGAACTTTTTACGTCGCTATTAAATTTACGATGGCGCCTTCATAATTGGGACTATTGACTGAATTGAACAAATTGTCCTTGCGCTACAAATTCGTGGATTTTTTCCTGTATTCTTCTATTTTTTTACCTATGATATCTTTTATTTTGCCTACCAACTTAGGTTGCCCAACGACTATTATAGGTACCTATATAAAATTTTACTAACGATTATGAATTATGTAATATACGAGTAGGTAGAATCATTCATAATTAACTTACGGTTTTCCATTTAGGGTTGGATAATCGAGTTAAACATTAATCATCATAAGAGCTCATTTCGGTAGCAAATATTAATGGGTGATATAATTTGATCGTTATACATAAACTTCTGCTGAATATATCAGTATAAAGACTCATTTATACAACACTACCCTTTACCAGTGGCTTCGCCTGTGTGATATCTTGGTTTTTGAGCTGTCATAATATGAATATCTTATTTTTGCGAGATAAAAAATAGTCTATGATCGACAGTGACAGATTTTTTTTTATAAAAATACCTGTCCTGGCTTCGCACAGGTGTACTATACATATAAACCTTCCTCTTGAATCACTATATCTTTTAAAGAAAACCGTATCAAAATCCGTTGCGTAGTTTTAAAGATAGTATAAGCATACATAGGGACAGACAGCGGGAAGTGACTTTGTTTTATACTATTTAGTGATAGCAAAGCGTTGTTTTTTGTTTTTTTTCTGTGATTTTTTTTTCGTATATAGTTATAAATAATACCTATTTAGGTAGATATAAAAAATAATCTTTTTATTTTCGACTATAGGTAATAAAATTAACTGGTCCAAAATTTTCCGCCCTAGGGTTCACCCTACTAAGTCCGTTGGTAAATCCACCACTGATAATCGATACTCTTGGACCTCGGACAAAAAATGCAAATAATCCTTTCCTCTGTTGCTGCGTAAAAAAGTAACAAACAAACAAAAAAACTTGGATGTATAATATTAGTAAAGATTACCAAGCACTTTCGAACAGAAGCGTGAATAACGTAGGCCTTTTAGATTTGAGCGTGACTTTCAGATTTCCGATTATTGATGAATAGAAAAATGATCTAGTTTGTTTTACTTGACTTTATAATAGAGGATAAATGTTGTTATATATGTGAACACGATTTTTCTAAAATATGTACCTATTTACTATGCTATGTCTTCTTTACTTTGATGAAAAAGTCGTCAAATATTATAACGATATTTTAAATAAAACTTAGTTTATCATTAATTTTATTGTATATTTTAATATCATAACATTTTTTACACGTGTAATTAAATTAAACCCAATTATATGTTACATTAGCATCGATAATAGTGAAAAACGTCGATAAATACTATCGTTACATTATTATGAGTATTAAATAATATCATAACATTATTTACATGTATACATACTTGATTTTAAATAATAGTAAGTAAATGAAATCCAATTTCTCATCTTCAACTACTCATTCGATTTCAATACAATATTGTTTGAAAATCGATTTTTTCCACCACTATCTCAACTCTAAAAATGTCAATCTTCTATGTCAATGTCACTGTCGCAGAGATCAAGTTAAATTTTATGGAGTATAGTTACGAGCTGCGGATAACCCAATCCTCGCACAGCTGTTAAGTTAGCTTAAGTAAGGATTGGGTTATCCGCAGCTTGTAGCTAACATCACAGCCGCCAAGAAGTTTGATTCGGCCTATAAACGTCACTGTGTTTAATGATGAATCACGTAGTCTTAGAAGATTTTCGTATTTATAATATTAGTGAAGATAGTAAGGATTTTATTAGTATGAATTTTATTACTATACTGTAGCGCTCGTAGCGTAGTTTGACTAGGTGTTTGTCAGCGATCACCGAAATTAAGCAACGTACCGCACGGTCAGTATTTGGATGGGTGACCGCGGGTGGCATTTTCCAACTGAGCGCTACCGTGGCTCGGATGACACGTTAAATTGTAGGTCCCGGTTGTTTTAACGGTTTAGCCATGTCAGAGGCCTCCAGGCGGCCTAAAAACTCTGACACCAGGGCTAGCCACCCGGCCTACACGAACTTACTTACTTACTTATTACTATACCACGTAGAATTTTTCGCTCTCGACGTCCTTCATGCGATAGAGCATGTCAACAAGTAAAGTAGGTGTCTTCAAATCTCGAGTAAATGGGTATCTTCTAGGTTAAGCGTGTAAGCTAGTAATCCTATACCGCATATATTGACCGCTATTTGAAATATAAAAATAAAGTACAGATGGTTATAGTAAGCTAGTAATCCTATACCGCATATATTGACCGCTATTTGAAATATAAAAATAAAGTACAGATGGTTATAGTAGCCGGCAAACAACTTGAACGTTAAACTTATACCTCTCTTTTGTTTTCTCTGCTAACGAAAGGGAGAGAGTGACATTTTTTGGTTCAACTTACGTGCCGGGACCTATAACAACTTGCCTGATGGTAAGCGACGTCGTGGTCGAATATGAGCCACGCAGGCTTAGTAGATACCTATATCACTTTCGGATTTATAATATAAGTAAGGATAGTAATAAGGATTTTTAACAGACTTCCAAAAAGGAGAAAGCACTATGTTCGTCTGTATGTATTTTTTCTTTTGTGTATGTTCATCGATATTTTCGTCAATTGTGAACTGCCCCCCAACCGCCTAAGCAATAGCAATCGTAATAGCAATCGTTTATGACTTCATTTTAGTCATTTGGCACCGCCTATGTGACGTTAGCCATCAAAGTTGTTCATTCAACGATTGCTTTCGCAATCCGCGCAAAGCAATTGATGGCTAACGTCACATAGGCGGTGCCAAATGACTAAAATGAAGTCATAAACGATTGCTATTGCTTAGGCGGTCGGGGAGCTGATTTGAAATATTATTTTTTAGTTAGAAAGGTATGTACTCCCGAGGTTCCATTTAAATTATATCGAAATCATCAGTTTTTGAAAAATCAACAATAATGTCAAAATTATTTACATCAATTCGAGCGAACTATTCGAATTTTGCACCCTTTTGGAGTCGGTTGTGCCATTTTTTGCGAAAAATATTTTTTTTAGTATGAATTTGATTACTCTATCACGTAGAATTTTTCGCTCTAGATGGCCGGGTGCATGCGATAGAGCATGTCAACAAGTACACCGCGAGCGTTCACCTCGATGCAGTAGAGACACTTTTATGATTTTCTTTGTATCAGCAATTTGCTACCGAGAATGAAGAAGTGTGTTGCAGAGATAAGATTTTTTTTAAACCTGTTTTATTTTTCGAGCTTTTGTGCTCATCCTAACAAAATTAGGTGTAGTGTACCGGCTTTGGCCAGCTTAACGCAATTTTTGGCCACGTTGAATTTTTATGATTGTGTATACAATATGTTATAGTTTTTAAAAATTGTAAATTTTGACATTCCCACAAGCAATATACCTACAGGATTATTGGTAATCAATTAGCATCCTTTTAGGGGCTTATTCTGTACATCAAAACTAACAACTTTTGTTTTGCGACATTTGTCAAAGCTCAAAAAGAAAAATGCTGTTCCATAGAAAAAGATAGTTCACCTCCGACAAAATGTATGGAACAGCTGTTTTTTTAGTTTTTACAAAAGTCGCAGAACAAAAGTTTTTAGTTTAGATCTACAGAATAAACCCTTAAAAGGATGCTAATTGATTACCCAATAACCCTGTATATTTATAATGTTTTTAATATTTTTACCTATGCAATAATTTTGACATCGAATAGCCCAAGTCCCCACAATGGCTAAAGTAGGTACACACATTTACAACTGAGCGCTACCGTGGCTGGGACGACATATTAAATTGTAGGTCCGGTTGTATTGACCGTTTAGTCGTGTCAGAGGCCTTAAGACGTCTTGAAAACTCTGACGCCAGGGCTAGTCACTCGTCTCATGAGACTTACTTACCAGGAAATTTCAATGTTCATAATATTCGATATAGCTTCAAAAGTTGACCCTTAACGGCAAGAATTTCCACTTTTTTGTAACATCGTGTACACATTTCCTTATCAGACGGTGTAAAATCCGAAGGCCCGTCGTAAAAGCAACGACGCCGTAAGGAATATAACGGCCGTTATTCTCAAGATTAGACGCGTATAGACTAATCTTGAGACAGTAGACACTTTGCTTGTTATTGCTGCATTATGGGGGTATTGGGGGTGGTTACTTAACTGGACGCAGTTTACGATGAAATGGGCGATATAACGGGCCGTTCATTGCTAATGATATCAAATGGTTGCAGATATTTATGGATTTAACATTTACGTATGTTACGTTACGAATATAATATTAGTTCATTGTTTATAGCTTACGGCTTACTTTTGTAAGCGTCTAACCACTGCAGTCTGCGGTTGTGACCTAGAGTTCGTTTCACTATTAAAGATCAACCGACCACACCTTTATCAATCAATCGCAGGTCTCTAATTATACTGCCACGTAGTACCTAACACGCGCTTTATTATTTATTATTTTTTATCTATTAGATAAATCGCAAGCTTACTGTTTAAAAACTTACATGTTCGTTTGTCACTACGGCGCATATGCGACTGTTGTGTACAGAGTGTGTCCAAACTCCGAGGCGCGTAGGTATTTTCGTGTTCTGACCGTTTCAATGAAGACGGAATACTGCATAGATACCATTACCGTGGCTACACTTAGCTCGTGTTTGAAGACAAGTAAACCTAGTTTCCGAAGTATCGTGTTATCCAATAGCCTTGTAACCCGGCCACGGCGTGATCTAAATACTTTGTGGCCTTTTGCCTGATTGTAGGTGAGCTTTAGGGCAACTATAGCGGTCGACGAACTTTAATAGGTAAGCAGGCAACTGAAGTTACGAGTATGTAAAATAACTTAATTTAGTTCGGTTAGGTGTTCAGATAAGCTTGATGGAGTCCGGGGATCTTATCAAGCTGGCTTAAACATAAAAAAATATTGTTGATCCCGCTTTTCTAAAGCGGGAGCTGGCAATGCAATCGTAATTTTTCTTTCTCTTTTGCATAAACTGTACCAACGGTTAGGTGTAGGAATCGAGGAATATTATGGTGTAGATCTAATTTCATCAAAAGCTATAACATAAATGTCCAATTCGCTTTAATTCACTTTAAAAAACTTAGTTTGACTTTTTTACACATATCGAGCTGAAAGTAAAAAAAATGTTTTGCTGCAGGACCTACAGTGTATTGTATATGTATACCAGTAAATGGCCAGCGTTACTTATTGATACCCGTTTGATTGATAAACCAATTGATGAATGAATGAGTGAGGCATCAATCACGAGTTCCGGCGGGTTGGTACATACAAAACGGTCATGCCAATGGCGTAGGACGTGTGTCGATCAATGACATTGTTATGTTACAATACTTACTCGTAACATGAATATATTATTCCTTTGCAATATCGATACGATTTTTATCTAAGAACGATGCAAAGGATTAGCTAGGTTTTGGTAGGCATTGGTTGTAGTGAATAGTTAACTTGAATCAAGTTAATTTGTTAACTTAAACTTTCAGTGTATATTTTTTTTTGTTGTAATAGCAGGAAAATCAAATACCAACTTTCATCAAAACGGTTACAGCCGTTTCCGTTTCCATTTTGCAATTTCGGGTACTGTATTGTACTGTACCAGCATTTGTAATAGTTCACTGCAGGACGTAAGTCCCGCGAAGGGTAATTTTGGGTACCCTGTGGTAATAAAAGTTGTTCAATAATGATTAGTATTCAATACAAGAATTAGTCGTTTAAATGTACAAGTGCCTATAACAAATTGTTTTTTGTATTATTGGTAGCAAAAATGACATTGGTTTCATATAGCGACTTAAAAAAAAGAATTTTGAGGCAAACGAATTTGTTGTAATAAATATTAAATGCTAAATCGAATTGAGTCATGTTACGCTGTTTTCTAAAATGTCAGAGTTCGTAGCGACGCCTACGCGGCTACGACGTTCGCTACACGTCTACGCCGCTACGAATTGGGGCGGCCCTCAAAATGTGGATTTATCGAATGGAGGTACTTTATAAGCTCTTGAATAATGTTATCGAGTAATTGATATTTTAAAGTAAAGTAAAATTTATTGCAAAGACTGTAAAATGGTAATATTTTTTTAGTATCATCAGACTGTCCTAGCGGGCATGAAATGGAACGTAGAACGTACGTAGCATGTACCAAACTGACATAGCCCATCTGATTAGCAAATTAAAATGGCGGTGGGCAGGGTACATAGGTTGGGGGACTGATGACTGATGGGGTCGAAAAGTACTCGAGTGGACACTACGTATCGACGAGCACAGCCTAGGACGCCAATATATTTGAAATAAAATGGGCATCATTAATTTGGTTACATGATGCGGTTTATATTATCTTAACAACAAAAAACTTTATGTAATTAATATATTATCAGTGAATGGAAAAAACACCTTAGCATGCTTAGCCATCAATCGGCTCAAAAACTTTGACACCAGGACTTATACGAACAAGTACTTGAGCTTGAAACATACTTAGTGGTATACTCTACAACTTTCATACACATGAGAATAAGGCAGAGTATTGTAGCAAATATTGATAGTTTTTTACTTTGAGAGAGAAAAAATCTAAGAAAATTAAGCATAAAGTCACTCTTGGCTTATTTAGTAGGTACCAGTACATATCTTCTTACATATTATCTACTACAGCCTGCGAAATAGGCAGATCGCACGTTTAGCTGCGAAGGGTACTTAGACATGCTTTTGCTTATGTCTAAGTGCCTTTAAAGTGTTAGCTTATCTTCAAGGTAGCTAGGATCTGGTTACTTAGGTTGATTGTTGATATTATAAAGCAAAGTCACCTTTTGTGTGTGTCTGTAATGGTTATCCGCTTAAATCTTTTAAACTACACAGCAGATTCCAATACGGTTTTCAATATCCTTGAGAATATTTTTTCTGGAAGGTTTCTAGCTATAATTCTTTTGTAGCCAGGTGGAGCCATAGCCGCTATTTCACCAAGTAATTTTGTAATAGATTTTATTACTTTTTTTACAGAAGCTATTTTCATTAGTCATTTTTACATATAGATTTTTACTGATTGCTTTCAAGTTTCAACTCATCCAAATCACTCTTAAAAATAGCTTTAAAGAAGGCAATGAAACTTAAGTAAAAAAGGAAAAGCTTCGTATAAATAAACCCATTAATCTGAGTTTTATCATCGAAGTTATTAGAGAAGTAATTTGCTTGTAGCGTTTCTAAGGCTTCTCTGACATGAATAAATAATTTTCCATTTTCTTTAGTGGTATATAGAGGTTTTTGTTGGAGTATTTTTTTGTAGGTCAAGGAGAGTTCGAATTAAGTTTTATTGGTTACTGTGTGTTGCAGATTTTCATAATTGAAGTGATTTAACTATTTATTTAATATACTTAACTACTGTACTGTACAGTATATTTCGTTTTAATAATTCACTGCTGAACGTATGCTTACCCACGAATGACGATTTGTCTATATCGACCACGCTGGCTCCGTGCGGGTTGATGGATATTTGTTTATATGCAAGTAATAAGTAGAATAATGTAATAAATATAGATACTCATGCTTCTTATTTTTCACACCATAGCCGAAAAGATAATCAATTTTTGATAAAATATATCAATTGCAAATAAGTCTTTCTTAATAATAATAAAGTATCAAATTCCACGGATTCTTCTGTAAAATTCTAAAAGGTATGAGAGCATAAAAACTTTTAAATATCATCAAATAATGTACACTAACATTTATTTTTATAATTAAATGAAAGCTTTGTATTCAAGACTAATTAGTTTAAATGAACTTTCCTTGGTAAACACACCTAAATTCCTTACAAAACAATCTAAACCCATTATAGTTTAGTTGAGTAGGATCACCCATTAAAACTTAGGACTAAACAGAAACTAAGTAATAAAATAATTAATGCGAAAGTTAGTTCCAATTTACCCGCGTCAACACACTGCGAAAGCAGCTTATAATAGGTAAGTATATTATATACCATGGATTTTTGTCAGCAAAATGTGTTGTGAATGCTTTTAGCATTATGAGCTTTACGAGTATAGGCTCAGAGTAATCCCAATTACAGAGGCGCCAGCGTAAATTTAATAGCAACGTAAAAAGCGTTCTCTCTATCGAACGCCTAAATCGAAAAAGAAACAGAACTATGCTATTTACCTATTATAATTAAGATGGCGCCTCTGTGATCGGGCTTAGTATGTATACAAGATGGAGAACTGACGCCGACATTAAATGAAATAACATATCTGGCATTCTGTTTTACAGCTTCTGTTTTGCATTCTTCAACATGTTTAGAATTTAATAAATAAAGCTATTTACTTGGTTACGTACAATGTGCGTAAAGAACAATTTGGAGCAACCTGTATCTAAACAGCAATTCGAGCTAGTTTGACATTAGTCAAAATAGCAGGAGTTAAGTACTATTTTGATTAGTCTAATTAAAATAATACCTAATTCCCGCTATTTTGACTAATGTCATGATTTTAAAGTATGATACATAATAACTTCCTCTTTTATTATTTAGTTTATTTGAAAATTTTGTTCTTTCAGTATAAGGATTAGTTTTTTTTCCCTTTGCTTTTACTGGTTATGTACTAGCTAGTCGGCATCAGCTATCCATTCTGTATTTTGTTTAATTTAACTGAAGCCCCGTAGAACCCCGTGCATTTTATTCCCTATTTATAACGAAGAAAAAAGCTCGATACTTATAAAAATAATTAACGATGTAGTGCATCATGCAATCTAATCGTAACACCCATGTTTTACTATAAATGTTTGAATTGAATCTTATTGGATACAACTAGACAGAATATATTAGGTAGGAACTAGATATGACTTGCTAGAGTTGCTAGATACAACAAAGATTCGACCACTAGTAGTATAATAAAATCCCCATTGCGACGTGACGTCCTTTATTTCAAGGCTCGTCAGTATCGATGTGTAATCAGGGGTAGGTAACCTGACCCGGCAGGCTAGCCGTCAGGTGCTGGCAACCCGCCAGGCACAGACGGGTCGATGCGTCGCCTCAGGATTGATTTCATGCTTTTGGTTGCCAGTCTGCGGTCTCTATTTTATCGGCCGTCTGTATTTGGATTATCGTTCGCTTTTTTGTAACTTTTAGTATGCCCAAGAGGTTAATACAATGTCTGATGGATTATTGTCTGGTGGGTTGTTTGTAGCTTTAGCGCTTGATAGATAAATGTTTGAATATTTTATGGTTTATGTTGGGCTTTGGTGGATTTACCACTAAAATAAAGTATAGTGTATTGTAGATGGAGAACTCGTACAATAACCGCGTTTTAGCTCCAGAAAACGGTCACAAACAAGTGTGTTTGTCGTCGTATAATGTCATGGGTAAATGGAGTGTAATAGAAATGCTCACGTATAAATTGGCCAAGTGTAAACCTTGTATTAGGGGATACCGCCTTCGTAAGAGTAACGAAAACTATTATCGTTTTTGTGTTTAGCTCTATATATTTTTATTATACTCTATAAAATTTAACTTGATCTCTGCGACAGTGACATTGACATAGAAGATTGACATTTTTAGAGTTGGGATAGTGGTGGAAAAAATCGATTTTCAAATAATGTTGTAATGAAATCGAATAAGTAGTTGAAGGAGAGAAATTAGATTTTATTTACTTACTATTATTTAAGATCAAGTATGTACACATACTTGAATAATGTTATGTTATTAATTAAATACTCATAATAATGTAACGATAGTATTTATCGACGTTTTTCACTATAATCGATGCTAATGTAACATTTAATTGGGTTAAATTTAATTACACATGTAATAAAATGTTATGATATTAGAATATACAGTAAAATTTATGATAAATTAAGTTTTATTTAAAATATCGTTAGTATAAACTATCGATATTTTAAATAAAACTCTATCTAAAACTCTGTGGTCACGATCATTCGTCGCCCGTCACTAATCGGCACGCCCATAAAGTATGACATTGACAGGTACTGTCTGTACTATTAAGACATTCAGGACTTCATAGGTGTGATTTTTCTGACAGCTGTCGCAGAGATCAAGTTAAATTTTATAGAGTATAGTTGTCACTCGTATCCACAGGGGTCTTTTCAAAAAAGTTTGGAGTAAAAACTAAAACTGGTTTTTGCTGTAGATGTCAATTAATTAATTCCAAGGTAATCATTTAACTTATAAATAATAAATCGATTACATTTCAATACAGATAAATCTCTACATATCAATAGTAGAAAATAAATTCCATGTCAAAAAATTTATTAAGCATTCATTAAATAATTTAACTTAAGCTAATAATTAAATTTTAATTAGTCAGTAGTCACTCTACCTTAGGCAATTAACAAGTATTAAACTCATTCTAAGGTTTCGGTGCGGTCTCTAAATCTGTGAGTGTAATTATGTTTTTCGATATATATATTTTTTTTTTCACAAAGGTTTTGCATTTGACTACACACTGCCTGATTTTAAGCAGATATGCGGTTCAGGGTGCAACACGCTTACCTAGAACTTAGAAGAAACCTATTTACTCTGGATTTGAAGACACTTACGTTTACTTAAGTAGATACATGTCTTGGTCTATAAGTTTGTATCATAGTTATTTGTTTTTATCCGCTGACTAGGTCAGACATTTTGCAATCTACATATAAATCAAACACTACCCTTTTTTAGAAGGGGTAATATTTGTAGAATGTTTCTGCGGACTGCTCGTTATTCATTCACGGTTTTCCCAGAAACCTCCCACAGAATTCCCGAATTGTGTTCGTTCGATTCGACCTTATTTTATCTATTTGTCGCGCGACATTTTATTGGAAATCTTGAAATGTTTTGTTAGCTACTATTTCACATAAATCTCCTTAGACGCCTAAGGAGATTTATTTACGATATTGGTCTAAAATGTCTACATCTATTTCTACTTTACATAAAAACTGTGTGTAAAATTAGTCTATTGTTTTGTTACTTTGTTTTCCAGCAGCTTTTCTAATTACTAATTATTAAAACGCTTGTTTATGGTAATTTGTTTCACCGGACAAAAAACAGTTTTTTTCACAGGTATTTTATACCTTCAAAGTTTATTGTTTTAGGTACATAAACAATACTTATTTACGTCGGCCAACCTGTAAGTGGCAAAGTACACAGAAATAATATTTTCTAACGCCGCTCTTTGTTGAGACGATACGATTGTGTGGTTTCGATACGGTATTTGATCCAGTATCGTATCAATAATTAAAAAGATGAGTTATTGCGATACGATATTTTATTCAAAGTAGAACCAAGTCAAAAATATCGATATCGATATTTTGCTAGTAACATTTTTGGCACCACTACAAGAAATGTTGTCATTGCGTCATTTTGGCGTCAGCCAATTACAGCCAGCGGAGCTTACCTCTCCCCCCGCTTAAAATCGGTGACCTATTATTTCAACGAAAACGGGGCCCATGCGCTCTCCAGTCTCCTCCATGGTGGTGGTGTATGGTTTATAATGAACGTGTGTTGACGCACCGGACATCCATCCGGCGAAAAATGTAGACAAATTATGTTTATTGACGGTCCGCTGTTCGGTGAAAAAAACGGCCGTAACCAAGCGCTCTTACACATTTAATTAATTTGTTTTGGGGGATTAGAGTGTAAATTATTTATTGTAATTTATACAGGGTTATTTCTAATCAATTAGCATCCTTCTAGGGCTTATTTTGTACATCCAAACTAACAACTTTTATTCTACGACTTTCGTCAAAACTCAAAAAAAAAAATTGTAGTTCCATAGAAAAATTTAGTTCACCCGCGACAAAATGTATGGAACAGCTGTTTTTTTTGAGTTTTGACGAAAGTCGTAGAATAAAAGTTGTTAGTTTGGATGTACAAAATAAGCCCTAGAAGGATGCTAATTGATTAGAAATAACCCTGTATAAATTACAATAAATAATTAACACTGTAATCCCCCAAAACAAATTAATTAAATGTGTAAGAGCGCTTGTTAACGGCCGTTTTTTTTCACCGAACAGCGGACCGTCAATAAACATAATTTGTCTACATTTTTCGCCGGATGGATGTCCGGTGCATCAACACGCGTTCATTACAAACCATACGCCACCGCAAATCCGGTGGAAAAAACTGTCTGTTGTCTGATGAAACAAATTGCCATGAACAAGCGCTTTAATGCCTTTATTAATTAGAAAAGCTGCTGGACAACGAAGTAACAAAAAACAGACCAATATTACACACAGCTTTTTATGTAAAGTAGAAATACATGTAGACATTGTAGACCAATGGGCCTAAGGAGATTTAAGTGGAATAGTAGCAAACAAAACATTTCAAGATTGTAGCGCTTATATGAGGTTATTCAAAAAGAGTGTGCTAAAAAGAAACACTCATGTTTCAGTTTCGCATACACACCTGATGAGTACTGCCGTGGCTCGGGTAACATGTCACATTGTTTCAACAGTTTATCCGTGCCTACTTGTAAACGTGTTAACTTGTATAGAGGAGAAAGGGTATTAAACTGAATAATTTAAGCGCGAAACATGCCCTAAAGGGTGTTAAGTTGAAACAAAGTTCTTCACCGATAACCTTTACAGCTATATCGTATAAGATCTATTGACAAAGTTTAAATTACGTTAAGTTATCGGTTATCGGCAAAACTTGAGACGAAAACAACAAAAACAGGAAAAATTGGTAGAGAAAGAGAGTTAATTTCAAAGGAAGATGGATGACGCACTTGTGTAGGTACTTCTTAAGGCTTCATGTTTTTCGGTGATCCAACATTTTTAGACGCTTTCTATGATTTTGTCGATCATTCAAGAGAACTTTGTAATATGTATCTTCCTGAACCTTCTTCCTCTCCCTTGCAACTTTATCTACATTACTTTACAGAATAAACGATAAAGCAAAAAAGTAAAAATCAATAAAGCAATTCGAGAACATCAAAAGTGTAGTCTTCTTCTTCTTGTTCTTCTTAGTTTTGGCGTCGCATTATTGTGCATTTGCCAGTGTCAAGTATTAAGTTTTAATAATTTAAAAAAAAAATATCAAAATAGTCACTGTCGTAGTCTCGTCATAGTCCAATAAAGTCGCTGTCAAGTCCAATCATAGTCCAATTCATACCTCAGTAAAGCAGTGGAGACTTTACTAGAGGCGTCTATGTCGTTTTGGTAACAACACGGAACAACATGATACGTCACATTATATCACTTGCCTACACTCATGCACGTAAATCAGCTCATAATCAACGAAATACCACCATTTTTCACTAATTATCACTGATAAAAACACAAGTTTAACAAAATAATACAATGAGGCGACATGATTATTCCGCGTTCCCGCCAAAAACTCAAAGTGAAGTCTACTCAGTACCTTATATTTTTTTTCAAGCTTTCCGATACAAAGTGTCTGAAAACTCTGAATCGACAAGATGAAGAAACAGCTGATTTTTTTCTGAATTCCGGATTGGTCCCATCGTAAAAGTTGTTCATAGTGATGATCTGAATCGCCCCCTTTCGGTTTAGTAAGTACATATTTTTAGTATAACCCTGTACTCGTATGTAAAAATATTTTTTGATTTCTTATTGCATAGTTTATAATTATGCTTATTTTTTTGCTGTTAATTTATTTTTTTATTTTAATATTGTGAGGCAAATATAATTGATTCAGGTCGTTTTTACCTCAATAAAGATATTTGTATTTATTCAAAAAATCGTATTCACCTAGTAAATAATCATAACCATCATTATTTCAAACTGAAAAAATATATGTAGGTAATTATTGTAATCAGTGCCAGTGTCGCTTCTACACAAACCTCATAAAACTAATTTCCAGCTAACTAAATGACTCGCCCACGAGCGCAATAAAATATACATTAAAATAATGGATATCAAATAGTGACTCCTAAAATAACACTAGTACTGAACATTAAGTGTTTGAATAACGCTTTCGGTGGTGTGGAGTATTTGAACTGTTCCTGTTGAGTTGAGGAGTGGAGAGAAGGGCGGTGCGGGGACGGAGGGCTTGGTGGAAGATGGAAGATAATGCTGCTCAGGAGACATTCAGGTAAGATAATATAAATATGCTTTACTTATAGGCCGAATCAAATTAACCGCTCGGCCATGACCTCGTCGCTATGAGCGGTAGCGGGGCGCAAGCGGTAAAGAACCATTGTACTAAAATGTTCGAAAGATGCTACGACGCGGCGACACGTCCCGCTCTAAGCTCGTGGATCCCGCCGCTGCCGCTAAAGCAGCTGTTCGACGTAAATAATACATCAACTTTAAAACCGCGGTTTAAAAATGGATGACTTTGACGTTCCATTTGACGCTTTCCTCTTTTGCAGTTTACTTTTTCTTTTAAAATAGTGTCCAGTACTAAAGTGTTACGTGAAAAAGATAATTCTTTCAAATATAATTAAAATCACCTATCAATTTCACGCAACGCTATAGCACCAAACAATTCTTTCAAATATAATTAAAATTACATATCAATGTCACGCAACGCTATAGTACTAAACACGGCTATTATAAAAATATTATTTTTTGCAAAAATTAGCATGACCGACTTCACCCGTGTACAGAATTCGCGAATATTTCGCTCGGATCGATGGAGCATTTTTCACATTATTGTTTATTTATCAAAAATGGCTCAGCCGATTTCGATAAAATTTAAATGGGACCAATTTCGAAGTATACTCTTTCTAATAAAAAAATAATTATTGAAATCGGACCACTATGAAAAAAGTTATGCGTGGTTATACATAAAAATATATAGGTATATATATGTATACCTCCTCCGGTGGTTCTTAGGTCAAAAAAAAGGTCAACTGCAAAAGAGGAAAGCGTCAAAAGGAACATCAAAAAGTCGTCGATTTTACAACAGCGGTTTTAAAGTTGAAGACTTTTTGCACGTCAATCGGCGGCTTAAAGACCGATCTCGTGGTCGTAATGGTGATAATGGTCTGTGAACACGAGGCGAGTCATTGCGCAGTTGCAAATTCATATCTCAGCGGTAAGAGATTTGCGCAGCTTGTAGCTAACTTCACCGACGCCAGTTTGACTCGGCCTATACCTATTTTTTGACGGTATTTTTTATACAGGGTTGTCTGGAGATGCACCTTACATACATGGTGTTATTTTGTAAAGTGTATAGGGATGTGAAAAAATTAGGCGTTTCATACAAAAAGTTCATTGATTCTCGACAAAATCGCGTTTTGTGAAAAAAAAAACCGGACAAGTGCGATTCAGGCTCGCACATCGAGGGTTCCGTACAAATTCAGAAAATTTCACAAAATTGGGAAGTAAGTTGTTAAAATCTCTATACTTTTCTTGTCATACATCGAAAATTACACATTGTTAAAATAATCAAAAACCTATTTTAGCATGTGCTAATGAAGTTCTTTTATATGATACCTACCATGATACGATTTACTAACTTTGAATTTTGAACCCATATTTTGTGAATTTTGAGTCCCTATTTTTTGTGATTTAAATAAAAAAATAGTTTTCAGATTTATTCCTATATGTGAACTCTGAGACAATGCTTCTCGCCAAATTTCATAGTTCTATGTCAACGGGAAGTACCCTGTAGGTTTTGATTTTAGTGAGTGTCGAAATATGCGGTTTTTTACGACATAAACGGCTCTAACTTTTTTATACGATAACTGAGTTTTTCTTTGACACAACTGCAAGAGACCATAGATATACGTATACACTATTTAACACAGTTTAAATTTCAACTCCATATCTTTACGCGTTCCCGAGATAAAGAGTCTTGACATACACACAGACGGACAGACGAACAACAAAGTGATCCTATAAGGGTTCCGTTTTTTCCGTTTGAGGTACGGAACCCTAAAAATGTGTGAAGTTTTCTTGTCTTTGCATTTGAGACTGATTTTTGAGTTTTAACAAAAGTCGCAGAACAAAAGTCGTTAGTTTTGATGTACAGAATAAGGAATTAAAGGATAAATAAAGGAATAAATAAAAGGATGCTAATTGATTGATGATAATACTTAGGTATTATCTATACAGGGTTATTCCTTATCATAACACCCAGACACAGAGCAATCACCTATGTTCAACACATAAATATTTGCCCTGTTTGGGAATCGAACCCACGCCTCTTTGATCCAGGATACAAGATCACTAACCACTGAACCACCGAGGCAGTCATATGTGAGGTGTATAGCTCTAGAAAATGGACATAGCTATTATATTGCCTATATCATTGTCTTCACGGTTATGATAATTATTTAGTAGAATTAATAATTTAAATTAAATTAATTAGTACAATTGAAACTTATGAATTTCAGATTGTCGCTGTTTGTATAAAAAAATTGTCTTAACAGTAAATATAGTAAGTAAATATTTTTTTTAATGTGGACATTTGCCTCACCAAATATAATTCAATTTCTAACGTCCGTACATGCCTACACAATAATTTCGTTCTACGTAATTATTCTAAATATAAATATTTGTAGTAGAGTGGGAAACCGAGAAATGACGTCAACCAAACCATAAACACCAACTTGAACCAATTATCATAAAAATACTTTATTATAAAAGGCCGAGATAAAATCTGTTTATTTTGAAAACACGCCAGCTTTCACGTAGAATGTTAAAAGCCACGTATAAGGTGTTTGTTGGTTTAGGTCACATGTTTGACTAAGGCAACTCCACAAAGCTCGCGAGATGGTCCGATCTCATCCCTGATGATGGACTCTCATTCGAATATGCAGTGCCGTAGAGGGTTCATTTGTACCTAAACTTTGTTACTAACATCTTGTATACTAAGCGCCATACAAATCAGCAGATGGGAAGATATGCGCAAAGCGCAGCGCAGAAGCCGAAATATAGGTACGTGCGGGAGCCAGAGAAACTAGACGTCGGGCACACCCGCCCTCCAACCTCATGCATCCCGCGCGCTCCCTACGCCTGTCTCAACTCTTCGCCATTTGTGTCGGTATTGTGCACACATGCGCAATAATTAGAGAATCACGGCGAAATGTCAACTGCGGCTAACTTCTCATCCGCCGATTTGTGTGGCGCTGACTGTACTGAATGGAAGCATGAATAAATGAAATGTCATGTCAATCACGACGGTACCTACTCGTAATTTCGTACGAAACTCTTCGCTCAAAATCACAGCTATACGCGCTCGCTACCTCTGAAGAAGGAAACTTACTCGCTACGCGTACTATCGATAAATAAATCCTCAAAGTGATCGTTGTTAGATTAAATGATTTGCTGTTATACAAATTTTTATGTTTTCGTCATATGTTTTTATAACATATCTGGTGTGGACAATGAAGAATTTATCTAATTACACAATTATTACTCTGTGACTAAGTACACAGCAAATTACTTATTGATTTGCGCTCGCACAACACTGGTTAGTAGATATGTTTAGTCGAAGTATATTTTGCAGTGTATGAGTATATGCTACATATAAGTGTCTCGCACACCGTAAATAAAAGTTTTCTCTTAGATCTCTACGAGTTTTCCAAGGTAACGTGCTTTTGAAGTGGAAATTGTTTGGGAACGTTAGTTTAGTGGTTAGATTAAATACATTATGCAGGTCGAATAAGCATGGTCAGTGATCGGTTCAGGACGGAAATTAAACGGTAGGGCTAGGTACGTACTTAAGAGGAATGTGAATCGAGCAACAACAACGAAAACAGTGCTCGAGAGAATTTTAGATAGGTACATTTTTTGATAGAATTTAGTTCCGGGAGAAAACTCTTTTCCCCTTAAATTGTAACGAAATGCGGTTTTTGGTGTCAGCCGCTTGAATAAAAAATATTGCACGCCTGTATGTCTTATTATTCTCAGAAAAGTTTTTAGTTTCTGTTATACCTATAAGACAATACTTTTCAGCCAACTTATTGCTATAAAATATGACTTTTTAGACTCTTGACGCTTGATCATAACTAAAGACATTTAGAAATCTCTAAAAACTAAGACGTTTAAACCTAGCAAATGAAGTGTTGATTACATGAGAAAAAAACATTCATATGGAATAATATTTAGAAGTAGATAACTTTTGCTTGCTTATTGTTTTTGTATGACCAAGTTCGCGGTTCACACTAGCCTTAACAGTTTTAATGACTCCTTATGTTTGAATTCGTCACCTGTATAGAGTTGTGTAAACTGGTAAGCGAAATTATTCCCTCCGGAGCTAAATTCCACATTTCCAAAATAAATCATTTATTATGGATACTATAGAACACAGTCAAACACACAGATATGGACAAGGACATCTAGTTCACCGGTTTAAAAGCATAATCCGAAAAATCTAAACGAGAATTGAACACGGGACCTCATGCATCGAAGGTAAAGTTCTTACGACTCCGTTAAGGGAGTCGTCGAATCACAACGAATTCATTAAATATTGTATATTATATTCAATAGTATATACGTAAAATGCTGGATCCGCAAAATGTTGTAGTTTTAATAAACAAATTGGACTTCATCATCATTATCATTAGAAGCCTATATTGTCCCAACGTTGAGCAAAGGCCTCCCTACTCTCTTTCCACTTATCTCTACCGTGGGCTAAAGTATGCCAGTATAAATTGATCTTGTTTCCGAAAAAAAATTGCACGCTGCTTACTACCGGTCTTGTTGCTAGTCAATGTCCAGCAGTAGGTAAGCATTTTACAGCTTATTATTATAATCAAGCAGTCATTAAAGCGTTTACCGGAATACAAAGGGTAACCAGAGATTGCAAAACTCAATTTAAACGTTAAATAATGTCTTAATTATTAATCCCACTCAAGTTTCGTCCATTATGATAATAATTATTAAATTAACTCATTCACCTGACACCTACAGCGTGCAAACTGGTTTGGAACGAGAGGCCATTACATAATTCATTAATTCGTTATTTACGCAACCCTTGCCCTTCGTTATGTTATTTATGTAACACCTGAAAGGCTTAAAAAGGTTCAGCTACGTTCTTACAACATTTTCACGTTACCCACTCTGGAGTAGCGGCTAAAGTACTAAAAATATAGTGTCACATATGTTTATAAGGTGTTACTTAGCGAAGTACAGGGGCTTTCAAAAGTGTTTAGGTGCTCAACATTATGAACAATTATTACTATGGGACCAACTGCTAAACGTAAAAAAAAATCAGTTGTTTCTTACAAAAACAATTGAATTCCGACAAAGAATATGGAGTTTCTGTTATTTTTTAGATTCAAGAAATCTTTGGACAACGAATGAGTGAGTGAAAAATGTAAAATATAAGAGTGAGTGAGAATTATAAAATAATCCCAATTTCCCTTGGTCACGGCATCACGCGTGAACGGCTGGACCGATTTGGTTAATTCTTTGTCGTGGTGTTTGTTTTTGTCACTCTTGATAAGCCGTGGTGGTCAAGAGGTAGTGACACCCGCCTTACAATCGTGAGGTCGTGGGTTCGAATCCCCGGTCCCGTACCAATGAGTTCTTTGGAATTTATGTACGGAATTTCACACCACAGGCTTTTCGGTAAAGGAAAACATCGTGAGGCAACCTACATACATCCGTAGAAGAAATCGATGGCGTATGTGAATCCACCAACCCGCATTGGGCCAGCGTGGTGGATATGGCCCAATCACCCTTCGTGGGTAGGTCTACGTCCTGCAGTGGACTACTAAAAAGGCTGGTACAGTTTTTGTCAGGAGAAGGTATTAAGAAAGATTATTATGGAAGAAAAAATTTGAAAATTGCTCGGAAAACAATAAATCAGAAAACAATTTAATTTTCCCATGCAAAATGTTCCTAAGTGTAAAAGTTGCCGTAGTTGCCTGGCCATTGGTGGAGCTAAGCGCCGTCGAACCTAGAATCGACCGAATCAGTGAGATGATGGTGATATGAAGTTCACCGGGGGCCTCACTGTAAGTGCTCTGACGTTCGGCTTCGCTGTTTCTCCTGCTCGCGCCTGTTACTCACCCCACGAGAGCGAGCGAGACGAAAAGTGAAGCCGAACGTCAGAGCGCTTACACAATAAGACCCGTCAGCTAGTAATATACAAAACTATATAATAAAACTTTTTCGGGCGATCATCGATCTGGACCGTACGTAATCGAAAAACACGATGACAATATCACGATGAAGGTCGTCCATTCAACCCTTTAAAATATTTTCTTTGATCCTGTCAAATCATAAACCCTTCTCACATTGAAAGGGCCCGAAGGCTCAAGGTCGGCGGGCGCTATCGATCTGAACTTGGGCGGTGGGACCCCAGGACGAAGGGCGAAGCCATTCAGAAAATATAAGCCATTAGCTCACACTCTCATTCAAATATTGGAATATTTATGAGACAATTTCAAGTTTTTAAATTATTAATCGAAACCCGTTTTGTTTGTGACATTGTAGCCAATTTTAATGGTTTCGTAACTGTCGTTTATTTTGTTTCGTAGCACAGGTGAAGCGTAGACCAAACAAATATTACTTAGCCCAGTTGATTAATTCTCAGCAGCAGGCCGGCCATTTACTGGACCTACAGGTTGTTTTCTAGACTTTCATTAGCCTGAAATTGGGTGCAAACCTGTAGGATGAAGGGTGAAGCCATTCAGAACATACGAGCCAAATGCTCACACTTTCATTCAAATATTGGAATATTTATGAGACAATTTTCTTCGGAAGCTTTTCCAATCCGTAAATATCGTCTTGTTTGTGATGTTGAGGCTAATTTAAATGGTTTTATAATTGTGGTTAGTTTTTGTTTTTACTCTAGGTGCAAGCGTATAGGTACAATATTAACATATTTGTATTCATTTTGGTAGTTATAGCAGTTACTAGTTCGGTAGCTATAGCAGTTACTAATTCGGTAGCTATAGTACTAGCTTGACTTGTTTCTGATGTCTACGTTACTAGATCTATGTAGATATCCTTGCTGCCAGTGATAATTCCAAAAGTGTCCATAGTTTGGTAGTGTGGAGAAACTAACCTTTTTGTTAGCTTCCCTATATTCAAAATATTTTATATGTCGAATCCATAAAAGGATCCGCATCAGTTATGGTGATTCAATGTGGTAATGATTTTATACCATCTGACCCAACAATACTTCAGTGTGGCGTGGCGTGGGTTAAGCGGGCGAGGAGATAAATTGCGACGTCACGAACAATCAGTTTATTTCACAGAAGATTACGTATGACTACAATTATAGAGAAAACTTTAAGCGAAGGACATGGCGTTCCGCAGCGTAACGCACGCTGCCACTGTTTTATCAAGAATCACAACTCGAGCCGTTCTAAACACAGTTCACCATAACCTCTCCGAACCAGCTCTCTTTACAAACTGACTAGTGACATCTCATCTCGCACCGCCCATCGGCCGATCATGCGATATCACTTGAAAACCTCCTTAAACCAATCAGCAGCGTTTGTTACTAGCGTTACCCCAGGAATGTTGCCACTACCATTCCTAGTCCTTCGAAATTATACTAAGTGACACTATTTAAAAATAAACTTAAAGCTATTGTCCCGTTATATATATGCGCACCGTTTCGTGCCTTGACGTTGACTGCCTAGAATTCCAAAACTAAGATCTCTGATCTTGTCAACGAATTTGAATTTTGAAAATTAGAAGTACAGTGTTAACGCAATATAAAAATAGTTTGAATGTAGGGAAATTAGCAAAAATGTTAATATCTCTACATTAGTTCGTAGCATGTTTGGTCGTTGCCACGTCTACGAGAGCGATAGAGCTACAAGCTCACAATAAAGAAGGAAATTAAATGAGAGAATGTTCCATTCGTGTTCTCATCCCGAAGAATAAATATTGCGCTACACCAGTGCTTTCAGTGATGCATTTTTCATGAGCGTTTATTTATGCTGATTAAATTTTATGTGGGTGGAAAGTGAAGACGATGAAGATAAAACCTTTAAACTTGTAGCAAAATCGTAACAAAATTAAATGTCACTTGCTCTCATACAATTTATTCATAACTTTGTGTCCTAGATTCAAAGAAATGTGTGAAAAGTGACAATGAAATAGCATTTTATATTTAAAAGGTTAGAAACTATTGGAAATAAATTCTAAACGCTCTTGAAATGTTATACGAATCTGATCTATATAAAATATGTTTTCAAACTGTGTCATTGTATTTTAAAGATTCATGGTGTTCAGGTGCTAAGCAAAACCCATATTAAGATCAATATTCTACACAGTAGGTATAACACTAGTTTTCACGGTCAGCATTAAGTAGGTACCTAACCAAAAGGAGTCGACACTGCAAAGCGTACCCCTCTGCCAAAAGTACGCGACCTGCGGTCATGCTCTTTATATAAATATATCGGCCTGGTTGCGCTTGTGTTGCGTTAATTTTCAGCTAGTGTTAGTTAATTACATTTGTGTGCGTGTAAACTTGCTTATATTTTGGTTTGTGTGCGTTTCTTCACCCCCCACTGACTTGGCAGACTTCGGTGCTTAGGCGTGTCGACTCCTTTTGGTTAGGTACTTAATGACAGTCAGTCTTCTGTTTGCCTGATATTTTTCTGTACCGACAACACTCCTGTATTACATTGTACCTGTAGCACCTACATATGGGATACAAGCATCATGAGCAGGAAAACCACTAAAACCGGCAAGTTCAGCTCAATTTACACCATTCTCACCTCTCCAAAACAGTGTTACCTTATCTAATAACGTTTTCAATACGTTTAAGGCTTCGTGAGCCTATCCCTCAGCGCAAATAAACATTCTACCCGCAGCCAGTCCCGCCTTGATTGGCTGCCGGCTTGAAATTTCATTTTCATTTCCGCCCTACAACACAGCAACTACAGAAGAATGTGGAAAATTAAAATGTTAATAACTCGCAAGAATAGAGAAGCGGTTGAGTGCTGGAGTTGAAATTACTTTTCAAATGAAAACAAAGTAGGTACGTGTGAATTGCGATACGACTAGGTACATTCATTCTTTATGGAGATGGAGCTATACTGTCACAAACAGGCTCACTGATATAGATACTTGTACAAGAATACGTATCAAACTTATAAATTGGATACTTCTGAATATGACTACGATACGAATAAAAAACGATATGACTTCAAGCAATCGTATTATGCTTAAATTTTGAATTTTTCTTACAAAAATATGGAACGCACACTGAGGCTGTCTTGTTCCCATCGACCTGGCATTTTTTCTTGATGCTTGTACCAGATGATCGTGCCAAAAAGACTTGCATTCATACTTGAATTTCTCGCCAATATCCTATAACTTCGTACTACAGACCTAGTACCTCGTCCTTTTTGGAAGTGGGTAAAAATTATATTACTACTATTAACTAGGCGGAGGCTACGAGCTACAATGGCTGCAGTGCTACAAACCAGCATCTTCTTCTAGTTATATACCAACGACAAATGATGTCAATTTACTTGAGTATGTAAAACAATATTAATTTTTGTCACCTAGGACAATATTCAGACCGTTATTACGAACAACTTTTACTATGGGGCTAGCCCAAAATTCGAGAAAAA
The DNA here is from genome assembly GCA_949316475.1 of Hypomecis punctinalis. NCBI lineage: Eukaryota > Metazoa > Arthropoda > Insecta > Lepidoptera > Geometridae > Hypomecis > Hypomecis punctinalis. Next base: position 3,962,586 of record OX438798.1, read on the forward strand.
AAACAGCTGTTTTATACAAAATTATTGCAACTCGGGATCGACAAAATGTTTAAAACAGCTGATGTTTTTTTATCGAATTTTTTGTTGGCCTCGTAGTAAAAGTTGTTCGTAATGATCGTCTAAACAATCCCCTTTCGTCTTAATACAGTTTAAGCAAATCTTCCCAATAACCCAGCAGTGGAATAAAGAAAGCTGTGGATGATGATGATGATGAAGCAAATAACCCTGTATTTGCATTTTTTTTCAGTGATTCACGTCATTTTATATTTATTAGTCTACGTAAAGAATTATAAATCATCTTTCCAAAAGTTTAATCTGCCCATTTCTCCTCTATGGCCAACATAGGCTGCAGAGGGTGGGAGGAGCTAAGGGTGTATCAGATAGATGTGTTTATACCCCCGAGCCGCAAGACCGGGCGGAAGGAAGATTCAGATGCTGCGAGCGTTGCCGGGTTATTAAATAAATGGGGGCAGGTAGAATCATGATCTTTGCGTGGAACTATTTTTATATGAGAAATATTCGGTACTATGTTTTGGTTGAGGAAAATGTGGTGGTTTATTTTTGGAAGATTTGTAGGTTGTTGTCAGTACGTTACTATTATTGATGTTAGTTGCTCAAAACGATGTAAACATTTGTTGATATATCGTTGATTTTGTGTAAAACGTATTGCTTTATTCCATGTAAAGAGAATTTGATGTGTAACAAACTGTAATAATTGTAAGTAATGTATGGGGGATACAAAACGAATAATGAGTATTGAATGATCCTAGTGGAAGAGAGAGAATCGGTTATTCAAGTGAAACGAGTGAATTATCATCTGAGTTACCTCGTCCTGTATGCTGAGTGTGAGTTTTGTCGTACACATGACGCGCTCTTCGGCGAGCGCGTAAGCATGTAATTTATATAAAAAATGTACAGCGCCTTTAGCGGCGCGTTTTTGAAACACTGTGCGAGTGCAAGTTCATACAAATCACATGCTTACGCGCTCGACGAAGAGCGCGTCATGTTTACGACAAAACTCACACTCAGCATACTGATAGATGTATGCTTCACATAGTTAAAAAAAATCGCTTTTTTACCTTGTTCCATAAATTTAATCACCTAATGTATCTCTCTAGTGAGTGAGCATATTGCGCTACGCTTGTCGGTCCAAGCCCTCTGGGGTTCTCGAATGTTCTCGTAACAAAAGTTCTGGTCCATATTATTTCGAGAACATTTTCTTTAGGTATAGGCAAGTAGGTAAGTATACATGTATTAAAATAGGCCCGAGGCCAATTCCCCAAATGGCACGATTAACGGCTTTCTGTTCAAGGAAACCTTCATTAAGTAAGTGCTAACTACTTAGAACGGGAAGCTCCAGAACAAAAACAAGAACTTAAGTTCCTCATTTTGCTAATTATTCAGTGAAGTGGAAAACTTGCCTAGCAGCTCTTGTCTTGTAGCCTTTTGTTACAAATATCTTTGTTCAAATAAGATCTAAACTCTAGAAGAGCTTTGTTTCTCTCTCCGTCTGATTATTATCCCCTATTTTTAGTGGATTAAGTTTCAATTCGTCTCTTTTAACTGGGGAGGAAGGGGTGAACGGACATAACAGCTTATCCGACCCAATTTTCAACCTCACCTGCACGCGCCGAACAACTGGCGGCGGCAACCAACGGGTTGCCGTGGTACTCCCTGCTAGAAAACAGAGGAGGCAATGGCGACCGAGTATAGGCGGTATACCCTTACACCCACATAGGCAACTATCTGGAAGAGGCTTCAGCGGCCTAGGGAGCTAAATACTCTCTGAAAGAACTGGTGCAGAAGGCCACGGGAAACCACTGCACTATATTCCCAAGAAATCTAATATGGAAGCACACACGGATACAGATGAGATGGCATGTGAACCGGCTACCACCCGGCGCCATGACGAGTCCAGGTCGCATGGTGTGAAATGTGCTACTGGCCACACTGGCGTGATTCGCCAGGCACAGTGTGGACAATATGCTACTGGTGACAACCAAAGGTCATCTACTTACAAACGATCACTCCGGCGGACGATCACACTTGCGACGTGGAATGTCCGTGGCATGATACAAGCGGGGAAAAAAGAGATCATAGATAAGGAATAGCAGGCTCACAAACTTGACATTCTGGGCCTTAGTGAAACCCATATGAGAGGTTCGGGGTTTTACAAGACCAGTAGAGGGCATACCATATACTTCTCTGGCCCCGACAATGAGAGTAGTAAAGGCGTGGCTATATCTGTTTCTCCAGACATTGAGAAAAGCGTTCTTGGTTATAACCCTGTGAGTGATCGTATAATAACATTGAAGCTAAACACGAAACCTTGCCGAATGAACATCGTTCAAGTATACGCACCAACTAGCTCTGCAAAAGAGGAAGTCATCGAAGCATTCTACAACGACTTAGAGGATACTTACAGCTCGTTACCTAAAAGAGAAATTAATGTGCTCATAGGGGACATGAATGTGAAAGTAGGATGCACAGGAAACGATAATCACCTCAGAGATGTTGTGGGACGGTTTGGACTTGGTGTAAGAAATGACAGGGGGGAACGATGGATCCAGTTCTGTGTCGCTAATTCTCTGTCTATAATGAACACGTGGTTCCAACATCATCGCCGACGTTTGTATACGTGGACCTCCAGGACCTCCGTGGACCAGGGGATAGAACGAGAAACCAGATAGATTATATCACTATATCTAAAAGATGGAAGTCGTGCCTAACGAACACTAAAACGTACCCAGGTGCTGACTGCGGAAGTGATCACTCACTTTTGATGGCCAACATGACCATAAAGCTCAAAAAGTGCTATAGGCCTATTGATACACGGAAGCGAAGACTGACACTTGGTGAACAAGCTAACTTTAAAGCACACTTCCAGCAGAGAGTGACTAGTGAGGTACAGGTAGAAGACAGCTTGAACGTGAACGAGAACTGGAGGAAAATGAAAGAAGTGTTGCTTTCATCACATGTGGAAAGCCAAATCAACACTCAAGGGAATCTTCGAAGTTCATGGTTATCAGAAGAGACTTGGGATGTCATTGAAAAAAAGAAAAACATACTAAAAAACCTCTCTAAGGACGATAACCGTGACCAGTTCAAAGCCCTGGCAAAAGAAGTGCAAAGTCGTTGCAGAGCAGATAAAAATCGATATTTCAACAATATTTGCTCTGAAATTGAAGATCATGCTCAGAAGATGCATATACGAGATCTTTTTATGAAAATAAGAAGCATAACTCGAGACTTTAAGCCTAAGACTTGGGCAATCGAAGATGAGAGTGGAGCCTTGCTGACAGAAATTGACAAGGTAGTAGAGAGATGGCGTGATTACTGTCAGACCTTATATTCGGACCAAACATCGGATCCAGACGAGCACAGACGTAGTATGGTAGATATTGCTATGGAACCAGACATCTTAAAATCTGAAATTGAGCTCGCTCTAAAAAGCTAAAACCAAACAAATCAGCCGGAAGTGACTGTATCTTTGCTGAAGATCTGAAGCTCATAGGTGAAGAGGGTATAGAAATTCTACAGTCTATATGCAATCAGATCTGGAGAACTGGTGAATGGATCGGCGACTGGCAGGAATCTGTGCTGATTCCCATACATAAAAAAGGGTCGACAAAGTCGTGTGGAAATTACAGAACGGTAGCGCTCATATCTCACGCAAGTAAGGTTCTACTATACGTCATTAACGAGCGGCTCAAAGCTTATTTGCAATGGCAAATTCCCGTCGAACAAGCTGGGTTTGTGAAAGGGCGTGGCACCAGGGAACAGATTGCCAATGTCAGACAAATCATGGAAAAATGCCGCGAATTCAACATACCAATGCTAATGTGTTTTGTGGATTACTCTAAAGCATTCGATTGTGTACAGTGGGTTTCTCTATGAAAGATTTTGACAGAGATGGGGGTACCAGAACATCTTACTATCCTCATTAGAAACCTCTATGTGGAAGGTAATACCGTCGTTAAGGTGAACGACATAATTTCCAGACCCTTCAAGCCACAAAAAGGTGTACGGCAAGGATGCATTGCATCTCCGGTTCTCTTTAACATATACGGGGAGCACATTATGAGGAAAGCCCTAGATGGATGGAAAGGTGGAATTTCTGTTGGTGGAAAGCGAATAAGTAATCTAAGATACGCAGACGATACAACCCTATTCGCATCGTCCGAAAAAGAGTTGGCTGAACTGCTTTCTAGAGTTGAGAAAGAAAGTGCATTGATGGGCCTCAGCATAAATAAGGCAAAAACCAAGGTCTTAGTGGTAGATAGGCAAGGCACACTAGCTCGCACTAACGAACTCAAGGACCTAGAATTTGTGGACCAGTTCATATATCTTGGTTCCCTTCTTAATAACGAGGGTGGCAGTGCTAAGGAAATTACAAGGAGAATTCAGATGTCCAAATCAGCGATGACTAAACTCACAAGGATTTGGAAAGATCGGAACATATCCCGCAACACTAAAGTGAGACTGGTACGGACATTGGTTTTCTCAATTTTCCTTTACGGCGTAGAATCCTGGACGTTACGGAAGGAAGAAAGATCCAAAATCGATGCATTTGAAATGTGGTGTTGGCGAATGCTTCGTATTCCTTGGACTGCGCGCCGTACTAACGTGTCCATTCTTGGGGAGCTCCGTATAAAAACACGACTGTCGACGACTTGCTTCCAGCGCATTCTTAACTACTTTGGTCACATTGCTCGCAGAGACCCAAATAACCTCGAGAAGTTAATGGTAGTAGGAAAGGTCGATGGGAAAAGATCACGCGGTCGATCGCCTACGAGATGGACGGATCAAATAAAATCTTTGACCGGCATGCCCAGCCCAGACGCCATGAGAACCGCAGCAGACAGATCCAAGTGGAAGAACATTGTCCAAAAAGTGATCCAAGATCAAACCGCTCCAGATTAGACACGACCTTCAGTAATGAAGAATACGACTGAGAAGAAGAGAAGAACTGTAGGTTGACAAAAACGTAACAACTGACCAAACACAAAAGAGCTCAAGCTCTTCCGAACCAAAAAGAAAAACTAAAAAAAAAACAAAATTCATCATAATCTGCAACTGCTTCAAAACTACTCAACCACAGTAAATTCAATTCTTCATCATCATCAGCCTGTACCGACCACTGCTGGGTATAAGCATCCTCTCTTTTGTGCCAGTTTTCCCTGTCTTGGGCTGATCTCATCCACGCGTGTCCCGCTATGAATATGATAAATTAAATTCTTAAAATAGCTATAATTAGGAACATTCCTCTAAGAAGTTGCACGCGGATTGGCTCACAAATAATGAAGAATTAACTGAAAAGATCACACCCAGAAAAGTAGAGACTCTTCTATTTTGTAAGTTGAAAATAGGGGATCGTAATGATCTCAATGAACGTGGCAAAGTATAGAAATATATATAAGTAGGTACCCTCATTTACTCTCATTTTGGGGGCGACCGTGACTCCAAGGCCGCGGGGGTCCACATCGATCGTGCCAGATTCCAAAATCAAGGTCCTATTTGAGCCACGGGTCTACGACGACCCACATTGGGCCGCAGTGTTGCCATAATACCGTAAATCGTGTTTTAGGAGAATTTATATTGTCAAGGGAGTACATCTGTGGAGCACTTTTTGCAAATTCGAACTATCGCATCCACATAAACATCAACTACGTGATGCTTCATTATGAAAGTTACAGTATTTTTTCTAATGTTCGTTAACACTTGCATTATTTCATATCTTCTGAATATAATGCTAGATTTATGAACAAATTTTAATATGAAAAATCGCCTGTTACAAAGTCGAAAGGACCTAGTAGATAATTTACTCTCATCATTATATCAAAAAACTATGAATATTTCAAACATAATCTTTTGGGAATATTTTTTTCTTGATGTTGTTTGTTAGGTTACACTATATTACCTACTTAATTTTCATTAATCACCGTTATCAGCCGTAGCACGTCCACAGCTGGACATAATACAATTCGACGCGTATATTTTTTTTAACCACGCATAACTTTTTTCATAGTACCTACTCCGCGATTTCAATAAGGACTTCCACTTTTGATATATCAATAATACAACAAAACCTTGCCAAAATTTAGGAGTGTGGGTCATGACGTCACGTTTCTCACGAAAGTCTATACTTTTTTATGACACTTGTGACGTCACGCGGAACTTTAACGGGATATATCTACATCAATTTTTGTTTAACCCGCCAACGGTGACGTCGATTTGACTTACATCTTCGGTGACCCCGGTTCCACGCACCGGGGTTTTCAATGAAAGATTTTTTAAAATCTTTTATTTACTGATATTATTTTTTGCTAATTATAAATTATTTGACATTAAAACCACAATATTTCGTTAATCACAGATTCGTTTAATTACTTTTTCTTATAATTATACAACTTCACATAGAACCCTATAAAAGTAGTTGGTTTTTACACTACAGTTTTATAAAACTTTGAAAACACAACAATCAACATATTTTCGAAATTCTTTCAGTCTTTTCAATTTCTAAACTATATGAACTTACACAAAATAAACTAAAAATGGCATTCTACCAACAAAAAATTACAAAAAAAAACTTTGAAAATAGCTATTCTAATATAGCATTCAGGTGATTTGATTTTTTTACTCCGGCTAATAAAAGCAAACCAATCAAGCAATATACTTCTTTGAAATCAGTCTGTTTGGCATACGTTTCTCTAGCATAATTATTTTTAACGGAAGCAATGTATTGGTTGGTATACTCAACAATAATCTTGATTATAGTGTCGTCAAAGAAGTGTCTCCAAATTCCAAGAGGGTCCTTTTCACTAGATATAGCGTTTAGATCCTGGTAACTGAGTTACTATATTGAAATTTATAGTACGGACAGATTGGCGGTGGGGTTTCTTGCTCCATTTCGTACTTTTATCTTTTCCTAAATAAAAGGCGCTGTTGTTACTTGAAGCTTCTCGGTCACTGAGCTCCTCTTCGCTGTCTGAATTCTGTATGTCGTCTGGTGAAGGATCCGTTGGTTCGATATCACTTCCAGCTTCACTGTCTGAAGACATTGATTGTCTGTCGTCATCAAGCACTTCGTGAAGAAGCGATTCTAGACGACGCTGTTCCCTTTCGTACGACATGCTGTAACAAAGTTTGTATTTGAAACAAGAAAGAACAAATTTGTGATATCTCGATAAAATTTATAAAATAATTCAATAAACTTACTGATTATAGGATAATGCAATAAAACAATAATAAAAGAAAGTAAAAAATGTACACTAACCAGACAAAAACGAATAATAAATAATTCAACTCTGCATATTTTACTTACATATTCGGTGACCCCGGTGTACCGCACCGGGTTGGTACCAAAACTCGAGAACGTGCGCCCGCACAGACGTAGCACGGTGAACTGGCGGTGGGGGAAGGGAAATGAGGCAGCTACTCGAAATGGCGACAAAAAATGGCGGCCAGGGAAAAAGTTATTCGAATTGACCAAGTGACCCGGTCCCACAGACATATAGGTCACCGTTCCCGGGTTAATTGACAAAATTAAAAATTACTGTCCAATATTTCTTAAACATCTATCTGACGGACTAATTTTATATTTTTAATCATCTATTGTCGGAATATTAGCAACATCATCTGGCAACCCCATCGGACCTCGGCCTTCAGTCCATCTTACCGGACCCTCGTCAGCCCTCGCAAATATCCAACTGCAAATAAAGCGTTAAATTATTCTCACAATAGCAAGATTAGCAAGGCTTTTGTCTGCTTTGGAACATTCATTATACCTAAATTATTAATGCAGACGCGCGTAAAATTACACAGGTAAAACGTGAACAATAGTTCCATAATAATATGTCTTTGTTCTACGCCTCAAGTAACATCCACAAAGCAAGAAGCCTACTAAAGAAAATTGTCTACGACAAATAATATTGGCATCAGTAGGTATTTCGGGCACAATAATTCCCGGAGCCAAATTGCCAATCCCTAAACGGAAAATGAAATTGCGGAAAAAATACTAAAAGTATTTCGATTTCAACCATTATTTATGGTCCATTAAGCCAGCGTCTACCGTAAACAGCTGGGTCCTTCATAGTAGCTTGTATTTATCTGTGGCACTCGAAGTAAGTAATATTTATCTGTGGCACCGTTTCATAGTAACTAGTACTTATCTATGGTACGGTTTCATAGTAACTGTAATGTATTCTGTTGGCCAGGTGTATTGATCGGGATCGGGCGCCCTTGAACTACCACTGTATGGTTCGCTCTTCCTGACTTGAACAAATTACTGGCTCAGTACAAACGAAGCTTGGATTTCCTTGAAAAATGCCCAAAGGCACTTTGGGGATTTCAGTGGCACGAATAGCGTAGTTTGACTAGTTATACGTAAGCGATCATGGAAGTTAAGCAACGTTCAGCACGGTCAGTTTTCGGATGGGTGACCGCGGGTGGCATTTTCAACTGAATGCTACTGTGGCTCAGATGACATGTTAAATTGTAGGTCTCGGTTGTGTTAAGCATGTCAGAGGCCTTCAAGCGCCATACAATTTGGATATTTTCAAGTCAAGACTGAATAGGTGCTTTCTAGGTCTACGTACTCCATCTTCGGCTACAACTTCGCTTTTCATCAGGCGAGTTGATGGCCAAATGTTCTATTAAAAGCTCTATTCTACATAAAAACTGACATCAGCCTACACGAACTTATTCAGTACAAACGTAGCTTGGATTTTCTTGAAAAATACCCAAGGGCACTTTGGGGATTTCAGAGGCGTGAAAGTAGTTTAACTTGATAAAGACTGCTTTACTTCCCTATTTTATCAAGTCGATATCTGGGCTTAAGATGATCTTTACATTGGATGGACGAATAGGCAGTTTATGAATCCTTTGGGAAATAAACATTCACAGTAGCTACTTTATCAGCTTTCCAAGAAGTACCACTACAAGAAAAAAAATTACTTACTTATAGGAAAGTAGGTAATTATAATAATCTAGCTTTTACCCCCGGCTTCGCCCGCGTCACATTTTGATTTTTAAGCTATCCCATATTTTAAAAAGTAGTCTATGTCACTTTCAATCGTTCAAATTATGACCAGTCCAAGTCAATCCGTTGCCCCGTTGCTGCGTGAAAGAGAAACAAACCAATAAACACACTTTTAGATTTATAATATTAGTAAAGTAATTAGTAAGGTTTCTATAAAATAAAATTATGGTGATAAGAGACAGCACCAATAAGATTAATTGTTCTTAAATCATATTCATATTCATTTATTTGCCTCTAGGTAAGTGTTACAAAGGTGTTAAGTATATTAAAAATTGCACTTACAAATTTAGTCGCCCTTTCCGGGTATTGCAAATGTTTTAGCGCTATGGCGCTTTTTATCAATAAGGTACTTAGATAAAATTGAATGTGTTACTAAACTAACTTAATACTATGGATAAAGGTTTCGTAATCTAATATTAGACGGAAGCGTCTCGATGAAATTAAATTTGTCTACTGAACTAACTTAATACTATGGATACAGGGTGTCGTAATTTATTATCAGAGAGAAGCGTCATGTCGTCGTTTTCTTGTGGCCTACATAGCTGGTGGCTTCAATGTATTCTTTTACAGAGTAAAAGTTTTTTTCGCTTAAGAATCTTTTTAATTTCATTTTAAATGTGGTAATTTTTTCTTCATTTTTAATAATTGATGGTAACCTATTAAAATTTTTGATTGCCATGTAATATGGGCTTTCATTTAGCATTTTGGTTCGGGAATAAGGTAGGCTTAAGTTGTCTTTATTTCTTAAATCAATTTTTACCTTTTGTATGGTTACCTTGACAAAAAGGCTACGACATTCTCTTTCTCTCATTAAATAGTGAAAAATCGTTTCCTTCTAGAACAAAGATTCCAACTCGAGATAATCCTGTGACACTTTCAAAAAGTAGTATCCTTTTAGGACATTACTGCGGCAAAATGCCAAGCCGACGACTACGGCACAGTTACAAAGTTAGAGCCCTTTAAGATAATCTACTTAAACGATACTGGTAAAAAGCTGTTGACTAAATACAATCTTACGAAATGGATTTTTATGTATTTTTTTTTTATGTATTGGTATATATTTATATGTATATGTATTTAGGTATTAGTATATAAGTATGTATATTTATAAGAAGTTATTTGTGTATATTTTTTAATTTATACCTATAGTATCTGTTGTTTTTTTTTTCTATATTGCTACTATTTATTTCAATGTAATTATGTACTGTATTGTATACACCACCGACCACACTCCTATTTTTAGAACAATCCAGTCCATCCAAAGGTTGCCTGGTAGAAATCGCCAAAGGCGATAAGGCCGCCATTGTACAGCATATTGTATATTGAGTAGTTTCTGTAATGTGTTTCTGTGTACAATAAAGATATATTTATTATTTATTCATTATTTTTGTATGATACTATGTAGATTCCAGTTGTTGAAAAAAAGTTTCATTGAATTCCATCTGTGAGATTACTGTACTGTATCCGCCTTTTAACAGAACATTGGTCAATGTAGGCTTACCCAGGAAAAGCCTTTGTTCCATATCTATATAGTGCGGGTTGTTGGGTTCACAAACATCATCACTATTATTGGAAATATAGGTTGCCTCGCAATGTTTTCCTTCACCAAATAGTCAGTGGTGTGTAAATCCGTAGATGAACTCTAAAGAACTTATTGGTACAGGACCGCGCGGGTTGAACTATCGCCTCAAGTTTGTAAGGCGAGCATTCTCCGAACAGGTCACTATATAGCTTCACTAGTTGGATTAGCGACGCGAGCAGGTGACTTAACTGGGAAATAAAACTATCTACTAGGATTGCCAACCAAGCTTTTGACACGTTTAGAATATGGCCAAACAAGTATTTGACGACCGTCTGCGTAATCCTACTAGTACTACGACCAAATAAAAAAATCTATTTCGTCTGAGGAAGACTATAACAATAGACGTTGCTACGTCGTAGAATAAATAGCAGTTACTAGCCACGTTCCGTAGACGACCTGAATATACGATACCTACATTGTTGCTATGTCATGAACAAACAACAGTAGTTAGACTAGGTAGGCTACAGAGTGGACAGAGAATATGTAATTCTAGCCATTAAGTTGCTACGAGAGTTTCTTCAGCCAATATTTCTATGACAGTGCAAATGTACGATTCCGTAGCGGATTACACGGAGTAAACTGCAGGGTTGCCACAACGCCACTAGATCTAAAGACTGCAGGGTTGCCGCAACGCCACTATATCTAAAGACTGCAGGGTTGCCGCAACGCCACTAGATCTATGTTTCCTACGTTAGCTTACGCTATCGTGTTTTTTTTAATTAAAAATAAATTAATATGAATTAATTACTTCCTCTCTTCTGATTTTGCTGCTGTACTAAACCCCTACCTAAATATATATAAACCTAACCTTATACTAACCCCTAACCCACTTATCCTTAGCAATACCCAGACTTAATTTTTTTTTTTTATAATATTAATATTAATAAGGGGCTAATTTATGTTGATAGTCTATGTTAACCCTCAACTAATGACGCTTCTCTCATACTGCTTAACCCTAAATTAGTAACCATGAACCTAATTATCCTTAAAGAAATAATCATAAAATTATATTTAATTCCGTTATAATTAAAGTACTTAAAGCTAGGTTTGGCCAATGATCGAATAGTGTGAACCCTACATTATGTATCGTAGAACCCTAATGGTTTTGGAGACTATACCTACGTAAAATATGTCAAAGTTATAGGATTGCTTAAAATATAATACAAGAAAAGGTGGAAACAAGAAGGTAAATTTAGATTACTGTTAAGTTAGTCTTAATAATTCTAGTAGCTATTTTTTGTACAGGCTTTTCGGAGGTTTCTATACGCAATGGTAACTAGACAGAGATAATAGTGAATGCACATAGTCTCAAATAAAACTATATTTGGATTTTTATTTATTTTTTCATGACTGTCTGACGATAGATGCAAATACAAGTTAAAAATAATTTATATTCTTTAAATAAAACTATTGTTTATTTTACTTGGTAGTGGCAATGGCCAAGAATAAAATATTATTTATTTTTTTGGTAGTGGCAATGACTAAGAATAAAATATTATTTATTTTTTTGATAGTGGCAATGATAAAGAATAAAATATTATTTATTTTTTTGGTAGTGGCAATGACTAAGAATAAAATATTATTTATTTTTTTTGGTAGTGGCAATGACTAAGAATAAATTATTATTTATTTTTTTGGTAGTGGTCTCCGTTCCATCCCCATACAACCACCCTCTTCTCCAACAGTGGCATTTCTTTTTTTTCTTAAAGTTATATCTAATAGTTAAACAAAGCTATATTTTTGCTTTGATAACTCTTAGTATCAATTATACTAGATAATTCAAAATTCAATCAACAAATCGATTATAATTGGACAATAACAATGCCGTTCAGGTTATCCATAAGATAATATTATAGCAATCATATTAAGAAAAACTATTTACTTAGTCTTTTAATACAATTGGACTGAATATGAAAGAATCGAATAACAATATTTGATTTGACTATTATCAGACAGTCAGTTGATGTCATTCAGGAATTATACACCAAGCCTGATTACTAGATTCAAAATTTATGAACCTTTTAATGAACTGGACCGTTATTTACTGGACTCTTCTGGAATCTTAATGTCTGTCAAGTATGTCATATAACAACATATACGACTAGGTACATTCACAACCATTAAAATAAACATAAGTTCTAATTAAAACTACAACACGTATTTTTTTATTAATCCTAAATCTTAGGACAATCTAGATTCTACCCAAAGTCTCCCACGCTAAACCTATTGCAAGTAGTCGCCTGAATGTTTATCAAAGGCGTTCTAATTAAATTTTGATTACATTCGTTATTAATTGGTTTATAGAAAGACTTTACTTAATAATGAATTAGATTTTGATTTTGATAGGAACATAAGCCAGTGTTTCGACGGCAAGTAATAGCACTCCTTGTGTATAGTGTTGTTTCACCCACCTGTTTTTCAAGGATCATAGGTTAATTTAACACATTCGAAACGTCAGTTCGAGATAAGGGGCCAAATCTTTACAACTAGAAACCTCGGCTTAATTCACTCAGCTTCAGTGAGCAAAGCCCGTTATAACTATGTTACAAAATTTTTGGATAAGCGAAGTCAATTCTAAACCTTTTGCATAGAAAGATCTGAGAAATATTCAACCCTTGAGGAACATCCAGGATTCCTACATACATAAGTAGATATTCCCTAAATTTCAGATTAGAAAGTATAAACCTAACCACTAACGTTTCCCATTTTAGACATAAAAGGAACCGAGTAAAATATTAATCGTAAACACTAAACAGTCTAGAGTAATTCTGAAAATAATATACGCAAACAGATAACAAGAACATAAGTGAGCTTGACGCAAGTTAATAAACCAAGATGTAAACACATTAAGGATACGGCAGTAGTCAGACGGTTAAAAGCAATGGTAAAAGTCAATTAAAGGCTCTAAAGCAGAAACAAGAAATATTCAGTAAAAATCAAAACACACAAGTAGTAAGCATCAAAAACACAAGTACATACACGGACTATACACATAAGCATTTAGAAATAAAAGTACTAAGTAAATAAGTGTCGTAATCATTATCCCTACAATTCACAGAAACCAATAAAAGTACACAGGTAATTCACAAGATATGACACGACGGAAATACGAAATCACAAAACATAATATAAACAGTTAGAAAACACACACAGTTAAATATAGAAGCAAGTAAAACACGTAAGTATAAATAATCAACAAGACACGAAACCACACGAAATAGTAATCAAGTAATAAAAGGTAAAACATAGAACAATTTTCGAAATAATATGTAATCACACGAAACCTAAATAAAGTTGAAACAATTAATGATCAGCGGTAAGGACGGCTTTGCTTTATGTAATACAATACTCTGATACCACCCTTTAATAATTATTCTAAATTTAAACTGTATTTCTCTGTTGTTCAATAACTTATAGAAGATATTTAAAGTTAGGCGAGGTACTATTTTCAATTCGTAATATAGTCTAGTACTAAAAATCTAGAAAAAGGATTAGACCAACAATAGCTCCCAGGTTTCGATCTAAAAAGAAAATAATATTATTTATCAAAATAACTAGATGTCGGAAGGCCAAGTCCCGCCAAGAATTGGAATAACCTTTTAATTAAAAGTACATTTAATTTTTAATTATTTAAGTTTCAGAGTATTATTTCACAAATACAATCACCAGGATAAATTGGAAAGGACTCACCGGATACCTCCCTTCGGTAAGGGAAATAAACAATCCAGACTCCGCACTTACACCAAACACCCACTTTTTAAAACCCTTAAAATAATCACTATATTTATCACTAAAAACTACAAGTTCCCCGAATTTCTATGCGAACTGTCAAGGGTTAGCTCCGCTCGTTCCAATGTTCAGAATTCGACTGTCTCCTTCTCCCGTCCCCATCCTTTTTATACTATTTACCAGGTACGCGCTATTCGTGATTTTGCGTCCTGTTCGTGATTTAGCCTCCTGTTCGCGATTTAGCCTCCTGTTCGCGATTTAGCCTCCTGTTCGCGATTTAGCCTCCTATTCGCGCTTTTGCCTCCTATTTCTTGGTACGTCAGTTACAGTTTTCGTCCAATCAGCGATCTAGGTTCCATGTGTAGAATCTCGTGTTTATACCAGCCAATCAAATCTCTCAAATCTATGTGATCGCATAACCGAAGTTACCAGTCGTATAATCATATTTGTTAACAAGTATTTCTACGGATTTTTAGAAAAGATAGGAGTAAAAATCCTCTTTTTTTTTGCGTACTTTAAACTAGAATAATAAACTTCTGTTCAACTAGCTCATGACTTATTTAAAATTATCCTTTGTATTTCCTTGATTGTTTTTTTTTTTCTTAGTCTTTGAGGAAATAATCATTTCGTTCTATAATTTTTCACACCACGATACGTATTGTTCATCCTGTACTGGTAATACTAAGTATGGAATCCCTTCCGTCAATATTTTCTGTAAACAATTCATATTTTTGAATTTAAAATGAGAGTTTTTTTTCTTGGATAACAAGGAAGTTTCTAATAAAACCAAATTCGGCCACAGTGTCTGTGAGATTAGACAGTGCTTCAAGTCAGTGCAACACGATAGATGATGTAAATACCTTAAAGAACAACCTAAAATTGTCAACTAAATTGGTTGTTTATTTTTCGAGTTCGCTGTCTCAAAGTCAAGCAGAATCTCAGCTTCCTTTATTGGAACATAACTCAAAACTTCTCAAAGATTCGTGATAACTTTTCTGGAATAAATGCAACAGGATAATCTCCAGTTTATTGCAATGCCGCACGGCGATCAAAACACTACGATATCGGTTGAACAGGTAAGTTCAAGTATTTGTTTCTTTTCTCATCTTACTGTCATTGTCTGTAACTTTTGAGCCCAAAATCTTATTGTTATTATTAGTTTGCAATGGCAGGCAAAGGCATGTCTTTTAAAGTATCTTATCATTGCAGAACAGTAAAGCAAGTAAGGTTTTTAATGCATCCATGAATATTCATAACAATTCAACGGATCTTTACTAGAATGTAGCTTGTTAATCTCCTCAGTTTGTTAAATAAGTATTCAGCAATCTGTAGACAAATTGTGTTGTCTCCAAGTTGTGTTGTGTGTATTTCTGTTCCAAAAACCTTTCAATTCTAGATTATCAAGTCTGAAATCGGATACTTAATTGTACTTCTGATCTATTCCAGCATGTGTCTTCGCATTGATGCCTACGAGAGAGAGAGCTGCGAGTGTTTCAAATACCAACTTCTTCGCTCCAACTTAGTGTGTTCATCCTTCCTCAACGGGTGAAATGGCGGACAGGAACATTAGTTTTGTAATACAAATGATATCTAGGTAATCTTTTACACAGTATGTTTCAGCGAATATTACTAAAATAATTGGAATTTCTTATCTAACATTCCAATGACCAAGCTATTATGCAAATTTCTTACTTGACCTTGTTTTTAATAATTAATTAAATATAAATATGATCTAGCTTGTAGGAGACTTTAACATATGAGATAGATTTTTATATATGTGGTTATGGCGAGACCCTGTATCGGTACACTGCGCCCGACAAAGTAACATAAGTGGTACAAAGCACTTTATACCCAAATTTGTACTCTTACCACCATGTACTTTATGGAAGCAGAATAAATGATAGGTATGAATTATGTATTTGACGGAGCGAACGAAGTAAGAGAGGTCTTCGTTTCAACTCGACGATTTTTTTTCGTCTGTCCGTACGTTGACTGTCCTCTACAGGTCTCGTAGCACCCGTAGCTAGTGACGGATAGTTTTCCGTAGAGCCAGTCTACGTTGGCAGGTAGACATCTTACCCACGAGTTACTATAGGTACTGTAGACTGCTGCGTGGTCAGACCCCAGGCACCTTCTTTATGGCTCCGAAACACCAGTCACCCAACTAAAAAGTAGGAAAAGCTTCTTAAAAGAAACCACTGCTCTAAAAGTACATGCTGTCGAAGCCCGCTTTGACATACGGAAAAGCACATACCCACCTCCTGACTTTATAGAACTTTCCGAAACCCTTCCAGAAGGCAGTGATCTCCCGTGGCCCATATGGAAGTCTCTGAACCGACTGCGGACACAAGTGGGCCGTTGCAAGACCAACCTAGCCAAGTGGGGATATTCTGACACAGCAGCAGTGCAGTGCGACTGCGAAGCGCCAGCGCAAACCATAAAGCACCTTCTTTCGTGCCCCCAAAGCCCAAATGTGTGCACTATGCAAAACCTTCACGAGGCCACCCCCCGAGGGAAGAACTTAGCCAAATACTGGGAAAAAATAATTTAAAAACTGAGGATCATCGACGAAGAAGAAGTCGGCTACGAAATTGTACCTTAACTCATTAATTTAAGGTTTGTAGGCAGTCGATTCATTTTTAGTAGAGTAAGTGCACTGGTTGTGGCTATTTTTATTTAGTGTCATTTTTGGCCACTTTGAATATTAATGATTGTGTAGACAATTTCAATGTTAAAATCTTGGATCATTATTGGTCTCGCTCCGCTTGACATTAATCTAAGGTTAAAATGACGTTTTCAAATTTTTCAAACTTTGACATTTACACAAACAATATGTACATAGTTTATAGTTAAATTGTTTATAATCTATTTATGCAATAATTTTGACATTAAATGGCCGAAACCGGGGCAGTGGCCACAATCGGTGCATGTACTATGCGTGGCCCTGGGTGCCGTGGCATGTGTCCAGCAGAGAGCATTTTGCGACTATGATAATAATATGATAAGCACCTACTTACCGTTCAGAATTCGCCTTTTTCCCTGTAAATAGAAAACCTTTATGAATTTATCAAAGTCGTTCTAGCGGAAAAGTAATATATCCAAGGTGCTTCCAGCGACGCTCTAATACCTCCACTTAATCAAAAAGTGTGCTCGAGAAGAACCCACGTAATCCTATCAGGATAATGAGCTGGTTTGGTTGGTGTAGTTGCAAAACGCCGTATTCTCAAAACGGCAACGGTATCGTAAAAAGGTCATTTTCGACGTGATTAAGTATTCGATGAACGTCAGCAGCACGCGTCTCGGCGAGTGCGCAGAACAACCGAAAGAGAGAAGAGGCACGGTCTAACTATTGGGCTTATTTCAGTTGTTGATTCAACAATGTTTTCTTATGACGTTATCACGTAAAATTAATGTTCACAAACCGAATTTACAGACAACCATTTTTTTAAATGACTGTTTCTGCAATCAGTGCTGAACCTTCAGCGTACAAGGTGAAGAAAACTCCTCTCCCGTACATCATAACATACATAACTCCACGCCAAATATCATTCTCGAGATGGTTTTACGAGGTATATTATAATAAATAATTAGTTATTTTTATTGATAGTATTTTGTTTACTTTCTTTATTTCATAAAATAGCAATATGAAATATTTGTCGTGATGCCATTATGATATTTTTCTTTTATAATTTGTCGTATTATATAATTAGCCATTATCAGAATTGATTACATATTTTACTACCAACGGGCAATTTTGCGAATTAGGCATTTTGAGATAAAACCGAAACGTTCGTTCTAGATTAAAATAAGTACCTAGCTACACATTCAGGTAATGAGAATTAGGACGGCCTGAATAAATTTCTACATTTGATGTATTTTTAGAGTATTCTATCTGAGTTTATTTTTTAGGCAAACAGCCTTTTCCCGCCGTTTCACCTACGTGATATTTTCATTTTGTTCTACCTCATAGGAATTCTTTGATTTTTCCGGTATAAAAAGTAGACTGACTCTCTCCGACCTTTAAACTATATTCATGTAAAAGATCAAACAATAACAAACTCACTTTCGGACTTATAATTATTAACACGGTTTCAGTTTTTAGACTTTTAGGATTCATAGGTGAGTTTTGTGTGTAAAGGGCCGCATGATGAAACAAGTAGCACTTACAGTACTTACAGAAGGCACTTAAATGGTGCAAATATTCATAATAGTAGCTCATTTTTAAATCTAAAGTGTCCTCTTTTGCGCACTTTATTCGAGTGCTCCACAAAGGCCACTACTGATCCCCTAACTAAGAGGCAGGGGTACAGAGGCCTTCCACAGGGTTGCCAAATCTTCCGAAATTCCAGTTTCCCCAATAAAATTAATTTTAAGACTTTTTTCTTACACGACTTTTCACGAAACTACTATTTATGTGTTATACTCGTACATACACATTCAGTATTTAAAAATAAACTTCACCCACATTATTGAACAAAATTAGAGCAAAAATAAAATGTAGGTATCAAAAATACTGTCACTGGTAATCTTTTCTAGTCAAACTCTACTTTCTATATTTGTTTTCTAGTTAAGGTGGACGGCATTTTTTTCGCGGAGAAATAAACAATTTAGTTAAAAGATATATTTTAAAGTCATTATTCGCTTCTCAAAAATATATTGCACATAGTTGTCAGCCCTAATTTTCACCCTCTATAAGGCTGGAGGGCCCGAACGTGTCTGCCCTTGGCCTCGTTACGTCGTGCTTCTCACGTGAAATGCGGACATTTTGCGATTAGTTGCAAAATAATATTCGAGATTTTACAATAGGTACGTGATCAGAACAAATATATATATAAAAAAAAATAATATAAAATATAATTGGAGAGAGTTGGTGACCTGACATGCTATATAAATTAATATCAGCGACTGGTCGAGTTACACTCGATTAATGATTTTTTTTTAATTTTTAAGGAGTGTCGTTAACACTAAGAAGTAAACTTTATTTAAATAAGAAATTGGATCCAAGTCGGTCGAACAGTATTCCAGAGACAAAATTTAAATTTACTCCTGCTCAATAAAAAAAAAGTAAAGTTGTATGAGATAGAAGCACGTTTCAATATCATCATTATCATAATTTCAGGCACTGCTTCATTCCACTGGCGTCCATAAGACGACACATCTACTGCTGAGATAGGTTTTTACCATCAAAAAAACCCAAGTCGATGGCCTGCACTCAACGTGACTATTGGTCTTGATAGTGTCATCTTGTCATCAATTGTGTGTGTGTGTGTGTGTGTGTTATTTATTAAATGTTATTGCTTTTCAAGTGTAATGTTGACTTTGATGTTTTTTAAATAAATTATTTTATTTTTTATTTTATTTTTTTATCTATCAATCTTGTAGGTGGACGTCCTTTATTTTTTTTTATTTGTTTACGAGGTGGAAATCTTCGAAAGATTCCCGACTGCTTTGGGGCGCAGTGGAGTTATGTAGAATTATACCCCCTCGGCGGCCAGCCTTTACGCTCTCTTGGGAGCTCCGGGTTCTCGAAAAGACGCACCGGTGCTCCCGGCACTTTGTGCGACTACTCGCCTGGTGCTAAAACACAGGCTTGTGAGGTCATCTATGACAACATTGCCACACACGCTGTCGCCCTCCCTGGGCCCGTTCCAAAGCCCTATCTCTGACCATTCACGAGCCCAGAGGTCCCCTTTTAGTAGGCTGTTACTACAGGCAGGGAATACCGCGCCGACTTTGCCCCGGCATTAGGGCAATAGGTTGAAATCTTACGCTGCGTTTGCCGTTAGGTATGTGGCCATGTAGTCTCTACTCCAGAAATTTTAGATCCTATCATTATCAGATCTATACTATGTGGCCTGACTATAAAATAATATTTACCGAACAGGGATACAAATTCTCCTTGGAAATATTTATTGCGTACTTACACATCTGCACTTCAATAATCCCGTGGATGCCACCATTGTTACGCTCCCGGAAACCGGAAGATGTATTCTTTGGACGCAGAAAAATTCGAAGAAAGTTTCCAACAGACTCCGTTTGAAATGTGCAAAACATTTTCTTATTTGTCCAAAATATTGTTATATAGATAAATAAGTTTGATACGTTTCATGTATCTACCAAGAATTTTTTGCGTGTATTATTTTTATGAGACCGCGACTATTTAATACTTTAATTTTCTTTTGCATAGCAACGGAAGTTGATAATTGGCTATATTTATATATTTAAGTAAATTTACTCATGCCTAGCTGTTAAGTTCCTTAATATAAATAAAATAAAAAGAGAAGTAGATTGGGGTAGGCTCTGTAGGCATTATGTGATGTATAGGTATATGTTAGTATTGTACCTACTGAAACGTTTGGGAGATATTTTATTATAGAAAAAAGTCATAGTTGATGACTGAATAACTTTTTTCAGCATTGGTAATACAATGTAGAATATCTTAAAGATTTCATCTAAAACTGACTTAAACATATTTCTTAATATTACAATAGTAGATAGCAGTTATGTTCTAGACCCTGTACTAGGCCGTGCCTGTGTTGCAGGTTCTAGTTTTTTTCGAAGTTGAATGAAGATTATTTCGTTTTGTCTCGACTCCTCTTGTTGCAATTAATTTAATTTACAGTGAGCTATTTTGTGCGTTCGTAGATTCATCGAGAGTTTTTTAATCTAAAAAGCAAGCTGTAGTTGGTACGGTAAGTTTGTGCAAGGGTGACCGTGGGTAGCATTTTCAAGTGAACACTACCGCGATTGAAACAACAGCGATCAATGCGTTTTTTTGTTGTAATAAAAGTTGTGTCACTTCTAAGATACAGTTTAATAAAATTGATTTTAAATTTGGATAACGCATTATAGAAAGCCTAATAACTTAATAACTGACGCAGTGCGCAGTGGCGCAGTGCGCGTGCGCCAGTCGACGGGAGCGCGCGTATTCCCTGACGAAGGAGTACTAATTACTCTGAAACCGGTCGGGTTCCCAGCGGCCCAGCCGCAATATTATACGTGAGTAAAAACCGGTGTTTTCTTTAGTTCGCATTAACACTATACGGAGATGCGAAAGATTGCAATGATTAGGGCAGTGACATGTCACTCCAACCCTCGTCTCGTAACGTTACACTCAATCGCCTCGACCACTCAGTGGAGCAAAGTAACAGGTTTTGGTGATTTTGAGTTAATTAGGTTCATTAGGTTTGAAGTTTTTAGACTCGTCGAATCTCTAAAAATCATACTCCAATCCTCTAAATTTCATACTCCAATGAATCTCTAAAAAGTCGTATAACTCTGGAAGGCATTGCTTATTCGTTGAGCTAAATAAACACTAGCAGTTTCTACCAGACAAATTTTGAACACAAATAAATTCTAGGCCCCAACAGAGCCAATGTTTTATTAATATTCATATCGCTTCATTAAATACGGCGATACAACGCTTAATTTACGTTGTTTGTGTTCGCTTATCTACAAACAATCAACTACTACTTACTGCTATTTTTGTCCTTGCCATCGACATGGGTTTTTTTACTCACATCTTATAGGTATTGATAACCCGAAACTTTCACACAAAATAACAGACGCGAAGCAACATAGTACCTATTAATTATATATATATCCAAAGATTATACTTATAGATATTTATATAAATCCCATTTTCACTTAGGTATCTGTTTCTGTCTTTAGCTTCAGAGAAAAATAAATTTATTTTCAGTAATATATAATGAGAGAAAACTTTGAAACTTTTGGAACTCCCTTGGCATTTAGAAACTTTCTGAAAATTTTAAAAGTTTTGATAAATCGTATTTTAATGAAAGCTTCAACCTTTTGTTAGACAATCTGTTGATGAACGTGGTAAGCAGTATATGTACTTAGGTGGTATGAAGTTTGTTTTAACTATTGCTAAGATTTTGTAATGTTATATTTGGCAGAAAAGCTAGAAGCAATATCAATATAGTGTAAACTTATTGTAACGAAGATCTATAGATAGAGCATTTATTAGTTATCTAGAGAGCTTTCGTTATAAGGCTTATACTAATCTGGTTCAAGTTTCATGTGTAAAAGTCAGTAATCATCTCAAGCTCACCGTGTGGCAATCTTAGGTGTTACCCATTTCCGGTCACTGTACCCGTGCGTGTACAGCTTTTCAAAGGGGATTTTATTTTCATAATCGTTTCATATTTGTTCCATCAACTGCTTTATTTAAGCTGTACACACACGAGTAGAATAGGCTGTAATGGGTAGGTACTTAGCAATCCCAAGCTTAGAGTAGAAAGATGATTTAACTCAAAGACTAGATAAGGTACGATTTTTGTCCCTAAAATTCTAGCGTTGATTGTACACTCGCACAATGATGATTGTCTTTCTATATACCTATGTAGTAGAGATCGATAGAGGCGCTTAGCGGTCGAATATTATGTTCCCAAATATTCAAAAGCCTATATATGTAGTTGACGGCCTATGAATAAATCCGTCACTGTACTAGTGTTGATCTACAGATCTACACTATATGAAAATAATTGTTCTTATTTGGTAGATATCACACACATCTTTAGGTAACACAAGTTACCGCATACCAAGTGGAAAAGCACTCTCTTTGTATACTCCCAAACATCTGTTTCCATTAGAGAGCTAGCCGAAAAATCTTAAATATGTATCCACAACGCGGTCACATTAACTAGACGCTTGACCATGTGACGTTATTTTGGCGCTCAAGTACGGTGTGCAATAAAACCGACCAAGTGCGAGTCGGACTCCCGCACGAAAGGTTCCAAACCATCTTCTATTTATAAGTTTCTACCTGTTTATTAAGATCGAGTGAATTGCTTAATATTAATGCGATGCCTCGAGTTAATGTCACCGCGTTAGTTCCCATGTCGGTCTGAAGCCCAGACCAAACCGAAGGAGAGTAGAGATGTGCAAAGCTAGACAGAGTTTTGTCATTGCACAAATACCATTAATGTTTAGTGAAAAAGAGATGCAAAACTCCACTCCTTTCTAGATTGTGTTTGGTTTCTGGTAAGCTGGTCTGCCCATCTCACACGAATCTGCTCAGCTCCTTTTGCTTTGGGCCTCGCATGGAAACGACTATAGTCCGTTCCGTAACTGCTAAGATTGAACCAGTTGGAATCTATTGAAGAATTTGGCACAAGTCCTAGACCTATTTTCAGCACGCATTTATTTACTTTTAATATTAACTACCAAAATATAGTGCTATTTTTAAAAGCGAACCTATTAAGTAATATTAAAGACACATACCCTGGAGTCTGTGGGCCATTAATTTAAATAAAAAAAAAAGTAATATTAAAGTAATTATATTCGTCAAAAGTCGTCGCGACACTTGGTCTCAGCGGTTATGGAACGTACTATAGTCCAAAGTAACAAGTCCTTTACAAAGTTGACAATTGGTTCCAGGACCTCACTCCCCGTCGCTCAATTCAGTCGCGGCGACTTCTCCCTGTGGTCGGTGCTCAAGAACTGCGTAGGCAAGGAGCTGTCCAAGATCACCATGCCGGTGGTGTTCAACGAGCCGCTGTCGTTCCTCCAGCGCATGCTGGAGTATCTGGAGTATGCGCATCTTCTGCGCATGGCAGCGGAGCAGACGGACCCTGTCAACCGGATGGAGTATATTGCAGGTAGCTACTGTTCTAGAATATTTGCTCTTAAAATTGGATACATCAGTCATCTGAGGACACACCAGTAACTTGCCATAGTCGCCGTAACCGAAATCAGCCCAAAATACATCATAATATTGACTTCATAATAGTGTAGACAAGGTACAAGATGAATAGGTACCTATTTTTTTATATTTCGTATAGGTTTGCGTTTGACTAAATACTGCCCGATGTTAAAAAAATATGCGGTCTAGGGTGGGTGAAAATATCTCGAAGTTCCTTCACCCTATGATCTGAATTCACGTAGCCAAGTAGTGTCAACAAGATGACAATGTTTAAAGTCGTAGAATTAAATATTTTATCACTATCCTTGGACACCGGCTTTTAGATAGATTTAGATACTCCAAAAGTTGGTATTGGTGATGTTTACCTTATTTGATAGCAATGTTAATCTGTATGTATAAGTTTTGTTAGTCGTCTATATTTTATCTTTGTTAAAATATTAAACAACGTTAAAGGATGTATTGTATTCTTTTCTCAGCATTCGCTGTAAGCGCACTAGCGTCAAACTGGGAGCGCCTCGGCAAGCCTTTCAACCCCCTGCTCGGAGAAACTTATGAGCTCGAGCGGACAGAATTCCGAGCTGTCTGTGAACAGGTACCTACATTCTTACTACTGTACCATAATAATCATATATAAGCGATTGTACGGTGAGCATCCGATAGCAAAGTTTATGGTTGATGGATTCACAATATAAATATGATGTTGAGTTTAGTCTTCTAACGCACGTTTTTATGAACTTTCTACCAATTTTCTCGCGATGTCCTTTCACCGAAAAGCCAGTATGAAAATGCATACTTATCTACTTAAATTCCAAAGAACTCATTGCATTGGTACGGGTCCGGGATTAAACCACCTCACCTCACGAATGTTTTAAAAATACAAACAATATTGAATTTCTTCCTCAATTATAGCGGTTACGTCGGCCCGGCAAATCCAATTTCACATTTAATCCTTCACGTTTATCTCAAATCCACTTTTCGATTAAGTAGGTAAATGATGATTTTCCCGCACGTGTATTGAAAAACCTCCCATTTCAAAACAACAAATATTCCGAATCACAAATAAGCAATAAGTACATTGAGCTTTTAATAATTATTGGTGACCTGACCATTTACGAGATGTTTCTCTAGGCGATGTACATATTACAAGATACTATCGCATCATTGTAGGCACTCAACATAACGAACAAGTTTTGCCATGAAACCAACCTTGAAAGAAACATCCAGTATTCTTGAAGTCATAGGCTTTTGGGTCGGTATCAATTAGTTTCTCAATTTTAGTTTTCTTCCAGCTTTTTCAATTTAATGCAATTTCTTTAGAAAAACGTAGGTAATTTATACCAAGAGACGAATTTTTGAATTGACTTTTCTTCAGGTCTCCCACCACCCCCCAGTGTCAGCCTTCCACGCCGACAGCCCCCACTTCGTATTCCATGGCTCAGTGCACCCCAAACTGAAGTTCTGCGGCAAAAGTGTGGAGATCCAGCCCAAAGGACACGTTACAGTTGAGCTGCCAAGGTAAGAAATGAGGAACCCTGTTATTTTAACCGTTTAACCATGTCGGAGGTTTGAAGGCGGCTTAAAAACTCTAACACCAAGAGTAGCCAGAGTAGCCAGTGCCAATACGTACTAATTTTATTAAGGAGCCAGGCCAACAGCGTCGTTTAAGCAACTCTCTTGTCACGTGATGTTTGCATTGTATAATACATGGCTTCCTAAAAAAGTAGGTACCTAAATATTTATAGGTTTAGGTACATGATTACATCAGTCTACTAAAGAATATACTTTTAAAATTGATCTCATTATATTAGTGTTTAATTGACAGGTGGGGAGAAGCCTACACGTGGACCAACGTGAATTGTTGCGTCCACAACGTGATCGTAGGCAAGCTGTGGATCGAGCAGTACGGTGCCATGGAGGTGGTGTGCCACGGCGGCGCCGGCCTCAAAGCTAACCTGGCCTTCAAACCTGCTGGCTTCAACAATAGAGACCTGCATCGTGTCGACGGGTTTATTGTGGACTCACAGTGAGTATTCCTTAGTTGTAGGATGTTGTGGATGAAGCAGTACGGCGCTATAGAGGTGAAGTGCCACGCTGGCGTCGGTTCCAAAGCTAATCTGGCTTTCAAACCAGCAGGCTTCAACAATAGGGACCTACACCGCGTTGGGAAGTTCATTTTGGACTCACAGTAAGTATACCTTCGCTGAATGAATCTATAAATCGAACAGTACGGTGCTATAAAGGTGGTGTACCTCGGTAGCACCGGCCTCAAATCTAACCTGGCTCTCAAACCAGCAGGTTTCAACAATTGGGACCTACACCGCGTTTTGGGAAGTTCATTTTGGACTCACAGTAAGTATACCTTCGCTGAAAGAAGCTATAAATCGAACAGTACGGTGCTATGAAGGTGGTGTACCACGGTAGCACTGGCCTCAAAGCTAACCTGGCTCTCAAACCAGCAGGCTTCAACAATTGGGACCTATACCGAGTCGACGGGTTCATTGTGGACTCATAGTAGGTAAGTATTCCTTCTTTTTAGTTAGTTGTAAATTGAGAAATACGGTGCTAGTGAGGTGGTGAGCTACGGTGGCATCGGCCTCAAAGATAACCTAGCTTTCGAACCTGCTGGCTTCAACAGAGACCTGCATCGTGTCGACGGAGTTGATTGTTGACTCACAGTAAAGTATTTCTTGGTAGACAAGTTGTGAATCGGGCAGTACGTTGCTACAGAGGTGGAGTGCCTTGCTTGCCATTAAACCTGACAGTATATTATCACTATTTCTTCAAGCAGTAGGTAGCCGTTATTGTTTTCTTGGATTGATAGAATCATATATTTTGTAATAGTTATAGGCGTTTGGGCCATACCTACCATTCACGCTAACTAATATTAATTCAAAAGCCAACTAATTTCATCTCCGGGCTTAAAACCAGTTTCTTCACAATGTTTATCTTTGATCTTACATGTTTCACTTTAAAATAATTCCAATTTTAAAGGCTTTTAAAATTGTGCTCCCCAGCAAGAAGCGCGTCCGGTTCCTGTACGGCAAGTGGACGGAGTTCATCAAGTGCTGCAGCGCGGCCGCGCACGAGCAGTGGGCGCGCGAGCGTGGGGACGAACCCACGCCGGCTCACACGCCCAAAAAGGTCCTAGCCAAGCTCAACAGCTTTAAAGTGGGCGCTTTACGCTCCATGTCGATACAAGATGTAAGTGTAAATAAGAATAAATACTAATTGTACAATGTCCACGGCATGAAGTCGCACGAGCAGTGAGCGCGCGAGCGAGGAGACGCACCCACGCCAGTTCATACACTCAAGAAATTGCTCGCCAAACTCAACAGCATCAAAATGGGAGCTCTGTGCTCCATTTTCATAGAATACGTAAATGTTAATAAGAATATTCCTGTCTCCGTGGTATACAATATCACGAACAGCTGAATAGCTTCAATATCGAAACTTTGCGTTGTATGTGTATAAGGATGATAAAATTGATTGGATTTTGTCCATGGCATGAAGTGTGCATCAGCAGACTGCTCGTAAGACTTACATACGCCGCATATGAATGATGATTTGAATGTCTATAGAGGAACTCAATCTAGCATGGTGCGTACTAATGATCACACAGCAGTTAGATTTGAGAATAAATTTGCTATCTTGTTTTTCAGAGTGACGAGCCAGAAGGCTCGGAAGACGTTCCTAAGCCCGACGAGAGCTATAACATTGACATCCCCGGCTCAGTGACGCTGTGGGAAGCCCGTCCCAGGCCCGCGAACAGTGCACAGGTAAATGGCCCATGAAGGAGCTTTTTTCACATACTTGGGGTAATTATCCTAAATGTTTACCCAACCACGTCTTTTTTTCCTGGGCGGAAAAAAGTTTTTAACAGATGGTAGGTAAATGTTTTAAGAAAAGGAAAAGAAGAGGTTATTTTAACATTTCGTTAAAAAACTCAAAACTCTAATTAGGAAATGTTCGAAATGCAAAAGAAAAATGTTGAACATGACAATAAGCGAAACTGTGACAAAAAAAAAATCTTGACATCAAGGCTGGCTTGCGGCTCAGAAGTACTTTCGTATAAACTTTCCAATTATTATTTTTCAGTATTACCAATTCACGGAGTTCGCCATGTCACTGAACGAGCTGGAACGTGACATGAAGGGCCAGCTGTGCCCCACGGATAGCCGGCTCAGACCTGACGTGCGGATGTTAGAGCAAGGGGACATAGACGGCGCTGCTGCTGAGAAGACCAGGCTTGAGGAGAAGCAGCGTACGACCAGGAAGGCGCTGAAGAAGTCTTCAGAAGCGTGGCAACCAAGGTAAAGGGGAAAACTAGTAGGTACCTATAACTATTAACTAGAAAAACGAATATACCGCAATATGACGCACGAGCAGCGACTTGGCATTTTTCATCGTACGAGCCGTACGAGAGAAATTAAGCTTAGGTAGAAACAGTGGATGACCAGAAAGGCACTCAATTAACCAGAAGCGTGGCAGCTGAGGTAATGGAGAAAGTTATTTTTTTAGTCGCAATAGTAGCTGTTTAATTTGAGTGAGACGTGAAGGGTGGACGAGGAGGAAGACTCTAAAATAGTTTCGGAGTCGTGACAGCGACTGGTAAAGGAAATTCTACTAGAGCATGTTGTTTTAAAACGAGTGCGACTCGCGGCTGCAAGGCTACGTTCGACGTGCGCATACCGTAGACTCCATACGGCATCTCTCTACGGCGTAGAGGGATTCAGGCGGCCTCAAAACTAACATTGTCTAAGCTTCAGGCCTCGACGAAATTTCTTAGTTGTAGCTTTAGTATTTTTTTAATTTTATTTATTTAAGTATACATAAAGCCTGATTATAGAGGCGCCATCGTAATTATAATAGGTAGCTAAATGGCATAGTTCTGTTTCTTTTTCACTTTAGGCATTTAATAGAGATAACGCTTTTTACGTTGCTATTAAATTTACGCTGGCGCCTATATAATCAGGCCTATTGCCTTATAATGTCTAGTTACAATCATAATTGTGAAAATGTAACGTTATACACACTATAAAAATGTTTATAGGGTGTTGCAAATGGTATATTACAAGTTAAATATTAAAATATAAATACAAAATTGTTCTGAAGATAGTTCTTAAATTAGGTACAGATAGATAATTATTGTCGACTTATATATTTTGCGAGGTTGAAACTTTTTGGTCTAGATAATCATCACACAGTTGATGATCTAGAAGATCTAGAATTTTTTGGTTAGGAAATACTTAAGCTTTTTTGGAACTTTTTGTTATTTGTCTTTTATCTAAATTTATATTATAATTTTGATGATTTTGCGGGATCGCAATATCGGAAGCTTTCACTAGTGATATAATTTCTAAATGAACTTTACTCGTTTTATCGTTTATCAATTTAGTTTTTCCTCTGTTTCAGGTGGTTTAGTCAAGGCACAAATCCATACACGAAGCAGGAGGACTGGCTCTATAACGGCGGCTATTGGGATAGAAATTATCAACATCTCAAAGATGTTGATATATTTTAATCGAGGTGCAAATGTTTTAGAAACAAGTTGTGCATTTAGATGTGACTTAGGTACTGTTTATTGTTTGAATAATGTAACTTGTTAGTGATTGTTTTTGAAATATGAGCTCGTATTGTAACGCCATCAGATATGTATATATTTTATAAAGGTTTCCTTATGTCTGATCGAGATTTAACCACCTATACGAGTAGGTATCTGTACTGTGGTAGGGCTGTTGCATTGAAGCGTTTAAGCAATCTATAATATGAAGTTTGCATGTGCTGCAAACTTCATCAACGTTTCGAGTTTTCATCAAATCTGCTGCGTTGCTGCTTGAATTATTCATCATCATCATTTCGTGGCAATGGCTGAGATTTTTTTTTATTAACTTTTTTTCTTATTTTTTTACGCCTTTTTTTTTAGATATTTACAATATTTATAGATATGTAATCAAATCTTCATGACTTGAATGATTTGATTTCTTTTTTACTCCGTGTGCATAACAAGGTGTAATAAAGTTTTTTTTCTTCATTAGATTAGCTTACCGAATGTTTAAGATAATATCAAGTTCAGTCACTATAGCTTTAAGCAGCGCGCGTTTACAAAGATAAGAATTATACGTAAGTGTGTTTTAAAAAAGCGTTTTTGACGAGTGTCTAATATTGGTAACGTGTAAGCTCTGTTTAGTCTACCTGTAACGTGTATAAATATATATATATATATATATATATATATATATAATATAGGTATAATCAATCTGTGCAAGAAAACAATTTCTTACTACATCATACTTATCTAAAATATTATTTTGAGACTTGTCATCATTGAAGCATGTCATACATATTGCAAACCGCACAAATATTGTTTGTTACTTAATAACTGGTAAATAATTTTTTGTATGGTATTAATTAATTGTATGTATGTATCAGCCTTTGTTTTTAATAGTCCACTACAAGACGTAGGCCTACCCACGAAGGGTGTTTGGGCCATATCCACCACGCTGGCCCAGTGCGGGTTGGTGGATTCACATACGCCATCGAATTTCTTCTACTGACATAATATGTCATATGTCATGCATATTATGCAGGTTGCCTCACGATGTTTTCTTTCACCGAAAAGCCAGCGGTGTTAAATTCCGTACATACATTCCAAAGAACTCATTGGTACGGGACCGGGATTTGAACCCACGACCTCACGATTGTAAGGCGGGTGTCACTACCACTAGACCACCACGGCTAATTACATTAATAAATTACTTAGTAGCCATATTTACGAGTCTACCTACAGATCAACTCTAAATCTACTTGTAACTACTGTAACTACTGGATTGTTAAGACTTAAAAGAATATATTCCGCAAATGAAGAGAATGGCCGTAGTATAGGCCGCGCCACACAAGTCGGCGGATGTGAAGTTAGCTGCAAGCTACGCAATATCAAATCCTGACTGAAGCTCACATAACCGCACGTTAATTGGCTTTTACCCCAACTTGTGTGGCGCGGTCTATACATACACTTGTCGACTAAACATCAGTGCTTTATACCTGCTGAAATATCAGTTTTGAGCGTCATCGTTTTGTGTCACTGTACTGCGCTACCGTGGCTCGGATGACACGTTAAATTGTAGGTCCCGGTTGTTTTAACCATGTCAGAGGCCTTCAGGCGGCCTAAAAACTCTGACACCAGGGCTAGCCACCCGGTCTATACGAACTTACTTACTGTACTGTTCCAGCCGTTTTATTAGTCCAATGCAAGACTTAGGGTGCTTTTCCACCAGGGATATGCTATGCAGCTATGCTGCGAAGATGTGAAATCTACGCTACGAAAATATGTGACCGTTTCCACCAATACTACGCTAGGTAGCTGTGCGAGGAAGATGTTCCGCCGCAAAGTAGCTGTGCGAGAAATATGCGCATCTCGAGCTATCCTATGTATCGATACTAGGGAAACGGCGGGGGCGGCGCGGCATCTATAGCACGCATCCTTCCATATAAAAAACATATCTTCGCAAAGTAGCTGTGCGAAAAATATGCGCATCTTGAGCTATGCTATGTATCGATACTAGGGAAACGGCGGGGGCGGCGCGGCATCTATAGCACGCATCCTTCCATATAAAAAACATATCTTCGCAAAGTAGCTGTACGAAAAATATGCGCATCTTGAGCTATGCTATGTATCGATACTAGGGAAACGGCGGGGGCGGCGCGGCATCTATAGCACGCATCCTTCCATATAAAAAACATATCTTCGCAAAGTAGCTGTGCGAAAAATATGCGCATCTTGAGCTATGCTATGTATCGATACTAGGGAAACAGCGGGGGCGGCGCGGCATCTATAGCACGCATCCTTCTATATAAAAAACATATCTTAGTTGATCCGTTTCCACCAGTGCTGAGCTATGTGCACCAATGAATATGATTGGTGGATATTAAACGCATCCATAGCATCGTAGCATAGCACATCTCTGGTGGAAAAGCACCCTTAAGCCTACCCACGAAGGGTGATTGGGGCATATCCACCACGCTAGTCAAGTGCGGGTTGGTTGCTTCACAACGCCATCGATTTTTTTGTACAGACATAATTATGCGTGTCTGCACGATTCCGTCGCATCTTCACTAAAAAGCCAGTGGTGTGAAAAAAGTGGTGTGTGAGGTGTCTCGTGTCTCTCTAATAGATGCTATGAATATTACGAACTAGGTACGAATAATACGACTGAGATTGCGATAGGTCAGAAAACGAGCAGTAGGCTTTAAATGTATGAAGTCAACAAGGGGCTATGAAGCTAATCATAAGCAAAGAGAAGCCTATGTCCAGCAGGTGATTGTATTGAGCTGATGATGATGATAGTTTATAGAGCCAGTTTCGGATGTAAAGGCAAGTGTAGGTACTGGCCATAACTCTTAATTGATAAATATTAAACGCAGCAATATTTTAAATTATTAGCCATTATAGCCATAGAACTATTTTAAGTTTGGATTTGGATTGTATATAGGATTGTAAACGTGAAAGTCAATTACTATTACAAAGATAATGTTAAGTGCTCGTACCTTTATAGAATTTACTATTTTCACTTGTAGAATTTAGCTTGGTTCATACTATACCACTTTTTACTAAAGTGATACCCCGGGAGGTGAGAGCAAAATCATTTAAGCATTTTCTAAAAGCTGAATTTTTGGTATTAAGTATCTACATACATTACATTGGCGGTGTACTACAATATCCTACAATATTCCTTAGCGTTTGACGCGTAGACCCGTTTCAATGTACTTTTTATGCAATAATTATCTAATATTATAAATGCTAAGATGTATACAATTTACTTCAAATTAAATTTAATTACGTATATAAGTAAACTCTTCATTAAAATAATTTTATTTTTTTGCGATTTCAGTGCATAGATACATTATTCGTAGATATAGAACGAAACTAACGCGTACAGAAAATTTGAGATAAATACCTCATTTCCGGACGTTTCGACCGAGTTGCATAGGTCGTGGTCGTGGGGTTTAATTATCTTGGTTTTTCAGTGTGCGATTAGTCTCGTAGTACATATAAGAACAATTTGTTTTAGTTAAATAAAACAAAGGTTTAAATTCCTTGGATTGCTTCCCAATGATAATCTAAGATAGTCGTAGTTAGTGACGAGATATAATTATTAATTTAGTAACAATCAAGGACGCCCTGCTATATCCGCTATCCTATATAGTACATTTTTCCTAGATTAAATTGGTGTTATAAATACAAGGTGTTGTTTTATAAAATCCAGGGACTTTCAGGTATAAGTATATGCTTATGATTAAACAAATTTTCTACCGGACCAAATGTGAAGTAGTGAAAATAAAAATTTCAATTCTTCAATTTATTTTGTAGGCTTTTTTGAGGCAGCTGATGTTATTTCGCTATTTCATAGTTGGTTATTTAGTAAGTAAAAGTTGTTTATAACTATGACTATACTTAAGTAAAAATCTCTTAAAGTAAAGAAAGTAGTAGGTGTAATACAAATCGAAGTTGGCATGGGTATATGAATAAGTAGTGAATAGAATTTTAGTTTACAAAAATAAATATTAAGTAGTTTCCATAGTCATAATCAGAACTATAACTCCATGAAATTGATTTTAAAGACTCAATTGTTACAATGTTCCACCCTCAAAATAATATGCTTCATACTGTACAAAAAGAAATTTAAAAATTGTATCATTTAAGATAATAATTAAGCTATGAGTATGTACTATGTATAATAAACGTACTAGATATGATCTCATCTTTAAATTTTAAAATAAACATAGCAAAATGAATGTTGTGATTATAGTGAAAATATATAAATATTTAGTGAAATTGTGAAATGTAAGTACCTACTTGTAATAAAATAATTAAATATATCATTCATAATTTATGTATAAAATACTAGCTTATAAATGATAATATTATCGTAGGTACCATTGTACTTCCTAGTTAAGGCTTTAGATGTCATGAAAAGAAAAGCGTGGCAACCATTTAAATATTGACAGCTCCAAATCTAAAATAAAAATAAAATATTGTTGTAATAATCAAATCATAATCAATCATCCTTCAAATGGTTTTCAAGGGAAAAGATTGTAATATTTCATTTTTATTTTTGGGGCTGCCAAGTTTGAATTTGAGTAGGTACACTGGCTAAGCCTTCCATTACCTATCAGGTTTAACAGTTTAATAAAAAAATGACTTCAGCACTGCTCACTGCATTTATCCTCCCAATTTTAAAATACTGAAGCGTGTTAAGATTAGGTAAAAATAAAAACTATCATATATCAAGGCTAGAGCAAGCCAAAGTGTAAGTTGATTTTGTAGCATGAAAAAATAAATAATTATTGAATGTGAATAAAAATGTAATCAAAAATGTATTTTATTGAATAAATAGAAGAGAACCATCTGTCTTTTAATGCATGAGCGTAGGATGAGATCAAACAATCACTGGGTTGTGGCGTTGCAACGTTCTGAACTGAGGTTTTCGTTTTAGCTTAGAAGGCTCACCTTAAAAAATACAAACATTTTATAAAAGCTGAGTTTTTAGTTACGTTACATTGAGGGCTTCCAAAATAAAAGCACTCAGGAGTCAGTCTTCACCAAACGCTGTGTTCCTTCTAAGGAACAACCTGTGTTCTAACACAGTTGACCGACACCGGGGTATTGTTGTACACCGCCATAGTTACGTAATAGCAAAAATTTAGCTTTTACAAAATGCTTGCACTTTTTTGCGTTTACTTCCTGGGCTATTTGATGTGAGTAGAAAAGGATGTCACGCGATGCGTTGCAACGTTGTAAGGCGACGCAACAATAGACCCCCAGGAAGACTGGGGCCAGAAAAAACAAAAGAAGCGTTGTAGCATCAGTCGGCAAGTCTCTGGCTGGCTGGCTCTCTATCTCACTGAAAATGACCTGGCTTATATAGTGTTGCCATCTCTAAAATTTGGTTACCAGGGCAAGATGCGTGAAAACCGAGGACTGTAAATTTAGCTAGTCGTTTCGTCAGATGTTTGCTGGGTGCGTTAATCCCGGCCACTCCCCAGACCCCCTCTAAACTATAGGATGAATCCGGAGAAACCCGGACGGATGGCAACCCTAATGCTTGTAGACCATCGGCCTATTATAACGTCTACCTACTGCGATATAGTAAATATGTCGCAGTAGGTAGACGACGCACTAGGAAAACGTCCAAAATATAAAATCGCCAACAACATAAACAGTGATGCACAGTTATTTTGTGCACTGTTGGCCTTAGGCACATTGCGACGTTTCAACGCTCGTCTGAAACACAATGCGTTGCGACAACGCAATGTACTTATTGGCAATTATGTAGGTGTTATATATTTAGTAAATATTAAATAACACTACAACAAATTATCCAATACTTTATTCAATACAACAGGCACTAACATCACATTAAAATTCTTTTTCCATAAATCACATATAAAATAAAATTACCTATCTACTATTGTCCTTAGACCATAATTACAAAGTAACAACAGATAGATGGGGCAAAACAATACATAATTCAGAAATAAGATGTACTCTTTACTCTTTTAAAAGTAATGGCACGATATATTTTTTCCACTAGTACGGTGACATCTAAGACATTTTTGACTAAACAAAAGTATTATAATTATTAACTCTGTTGTAGCATGCTACAAAGACATAGATAATAGAAATAATAAGTACGTACCTAATAAAAGTTGGCAAAGAGTATAAAACTGTAGCAATCGTTAGCAGAATTTTATTTGTATTTGAAATATATAAAATAAAATTTTATTTTTTTCGTTTAGATTCACTCTCGCACGGGCAATTTTAAATTAGTAAAATAATTATACAGGGTTACTAGGCTTAAGCAGAAAAGGCCAAACAAAATTGCAACTCGATCAACAAAATGTATGAACTGGCTGATGTTTCGTTCTCGAATTCATGTTGGCCTATAGTAAAAATTGTTCGTAATAATGATCTGAATCACTCCTTTTCGGCTTATTACATCTGTTCTGGATAACCCATTATAATATACAATTTGAAATTTCAAAAAATACCTCAGTTGTACCATTACTTTAATTGTTTACACATAATTTTGTAGCATGCTACAACGCTTGACCTCGTTAATTTGACATGATCGTGGATCTACACCATCATTCATTTATAAATGAAAATTCACTCTGTATACCTATCAGAATAATATATACTAATATTTTAATTTTACTGAAATAATTCTACTTATGTATCATAATTCTATTTAATTTATTAAAAATCTACCTAGCTTACACTAAATACCTACTTATAATTTATTTATTGTTGATATTGGCAATCACACAATTTATGACTATTGGTATATTATCATTTGTTGTCTTTCACTATTTACTCTTTGCAATATGAATACGTGTAAGACTGTAGCACTCTAAACTTCAAATATGATACCTGCTGTCTTACCCTGGAGTCTGTGGTTAGTAAATTAAAAAAAAAAAGACATGATGCCTGCTTAAATGTTTAAAAGTTTGGCACTAAAGCATAATACCTACAAACGCGGTCACATTAACTAGACGCTTGACCTGTGACGTTATTTTGGCGCTCAAGTACGGTGTGCAAAAAAAAACCGGCCAAGTGCGAGTCGGACTCCCGCACGAAAGGTTCCAAACCATCTTCTATAACATATAAGTTCCTACCTGTTTATTAAGATCGAGTAAAAATTGCTTAAAAATTAATGCGATGCGACGACTTTATGTGACAAGCAATAAGTACCTTTTTGATTTCAGACCAGGTAGTGATAACGAACCTGAGATAATTATGAAAAAATTGGATTTAGTGTAAGAAAACTCCTTACAATTTTTTGCTCTAAGTATAAATTTAATATAAAAACATCGACAAGCTATGCTGAATAAACTTAAGCGATTTACATCACATTAAGTATTGCTTGTAGAACGAGCGAATAACAAGTGAAAACTTTTTCAAACTTTAATCGTGTTCTCGTGGCACTCACAGTCACAGGCTATACATTTGCATCGGTAAATAGTGGAGACAACCTATAATCTGATAAAATATACCAGAAGATCAATCCGGTAGAATTTATCAGTAAAGGCTGGCTTACATTGAAGCAATGATTCAATCCAGGGTAGAATAGTAGACTAAATTGATAGATTAGGTTAGAGGCTTTAGTTCAATACAAAAGCATTGTAAGCTAGATTGATTGTAATTGTTGTAGATCAATTCGTCCGTGTTTTTTGTATCTAAAGCATAATTTCATTGTTAGATAAATAAGCTTCTTCTCCACATGGTCCTACGAGCCAAATTTTGCGTCGATTGAAATGCTGGCCCTAGCTATTCCGTCCTAAATTCTATCGCTGGATTAAAACAATACGTCAGTTTAAATCAGATTTTGGTTTTATATATACCAGTTTTCCCAACATCCCATCGCTAAGCTAGATTCCCTTCCACGGGGAAAGCTTACGAGGGAGAATGGGAAAACAAACATCGGATCTTTACTCTAAGCTTACAAATACTTCAGTTCAACAATTAATACACGTTGAAAAATAGTGCAGAGCTAATTTTAGCAAATTTTAAACATTTTTTATCATACATTTTTAAAAGTATTTAAAACTTTTTCTTGTAAGTAATAAACATACTAATATTTTCGTATTGGTGTTTTATGGATAGTGAGTTTTTGAAATGATTTTAAATTGTATAGTATATCCCACACTAGCTATAAGTTGGTTAAAATTATAAACACTTCACAAATTCGACGCGGAGGCAGTACTGCGGATTAGCTCAGTTGGGCAGAGCGTCGGGCTAGTGTTCCGAATTTTGAAATGTTTATCACAAAAATAACTCTTAGTGAGTTTTTTTCAGCCTGATGGATTTTTTCTTGCAAACTGAATTCAATATCTATAGTCACGACCATTATGCGTAGCTAAGGCGGGGCACGGGTGGGCAGTGTGAACTCTAAAAACTTCGTTGCCTACCCCAGTAAAATAAGTCAAATACATTATAGAGATGAATATTTTAAGACACCATACGCCTGGAAGAGAGCGCTTCCAGCGATAGTCTAGTGTTACACTACGTAAGAATTTCATAGTATTTATAGCAATAGAGTTGTCTACAATTGGAATAGGTTGCCTGAGGAAGTAATCTCATCAAGAACTATAAACACATTTAAGAATAGAAAGTCAAAGAATTTTTTTTCTTCTGTATCCAAAAATTCTTTGACAGATAAATACTAATTTTATTCGATTTTGCTTGCACATTAGTATATACTGCTCGCCTATAAATAAATAAATATATTTTTTATTTATTTATTTATTCTTCATTTCAGACGTACAAGTCCATATTACAAAAAATAAATAGTATTATTAATTCTTTTTATATTGATGTTGTTATATTTTTCAAGACATCGACATGGTTATGAGATAGGTACTGACGTGTAAATATGGATGTTTACTAGAAATAGTTTTATGTTTGAAAACTGTATTTAAAAAATTCAAAATTTGGTGAAAATTAGCTCTGTATTTAAAAAAAAACTAGCTACGAGTAAGTGCGTCATGTCAGACTCTGAGTTATGAAAAAAAAAGTATAAAAGGTCTTTAAAAACACAGCTAAAGTAATAAAAATAATGATGGCAATTATGTATACTTTCATATGGAATAGTTTTAATTTAACATAATATCTTAAATTATTATTATTTACCATTATTTAGATTTCCGTAGGTTTTATTATCAGAAAACCTTCAATGCGTCTTCCTTGAAAATATTAAAATTTGTGATGACGCTACGTAATCATTGTTTTATATTTGCACACATGTTATTAATATTCTATATCGGCTTAATGAATAATGAAGTAATAATAAATTAAATAAAAAAATCATTTGTTATTTTAATAAGTAGTGGAATAAATATTAAAGGTTTTAAATTAAATTCGTTACGGACATCTGGGTAAAATTAAATACATTAATATGTTTATTTTAATTTCATACGCTATACCAATCTCTATACCTATATTTATATCTAAGATCGGTAATATATAAAACTCAAGAAACAAATATCGGGGTCCAAACTGAACGACTATCAAGTATAAATATTTTTTCTAGATATGAATAATTTCTTGTCACTTTCTACAGAAATTTTCTTCACTTGTAGTTTTTTTTCATATTTAAGCAAAGCACATTTATGATATTTATTTAAGATATTTTCTGAAGAATCGAGAATATTGCTGGCGGGATAGGTCGAATTGCATTCAAAAATTCCTAGCTCATTGTTGATGGAATCCAAAATGTACAATTCATAGCACACTCAGCCAGTACTTCAGATTCAGCGGGACACAGCAGGTCACATTTCAGGAAATTCTCTGCGCTGACCCCTTATGGTCCAATTTATGGTTTGCTCGCCCAGCATTTGTTATACCCAAAGTGTGAAAGAAACAAATATTTTTGATTGTTAAATATATGGCAACTATTCCTAATGGTCATTTCTTTTGAAAATAGAAAGCTAGGCAAACGATTTAAAACAGCCTTTGCTCCGTCAAGCAAACCGTGGCATTTTGCGAGGCAATGTGACCCGCTACGCTTCAGCATCAATGTTCTCGACCCTATTATTACACAATAATATATAAATATCTAATGATCTATATATCAGGGTCCTTCGCGATATCCCTGTTTTGTATGTCAGTCAGTACTTTCACGGTATTTTTGTTATATAATGTTAAAAAGAACTGCATACAACGAAACTTGCAATTTAGATCTTTCATCTGAAAAAAAAATAGTCAGAATTAGTAACAAACACTTTCCAATGATGGGAAATTGGACTCTAGAACATAACTTTGATCATTAATTTTAGTTGGGTATTTTATTTAAACTTTCACAATTTTTACATACATTTGCAGTGACAACGGGATTCAGGAACGCGTGAAATACCAGCAAACACAGCGTAGGACTTACATCGATTGCGCTTCATGGGCCGCAGGAACGTACTGGATGCAAGCCTCTTCCAACGCGTAAATAAAGACCACGTACCGGCAAGCGCAGCGTAAAACTTCCACTGACTGGGCGGCCCGACGATACAATTAAGATCGCAGGAACGCACTGAAGCGAGCTTTTTGAACAATCCATAGGGAAGCCTATGTCTACTATTAGACATCTTATTTCTGATAGACAGATGGACCGATGGATGAATAGTTTCTTAAACGTAATTATTATCAGTAGAGTTTGTGCAAAAAGAGAACCGTCGCGGCGTTACGGTGAACTAAAAATAAAATTATAATCAGCAGCCAAGGTACCTAAGGACTACTTGGTAGACGCGAGTACTGATGAAACCGATTTGGTGTCTACCAAGTATCAAACACTTAGACCCGAGTTCACCAACAGATGTTTAATTAACAACCGTTGGCTAAATCTTAAACTACCTTTTAACGAAATATTGCTGTTCAGCAAGAAAAAAAAGTTGGTTAAATACAGTACTAACACGGTTAACTTAAACAAGCGTTGGTGAACTCGGGGCTTAGTTGTACTAGCAATGACAGAGCAGTGTTGTCAACAAAACAAAATTAGTAAAATGGCACACGGGCGACCTCGCCTACGACGCTTCTCTTTTTGCACAAACTAATAGTGCATGTAAATAACACGTACCTATCTAGTATTATAATATTTATTGAGCTTCAAGACCGGAGTCCAGGAAGTCTTTCAAGTAGAGCGGCACTTCCCGAGGGAATATCCTGCATATCTGGAATCGAAAAGATGATAAAATTATTAGAAACGATAGATTTTGTGGAAATATATACAGGGTTATTCCTAATCAATTAGCATCCTTTTAGGGGCTTATTCTGTACTTCAAAACTAGCAACTGTTGCTGTGCAACTTTAGTCAACACTCAAAAAAAAATGTTGTTCCATAGAAAAATATTGTTCACCCGCGACAAAATTTATAGTTTAGCTGATTTTATTTTATATACCTACAAAGAAAACGAAGAATAAGAAATCGAAATCAGAATCTATTTGGGTGATATGATGCTATAAACGTGTGCTATGCTATTAGCCGTGGTGGTCAAGAGGTAGTGACACCCGCCTTACAATCGTGAGGTCGTGGGTTCGAATCCCCGGTCCCGTACCAATGAGTTCAGGAATTTATGTACGGAATTTTACACCACTGGCTTTTCGGTGAAGGAAAACATCGTGAGGCAACCTGCATACGTCCTTAGAATAAATTTGATGGCGTATGTGAATCCACCAACCCGCACTGGGCCAGCGTAGTGGATATGGCCCAATCACCCTTCGTGGGTAGGCCTACGTCCTGCAGTGGACTATTAAAAAAAAAAGGCTGGTATAGTAGTATAGTATAGATGCTATAAACAGATGTTCAAATATACACATGTCATTTACTAGCTGACTCGGTGAGCGAACTCACCATCTATCAACTGTCAATTACAACTTTTATTAGAAGGAACATTTTGTATAGAAAAATGAAATGCATGTTTTTATTATTCTTCTCGCAGCTTTTATAACTTTTATCACTGTTTAAACATTCCCTTAGCTTCTGCAAATATTTCAAGATTAAAATTAGCCAAATCGGTTCAGATAACAACCACGACTCATTTTCATACAGGGTTTTTTCTAATCAATTATAGCATCCTCGTAGGGGCTTATCTTGTACATCAAAACTAACAACTTCTGTTCTGCGACTTTATTCAAAACTCAAAAAAAATTTTCTTCCATAGAAAAAAATCGTTCACCCGCGACAAAATGTATGGATGGAACAGCTGTTTTTTTTTTAGTTTTGATAAACGTTGAAGAACAAAACTAGTTTGTTTTGATGTACAGAATAACCCCCTAAGAGGATACTTGAGGAGCAATAATTGATTAGAAATAACCCTGTATATAAAATATTATGCAAAATTAATATAATATAATGCAAGTTAAATATCTACATCGAATAAATTGGTTATAACCGTCGCAGTATAATACATATTTGATAATGATTATAAGTACACTATTAACTTTCCATGAACTCTTTCGTTCCATGAACTGCACGTAAACCTACATGGATTCAGAAACTGCTTACCCAGTTGACGTAGTAGAGCGAATTGGGAATGGTGACTTCGAAGAGGTTTCTTCGAACAGCGTCCACGATATTGTCGGCGGCTTCCTGAGGAGTCAGGATCTTCATGAGTTGAGGGAACTTGATGCGCGGGTTCTTGCACAGACCAGTGTCCACGATGTACGGGCAGATTGTGGTCAGTTTGATCTGAAACATTAAGATGATATATTGTTATTTAAAAACGTATCGCTAAAGCGAAAATGTGTTGTCTAGACAAACTAATCTTAGGTTTTAAGACTAGAATAAGTTGTAGTATGTGTGTTTTATTTATTACCTACTAGCTGACCCGGCGAACTTAGTTCCGCCTAACAGTCGATTAACGTAGCCTAAGTTACTCATTATTACAATAGCTACCTGCCAAAAAAAGTCTCGTCAAAATCGGTCCAGCCATTTCAGAGATTAGCCGGAACAAACAGACAGACAGACAAAAATTGCAAAAAATGTTAGTTTGGTGTATGTACCATATAGATATTCATATGCTTGTAGTAAAACGGTTATTTCAATATTACAAACAGACACTACAATTTTATTTATATGTATAGATGTATAGAAGATATGAATAAATAAATAAAAAATATCCCCACTTATCTGTGTCCGTGTCAGTGCCGTCACCGGCAATAACTGAGATCACAACTGAGATTGATAATTATACTGCATAAAATATAGCTTGATCTCTGCGACAGTGACATTGACATGGAAGATTGACATTTTTAGAGTTGGGATAGTGGTGGAAAAAATCGATTATCAAACATTGTTGTAATGAAATTGAATGAGTAGTTGTAGGTGAGAAATTGAATTTTATTTACTTACTATTATTTAAGATCAAGTATGTAGGTACATATGTAAATAACGTTATGATATTAATTAAATAAATTATAATAAAACATAATAATGTTACGACATATCATAATAATAATGTTACGACATAGTATTTATGGACGTTTTTCACTATTATCGACTAAATTGACTAATTATCGATTAAATAATGTTATGATATTAAAATATACAGTAAAATTAATGATAAATTAAGTTTTATTTAAAATATCGTTAGTGTAAACTATCGATATTTTAAATAAAACTCTGTGGTCACGATCATTCGTCGCCCATCACTAATCGGCATGGCTCTAAAGTATGACATTGTCAGGTACTGTCAACTGACACTGAGAAATTCAGGACTTCATAGGCGTGATTTTTCTGACAGCTGTCGCAGAGATCAAGTTATATTATTATAGAGTATAAGTGGAAATTCGTTCATTGAGAATGTATGAAATAATATTTTTTACTGTCCCGTTACGGAGCCGGTACTGTGACGAAACGGTGGCTTGACTGATAAGTGTGAATCAGCCTTTAGTCACTAAAAACGTTACCCTTGTGTGAAAAACCGGGTTAAAAATAGATAGCCACTAACTTAATATCCTATTTCCTTCTATAGCTAGGACCTCGTTCTTGACATTTAAAAATCTTGTACAATAACGGTACAATATAAATATCAAGTTAATAATTTTATTCATGGTTTCATTTATAATTGATGAATCATTATTTTTACCTGCATGCAGTACTGCAGTACTGGAATACTGAGAATGGATTTATTTTATATTTAATACTACAAATCCCGAATTTGTTAGATATCATAGGACTTTAAGACTAATAATAATAATCATATCGCAGGGGCGACTTTGTGGCGAGTCGTCGGTGAGTGGCGACACCGCGAACCCTGATTCCCTGGGGCTAAATGAGACCCCTGACTCCTCTCTTGCCTTAACCGGCCGGTTTGGAGTGGAAACCGCAAGAGCTAAGAACCTAAGCTCCAGGGTGGAAGTGTTAAAGGGCATAACGCCGCGAGTAGCGTCTAGTGAAAGCGCAGCACACCTCTCGACACCCTAAGCCGTCCACTCCAATGTTGCCCCTCCGGTGCCAACTTACGGTAGCCTTTATGGGGGGCACATTTAGTGAACGGCAAGTCACCACCCGCTACGAAATTTTGAAATGAGGCATATTTAGCGGGAGCCGTACCTCATTCCATAGTCTAATTTTACAAAACATTTAAAATTTCACCAAAAAGCCCATTTACAATATTTCAAGTCATTTTATATGCCATAGTTTCCATTTCACGCTATCTTTTTAATACCTACCACTGTTTTTATATTTCATGATAAAATTGTAAAAGGGGCCTCTCAATGTTGGCTTAGGCTCCATTGATGCCTAATAAAGGACCAGGCTAAGCCTGTGATTTCAGTTGAATAAAATAATCATAAAATAAAAAATAAATCATTATTTTTACCTGCATGCAGTACTGCAGTACTGGAATTCTGAGATTGGATTTATTTTATATTTAACACTACAAATCCCGAATTTGTTAGATATCATAGGACTTTAATACTAATAATAATAATCATTATTTTTACCTGCATGCAGTACTGCAGTACTGGAATACTGAGATTGGATTTATTTTTAGTGGGTCTCATATTAAATTAAATTCTATATTTAACACTACAAATCCCGTATTTGTTAGATATCACAGGACTTTAAGACTATTTATTTATTTATTTGGGACACAAAACAGAATACAGTCAATAATATGCTTAAATATTGTAGTGATAAGAACTATGAGCTAAACCATATTCCAAAACATGTGAACACATCATGATAACTGTAACAGTACTTAAGTATTTGATAAAATACAATTGATATTAAGTAAGTTAAAACATCAATAAAGTAATTTAATTATAACTAAGTACATTCACGGTGAACCGTGAATGCAATCCTCTTCACGTCTCTTTTAAATTTGGGTAAATTTGAATCGAAAATGTCTATTGCGTTATGGTGGATCTTGACAATTTCGTTGAGCTGACGACACATTCTAATGACTAGATTGTAAAAAGAGGT
Organism: Hypomecis punctinalis; assembly: GCA_949316475.1. Classification (NCBI taxonomy): domain Eukaryota; kingdom Metazoa; phylum Arthropoda; class Insecta; order Lepidoptera; family Geometridae; genus Hypomecis; species Hypomecis punctinalis. Next base: position 4,007,573 of record OX438798.1, read on the forward strand.
ATTGTTCTTATAGACGCGCAGGTAAAAGGTTTTAGGTTTAATGTAATAGCTGCTTCAAGAGGCAAACTAAATCAAAGTATAAGTGCGGCGAGTTTCAAATGTTTGTAAATTAATTTTTTTCAACTTATCGCAGTACACAATTATTATCAGACTAATATTATTTGGCGCAAAAAGCTTTGGTTACACTACATTTCTATATCTGTATATAAAATGTGAAACAATGTTAAATTGGACGATCATTAGCATTAGCATATTGATTCATTAAATCAATATTATGTACTATTTTTGTAATATATAGGTTCTATTAATATATTTTATTTTCAATATTAGGGGACATCTTTCACATTATATTACATCCATGTACAAAATCCTTGATTACATTACTAAAGTTATCTTGTACAATATCCACCCGGCAGGTCCAGCAATGGAATAAAAGGCAGTACAGTACAGTTACTAAGTAAAAGGCCGGTACAATGCTATGCCACTTATGTGTAGGTAAAAGACCGGTATAGTACAGAAATTATAATTGACCGAAGCGAAAGCGAAGGTCTCCGGTTTAAACACTGCGATTTCGTATGTTGGTTTTCCTCTACAGGTAGCATTTTTCAACGAACCTTGACGAAACTTGGTAGGTACAAAGGTTCTATCTATACAGGGTTATTTCTAATCAATTAGCATCCATTTAGGGGCTTATTCTGTACATCAAAACTAACAACGTTTGTATCGCGACTTTTGTCAAAACTAAAAAAAAAATTGGGTGTTCCATAGAAAAGGATCTTTCGCCCGTGACAAAATGTATGAAACAGGTGATTTTTTTTTGAGTTTTGGCAAAAGTCGCAGAACAAATGTTCTTAGTTTTGATGTACAGAATAAGCCCCTAAAAGGATGCTCATTGATTAGAAATAACCCTGTCTATTATATCAATGGATTTTATTATGGTCGGAGATTTTTGATACTAATATCTAGATACTGGGGTATTTCCATCAAAAAGGAGAGAAATTTGTTGCCGCGCTATTTATCAGCCGATTTTTATAATATTTAGCAAGATTGATTTCTATCTAAATCCTAACAAGAGATGCCAGTATGAATCAAATCTAATGACATCCGCCTTACAATAGTGAGGTCGTGGGTTCAAACCCGGTCCCGTACCAATGAATTCAATGGAATTTATGTACGGAATTTCACTCCACTGGCTTTTCGGTGAAGGAAAACATCGTGAGGCAACCTGCATATGTCCAAGGAAGAAATTCTATGGTGTATGTGAATCCACCAACCCGCACTGGGCCAGCGTGGTGGATACGGTCCAATCACCCTTCGTGGGTAGGCCTACGTCCTGCAGATGACTATTAAAAAGGCTGGTACAGTACAGTAATAATCAATTATGAGCAAGTCGAGAGATAGGCTTATAACGATTGAGGTAAAGAGATGTGTCGCGAAGTCTACTGCTCGGAATAAGTTAGATTCAGAAATGACAGCTGTAAATAAATTATTAATAAATAATAAATAATTCACTTCACTCAATATTCTTTTCAGTCTTCTATATTCTATACAATATGTAAATGTTATTTAGAATTGTTGAAGTGTTTGATCAGTTGTCGCCAAATTGCCAGGCAACTGAATAAGGTCGATAGATCAACACAAAGTCCAATACTTGCTTATTCCAATAAATTATCAAAATTTAAATTCTCTTTGTATGTAATCAACACCAGTATCTACCTAGAGGTACCTACCTACTAGAGCATTTTCTGGCTATAGTATTATTAGTATTAGGTAAAGAAAAGCATAATTACACATTATACAAGCTGTTTTTAAAACTGCTTTTTGTTTTTAAGACTTTTCGTAGATCTTAATTATATCATCACCATTCGTTTATTCATCTCGTGTCAATGGCTAAGCATCTTTTTTTTCAGTTTATACAATTTTTTACAAGGATTAAATATTTTTGGGTCAAAATCTGTTGACCTCTAGTGTGTTTTCAGTCAGGTGTGTATTGTGTGCATTTTTTCGGACTGAGGGAGCAGGCTAAAAGGTGTGCCATGGTTTGGACAGCAACACCACATCCACACTGTTCCGGGTCTGCAAGGCCCCATCTGACCATGTTCTCTTTGCAGCGGCCCACCCCCACACAACAAAGAGAACATAATGATGTTGTTCTCTTTGTTGTGTGGGGGTGGGCCGCTATCCTACCGCTTATCAACAACTTTATCAACATTATTAGTTTCCTAAACCTGGTTTCCAAGGCGACTGAAGCGATAATCGCGAGAAAACAATTCAGTTGCTCTGTGGAACAGCTGCTTATTTTGCGATTTCGCAGTTGATGTTGACAGTAGGTGTTGATAATGATAAAAATGTATGCTTGTGAAAGTCCCCGCACTTTGCAAAGCATTTTCTGTCTGTTGAAGTCTTTGTAGGTGAAGGTAGTGTAGGTAAAGTGGTGTAGCAGATCATGGGGTTTAAAATGTACTCACTCCACTGTAGTCATTCTTGTCTTCTCTAAGCTCCTCATGCAGTGCTTCCATCATACCGCGCACAGCCCACTTGGTGCCGCAGTAAGGTATGAGGTTGCGCAGGCCGACGACTCCAGCCATGGACGACATGGCCACAATATGCCCGTGGTTTCGCTCCTTCATCGACGGCAGGAAGCTTTGGAGAAGCTGAAACATGCAGTTTTGAAGTCTGAATAGGTTCGAGTATAAAGAAGCTCGTGACCTTTTTTATAGAGTCACAGTCAGATAGTAAAGCAAAAGCCCGTTTTCATTGTGTTCTAAAAGCTAAAGCCAGCCTTCTCATATTTCCAATTAAAAGATGGGTAATGCAATGTGACCCCTCCCCCTTGAAGTTGTTTAGGGCCATTCGATAGTATGGAAATTGAATTGGGTCATTTTGATTGGGATTTAAATATAGACGGTAAATACCTAAGTCACCTCCGATTAGCTGATGACTTGGTGCTCTTATTGGTATCAAGGTCGTAATTATAAGTTATGGTCCAGAACTAAATGAGGCAAGCTTACACTTACAATACCTTTTTGGTAGAGCTGGAAAAAATCATTAAAACAAAGTCTTAACTAGCTTGTATGGTACTCACCCACATATGCGAGACGACGTTAATATCGAACACAGCCGAACCTCCTTCTCAGAGGTATTAAGCAGCGGCTTGAACTGCATAATGTCTGCGTTATTGACTAGCATGGTCACTTCGCCCACCTCTCGCCGGACCTTATCAACTATTTGAAAATCTTCCCCTCTATCAACCTGGCGGGCACGACAGTTTTGCTCACCCACATGTGCTAGATGACATTAATATAGAACATAGTTTGGACCTTCTTCCCCGAGGTATCAAGCAGCGGCTTGCACGGCTTGATAGCTGCGTTGTTCTCTAACATGATTACCTCACCTCTCCCCGGACCTTCTCGTCCATATTACTATGTAACTACGAGTAGCTTGCAATATACTCACCCACATGTGCGAGAGGACGTTGATATCGAATACTGCCCGGACCTCCTTCTCAGAGGTATCAAGCAGCGGCTTGCAAGGCATGATGCCTGCGTTGTTGACCAGCATGGTGACCTCTCCCACTTCTCGTCGGACCTTTTCGGCCATCGCGAACACTGCCTCGCGGTTGGTCACGTCGCATCTACAATACAAAAGGCAAACATGTCATTAACTCATGGTTTGATGAATCCTTTCTAATACTAATAACACACCGAAAGTGTGTTTTTGGATTGTTACTCTTTTCACGCAGCAATAGCGCAGGCCCTTTCTTTTTCTGAGGAACATCCAGATTTTGGTTATACCAAAATCGAACATGAAGTATAGCTTGGGTCAATTCAAGGTGTTGTAACATGTAATTTATAACTTAACTTAACTTATTGTTCAAGGCCACTGAAATTAATTACAGTGTAATAGTAGGTATAGCTGAATAATCATAATAGATGAATATATACATTATCTTCATTGTAATTTAAAAAACATATTTTTGTGTGTCTCTCTAACTGATGAAGATTGGCCGTCATCTTGGCGTATTTTTAAGTACAACTTAAATACAGCCGAGTCTATTTTACTAACATGCGGTGAGACATACGATTGCTGCGATCTCACCAACCAATTGTATCATATTTGTCCTAGAACGGTTACGCGTAGAAGCACACGTACCTACCCACTTCTTAGTGTTGAATCTCTTGGAGTAAGAACCAACGCTGGTAAACGTGCGCCTGTGCACCGGTTGGTGGATTCGTAAAATAAACATTACGTAGATTTAGATATTTTTGCTTTGTCTGAAACTAGATTTAAAAAAGCTGTGATAGGTAGCTTTACTTAAAATGAAATACTTGGTCACTTGAAATACTTACTCATTAAATATGGTATAAATATGTTTTCTTTTTCAAAATTATTACCTATATTTATGTATGTACTTAGAAAACCTCTCCAGCAAAGACACTTGCTATTTAGTAAATGGTGGATAATGTAGTTGGTGGCACATTTATTAATGTATTTGGTTAATTGTTTTCTTGTAATGTAAATTGTGCTATTGTTTGTTATCCCAAATAAATAAAATAAAATTTCTTATAATAGTATGTAACGTATTAAAAACAGACTTCGCCAAAGCAAATAAAATTGGTAGGTAGGTTCATTTCATCTACATAATATGTATTTAATTTATAAATAGCAACACGATGTATCGACAGTGTGAGAATAATCGGAACAAAAAACCATACCATACATACGTAACGTAACGTATTTATAAAGGGAGTAGATATGAATGAATAACAACTTTTTATAATGTATATGACGTCTTGCAATAAATTTAGAGTTGCTCAGGTAGAGTTAAGTACCTACGTCACGGCGCAATAAATCAATCAAAGATTTTTCTTTACTAAGTACATACCATGTACCATGTTCATTACCTTCATATCTACGTTAATTTTATTTATCCTCATCTGTACCGGACATAAATATGAACCATCTATATTAAGTAAATTGAAAACGAATGGATTTATCTGCAGCACAGGCTAGTATTTGGATGTGTGACCGCAGGTAGCATTTTCCAACTGATTGCTACCGTGGCTTGGATTACACGGCAAATCCTAGGTCCCGGTTATTTTAACCGTTTAGCCATGTAAGAGGTCTTTAGCTACCCGGCCTATACAAACTTACTTACTTACTTACAAGCCTATGTTTTAGAAATAGTCCAAATGAGCAAAGCCGCAACAGTCAGCATCCACACCTAAACATAACAATGCAATCTTTCTAGCTGCCAATGCTTGGTACCTACCTATTAAAATCTATACGACAAATTGGCTTGGATAAAGACTAGCACTTTGAACATGTGTAGCGTGCAATAGGGATGTATAGATATGATTTTAAAAACAAAATAATCGTATCATATGCGTTCATAAAAGTTCAAAAGGTATCATGATATATTTAAGTTCCTGACGCAAAATACGAGCTAATGCCCGGAAGGCTTCGAACCAAAGGAAAGTAAGGCTGGCTCGAAGACTTTAACAACGCCAATTATTGGCAAAGTAAAGTGCCAATGTATTGGCAAGTCAGACATAATGCATTCTAGACTTGTAGCATGTAATAACTAACAGGTATTTTTTTAATTGGGCAAAAGCGCCTTTATTAACTACAACAAAATACAATACCACTTTATATGCTAAAACTACCTACACTACTACAGAAAGAGCATTGGATCATCCACAGACCCTTGAAGGTCTAAAGATAATCCAAATGCTCAAGCCCACTGCCAGTTGGCAAGCTTGCCCAGCATGCTACATAATTCTAGACTTTATATTAACCCTTAGGTATATACATCTTATTAATAGTAGCTCAAAAAAGTGTTAGATATTGATCTTAACCGTCAATAACTATAGGTAGATAATTTGTTGTATGTTAATATATTAGGTGTTAGAAAATCATTATTAAGTACTTTGCCCCCTGATGACTTAATGTGCGATTAGGTAAATCCAAATTAAAGTTAAACATTACACCTAATAATGCCTCCAAGCAAACATACAAATCACGCGGGCCAGATGCAAACATTTACACATTGTCGTGACAAGTAGTCATTTGTACCTATCATCAAAGTACTTTTGAGGTATTTCATTAATTAAAAGTCGGATTGTGAATTATGCAATTAAATATGATTCGTAAACTGAAAAAATAATTGAAATTGGCTTAACAAGTTCAGAGATTGAAGCTAATAAATTGTAGTCACTATTTGTTAGCAATAAATTTATTTTCATTTTACATGCAGTACAGGGAGTATTTTTAGACTTATTGTAGGATAATAATTATATACCTCATTATGATCAAAGTTTACTTAGTAAATCGTAAGTAGTAATCGTAGTTAGTGAAATCCTGAAATATCAAATGAAAGAAATGTCCCACGTTTCGTTAAAAGCCAATTTTAGGCCCAATTATGAAGGCGCCATCGTAAATTTAATAGCAACGTAAAAAGTGTTATCTCTATCGAATGCGTAAAGTGAAAAAGAAACAGAAATATTGTAAAAAGCTATTATAATTACGATGGTGCCTTCATAATTAGGCCTATTATTACTGTACGCTCAAATTAGACAGGCTGTTTAAACTTTTAATTTTATGTAACATCACAGTACACACACAGTCTGTATTTATTTAGGTAGGTACACTGTAAAGCAATAAAGTTTATTTCTATTTGTAAATACATGTTGCCGATTCTTTTTGAGGATTTTGTTTGTTGACCCTTAAGTAATAGTACCTAGATTAGTAGCCAAGGGCTGTAAGGCATCAATTGCAGCCCGAGATATTTAGCCTATAGTTCGAGGGTCAGTCGCGGCTGTCAGTCGCGTCCGTAAACCGCGTCCGATAGTATGTTTTAAGCTTAAAGCGCGAAACATACTATCGGACGCGGCTTACGGACGCGACTGACCGCTGCGACCTAGACTATGAAAGTACGCTGAGCCGTGCACACTATCGGACATAAGTCGCGGACGTCACCTTCGCACGACCTTGAGCGTTCGGACGTCCTAGAGCGATCTGGCACACCGAATGTTATAAGAATGTGCACATTGCTAAGTTGCGGCTGTCAGTCGCGTCCGTCAGCCGCGTCCGATAGTATGTTTCCGGCTTCATATTCACACGAAGACAAGGCTGAATAGCAAAGCGACCTCTTTGGTCATTGGGCTGAATGCATGATGTCTATTGCCAGTATGATGGTTAGATGTACGCGAACTTTTTGAAAGAAAGATGTTTTTTTATTCCAATTAGTTACCGCCCTAGGGCTTTTCTAGCTACTTTTTTACCCTAGAGCGCTAATTAGTCACTTACAAGCCCCATTTGGAGGTAATAAAACCCACTTACCGAACATGAGAGATGTAAAAGCCTTTAATGACTAACTTTATGACTGCCGACAAAGCAAAAAGACTATGAGGGCTGATTGATTAAATAATATGCAGAAGACTATGTATAATTAATAATGATGATTACACTGACACTACAGATTTATTATTTATTATTATGAGGGGATTTATATAACTTATAGTAATAATTACCTGATGTGGTGTGCAAATTATATACTTAGCGTGTTCCCATTAGTAATAATTTTACTCTAGAAAAACATATAAGTATAAATTGCACACTCGAAAGATAAGTGAATCGCATTATCAACTCATCTTCATGTCATTTCCGCTTCATAATAGCTAATGGTTTGTACGAGAGGTCAACGTTAAGCTTATATAAATGGCTGCTTATTGTGTGACGCTTAAGTTTAATCTATTTGACCTTCCCAAAGCCCAGTAAGTGATACATTGGCCTCGGCGAAGCTTGGAAGCGAATTACTTACCTAATTTGTTCACAAAGGAAGTCAAAGAAGTCTGAAACTGGTTTAGTTATTTCCTTGTATCTAGATGTTTCGGTAACGTAACTAATTATATGGCCAGTTGTGTTTTTGCTCAGATTTTATCATATTATTGCATGTTTTATATTAAGACTGTTTGAGCTTCAATTTTAAAAGATCTTGAATAAATTAATGAATACTTAAGTTGTTATTGGTGTATTTAAACCAATGAGCGCTCTTCTACTCTATTTTGCTGATTTTAATTTGCATGTACCTATATACATCTACCTACAATACCTCTCTTTCAGCGTTATATTATCTATGTCTGTCTAATTTTTTTTCATACTGTCTCTTGAATGGTCACATTGTGTTTTAGTGTACTCAAACTCAAATCATTTATTGCAACAGATGAAATTTACATGCGGTTCTTAGTTCACATGTTTTGTACAGTTATACATATTATGACCCTATAAAGGTATGGCAATTTTATTAATTGTATGGAAACGATTTATTAGTATGTTTTCTAGATTATCGTTAAAAAAATCGTCTAATGTGTACGAGTAATAGCATTTTGATAATAGTTATCCTTTTTAGTTGCTTTATGAAACAGTTTTCTCTTTCGATATCTTTTAGAATTTTAGATTATTTGGCAGTTTATTGAATGTTTTTATAGCCATAGAATTTAGGCTAGAACTGTGCATTGCTAAGTTACACGTTGGTTCCACGAGTTTATGTCTATATTGCGATCTAATTTTGTGTTTTTTATCTGACGCTTTGTATGAATAGTCAGGGTGCTTTTTGACAAATTTGCATATTTCAAATATATAAATAGATACCAGGGACATAATTTCAAGTTTTATAAAGTATTGTTTATGGAATTTTGGTTTAATAACATCATGTACTCATACTTATCAAAGCTACATGTACTCCTAAACTAAATTAAATAAAGAATAAATAAATACTCCTGACTACATACTCGTACCTGAGTAAGACTGGTTATGTAGTTATACATGCTCTCTTGTATAGATTCGTGCACAGAACAGGAGAAACTAGGGCGTGTGTGCGCCTTAACCTTCGAGTCCTAGAAGATGTCAACGGCTTTATAGTGGGTCAGAAGGCTTGTTTCTGGACATTTTTGGGTCGACTTCGATCTGTTATGATTGTATTTTGTGGCTATGTTGGTACAATAATTATGTTTCTTCCTTACTTCTTGTTAATATGTTCTATTGTTGAGTTCTTTCCTTGATTTTATTACCTTTTGTGTATTATTATATTATATTTATTTTATCAGATATGATTAATAGCTTAATACCTTCTCATTTTTCTAGTGCCTCTCCATTACTGAAGGTTGGCAGTCAGCTTTTTGTAATTTTCATTGTACAGTTAGTTACAGATATTCGCGTGTCACAGTTTGCTTTACATACCTTCGAGCAAAATGCATACCACCTCAGACTGTTCTGAGCTCGTATGGACTTTGTGAGAGATAATCCAATCTGTTTGTGATTTCAATGAGCACGACGTAGTTCAGTACAGACTATGAGTGTCTGGGTCAGTATACAGTTTGGTAATACGCTTACCGGCTTAATATCAAATACCAGATAAAATAATATCAATAACAAACGCTTACTATCAAATACAAGCTTAATACCAGTGCGTTCATAGTGTAGTTTGACTAGGTGTTTCTCAGTGATCACGGAAGCCAAGCTACATTCGGCTTGGTCAGTTTTTTGACGGGTAATTAGTATAACGTCAGTTGTAAATGTAATGTAACTGTCGGCATTTACAACTGAGCGCTACCGTGATTCGGATGACACTTTATATTATATTGTTAGCCCCGGATAAATTTAACCCGACCAGCCATGTCAGAGACCTTCACGCGGCTTAAACTATCTGATACCAGGGCTAGACACCTGGCCTATACCAACTTATTATACTTAGTTAAGTGCAGTTACTTGTATCGATGCGCCTTGCCCTAGGTATAAGTCCCGGACAATGTTGACGTTCTCCTGGTTGCCAGCAGGGTTGATGTCTACAGTTACAATAACGCCTCCGAGCTCCGAGCATCTTTGTTATTTGAAAGCAAACTCACTCGTATCTGTGCGCCTTGCTCTGCATGTCCCGGATGATATCGACGGTCTCCTGGTTGGTTTGATTGATGTCCACGCTCACAATGACACCACCGAGCACTGCCTCTACAAGGTGGTAGAGCCGAGCTACCCCGCATCTTAGTTATTTTAAAGTAGAATCACTCGTATCGATGCGCCTTGCCTTTCAAGTCCCGGATGATGTCAACAGTCTCCTGGCTTCTAGCAAGGTCTATGTATAAAAAATCTTCTGATAAAGTAGACTCACTCGTATCGGTGCGCCTTGCCCTTCATTTCCCGGATGATGTCGACGGTCTCCTGGTTGCCAGCAGGGTTGATGTCCACGCACACGATGACGCCACCGAGCTTGGCGAACCGCGTCGCAGTCTCGCGGCCCATGCCGTGCCCAGCGCCTGTTATCTGGGAAAAATCAGAGGAGTACCATAATAATAAAGACTACTAAAATCCACTGACAGCTTACTTTGTCGTGGTGTTTACAAGAAAACGAAACTGTAGAACATGTTTTGTGGCATTATAAAGCCATAGAAGACACTAATATAGCTGACGGATTGCATGACGCTTCTGCATTATCATCCACATTGCCATCATTTTATATATTATCCAAGATACTGGAGCAATTGTGCCAGCTGCCCAGATCCACGTTTCGTTGCTTTAAGGAGCTGGGCTGGCTGGGGTAGACTTAGGGGGAAATGCACAAAGTACCCCACGTCAGTTGCAGGATCAATCGCCCCACACCATCCATCATTCATCCATCCATCAGCCATAATAAGTCCACTGCTGGACATAGGCCTACCTTATGGGTCTCCAATAAGACCGGTGGGAATCGGCTTGATCTTAATGAGGTCATCCGTCCACCTTGTGGGTGGACGTCCTACGCGAGAACTTTTCGACCCCATCGGTCATCAGTCCTCCGCGCTATGCGCCCTGCCCATTGCCATTTCAACTTGCCAATCCGTTGGGCTATGTCGGTAACTTTGGTTCTTCTACGGATCTCCTCATTTCTGATTCGATTTCGCAGAGAGACTTCGCCCCACACCGAATAAGAATAAACCGTGGTAAGTACATCGCTAACAACGCTCACCTTACAACAAGCGTGAGGCGTCCCTTCAAACTCCACGTAGGTAACCACTTATTTGAAAGTGTATGAGTTTACACATCACTTGCATAAATCCACAGAAAAGAATTTACACATAACTTGGATATATCCACAAACACCACAGAAAATATTGTATGGCGTAGTGTACCGATGTGGATTCATCAAATCACACGGTGCCAGCGATGGTATCACGATTAGGCTATCAGGATAAGTGATCTGTTTCATTTGATCTCACCTCCAAGTAAAATTTAAAATGCACATATTTCATACGGTAACTGAAGATAATATTTGCATAACAACAATAACCATACTTGCATTTCAGCTCATATTCGTCCTTAAATATACCTATGTGAACAATTGTTGTTCATTATTTGGAATGTACCGTGTATTTAAATGTTTATCTTGCGTCGATAAGGCATGCAGGAAATGTTAATGATTCACTCAAAATGCAAAGGCTGTTAACCTCATTAATATTTTATAACAATTTATATGTAGACATAGTTTCTACGTGTTTATTCCTTTCAATATTTTTCTTGAACATATGCATTGAATATACGCATACCTACTTACACACTTAAACCAAATGAAAGAGGCAACGCTGCCAGGTAATCTTAATCTTGATGTAAAGTATCAATTCGAGTTAGAAAACCAGCTAGTAAATGCAGCGTAGTCCAGTGAGCATCGTCTTGATCTCAGCGTAAGAGTTCCTAACTTCCTAACGCTAGCATTAGATTTGAGTAGAGAGAAGAGTGCTACACTGCTTAAATATTAGGAACAACGACCGGTGCTGACATATTGGGAGAAATAGCACGATTCTTACAAGTAAGAAGAGCAGCCAGGTCAATGTCATCTTGATGTCAGCACAAAATCTAGCGATAGAGTCATTTGGAGAACGAAAGAGTACTTACAAGTATGACCTCTCCTTGCACGCTCTTAGGCTCGGGCGGCACGACGAGCTGGTAGAGGCAGTGCAGCCAGGTCAGCGTCATCTTGATGTACAGCACCAGGATCTCCAGCGCCAGCGCCACGCCGTTGTAAACCTTCATGGCGATGCCTTGTTCGTCAGTCCTGAAAATAAACCATTATTAAAATAGTTATAAAACCCAAAAGTAAAATTAGCCATTTGGAAAACTGTGGTCTGCATTTTTTTATTAAAGCTTTGGACCTTGATCGAAGTATAGACTATAACCTATAACTAAGTAAGTTCGTATGGGTCGAGTGACAAGAATTTTTAAGCCGCCTAAAGGTTTCTGTCATGGCTAAACGGTAACCAAAGTTAAGCAATGTTCGGTACGGTCGAACTGAGCGCTACCGTGGCTCAAATGACACGTTAGTAGGCCCGGTTGTATTAACCACTAGTTTTTACCCGCGGCTTCGCCCGCATGATATTATGATTTTTTGCCATCCCATAGGAACTCTTTATTTATCCGGGATAAAAAGTAGACTATGGCACGTTCCGTCTTTCAAAACCGATCAAAAATAAAACAAAAAACGATTTGACGGTGGTTCGATTCGACAGTTGATTTTTTTTGACATTTCTTGAAGCGCACTCTAGAATAGCTTCTCAGACTTCTCAGATCTTAACACTTATCGTTATATTATGAACAATTTACGCAATATCATTATAATTTATAGCCTATGTGTTATTCTGATATATAAGCTATATTATTGCAAAGTTTCATCTCAATCCGTTCAGTAGTTTTTGCGTGAAAGAGTAACAAACATCTATACATCCATCCATCCATCCATCCATCCATCCATCCTCACAAACTTTCGCGTTTATAATATTAGTAGGATTACGCAATATCATTATAATTTATAGCCTATGTGTTATTCTGATATATAAGCTATATTATTGCAAAGTTTCATCTCAATCCGTTCAGTAGTTTTTGCGTGAAAGAGTAACAAACATCCATACATCCATCCATCCATCCATCCATCCATCCTCACAAACTTTCGCGTTTATAATATTAGTCATTAGTCATTATAATTTATAGCCTATATGTTATTCTGATATATAAGCTATATTATTGCAAAGTTTCATCTCAATCCGTTCAGTAGTTTTTGCGTGAAAGAGTAACAAACATCCATACATCCATCCATCCATCCATCCATCCATCCATCCATCCTCACAAACTTTCGCGTTTATAATATTAGTAGGATTTAGCCATGGATCATGACAGAAGGTGAAGCTAGTAAAATACATAGGTTCCTAATGCTGAAGTCCCACGGTCAGTAAGTAAACATCGTGCCGCAGTGCGCACCGTTGGCAGTAATATTATATAGGCTACAATGAGTCTTGCTTGACTAAGTCACTAGGTTTATTTTATTTATTTTACAATTTACTTCAGACAAAGTGCATAAAACAGAATTCAGAATTAACACTTCACTTAATCAAAGATCGATAAAAAAAAAACGGAGTACAAGAGATTCTATTCCGATTTTTTTTATCAATATTTGGTTTATTTCATTCTAGTTGATGACATAATATATATACGACTTTTTGTTATATAAGTGTTATTTTTTTTTTATTAATGACAATACTACACTACTACTACATAGAAAGCAATTGGATCATCCACAGACCCTTGAAGGTCTAAAGATAATCCAAGTGCTCAAGCCCACTGCCAGTTGGGAGCGTGCCCAGCATGCTGGCAGCATTGCCACGCTGAATGGCAAAGCTTATACGTTGAGCATATAGTATTAATAGTATTTAATTAGTTGATAGGTACCTACTCGCTATTGAATTCATAACATCATTGTGTACGCAGCCGCATGGCGTTTTTGTTGATGCTCGATTGTCGCGAGCTACGCATGCTTCTCACATTTGTCTTTAGAAAATATTATGCGCCACAATTTTCGCAGAGTCATACAAGGAAACATGTAAAATCTGAGGCCAAGGTTTACTAAAGGTGCAAGAGCAGTTGGTATCAAGTTCTGTATAATTATTACCTATAACTAATTGTTGTCTCACATGTTTAAAAAGATGCTGTAGTATTCCGGGGTCGATCAGTAGAGTAATTGTCTATGAAAAGTGCCCCGTTACATTTTATTTTCAAATATTTGTGTGAAATTGAGTGCGTGTGGCTCCATACACTTCTGTTAGTTCTTCATCGTTTTCGCCAGGGGCGCTGTACAAAAATGTAGGTATAGAGACAGACGGAAGCTACTGTAGTTTCAATCTACGTGAAAAGCACTAACCTCTCAGAAGACAGGATAGGACTACCTAGTTTATTAGGTAATCCCATCAATCATCGACCATAAACACGAAGGTAAAAGTATGTATATGGTCAGTGAAGGCAACCTCTTTACCGTATCTACTACCAAATTAATTACTGAAAATAAATATTATTAATTATAACGTCGTCAAAAAAAGAAACCTTAGGGCCCAATAGTGGCTGTGTTCCGTCTCTTACTACGACCATGAAAAGTCTGCCGTATGCAGTATTTTCCGGAAATTCCGCTCAACTTGCCGTATCTATAAAACAGTGTTCCTGTCTATATTTTTTCAAAATATAACATACAATTTAAAACACATAACTTCTGTCGTATATCTGTTATTTAACTCATATTGAATTAGCCAGAATATTTGTTTTATTTTAAAATTCTATAGACACCTGTGCAAAATATATTTTATAATACCTACTTATTTGTTGTGCGTTTGTGCAAGTAGTGTTTTTTACATGCAAAGTATGTTCATAATCAGAGAAGACACTGAAAAACAGGACCAGGGAGGCATTCGATTCCGCAGAGAGACTCCGAGCATAGCGAAACTTAAAACCGCAAAAAAACTGCTGCTTCATATAAAAACTTCATTGTCTCACGCCAAAATGATTGGAGTACACATACACATACACACACACACACACACACACGCGCACACACACACACAAACACACACACACACACACAAACACACAAACACACGAGCGCGCGCGCAATCACGCAGCACACACACGCGCGCGCACACACGCGCGCGCACACACAAACATATTTAAAATAAGTTTCTACATAATTTTGAAAGTCAGAGAATATTCTAAAAACTGTCTAGAGATTTCCAAGTTGGCTATAAGGTTCTCTAAGCATTGCCTAATTATAATACAAATGAGGTTGTCCAGAAGTTAGATACAATAAATGCTACACAGTGGGCGTGGGTTGCCAATACGGTACGAGTAGATGTCGTAATTATCACGATCAGTATAAAAAACAATAGTACAACGAATTGCAGATATTATTACCCCTCAATATTATGATAAAGTAAGTACGTTCGTATAGGCCGGGTGGATAGCCCTAGAGTTTTTAAGGCTCCTGAAAGCCTCAGACATGGATAAGTGATTAAAACAACCGGGACCTACAATTTAACGTGTCATCCGAGCCACGGTAGCGCTCAGTTGTAAATGCCACCCGATATCACCCATCGGAAAACTTACCGTGCTCAAAAAATATTGTGATATTTTTAATTCATTTTCAATTTAATAGCATTGTTAACAGTTATAATTTTTGTATTACAAAACCGAGAGCTAAGTATAAATAGGTAAGTATTATTATATTTTTTTACGGAAGTTAGTATAAATAGGTCCCTATTTATACTTAGCTTTGGCTTTTATAATAGTTAGGTATTATAACTTTTATAGTACCTACTTCCGAAATTTATCGATGCTCGAAGCTAGCCCGATGCTCTACTAAGATAATCAAATGGGTATACCGCATTTTTTTGTTATAATTAAAATATAAAGTTTCTTATTTTTAATTCGTCAAATCTTAGTGGGTATTTTACTATGGAAATTTACGTGGTTTTCACACATTTTATACTATATATAACGGGACTAAACTCACGTGTAGGGATAGTCGTAACTATAGTTTCGGTCGCATTCGGCGACCTTTCTCAAGTTGGCAAGTGCTAGCTCGCGGAGCCGTCTCGTACTTACCAGTGCATTGCGAGACCAATTTTTAAGGATGGAACTAGTTTATTTTGTAAATTTCTTTTAGACAGATCGTACGGAGTTACGTCTGTACATCAACTTCACTGGATTTTTTCCAGTCCAATGCTTAGGTCTACTCAAGAAGGACGATTGAGTAATTAATACTTACACCATAGGCCATGACTTTGTACCGTACCAGCACACCTATTAATAGCTTTGTTTGTTTATTATGATGATTTTACTATAGTTTTTGCCTGTAGTTTAGTGGTATGTTATGAATTTACGGCATTACTCGAAAACTATGGCGGCCCTACAAACACAAATATGTTTCTCTTTTAATTAAATAAGTAAGTTTGAAACATTTTGGCGCTTATTTTGAAAAATGATAGAAGGTGAAAGTGGTACCAATTTTGGGGTACCAATTATGTGCCAAGAGAACCAAGTTGTGTCTTACGTCATGCGCGACATATATTGGACCCTGAGCTTAGCGAGGGACGCTATAGTTAACTCCCGAGCGCAGCGAGGGTGTTTTAAGTTTACTATTTAGAGTCCTGAGTGATGCAAGGGGTTCAAGTCGCCCAAGACAAAGACAGACTGTAAACATACTATCAGACGCGGCTGACGGACGCGACTGACGGTCGCGACTTGGCAATGTGCAAAGTCATAAAACATTCGGCGCATGATATTAAAATACCTATACAATAAAATTAATGATAAATTAAGTCTAAAACTCTGTGGTCAGGATCATTCGTCGCCCATCACTAATCGGCATGCCCATAAAGTATGACATTGACAGGTACTGTCTGTACTATAAAGAAATTCAGGAATTCATAGGCGTGATATTTCTGACAGCTGTCGCAGAGATCAAGTTAAATTTTATAGAGTATAGATACCTATCAGTCGCGGCTGTCAGTAGCGTCCGTCAGCCGCGTCCGATAGTATGTTTCCGGCTTTAGTTCTAGTGGTGCATACTCTAATTTTCATACCTCCTGCGAGACAATAAAACCTCACGAATATGAGTAATTCTTATGTCATACTTACTACACTCACTAAGTGTAGCTAGGTAAACTAGGTATTGTTCACAATTATATAAAACAAATTAGAATGTACGTACGAATTTTCACAGGATTGCACACGTATCCGTACTAAGAATGTAAAAAATACGTGAAAAGCATTATAAGACCGTGGCCAGATCGATTATTATGGCCTAATACGGGCATTGCCAAGAGGTTTTATTCGTTTTCACAAAATAACACATCCTTACGATATCCTTAAATGTTCTAAGTTAAGAAATTTTCATACGAATTTGACGTTCCAAATTTAAATCACTACTCCCTAGGGACTTTCATACAACATTATTGACCTACCACATCCCTCGAGATTGTGTTGAGATAAAATTTTTACGTTGAAATTGTATGACACATAATTGGACATTTTCGAGCAGGTGGTATGAAATTATCTTATTTATGTCTAAGAAAAACAAGGTGGTAATGCCTGGTTACTTACTAGTATTCGCTTGTTTACCTTCTTGAGCACGATCTTGACTCAAATCTAGTTTTATAAAAGCAGTAGACTGGTTTTACAAGTTTCTGTTATGTTGGCAATGTTAGTATTTACGTAGGTAAGTACATTGTTTAGACACAAGAATACAAAAAATACTGCAATAAAAGATCTGATTAAGTAGGTATGTATGTTTTTATCATGCATAGGCAAAAACATTAACAAGTTTTTATACCATAGGTCTTATACAGCTTTGCAAAGTACCTACATATACTTTACAAGATATACACCTATAGGTAGATTAGATTAGATTATTAACGGATGTTTATTGATACTATTGAGATGTTCTAATAATATCACAGTAGGTATAAGTTCGTCAACGGTAGTGCATTCAGGAATATATCCGTGCTTTGTCTACAAAAACACCCAGTATTGTTCCTATAATGCGACCATTCATAAATAAGTATGAATAACTTTTACTGTGGGAAATTGACTTTGAAATCCTAAAAAAACATCAGTTGATAGTTTCAGTTTTACTCTACTTTTTATTTTACTTAGTGCTTTCTGCAACAGCACTAAGTAAAATAAAAAGTATATTGTATTTTATATTATTATTATATACTACGGGACTAATCGCGCACTAAAATTACGAGATAAATAAATACCTCCTCATCCCGACGTTTCGGTCGAGTTGCATCGACCGTGGTCATGGGTAGACTGGCAGTCTGGCTGTCAGGATGAGGAGGTATTTATTTATCTCGTAACTTTAGTGCGCGATTAGTCCCGTAGTATATAGTAATAATTTGCTCAAATCGCGAAAGTTTAAAAACAACATATTGTATTTTATTAGTATTTCCTTTGTAAAAGTTTCCGACAAAAAAATGTTACCTAAATAGGTGCCCAGTTTTAAAAATGTTTGTGCAGTTTACACATTTGGCGTATGTTTATCTACTCTGTAAAATCTGTTGACCCTTTTGTGTTCATTGTGATTTTAATAATTTAAAAATATCTTTCCTGCAACTATATTTTTATATAATTAAAATCACAATGGAAACTTAAAAACAACTGTAGGTAAACGTTTTTTTTTACATACGACTAGCCTAACGTTGCTAGGTTTTGAAAATCGAATATTTTGGGATTAAATCCTTCGATCAAATATCTACAGAGCCACAGTCCCTAAGTGAAAGTAGTAAAAAAAAATTCCGAGTGCCGTCATACATACGGACTCAGATTTTTACAATAATTCACAATGACCCGTTTTCTCGAATCACGACGTTATGACGTCACCTAATTAGTGCTTGTTGTCAAATATAATTATGAGGGAGCGTAATGATACGACCGAGTGCCATGCATAGAACTGATTTATTTCACCTACCCTCGATTACAATATCATATTAATGAGCACAATCAGAACTACCCACATCCTCCTCCTTAAAAAGAAACAGTAGGTATACAATCCAAAATTATCTTAATACAAAATTTACACATATCATTAGGAAAGTAGGTATCATATTAATTGCAATGTTATTCCGTAGGTACATACTTCAACAACCATAATTATTTAATCTACCCCATCATTCCCCTTAATTACAAAAAAAACTACAACACAGGTCAATAAAAATGCATAACATACAACACACACGAAAATATCAACATTTAAAAATTGAAAATAGAAATACATAAATATGAAGTCATTAGCTATGTCACAATAGTAAAATAATTTTCAGTGATAATTTTATGCACCTAGGTATATCGAATGCAATTTAAATAAAAATTATGTCAGCATCATCAACAATAATATAGCTAGTCAATTCATAATAACCTTTCTCATACTTAATAAAAATAAAATGTCAATTCAACAATTTACAATGTCTTAAAATTTCACTATACAATCAACACCATACCAAATTATAATTTCAATAATTTAAACATAAGAATTTAATCATTTTTAAGTTTCTTGATTCTAACCATACGTATTATCTATGCAATAAAATAAAAACTATAGGTAGGTACGTACTTATCTATTATCGCACAAACCGTCTCGGACCGTCAGCGTCAGGAGTGACCCCACCGATCAGGTGCTCTCACCGTCCTGCCAGAACGAGTAACATATGCATTATCAGATGAAGAACTCGCCGGTTGTTCAAATTGTTCTACACTGGAGCCGCGCGGCAAACAGCTGACACTCGGCGCCGGCATTACGTCATCGTAGTCACAATAATACAATCTATCGCTATACCTGTCTACGCGCAAAGGGCTATCGAGAATGATCTGTTTTCTATTCCGACGAATTAGTGTACCTGTACACAGTCGCAACAAATATGACCTTAGCCCATAATTATCCACTACACTAGCATTTACCCAATTCCTGCCCATGCGAACTTTAACCTTATTTCCTTTACTTAAAGGCTTAAGATTTTTACTGCCTTTATCAAAATATTTTTTCTGAACATCTTGCCGTAGACATAATTCTCTGTGAACCTGAGTCGGATCACTCAACTTCGGTGCCAGCAAGTCAGCGGAACAAGGAAGTATGCTTCGAAGTTTTCTACTGTTCAATAATTCCGATGGAGATGGCAATTTATCACTTATCGGAGTGTTTAAAAATTCCAGCAACGCTAACCTGAAGTCTGACCTATCATACAATGTTTTACGCAATATTGACTTCACTGTCTGTATCGCTCTTTCAACTTGTCCGTTCGACTGTGCATAGCGTGGGGAGCTCGTCTTATGCTCAAACTTCCACTCTCTGCTGAACTCTTTAAACAATTTAGATGAATACTCAGGCCCATTATCACTGAAACAAATTTCTGGAATGCCCTGTCGACTGAAAATGTTTTTCATCTTTTCTATTACACACTGTGAGGTTAAATTATTCAACTCTTCAATCTCGACATATTTACTGAAATAATCGATCACCAGTAAGTAACTTTTGCTATTAAAATGAAAAATATCAGCACCTACTTTTGCCCATGCTCTTTTAGGTATTTCGTGGGAGACAAGCGGTTGTTTACTGTTTTCTTTTCTGTAAGTTAAGCACGCTTGGCAATGTGAGATCATATCTTGAATCTGTGTATTCATATTAGGCCAAAACATTATCTCACGTGCCCTGAGTTTTGTTGTTGCTGCTCCTAAATGCCCAATATGAACTTTCTTCAACATGTCCTTTCGCATGCACTTTGGAATCACAATTCTCGAACCCTTCCATACCAAATCATATGCCACAGTCATCTCATCCCTATAATCCCAGTAAGGAGTGATTATCTCTTTGATATCACACTTATGCATCGGCCACCCATCCACTATCACACGCTTAAGCTCTATTAATTCATCGTCTTGAGCTGTGAATTTCTGTAATTCAATAAAATGTGTGTCCGTCAAACAATTACTAACTGCGACTGCACACACCTGTGCTCGCTCGTCCAAACAGTCTCGCGGGCCGTCATCGGGGTCCGCGCACGGTGCCACCGCGCGCGACAGCGTATCTGCTACAAATAAATACTTCCCTGGTTTGTACACTAATTTAAAGGTATACGGCTGCAATCTCATAAGCATACGCTGCAGTCGCGCTGGAGCTACTGCAATTGGTTTGTTGATTATGCTTATCAGTGGCTTGTGGTCGGTCTCAACGGTTACGTCACACTTTCCATATATATATGCATAAAACTTTTCGCAAGCAAATACACACGCATACAGCTCTTTCTCGATTTGTGCATAGTTTTGTTCCGTTTTAGTTAATGACCTCGAAGCATAACAAACCGGTTTTCCATCCTGAATTAAACAAGCGCCTAAACCGTTTTTACTAGAATCTACTGAAATCGTTGCGGGTTTGTTTACATCATAAAACTGCAGTACTGGCGCGCTCGTTATGCATATCTGCAAATCCTTAAAGCATCTATCATGTACTTCATTCCAATGCCATTCAACGTCTTTTTTTAAAAGTTCCCTTAGTTTGTGCGTTTTTTCAGACAAGTTAGGTATAAAACTGCCTACGTATGTCACTAACCCTAGAAACCGCTCTAAATCTTTCTGGTTTTCTGGTTTAGGCATATTTTTTATCGGCAAAATATGTGAGTCATCAGGGCGCACGCCGTGCTGCGATATTATGTGACCCAGATATTTTATTTCCGTTAAGCCTATCTTACACTTTTCTCTGTTCAGTTTGACATTTATTTGTTTACATCTTTCTAAAACTTGTCTAAGGCGTAAATCGTGTAATTCTTTAGTGTCTGCATAACAAAGCAAATCGTCCACGAACAAAATTACACCCTCTATGTCATCGAAATATTCGTATAGTCTTTTATGAAAAACTTCAGACGCTGACGAAATTCCAAACGGCATACGTAAAAATTTATACCTTCCAAACGCTGTATTGAAAGTGCAGAGGTCAGTGGATTCATTATGTAATCTCAATTGATAAAAAGAATGCTTACAGTCGAGCGTACTAAAATACCTGGCCCCCGCCAGCTTCGCAGTGATCTCGTCTAGCGTAGGTAACTTAAAATGTTCACGCTTAATATATTTGTTTAGGTCTTGCGGATCCAGACAGATTCGTATATCTCCATTTGGTTTTCGTACTACAGTCATACTGTTCACCCAGTCCGTAGGCCCTTCCACTTTTGCTATCACTCCTTGTTCAAGCATCTCATCCAATTTCCGCTTCACATCCTCTCTCAACGCAATAGGCAACTTACGCGGCGCGTGTACTACCGGTCGCGCGTCTGCGGCCAGCCTTATCCTATACTCGCACGGCAAACATCCAACGCCATCGAAAACGTCGTGATATTCGTCGAGTAATGGTTCCATTTTCGATACACATGCACTCACTGATAATATGCGCTTCACTAGATTCATTTCCTCACATGATCTCTTTCCTAGAACCGGCGGTGACGTCACGTCGGCTATAATAAACTTAACTATGTAAGCCTTATTCTTGTACATGCATTTTAACCTACACTGGCCTAAAACCTTTATATCTCCGCCTGAATAACTAACTAATTTCACACTCGTTGACATCAGTAGCTCAAGCACGAACTTCCAGCGGTTTCGTATCGTCAACGTATCGACGGCTCGATACGATAACGATAGGAGGCAGCACGAAGCAGTATCGTCGGACATTCGAATGCTCGATACGATTCCGTAAGTGACGTCATACTATCGTAAGCAAGGAGGTGCGTGTTTCGTTCAGAAACAAAGTCGGGAATTACCGGTTTTATTATATTGGACATAGAAATGTATTTATCATGAATTAGAAATCATTTTTTAAACAAATATAATCCATAAAACATACACAAATAAAGAAATGCTTACTCTACTCCTAGAAAGTCGAATTTATTTTGACCAAGTCTTTCTAACAACGTAAGCTTTCACGGTTTTCGAACGAAATGATTTCATTGAAACTTGCTCCAAACAAAATATTGAGGATTGAGGTCAAGTTTGTTTACAATACGACGTACGAAGACTTAAAATTAAATGTTTTAAATGATTCCTGTCGCATTCAACAATAAATAATATTATAATTGAGAAACTAGCCATATTAAGTACATGATGATAGTGAAAGCACTTTGGAAAGTAAGTTTTATTTAAGTGTTTTGTTATGTGTAGTTTTGTGTTTTCGTTGATGTGAAATGGAAACTAATTAGATCCATTCTTGCAGAAATTGATATTTTTTGAAGCCGTGGTGGCCCACTAAGTCGACGTTTCAAATGGAAAAAGCTTGCTAATAAATAGTGATGTCACAGGAGACCATAGTCGGAGGAGAAATGGTGCAAGGTATGTTGTCTCAATTGCATTTTTTACATTTTTTGCTGTTTGGGGCACTTGACACACCGCCTCTACCTTCTCGGTACTTCATACTTTTAATATTTGCTTAGCTAAGGTCCTTGAAAATAGGGTTATACAGATAATTGGAGTGCAAGCAGAAATGGGTATGGTGATCATTCATTTCGTGTCAATGGCTAGACTCTTTTTGGGTATGGTGATAGAAGTAGCTTGGTTTGAACAGGTTAGAATGGTGTGCATATTGTATATACGTAACAGCTAGTTTAATAACTTATTTTTTATTATTATTCCAGGGCATGATGTCTTTGGTAGAGGAAGAGCCTGTCAGAGCAACCTGAAGCTCGCAAGAACTTGTACCATATGAGCCAGTTAGTAGTTACATCCAGCCAGTAGGTAGTTACGAGTAAGTACATCAATTTTTTATGTAAAAGGTACCTATCACAGTTGATTTCTTAAGTATTCTTACTATGATATATCACACTGTTCAAATAATGAAAAATAATAAACAAGACTCAGCAAAGGATTTGTCATTTCAATCTAAATGGTGATTATCATTCATAAATTATGCAAAATAAACTTAAGATTTGACAGATTATTTTTTACTGCCTGGATGGCCCAGTAGTTAGCAACTCTGGCTAATGTGATAAGTGATGGGTTCGAGTCCCTCCTAGGGCAAGCATTTGGGATTAATATAGGTGTTTGCCCTGTGTCTGGACGTTATTATCTATAGGGACAGGTATGTATTTCAAAATATAATGATTATAATTATGTACCTACCATATAAATTTCTAGGAGGCTTTGTTCATATTACAAGTTGAGGTTACACAGAGGCCATGTGAATGATGTCTCTAATATATTAATTAATCTTATTCATTTGGGCCTTTTTCAGATTGGAATATTCCAGGAACGAGCAGTCAGCCCACTTGCTCCGCCTCCACCACCGGTCACCTCTAAAGAGGAGGTTCCTCTTTTATCCCTAGTAGCTACAAGAAAAAAATATGACGGAGTGATATAGACCTGCAATTGCAGCTGCATGGATGGATTAATGAAACAGGCTATGAATGTTTGTGTATGGTTTATGGAAAAAGTCTTATTTTTATCTATATTTTCGTATGGTTTACTTCTACTTGTTGAATTTAAATAAAAACATATTATTTATGTGTCTAGTCTGTTATTTCTGTCCACTAATATATTTTTCAAAGCTCTTTCTCTAATCTAATCTCATAAAAACATCTTCAGAATATAATGACTGTTGAGGTACCACACATGAGGTAAACATAATGACCATGAACCTAGAAAAAACAACTGTTTTTTCTAGGTTCATGATAATGAACAACTTTCATTTTGAGACCAATCCGGAATTTGAGAAAATATCAGGTTCTAGACAAAAACAATCTGGAATTCCATGTTGGTCCCATAATTAAAGTTGCTCATTATGATTTACCTCATGTGTGATCACAACTTATTACACCTTTCTTAAACACGTATAATAAATAATTATGTGAAAATACTAGTGGTATTTGCATTTTCTGGCTTTGCATTAATTGTAATAATATTCGAAAGCAACAAAAACTACTTAATATTGTAAAAAAAGACCGCAAAATAACAATTTAATCCAACTCGATACTTTTCTCACCGACAAATTCTAAGTGAGACAAGTCTCGATAGCCAGCCTTCGAAATCCTCGATTCGATACGTCAAAATGCGGTTCGTGCTCGCAATTTTGTTTATAAAGTGTTACGTTTCACGGACTTCTCGATATCAACTCGATACCTACTCGATACGATACCGATACGATTCCGATATTTATAGTTTGTGCTTCGAAATTTAGTTCCTTTTCCGCACGATAGGAGCGTTGTGCTATTTTCCATACATTTCTTTCTCGATGACGATACGAATATTTTTTCGCAAGGAGTTCGTGCTCGAGCTACAGATCATTCTCGCTTATCCCCGCCCGCGACAGAAAACGGTATGGCAAAACATTAACGTCAGCTCCAGTGTCCAACTTAAATTGAATGTTATTGTTATGTATCTTTATATTTACACACCAATCGTCGTTTGCGCCCGTGTAACTATTGTTACATACTAGCGGAAGCACGAACTCCTTGCGAAAAAATATTCGTATCGGTATCGAGAAAGAAATGTATGAAAAATTAACAGCGCCCCTATCGCACGGAAAAGGAACTAAATCTCGAAGCACAAACTATAAATATTCTATCGTATCGGTAACGTATCGAGTAGGTATCGAGTTGGTATCGAGAAGTCCGTGAAACGTAAACAAAAATGCGAGCACGAACCGCATTTTGACGTATCGTATCGACGATTTCGAAGGCTGGCTATCGAGACTTGTCTCACTTAAAATTTGTCGGTGAGAAAAGTATCGAGTTGGATAAAATTGTTATTTTGCGGTCTTTTTTACAATATTAAGTAGTTTTCGTTGCTTTCGAATATTATTACAATTAATGCAAAGCCAGAAAATGCAAATACCACTAGTATTTTCACATAATTCTTTATTATACAACGTGTTTAAGAAAGGTGTAGTAAGTTGTAATCACACATGAGGTAAATCATAATGAGCAACTTTAATGAGTAATGAAAGTTGTTCATTATCATGAACCTAGAAAAAACAGTTGTTTTTTCTAGGTTCATGGTCATTATGTTTACCTCATGCGTGGTACCTCAACAGTCATTATTTTCTGAAGATGTTTTTATGAGATTAGATTAGAGGAAGAGCTTTGAAAAATATATTAGTGGACAGAAATAACAGACTAGACACATGAATAATGTTTTTATTTAAATTCAATTATAAGTAGAAGTAAACTATACGAAAATATAGATAAGAATAAGACTTTTTCCATAAACGATACACAAACATTCATAGCCTGTTTCATTATCCATCCATGCAGCTGCAATTGCAGGTCCATATAACTCCGTCATACTATTTTCTTGTAGCTACTAGGGATAAAAGAGGAACCTCCTCTTTAGAGGTGACCGGTGGTGGAGGCGGAACAACAGTGGGCTGACTGCTCGATCCTGGAATATTCCAATCTGAAAAAGGCCCAAATGAATAAGATTAATAATTATATTAGAGTCATCATTCACGTGGCCTCTGTGTAACTTCAACTTGTAATATGAACAAAGCCTCCTAGAAATTTATATGGTAGGTACATAATTATAATTATTATATTTTGAAATACATACCTGTCCCTATTGATAATAACGTCCAGACACGGGGCAAACAACTATATTAATCCCAAATGCTTGCCCTAGGAGGGACTCGAACCCACCACTTATTACATTAGCCAGAGTTGCTAACTACTGGGCCATCAAGGCAGTAAAAATTAATCTGTCATTAATTAATTATCTTAAGTTTATTTTGTATAATTTATGTATGATAATCACCATTTAGATTGAAATGACAAATCCTTTGGTGAGCTGAGTCTTGTTTAATTTCATTATTTGAACAGTGTGATATATCATAGTAAGAATACTTAAGAAATCAACTGTACCTTTTACATAAAAATTTGATGTAACTACCTACTGGCTGGATGTAACTACTAACTGGCTCATATGGTACAAGTTCTTGAGAGCTTCAGGTTGCTCTGACAGGCTCTTCCTCTACCACAGACATCATGCCCTGGAATAATAATAAAAAATAAGTTATTAAACTAGCTGTTACGTATTTACAAAATGCACACCATTCTAACCTGTTCAAACCAAGCTTCTTCTATCACTATACCCAAAAAAAGTCTAGCCATTGACACGAAATGAATGATCACCATACCCGTTGCTGCTTGCACTCCAATTATCTGTATAACCCTATTTTCAAGGACCGTAGCTAAGCAAATCTTAAAAGTATGAAGTACCGAGAAGGTAGAGGCGGTATGTCAAGTGCCCCAAACAGCAAAAAATGCAACTGAGACAACATACCTTGGACCATTTCTCCTCCGACTATGGTCTCCTGTGACATCACTATTTATTAGCAAGCTTTTTCCATTTGAAGCGTCGACTTAGTGGGCCACCACCGCTTCGACAAATATCAATTTCTGCAAGAATGGATCTAATTAGTTTCCATTTCACATCACGAAAACACAAAACTGCACATAACAAAACACTTAAATAAAACTTACTTTCCAAAGTACATTCAATATCATCATGTACTTAATATGGCTAGTTCCTCAATTATAATATTATTTACTGTTCAATGCGACAGGAATCATTTAAAACATTTAATTTTAAGTCTTCGTACGTCGTATTGTAAACAAACTTGACCTCAATATTTTGTTTGGAGCAAGTGTCAATGAAAGCATTTCGTTCGAAAACCGTGAAAGCTTACGTTGTTAGAAAGACTTGGTCAAAATAAATTCTACTTTCTAGGAGTAGAGTAAGCATTTCTTTATTTGTGTTTGTTTTATGGATTATATTCGTATAAAAAATGATTTATAATTCATGATAAATACATTTCTATGTCCAATATAATAAAACCGGTAATTTCCGACTTTGTTTCTGAACGAAACACGCACCTCCTTGCTTACGATAGTATGACGTCACTTACGGAATCGTATCGAGCATTCGAATGTCCGACGATACCGCTTCGTGCTGCCTCCTATCGTTATCGTATCGAGCCGTCGATACGTTAACGATACGAAACCGCTGGAAGTTCGTGCTTGAGCTACAGTAGCTCAAGCACGAACTTCCAGCGGTTTCGTATCGTTAACGTATCGACGGCTCGATACGATAACGATAGGAGGCAGCACGAAGCGGTATCGTCGGACATTCGAATGCTCGATACGATTCCGTAAGTGACGTCATACTATCGTAAGCAAGGAGGTGCCTGATCTATGGAGTTCTCCTGGACGGTATAAACGCGGCACACTTTCGCAAAATGATTTATGCGATTGCACTTTGCACATCTCTGGCCAAATGCTGGACACTTGAACTTGTTTTTCTCGTGTGCACTTCCGCAATAATCACACGAGTCGCGTCTTATCTGTCGCTGGGGTTCCCTCGGTGCTATCACTGACGGCGGCGCGCGGCGCGGCTGTATGGCGGGCGACGGGCGCGCGGCTGGCGCGGCGAGCCCCGCTCGCCGCTCGCCCCACGGGCGGCTGCCCGCGGCTGGCGCGCCGCGCGGCTGTCCGCTGGGTGAGCGTGCTCGGTCTCGGTATGAGCCACTAGCTCCGTAATGCTGTTTCTGCACCAAATGCATGGCCATCTCGTCGTTCTGCTCGGTCTTCATCGTCCCTGCTTGTATGCGTGATACTTCCGCCACATTACAAATATCTAAAGCTTTTGTTAATGTTAAATCGTTTTCTCGAAGAAGCCGCTCCCTCAGTGGATCCTCTCTCAAGCCACATATTAACCTGTCTCTCACCAGGCCATCTTTTAGATCCTTGAACTCGCAGGAAGACGCTAGTTTATTTAGCTCGAATGCGTATTGCTCCACGGTTTCATGTTCTTGTTGGTTACGGATGAAAAATCGATGTCTTTCAACTGTAATATTTTTCTTAGGCGTGAAAAAATCGTCGAAACTCTTCAAAACATTTTCTATCGTGGGGTGGCTTTGTGGCGGGAACTGTTCGTAGACGTCGCGACATTGCTCCCCGATGACGTGCAACAATATGTTCACCTGAACCTTCTTATCCTTGCTGTCCAACTCGCACGCGCTGTGGTAAATCAGGAATGATTTCTTCCACCTGGACCATTGGATACTCAAATTTCCCGACGTAACGTTTGCTAAATCTTTTTCAAAGCAAAATGGCAGCGGGGGTTGCAACAACGATTCCATTTTTCTCTTGTAATATCACTTTTTCGCGACGAACTGCACTTTTTATACGATAATTGGACCTTTATACGTTAGAATAAAACTTCATTTAGATTTATTTTCGCGGCTGCGCCATGTCAAATATAATTATGAGGGAGCGTAATGATACGACCGAGTGCCATGCATAGAACTGATTTATTTCACCTACCCTCGATTACAATATCATATTAATGAGCACAATCAGAACTACCCACACTTGTAACACTTTGGCATCGAGCGGCGTTGTAATCGCTTTACGACTACCTAAAAAGTCTGCCCACTACTTGGCATGGGCAGAGTTTTAGCTCGGTCACCCTTTGCACGCTTGTGACTATATACTTAGATATTTGCTCGAAGATTAAAACATAATCAATTACTTCAGTGGTTGTTACTGCTACTGTGCTGGTCCAGCCAGAGGCCAGGCTCTATCAAAGTGGCGTGGAGCTGAACGGATTCGCTTCGTCTCAGTTACTCTTTCGTAGAGTTTGGGACTATAGTGTCACCTAGACATACCTATATTAAAACCTAGATTTTTATTGAAGTGATAACTTCTTTAGCGGCGTTATGCACTTTTTGAGACTGGTAAAAATGTTAAATTCGCGTCAAGACACGTGACCTGATCAAAAATTCGGAAGATGGAGGAAGCAAGACAAGGGAGTGCAACCCTTTGTTTTTGTTTTTCTTTACTTACACTGTATTTTATCTAGCTCTAAAGAATTATTATTGAGGAGTTCTTAATAGAAAAAAAACTTAGTTCAAAAACTGAAAACAAAAAGCCAAAGCATATTTTTTGTTAGTAGCAATTATACTTAATTTTTGTGTTTCAAGATTTTAATTGTGTAAAAAGTTAGGTACAAAATTGTTGATTTGTTCTAGATGGAATGATTAAGCGTAATTTAATGTCTTGAAGTAGGTATTACGAGCAGGTATAATAAAGTTGATGATTACCTATACATTGTTGCACAAGGTAACTTTTTTAACACACTTGTATTAGTTTCACCTGCATATTTGCTTGCTTGTAACCAACCCCTTTAAGCTCGATTTTGACCTACTTTGAGCGATCAGATTCTCTTTAAACTTTGCATCAAAGACCGATGACAATGCATTTGTTAAAAAAAATGATTCCTAAGCGTGTTTTTTAGTTTTTTTTTAAATTATATTTATTAAGTTTATTAAGTCAGATTAAGTTATGCAGAGAGGCTATGGTTGAACGGGTCAACTTCAGTCTGCAGGCGGTATCCGGCTGGGGTGATGCTAACCTGGTCAAGTTTAATGCCACAAAGACTCAGGGCTGTCTGTTTTCGGCCAAAAAGAGACCCTTTCAATTGTCTCTCGCTTTCCGTGGTGTCTCCGTTCCGGTAACTGACAGCTTGGAACTATTAGGCGTTTCACTCTCATCTTCTCTTAACTTTGGCTCTTACATAGAGTCCAAAGCCCAATTAGCCTCCAAAAAACTTGGTGTTCTCTCTAAGGTGAGACGGTATTTCACACCTGAGCAACTGCTTAGTCTTTATAAAGCCCAAATCAGGTCTTGCATGGAATACTGCTCTCACCTTTGGGATGGCTCTGCCAAATATCAACTGGAGGCTCTGGAGTCGATTAAGAGGCGAGCCAGGAGGCTGATTGACAACGACACCTTGACTAAGACGCAGCTGCAAAGTCTTGAGCATCGTCGCAAGGTAGCGTGTCTCTCGGTCTTTTACCGGATACACTTCGGAGAGTGCGCCCAGGAGTTGCACAATCTGGTCCCCCTGCCCCTTTCTTCTATCGTACGGCTAGACGGACGCGACCAAAGCGCCACCCTTTTATGGTGGACATTCCGCGCGTTAGAACCAAGCGTTTCGAATCCTCATTCCTCATACGAACAGCCGGAATGTGGAATGCTTTGCCTGGGTCTGTCTTCCCGTTAAAGTACAACGTGAGTGTCTTCAAATCCCGAGTAAATAGGTATCTTCTAGGTAAGCGTGCTACACCCTAGACTGCACATCTGCTTAACATCAGGCAGTGTGTAGTCAAACGCAAACCTATCCGAAATAAAAAAAAATAAATAAGTGCAGGGCCTTTCAGAGGCGTAAATACTTAGAGAAAAATAGCTGTTCGATAGAAAAAAAATGTTGGCTTTATTTTCATGATTTCGAGGTTGGTCCCATAGTAAAAAAATGTTCATCTTAATCTTATTATGTTGTGCGCACAGAACAGCAGAACTGTGCGTAAGTTACCAGGAATGCTGTAGTTATAAAAAAATAAATATAGCTTAAAAAACTGAAAAACACGCTTTCATTGCATATCAAAAAGTGTAAAATAATTTTCAATATAAGCAGAAGATAATAATGAATGAAATATATTACTTAATACTATTGTAAAAAAAAGCGTGGGGCACTTTGTACTAAAAATAATGAACGAAATATATTAATACTACCTATTGTAAAAAAAATGCGTGGGGCAGTTTGTGCAAAAAAAAGGCGGCTAGCCTTATGGGTGTATACATATAGAGCGGCAACTAGCCATTGTATATAGAAAGTTTGTATAGGCCGGGTGGCTAGCCTTGGTGTCAGAGTTTTTAACAACCAGGACCTACAATTTAGCGTGTCATACGAGCCACGGTAGCGCTCAGTTGAAAAAGACACCCGCGGTCACCCATCCAAAGACTGAACTTGTCGAACGTTGCTTTGGTTCAGTGATCGCTGACAAACACCTGGTCTAACCACGCTATGAGGACAAAGAATAAAAAAAGGGTTGCACTCCGAGAGTACCGGTAGAAGTGAAAACTTGAACATGATTATCACACATGCACACTTGCGCAAGCGCCCTGCACCGTCTTACGAATTTTTGATCAGGTCACGTGGCCTGACGCGACTTTGTCATTTTTTACCCCTCCCAAAAAGTGCACAAAGCCGCTAAAAAGTTTTCACTTCAAAAAATGCCTCTTTTTGAGAAATTTTCACCTCAAAAAAAGTCTATCATTACATGGTAACCCTAAGCATAGACGACGGAACAGTGGTGCAAGATAGCATCTCAACGTTTTCAACCGCGAGTGATGCAAATATGAACAAATATGTTACAAATATAGACAAACGTGTAGGTACCGAGTTTCGATACCGTCAATTGGATGCGTTGGGAAAGACGCAGGCAAGATATGTCTGTTAAAGTTCAATATCATAATTATGGCAATCATTTAGTTAGTAATTTAGTTGGTATTACTGTACTGTATAGATGAAATGTATGATTAATGAAATATGTAGGTATTAAATGTACACTAGTAACTCGCGATTACTTGGCTCAAACTCTAGTAAAGCGAGTAGGTATATAGCAATGGTAGGTAGAGCGTTAAACAGGGTTGTACTGTACTGTATCAGCCTTTTTAATAGTCCACTGCAGGACGTAGGCCTACCCACTAAGGGTGAGTGGGCCATATCCACTACGCTGGCCTAGTGCTGGTTGGTGGATTCACATACGCAATCGAATTTCTTCTAAGGACGTATGCAGGTTGCCTCACAATGTTTTCCTTCATCGAATAGCCAGTGGTATGAAATTCCGTACATAAATTCCAAAGAACTCATTGGTACGGGACCGGGATTTGAACCTACAAACTCACGAGGCGTAAGGCGGGTATCACTATTTCTAGACCACCACGGCTTTTTTATACAATACAATACAATATAACTTTATTGTACACCAAAAAAACAGTATAAATAACAAAGTACACAATATTCTTAAAAATTAAGTGGTACAATGGCGGCCTTATCGTCTTGAGCGATTTCTTCCAGGCTACCTTTGGATGGATAGAAATCAGAGTACAAAAAATGTGGTTGGTGTGGCCCTATTTTTTTGTGATGTAAGTAAAAATGTACAGTTTTCAGATTTATTCCTATGTGTACTCTAAGACAATGCTTCTCGCCAAATTTCATAGTTCTATGTCAACGGGAAGTAAGTACCCTGTAGGTTTTGATTTTTGTGAGTGTCGAAATATGCGCTTTTTTACGACATAAACGACTCTAACTTTTTTAAACGACATCTGAGAAGTTTTTCGTTTACATAACAGCAATAGTTCATCGATATACGTATACAGTTTAAATTTCAACTCGATATCTTTACGCGTTCTCGAGATAAAGAGTCTTGACATACACACAGACGGACAGACGGACAACAAAGTGATCCTATAAGGGTTCCGTTTTTTCCTTTTGAGGTACGGAAACCTAAATACAACGAGTTGCACGCCGGGAGTGCCGGCAGTAGTGAAAACTTGCTCCCTCCGTCTTACGAATTTTCGATCAGGTTACGTCATATCCTGACGAGAGTTTAACATTATTTACCCATCCCAAAATGTGCACAACGCAGCTGAAGAAGTTTTCCTTTCAACAAAAAGGTTGCCAATTATTTTATTTTCAACCCTGAATTTCTCATTTACATTAACACAAAAAATACTCGTATTTCTAATTGATTTTCTCGGACAATTTATAGCTAAGTTTTTGAAAAAACGTTTTATAATATTTATGTTTTATATTTGCTACAAACCGGACTTGAATAATAACAGCCATTCGTTTTTTTTATTACAGTTTTATTCCATTCTGTAATTAATTTTATTTTATAGCATATATTTATGGTTACTAACCGATTGAATATCTACGACTTGATTATTTGCATGGAAGCTCCGAGAGTGCCATAGACTACATTTTAACGATGGATTAAAAAAAAAAATAAATTACTCAAATATGCTATAGGTATTTATCGCTAATCGTACATATCTGGGATCGACAAGGGATGTACTGTATACTGTATCAGCCTTTTTAATAGTCCACTGCAGGACGTAGGCCTACCCACGAAGGGTGTTTGGGCCATATCCACCACGCTGGCCCAGTGCGGGTTGGTGGATTCACATACGTCATCGAATTTCTTCTACTGACATATGCAGGTTGCCTCACGATGTTTTCCTTCACCGAAAAGCCAGCGGTGTTAAATTCCGTACATAAATTCCAAAGGGATGAATATCAATAAAATACGAAACATGTATTCCATCAATTCAATTGCAAAATGTTTATACAGAATTTCAAAGCCTATGGACCAAGGAATAACGATGTCTCATAGAAAGTTTGATCCCATTTTTCACCATTTTAGGGTTAGAATTTCGGAAAATCCTTTCTTATCGCATGCCTACGTTATACAAAAAACCCACCCTCCAAATTTCAGGCTCCTAAGATCAGCAATTTGGGCTCTGCGTTGATCCGTCAATTATTCAGAACAAAGAATTTTAGATAATATGTACCTATAGATTATCTATCTAAGTAGATAAGTATTAAAAATATGTATATATATGTAGTATATCAGTCTCTGGCAGTCATATCACAAGCTTTGCTTAGTTTGGGGTCAGAGACTAGGTATGTGTAAGATGTCCCGTAACATTCATTTATTCAATGTATATAGTGATTTTACCATTTTAAAGTTTTTTTTTTTTTTTTTTTTTTTAATATATTTATTATGATAAATAATAGATATTATGATAATTTTAAAGTGATTTTAAACTACAGACTTTAATTATAATGCAAAGTGATTGACGATTATAATGAACGATGGTAGGTATTTTATTATTGTATCTTAAGAAAAAACATTTATTATAAGTAATATCTTCTACGTACCTACATACATTAGATCTATACCTAATGGGTGCAGCTAGGGTTTGGTGTCAGTGGAGATCGATTAGAAATAAAGTGATAATGTAGGTATAATCGTAGGAACATAAACAATGTAATCACGTTTCATACATATCAAACATTAGGGTATCATTTTACATACGTTTACATATACAAACACTGCTGACAAACTTCTATTGGTATGTAAAATACTTGCTACTGGAACCGACAAAACTTCTTCCGGAAACTACCTAAATACAGATCCACGATTATACTAGACAACATCGATGGCATTGGCATTATCATTCTCAAATACCTAATCTACGTATTCATATAGAAATAGTCGTCAATGACTAGGTGTATATATGATGATATCGCATGGTCAAATCAATAAAATGGTTATGACTTATGAGCATTCATCGTAAGAATTATTCTTTTTCCACTTGGTGATGTGAAAACTTCTTTAGCAGCGTTGCGTAATTTTTGTTATTGGTGAAAAAATGTTAAAATTGCGTCAGGACACGTAAATGATCGAAAATTCGTAAGACGGAGTGAGAGTAGACGGCCGGCGCGCCGTAATAACTCCTCTCATTCAAACGCGCGGCTTGCGCGAGTGTGCGTGTGTCGTATTTTACCACCTATATTATGAAACTTTTTTAATGATAAATAAAGCAATTTGTACGAAATTATTCCCTAACTGTTCAAAAATGCACATCGTTAATGTACAAGTTTTTAATTCTGCCGGCATTTCCGGAGTGCAACATGTTATTTTTTATTTGGGGTCGGTATACGGTACAGTACCTACGTACAGTTTTCTATTCATATCTATCTATTGTATATCTATTGTCACATAATACTGTATTCACTTCCAGTTTACTCATATCACTTTACATACAGTTCATTCATACTTTTTTCGATCGTCCTCTTCCGTTGTAAAATGTAATCATAAAATAGTTAAGGACCTTATAGCCCTTAAATTTAATCTTGCTTGCACAATGTCACACACTATTATGCATCGAAAATAAAAATAAATCACTACAAATGTTGTCGTTGATATTGCAATAGGCATGAGTACAGGGTAAAAGGAATATTATTATTGTCCACCGGTCACTTTGTAGTAAAAAGGTTGCTATAGCGTGATGTCACACGCTACACACACGAACACGAAACTTTAAACGGTATATATTTTCATCAATATTTTTCATCAACATCATTTTGTTTAACAGAGAAAATAAAAAATACCTGTCTAATATATTGTCATAACCGAACTGACGGACTTGATAATATGTTTTATAGTCTAGCCTAATCTATATTTATAATGTCTAATCATATGTTTAGTGAGCCATTCCTTAAAATGTGTCGCAAATTATTCGCCTTTATTCCCTTTCATTTTGATTACCTTTAATTTAGGGCCAAACTTTTTTATTTAAAAAATACTTAGACGAAAAGCTTTTCACAGTTATTTTTTAAATTTAACTATTCAATTAATAATAATATGTATTATACGTGTCATGGTCACCTATATTTTTGGGAAATTCAATATCTAGTGCTCAAACTTTCAAAATATTATACGGGCATGGATATAGACCAGGGGCATCTTGTCCACCTCTGTTTCTTTATCCGTCCAGATAATCGCAAAAAAATCGATAAATTCTATTTTTCTGGCGTAGTTTTGCCCACTTCTAGAAAAATAGAATGTAGCCGCTGCCCACCCCAGAAAAAAAATCTAGCTACGCCAATGCAAGTTCTAGATAAAAAATAGCACCACTACAAAGCCGTTAAATATTTTTATGATGATATCGCATGTCCGCCCGGCCGTGGCTTCATTAACCTTCCTATACTCGCGCGTTGGTCTGTGAGACCGACGAAATATTATTTCGCATTTATTTTATATTCAAACAATGCACCGGCTTTGAGCTTTTTGCTAGCTGCCTCATTTGTTGATAGCTTTACTTCAGTACGCTGAGCGAGTTTGTGCAAGTACGGCGTGTGGGTGTATTTGGCGCCAATCGGTCCGTGAGACCGACGCGAGTATAAGTGCAACAAAAAATGTGTATGAAATGTTTGTATTGATTTTACATTAATTGGCATTTTATGGTCTAAAATCTTGATAGCTACATCTCGAGTCTCAACTAATAAGGTACTAAGATGATTTTTACTGAGTACAGATTTTAGTCAGTTTTTTCTACACTTGAACAAAAGTTTGATATTTTTGAAGGCTGTCACGCGAAGTCTGATAGACATTACAATAATAAATTAATAGTACGATTAACTAAGTTTATTTTGTAGTTAAATTATATGGCTACAGGAAAAAAATATACCTATGTAGCTTATACTGCTAATAATAAAAAAAAATGGGACCCAAAGTTACGGTCTGTGACACCGTGCGCGGGTATAGGTGTTACAAAATTTGACGCGAGTATAGGAAGGTTAAAGCAGGGATAGAAGTGATGCGATAACGCACATTTCGTACGCACTGGTGCGGAAAATCGGGCCTATTTACTGTCATTATCTTCGGCCTTCAACTATGTATATTTTATCATTAACAATTCAAAATTATAGGCTTGAAAGTTATTCGATTTATGATGCCGTCATTAGGCCTTTTATTGCTACTGTTGGATGTTGTTTTAGCCTTTTAATAGTCCACTGCAGAACGTAGGCCTACCCACGAAGGGTGATTGGGAATTTTCCACCACACTGGCTCAGGGCGGGTTGGTGGATTCACATACGCCATTGAATTCTTTCTACGGACGCGAAGTATGCGGGTTTCTTACGATGTTTTCCTTCAACGAAAAGTCAGTGGTGTAAAAATCTGTACATAAATCCCAAAGTTAACTCATTGGTACGGGACCGGGATTTGAACTCACGACCTCACGATTGTAAGGCGAATGTCACTACCAATAAGCAAGCAAGCAAGATTTTGATTATTTTCAGGTGTAACTTACCAAAAATGGACTAACTACATGAGTTACGAGAACTCATAAATCATAAGTTACGGTTTGGTAAATTTTTCAAACGTAGCACTTAATGTTAAATATCTAACCCTGAGATTATTTACTCTCGATTAGCATACATTTTGCCATTAGATTTAGTAATACGTGAACCGCGGGCGAGCGCAGCTAGTTGCGGCATTGCGGTCGTTGCGTAAACGCGGCGGTTTCGTGGCGCAGTGCGTACCCAAGTTCAAGGTGACTGGCGCGGGCGCATTCCATTGCCGTTTTTTATTGAGATACTGTAGTGTACCGCAAAACCAGATCAGATATATTGTATTTATAGACCAACAGCAATGCAACGTAGGTATAACCTTAATGCTACAATGCTACGGCTACACTGCCTTAATAACATGTACCGCCCTTGTAACGCAATAAGTACTCGTATTTATAGCGTTAAATTATAGCGAGAAATAGATGTGGTCACACTGATTTATGTTTTAAAATAAACCACAGTATACTATTTACTTATTTAATTTAAAATTTAAAAAAATATTTATTTTCAAACAGTTTTTTGTTGTTTATTCTTTAGAGGAATACGTTGAAGTTAATAGTTCCAAAAATAATAACGAAATCTTTATTTATATGACGAGTGTGATTTATATTTATACGAAGATCAGCTGTCTCATATATTTTATGCATGTTCAAATTATTTTGAGCCTAGATAACGACAGAACATTTATTTTGCGATTCCTGACAAGGGCTGCTAAGCACCCGACCGTAATTAAGATCTAGGTACGAGTAAAATATACTTTATACCACACCCACTTGGAAAGTGTCTTATTACTCGTTCATAAACGGGTTACAATGTTCGTAATTTCTCCCTTAAAAATGTGCGGCGGGAAAAGTTATATGGAATTTTATTACTGCCCTCCGAAGCATGGCAGGAATGTTGTATGAAAATCCATTACTGCCCGGCTAGCTTTCTTTTGTTTTTTAGCAGCGAAAATAAAAAAATACAAACATCTAACCTCAAAAATGGTTTTATATGAAATAATTAGAAAATGAGGCGGGAAACATACAAACCTCAAATCTCAAAAAGGTTTTATATCAAATAATTAGAGAAAAGAGGCGTTCTTTTATTTTTTATTTTTAATGAAATGAGAATGGCAACCTTATTCTGCAATGCCAAAAAAAGCGCGGCAATTTATTTCGTTGGTAAAATTTTGTTTTCAACTAAATTGATAATTTAACAGTACCTACCTAGCTTTTAATTTTCTAAATAATTTCCCAAAATGTCATATGATAGAGAAAATGACGATTTTGTAATGATGATGCCACCCAGAAATAAAAAAATACAGCCAAAGAAGTCATAAATAACTTACTTCTTAAACTTTAACTAAAGAAATATTGTATTTTATTTTCCTCGTAGGTGTAGTATAAAGCACTATGTATAACTCTGGAGAAAGTTCTATTTCTGTTCTCGAGTTTCCTTTAAACCCTCCGCTGGCGCGTCGGCCTTAAACATACTCTCGAACAGAAATAGATCGTTTTCTCCCCTCGGTGTACAATGTACTATAGTGGTAAATAAATAAACTAGTAGTTGTCCGAACAGTAAACTATTAGTATGTATATAAAAAATTGAGTTGATATTTCCCTCTGCGGCTGCGTGAAAGAGTAACAATCATTTGAAAAATATATTGAACTAGCGACCAGTCCCGGCTTAATGCAGATAAACATACATTTAAACCTTCCTCTTGAATAACTCTATCTATTAAAAAAAAAACCGCATCAAAATCCGTTGCGTAGTTTTAAAGATATAAACAGGACAAGACATAGGGACAGACAGCGAGAAGCAACTTGAGGAAGGTCGCCGAATGCAACCGAAACTATAGTCGTTACGACTACCCTACACGTGAGTTCATTCCCGTTATTATATAGTATAAAAAGCGGGAAGCGACTTTGTTTTATACTATGTAGTGATGATATGTACGTAGGTATGTGGTTACGTGGGTTACTTTTTTGAGCATTATTTATATGACGACTATGACGTATTTTAAACTCGTAAATTGTTAACACAATGAGTAAGCGTGCGAACGACGAAATAATTTAAATAGATAATTTTTATGATATTTTTAAAAATAAAGGTTTATATTAATATTTAATTTTTTCCATTTTTGTTTATTTATTAGTACATCAAAAATAAGTATTCAATTTTCTGTAGGTGATAACGTAAGTCATGACAAAGTACCTAATTAATTTCAAATCAAATTATGATTAGGTGTAAGTACAACGTCTGATATATTGTTAAAATTTATCTATCAAAGATGCAAGACTCAAACTAATAAAAAAATATTCGGTATAAAAAGTTATTAGAAAATCTGGGTCAAAAACCCTTACAAAACAAAACGAAGACGAGATTTTTTTTTTAAATTCAATAAGTTTTTATTTATGAAAAGTACATCAAGTTTTCGAAAGCTCTAGCTGCCAAACTGGGTGTGGAGAACCCGTGTTTCGGAAACTAGTTCCTACTCAAGAAACAATATTTTGTTGTTATTTAGGATTTTTCTTTTATTTTGAACATTAAAATTAGAAAATAAGAAGAGATCGACAAAAAACAGAAATATGTAGTACATATCTGACATTGAGTATGATATTTTAAGATATAATATTAGGTATATAAAATGTATTTTTTAACGGGCATAAGTGCCTTTATTAACTACAATATGATACAATACTACTTTATATGAAAAACTAGATACACTATTACTACATAGAAAGCAATTGGATCATCCACTGACCTTTGAAGGTCTAAAGATAAAATATAAAATAAGATTATTTTTTGCAAAAATTAACATGACCGACTTCACCCGTGTACAGAATTCGCGAATATTTCGCACAGATCGATGTAGCATTTTTAACATTATTGTTGATTTATCAAAAATGGCTCAGCCGATTTCGATAAAATTAATGGGACCAATTCCGAAGTATACTGTTTCCAATAGAAAAGAATTATTGAAATCGGACTACAACGAAAAAAGTTATGCGTGGTTATACATAAAAAAAATATACGCGTCGAATTGTATACCTCCTCTGGTGGTTTGTCGGTCACGTCTACACTTCCATGGGACCAGCTTCATACCGTCAGACCTTTTGCCATCACCACGCGCACACCCATTCGGTTCGAGTACGGCTTCGATATTGGCGGTTGCAAAATCCCTGCGTATGACATCGTTCACAATGGCGTGACAAACAATTCGACCAGCGCTTCTTGAGCAAGAAAGACGGTGGTGACCGAGCTGGTCAACTAGGGTACTTGAATAGGTGAGAGCGCTCAGCTATGTGCGGCGCGGCAGCAAGGTGCGTCGACTATCTCGACGATATCATTAATACCGCCGGTCGAGCCTGGTCACGACCAACAATGAGCCGAAGCAGATGGCACTGCAAGAGAGAGGCCTATACCCAACAGTGGGACAAAGAAAGTTGAAGAATAACGATGACGAAACAAATTAGTTGAGATTGGCTGTTCTTTGGGTTTAAAATGATTATTTTCTACAATATTTGTGTACCGTTTCACATTGAATTGGGGCTAATATTTTGTGGCGCACTTACTATTTTTGTTACCATATTTTTTTGACAAGATAAACATAAATTAAATTATATCGCGGGCGAAGCCGCGGGTAAAAGCTAGTAATGCATAAGGTATTTAATTGATTGAACATTGCAGAGCGTGATGGAGTTTTTATTTTGTTCTTCGCCATCATCGACTTGGATTTTTTTCTGATGTTTGCCAATCATTCAAATGGTATTTCTTCAATGGGCTTACGTTCTACGAGCAGGTAAAATTTGTCGCTAATGGGTAATAACCCATTAGTGACAACTCTCATCCGAATACGCAGTGCCCGATAGAGTTCATACTGTATTTGATTGATCAAATGAAATGAAATGCTCTATCCAGTTACCAACATCTTCACTAGATACATTCCATTTTGGTGGAGCCGGATCTACGAGTGTAGCGCTAGATCAGGGATGGGGAAATAGATTTAGAGATGGGCCATATAAAATAATTACAACATTTCCGTGGGCTAAGGAGGATTTATCTAGTTAAATAGTAACAGAAATAAATCATCTAGAATTCTAGGTACAATGCATTTATTGTTTTGACGTGCTGGGTCGGTGTGAAATATGAAATGTTGACTGTTTGTTAATTAAAGCGTCGAAATTAGGCTCCAAGTTACTTGAAGTAACTCGTAAAACACACTCGAAATGATGGTCAGACATCCTGTTCCTTTATTGGTGCCGCCATTTCCCCATCCCTTCGGTAGATCTTCACATTGTGGTTCATGTGAGAGTTCGCCTAGTCGGGAGAACAAGACTAAACCAAGATTTGATTTTTGATTTTTAAATGTTTTTTATTGGTCAGAAAAATACCTATTTACAAATATCGTTCAAACTAGACACAGTCTTAAAAAAAATGTGTGCAACAATATTATACAAATGACTTTATCAGGCTAACAGCACCTCCGAAAGTCTTTCAAAAACATAGTTATATTAGTTATATTATAAAATGTGTTACAATCTATGAACTAAACATTTTTTTTTTAACGGGCAAAAGTGTCTTTATTAACTACAATGTGATACAATACTGCTTTATATGCTAAAACTACCTACACTACTACTACATAGAGAGCAATTGGATCATCCACCGACCATTGAAGGTCTAAAGATAATCCAAGTGCTCAAGCCCACTGCCAGTTGGCAGCGTGCCCAGCATGCTGGCAGCATTGCCGCGCTGAATGGCAATGCTTACTAAAAATTACATTTAGGTACCTATATGGAAAAGATAAACACATACAAAAAATGAACCTTTAGGCTCATTTTTAAAGAATAAGTCTATTTTTATAATATAATCATGTAGACAACATTCGAGAAAAACCGAAGAAACTAAACTAAAACAAGAAAAGTCGCAATTTCTAACGACAAAGTCGGTTTGTCACGATGGTCAGTGGGGCCCTTTAGGGAAACTAGGTCTAAGTGCCTAGGTTTGCACTGCATCTAATCCAAGGCCAGTGCATCCGTGCGTGCAGGAAACGTTACATAACTTAGTGCTAATGTGTTAAACTATTCATCGGTTTAATGTGCTAGGTTAATATCAGCTACTGATAATAATGTGCAGACGAAACCGCTAACTGCGATATACTTAGAGCAAATATGTAGCAATTATGCTCAGCATGTTCTATTAGAGACGTCTATATAGAGAAGTACTTTATCATCAGCCTGTGCCTGTACCGATCCACTGCTGGTTATAGGACTTCTCTAAAGTGTATTTTCAATCTTCTCTAAAAAACCAGCGATGGGTCTAATATTGTCGTCACTTCAGGCTGTTACAAGTGAGATACGAGTAAATACTTCACTCCTCAGTCATGCTTCAGACTTAAAGAAAGAAAGAAAGAAAGAAAGAAATACCGTTTATTTCGTGACATACATGAACAAATATAAAAAGACTTAGGACTTTTTTATGAGACATCTCGACATTTTACTATCTCGGGATAATCTCTTCTACGCAAGACTCGCGATGGGTCTAATGTCGTTGCCCCATCAGACTTTAAGTGAGATAAGTACTTCATCCATCAATCAGCCATCCACTACTGTACATAGGCTTTCTCTAAAGATCTCCAATACGGCCGGTTGGTAGCGGCTTGCATCCAGCGCAATCCTGCGGTCTTAAAGAGGTCATCCGTGATCCCTACACCTTGTAGAAGACCCTACGCTGCACCAAGTAAGTTCGTACTTATAGGCCGTGTGGCTAGCCCTGGTGTCAAAGTTTTTTGGCCGTCTGAAGGCCTCTGACATGTCTAAACGGTTAATATAACAGAGGCCTACAATTTAGCGTGTCATCCGAGCCACGGTAGCCCTCAGCTGTAATTGCCACCAGTGATTACCCATCCAAAGACTGACTGTACTGAAACTTGCTTAACTTCGATGATCGCTAACGAATAAACGACGCTATACGAGCGCTGCACTGAGTTTTTTTTTTTTTTTTATTTCGAATATGTTTGCGTTTGACTACACACTGCCTGATGTTAAGCAGATGTGCGGTCTAAGATAAGTACTTACTCGAAGAAAAATAGGCTTTTTTCTCTACCGCTTTTACCGACAAACGATACGTTAAACCACATAATACACTGCGAATATCGGGATAATATTCACTCACGTCCAGTTACAAGAATCACTTAAATCGAAAGTGAGGGCAAGGATCGTTTGCA
Organism: Hypomecis punctinalis; assembly: GCA_949316475.1. NCBI lineage: Eukaryota > Metazoa > Arthropoda > Insecta > Lepidoptera > Geometridae > Hypomecis > Hypomecis punctinalis. The sequence continues at coordinate 4,051,419 of OX438798.1, forward strand.
TAGAAGCGGGACGCGGCGCCGCGGAGCAGCGCGGATCACGGACTGGAGCGGCTTTCTCGTAGTTGCATTCGGCAAATTGCAGGAAACGTGTTGAAAATTGGCATAACATGCAATGACGATGCATCCTGCGCTAGGCTATCCGGTGCGCGCTCGACCGCGATGCACTTATTTCTTATTGGGCTCTTATAGCTGGTTATGGTAGGTACGATTCTGAAGGGCGCGGCAGACTAGACGGCAGACGGGGATAACGTGTGCCGAGGCAGCAGAAGGTATTGCTGTGTACGGCATTGATTTGTATGACACTGATACAGACACATGATTGTATCTATTTATTAGGGCCAGAATTCACACAAGCGATGTGGAGCAGACTACAATGCGTACGGCAAGTAGTTCGTTCGTTTCAGCTATAGAACGTCCACTGCTGGACATAGGCCTCCCCTAAAGATCTCCAATAAGACCGGTTGGTAGCGGCTTGCATCCAGCGCGATCCTGCGGTCTTAATGAGGTCGTCCTACGCTGCGCTTGCCAGTACGTGGTCTCCACTTTCGACCCCATCGGTCATCAGTCCTCCGAGCTATCTACCCTGCCCATTGCCAATTCAATTTGCCAATATGCTGGGCTAACTTTGGTTCTTCTACGGATCTTCTCATTCCTGATTCGATCCCGCAGAGAGACTTTGATCATAGCTCTCTCCATAGCTCGTTGGGCTACTTAGACCTTACTAATAAGGCCCATAGTCAGAGACCACGTTTTAGTGCCATAAGTCATTACTGGCAACACACACTGGTCGAAAACTTTCGACTTGAGGCACTGAGGTACGTCGGACGAGAAGACGTTACGCAATTTTCCGAACGCTGCCCAACCAAGTTGGATTCGGCGATGGCCTCTTTCTTGAAGTCGGACCTACCTAACTGGACTACTTGTCCTAGGTAGACGTACGAGTCAACGACTTCAAGAACCGAGTTCCCAACTGAAATAGGGGTGGGTACAACATGGGAATTACACATGACCTTTGTCTAGTCCATGTTCATTTTAAGACCCACCTGTTGAGATACTCGATTGAGGCCTTCGGGCATCGTGCTGAGTTCCTCCATCGACTTTGCCATGACCAAGACATCGTCGGCAAGTACAGATCTGTTCACTCACGAAGGCGCGCCCCTCCATACCTATTTATTAAATGTAGTTGTACGACAGTGTAACCCTCTAATCTAAGTGATCATATTTTATATTTTTTTACTGTCTGTACTATTAGCCTCTGCACGCACACTAAGGCGTTGTGTACAAACGAGGTCTACGCGTATAAATGCAAACCAATAATTTACTGTGGAGAGGCGCGACTTTGTGAGTGAAACGGTCTGTAGCAGAGTTATAATATCTTCGTTCACGGAGATACGCAGAGCGATGCAGGCTGAGAATCTGCAATATGTCTGTTTTTGAGCAACTATCTTTGCAAATTAGTTATGAAGTAGTCCTAGTGTAATTGTAGATAAAACTAATGATAATTTAGAAAACAGAATAATAAACCGTTCCAATACAAACAATAAAATTGCCATATCCTTATAGGGTCTCAATGTGTAACTATACAGGGTCATTTCTAATCAATTAGCATCCTTTTAGGGGCTTATTATGTACCAAAACATTGGAACACCATTTTTTCGTTTGAGTTTATGACAAAAGTCGCAGAACAAAGGTTGTTAGTTATGATGTACCCACACAATAAGCCCCTAAAGAGATGCTGATTGATTAGAAATAACCCTGTATAAAACATGTTATTAAGTAATAATATTACCACATGTAGATAAATATCACATAATATTACGTTGCAATAAATGATTGAGTAGTATATTTTCATGACTAGATAAAGTAGATCCGTTTATTTTTTATTGCACCTTTATAGGCACTTCGACGCAGAAAATACGCAGTTGCCTTGAATTATCCTAAGCTAAATAAGTACGTTACTAGGACAGTCTATTTATTAATTTTCGAACCATTATCGCTTAAGCATGTTTTTTATGTCTTTTTCATGCAATTCGCGATTAAATACTATGTTATAATTTGCATATTAGTCGATGAAGTGATCTGCTTACCTACTGTTATGTATAGGTACTCATTTTTATGACTATAGTCACCTATTTATTCGTACGATGTCATAGAGTTAGTTGCAGAAAATAATAATAAAACAGTAGCCTTGAAATGAGATATCCATAGTTATAAGTGTGCCACTGGACTAGGCGTAATCTTAGGGCAATTATGTCGATCATGCTAATTTATGTCTTACTGATGGCTGATGCTCGGTAATGGTATCTATGCAGTATTGCGACTCAAGATTCAAGATAAGTACTTTATTTGTCAAAAGTCGCATACAGTTGTTCGGAGAGTAGAGAACGCATGTTCTTGCCCATCATGGCGTACAAATGTAAATAGCATAGTTGCACGTTAAAAAAATTACAATATTTGCAATTTTACAAGCAAATTTTCAACAATTAGCAACTCGCCCCTGGGGCCTGATTCTCTATCAACAAAACGTAACGTAACGCGGTAAGTATTTTTTTTATTTCCTTGAATTTTATTTGGAGAACTGTTTGATAAATGTAAAATTACGTTAAAATAAAATATTATAAACTGAGTTTAAGTTATACTATTTGAAAAATAAGTAATTTTCATACTAATTTCTTAAAAACAAAGAGCACGTTAGAGCGCGTTACGTGCTTGTTTTCATACAGAATCACCCACCTGTTCTTGGAATAAATATCTACAGCTCCGCGTGGGCACGCAAAACGTAACACGCGCTAGGGCTGCCCTCCTCGTAGCTAAACGGCACGCTTATTTACGGACGGCAGCAAGATCTATGGTAAAGTTGGAGCGGCATTGTCTTTTTGGAGCAATGTCACCGAAACTAAAAGCCTGTAACTGAAGCTGTCGTTCTATTGTACGGTTTTCCAGACTGAATTACTGGCCATATGGAAAGCAACGGAAGAAGCGCTCAAGAGACCCGAGACGAGTTTCGGTATCTATAGCGGCTCACGAAAAAGTGGAACTGTAGATACGGATCTGGAAAAACAGCCGGAGTTACTAAGCTGTTCTTACCGGATGTTATCTCAGCTTACAGCATCATGAGGCAAGTAGCACTTCCAGGCATACTCACGCAAGTGATGACGGGGCACGGTGGCTTCTCTGAATACTTAAATCGCTTGTGTAAGGACTATCCATCGTGCATCTGTGAGCCCGACAAGGATGAGACCATCACCATTATTATTCTGACGGATTATTTCCGAAAATGGTTCGAGATAGAACAACGAATAAACGAAATGTTAACCCCTGACAATATAAAAATATAATGGCTGATAAAACCATACGACAAGAATTTATAAAGTAATGAATATAGCAAGTAGTGTAATTAAAAGAAACAGATAGATAAGCTACATTGAATACTACATTTTGAATGTATAGATATATCAATAAAAATATAAAATGAAAGAGATAATTAAAATAAGATATTTACAGGAAGCAGAATGAAGTTGGATTTAAGAGATTCGTTGGTTGGTGAACAACGTTTGAGCCTTTCGACTCATAAGTATGTTCACTCAACAGATGATTATTGTGATTATTATTACTTTAGATGGAATATTAATTGCTATTATTAATAATGAATAAGTTTGTCACGAAAAATTTGAAACTAACTACGATTAAACTGTTGAGAAATTAAACAAACACATAATTTAAAAAGTAATAATGTAATTACACCTAAGAAAGGTCCTGAAACCAAAGAGGGTACAATAGGTGGTGGAGGATTAATAACAAAAACGGCACGCTTACTGTTTGTGTGAAGACGGAATATTATACAGATACCATTACCGTGGCCGATGCGATCCACGGCTACGGAATATTACTCGGACGTTATGCACATGACTGTTTTGTGCCATTGAATACTAAACAGAAAAGCATGACCACCTGCTTCCCCAGTAAGTATGAACTTGGGCACGGTAATGATTACTAAAAATATTCCGTCTTCACAGATCTTCACGGTCGGAACTGGAATCATACCTACGCGCCTCGGAGTTCGATATGTTCTCAGTATGCTAGTCCGTCGCGGCGCGCCGTAGTGACGAACGAACGTGTAGATTTGTAACTATAGTAAGTGTGTGATTTACCTTTTTACGGTTACACTTTTTACTACGGAACCCTTAAAACATCAAAAAACATAATATGTATTTCTATCATTAAGTACCTTACTTAATGATTTTTATTTAACGCTTCCTTTTTCATTCACAGTTAATTTATTTTTTGTAATAAATGTAATAATTTTACATCATATTAGATATAAACTCAAGTAGGTAAGGAGTAATTAGATGAAATTAAAATACAGAAGGCGGGCAGCCCTAGCGCGTGATACGTTCTGCGTGGCCACGTGGCCCTGTAGGTATATATTTCAAGGACAGGGCTCAGTTACAATACTATTAGATATCCTTACCGTGACTTGGTTATATAAATATACTTTCAAACGTTATCTACTAATAGCTATCAGTAGCGCTTATAGCGTAGTTTGACTAGGTCTTTGTTAGCGATCTTCGAAGTTAAGCAACATTCAGCACGGTTAGTTTTCGGATGGGTGGCATTTACATTTGAGCGCTACCGTGGCTCGAATGACTCGATAAATTGAAGGTTCCGGTTGATTTTTCCGTTTAACCGAACCTTGCCCGTCCTAACCTAGTTTGGTGCCCAGACTTGGTTCATTCAACGACTGATCGATTCACAAAGGTCCAAACTTGGGGTCTGCCAAAGAGCAATGGAACGAAGCGTGCTTGGTATTAAAAGAACGGATAGAGTTCGCAACAACACACTGTGTTCTACGACAAGGGTAGTTGATGTCGGCCGAAAAGCTGCCTAACACTAAAGTAGGGCGGGACATGTGGCGCGGATGCACCCCGATCGATGTGCAGGATCGTCACGGAGTGGTGCCTGACGGACGACGCAGCCAGGGAAGGCCCAAGAAGCCCTGGCGTGACGATCTTGACTTATTCGAGAAGGGGTTGGTAAGAAGTTGCGATGGATCGCGACTCATGGAAGGAAATGGGATAAACTTTTGCCCAGGAGTGGGACAGTTTAAAAAAACATATCAGAGGCTTGCAGGCGGCTTAAGAACTATTAGGGCTTGTCACTCTGTTTAAACAACTTACTTATAGCGGCAATTTTGTCCAGATTAAACAATTTTATCAATCTAGATTTGAATCTTAATTATAATGCGTAGCAATATTTACCGCAAATTCAATATAATTTTAAACGAAAGAAAAAAAAAAAAAACTTTGTTTTATAAATTCTAATGTTTAGAATTTAGTGACAATTACAATGATAAATTTAAAATTAAATCAAATGAATTATGTAAGTTAAGTAAAATCACAAGACACATATACTTTAAGAAGAATTGTGTTTGCTGGAAAATTTAAATTTTTATTATAAAATGCAATCAAAGAATAGTGTACACAATATATTTCACGATCAACTGTTCAAAATACTTGCAAAATGATATGTACAATACCTTTAATAATATAGTTATTTATATAGGTATTTTAAGTACTAAATAACTAGGTTATCATCATCAGCAGAGATTACCAGCCGATTTATTTGGCATTAAATTTAAAATCGTGTGAATTCGTTCAATGTTAAATCAAGTTTAATAATAAATGTCCATTGAAATTGCGAATAAACAAAAATAATTTGCCCCGAACGTCGTCGCCAACAATGCTGCTTTGTTGTCCTCATAAAGCAATGCCAGTATAAAGAAAATGCTAATGAAATACTAATGACCCCTAGGGCCTTGGAAAATTAACGCATTGTGGAAAATTACTTTATTGTATCAAAAAACAAAAATAAAACGCATACCTTACCATATTTTTACTATTAATCATTGTCTAAAGCGTGCGTAAAACTTTTATGGTAAGACGGTTAAAGTCGTAGTTCCCAACTAGGTTTTAGTTTAGACGGATTTAGATAATATGTGAAAATCTCTTGTCATATTTGCTATGGAACATCTCACATTTGATTAGATCTCCACCGAAACAGCTTGATCGATTTTTAAGACTCTTTTTTGCTATTACCAATCACACATAAGAACATAAGATTAACACATAAGAATCTATGTGTAATGCAGATTTAATGAATTTTGTTATTGTATTAACCAGTTCTGGTCTAATGCCATGCCTACAACATCATAACATAATAATATTATTATCATACTTATTGTCTACAACAATTAGGCTCACTCCGGTTGCGCATGATAGCAGTATGGTTAGTTTGCTTTGCTCATATCTGTTTTGAACTTACTGAAAAAAATAGCTTTATTTCCTTTTCACTTTCCTTAGGCAGCGTGGTAGCCTAAAACAATGCAAGCTAGTATGTTATAAGCTCAAGTTTATTAGTGTGCGGCCCACAGTGATACTTTACACTGTCCTGATCCTACGACCTTGACCAGAAAACTGACAATTACTGGCTCTACACCTACGCTGTGCATGGTTTCCTACCCAGTAATTCCATTTTATTATTCCAACAAGCCTCTACCAAATCGTAAATTATCTCGGAAGTATATCCTTCTACAAGTGTTACATCAAGGTAACTACTTAACTAGCTTTGCATAGGTATGTGCAGAGACGACCGGTGACTGGTCCACTTGCGCCTAGATCTCACTTGACGCGACTCGCATGCCTTAGCTTAGCAGCTAGAGATTTTCCCTAGAGGGTAGATGCCTAATTTTACCTGCCTAAAAAAATAATGTTGATTTTTAAGTTTTTTTTGTTTGTTCAAAACACATATTTGAAGATGAATTTCCGCAAAGTAACGCCTGATTCAATCAACTATCGATTTTTAAGTTTTCAGAGGTGGACAAAGAAGTTTTTAAGGTGGGGAAAGCCCACCCGTTCTATTGCTTGTCCTTGATTGCATGCATGTTTAGAAAATGGAATTTGGCGTATATAAGAAAAGATGGGAGTCTAAACCTTAAAGTTTATTATTGGTCACGAAAATGACAAACACAACAATTGAATTATAACAATTAGAATTTATATAAATCATTTGTTTGTCACGAAATTGCACAAGTTTTCTAGTAGGTATCTATCGTTTTTAAATATGTTAATTTGACGGAGTAGATACAAAAAAAACGATACATAATAACGATTTGTGTTAATGTCTTTTGTTAAACCAAAAGAAATAGATATCAACATTTATTATTTAATGTTTTATCCCTGATAGAGTCGTTGTGATAGTGAGAAAATATTCTATAGGCAAACCTGCCCGATGGGTTGATGATGTCAGACCACTCGCGACTCGTGAAAACATTCATAGAACATATTATATATTTATGTTGGGATTAGATTAGCTTTACAAAATGACCTATGGTATAAAGGACTATACTTAGACACAAACTTGTGATGATAATGATCATGGATAAGCATCAAAGTAAACCATCCGGCGACCTAAATAATAATTGATCGTGGTAGAACTATACTCCATAAAATTTTACTTGATCTCTGCGACAGCTGTCAGAAAAATCACGCCTATGAAGTCCTGAATTTCTTAATAGTACAGACAGTACCTGTCAATGTCATACTTTATGGACATGCCGATTAGTGATGGGCGGCGAATGATCGTGACCACAGAGTTTTAGATAGAGTTTTAATTAAAATATCGATAGTTTATACTGACGACATTTTAAATAAAACTTAATTTATCATTAATTTTATTGTATATTTTCATATCATAACTTTTTTACATGTGTAATTAAATAAAACCCAATTATATGTTACATTAGCGTCGATAATAGTGAAAAACGTCGATAAATACTATCGTTACATTATTATGAGTATTTAATTAATATCATAACATTATTTACATGTGTACATACTTGATCTTAAATAATAGTAAGTAAATAAAATCCAATTTCTCACCTTCAACTACTCATTCGATTTCGTTACAACATTGTTTGAAAATCGATTTATTCCACCACTATCCCAACTCTAAATATGTCAATATGTAACTGTCGTAGAGATCAAGTTAAATTTTATAGAGTATAGTTGAACTCTCGATTGACCTAAACTAGCGCGGCTCGCAGGGTTGCTAACTTTTCGTACCATCTTAGTATCAATAAAATAGGTTAGAAGAATTTCATTACGTACTTATTAAAATTAGGTATTAATTATTTATGTGTAAATTTTTCCGATGATTATTATTGTACTAGGTATTTATGTATATAAGGTGGAGACAAATCCAACAAATCAAAGGTTAAACAATCGGTCCAAGCAAAGTCTGGGTAAAGTCCAACACGAATGTTGTTGCTCACTTAATCTTTTACTTTTTTTTGTTGACAAGGTCAACAAGAATTGCGAGTATTAATGGCTGCTAGAAACTGATATACCATATATGTATACATATTTTAAATACATACTTATATAAATAGAGTAACAACCAGACTAAGAGTAAAGACCTATGTTCTTCACAAAAATATAACTTGCCTTGGGTGGGAATCGAACTCCTTGGCACAGTTGTTAAAGTCACTAACAACTGGGCCAAGGAGGCAGTCAAATTAATAATAATGATCCACCCATTCATCAGACGTAGGACGTCCACTGCCGGACATGAGCCTCCCCCATGGATTTCCAATAAGGCCGGTTGTAAGCGGCCTGCATCCAGCGCGTTCCTGCGATCTTTATTAGATGGTTAGTCCACATAGTCGGCGGAAGTCCTACGCCGCGCTTGCTGGTCCATGGTCTCCATTCGAAATTGGTTCCATTAAATTTTTCAAAATCGGCTGAGCCATATTTGATAAATCAACAATAATGTGAGAAATGCTACATCGATTCGTGCGAAATATTCGCGAATTCTGTACACGGTTGAAGTCGGTCGTGCCATTTTTTGCAAAAAATATTTTTTTAATATAGTTAGCTGTTTGTTTTTGGTATTTAGTTGTAGCCCTGCCGGCGGGCCGCGGCGCCCACGCACGCGATTTAGTTCCCGCCACATGTGTGGTTACACAACTGTTTGTAGCTCGACCAGCACGTCGCGACCATTGACCTTACGCGAGCGTGACCGATCGCTGACATTGGGACCACTCGATAATAATATAGGCTTTATTTTGAAGGTCACTTTACTGATAGTCTGTCTATTTACCTCCCTTCCAAAGATGCCCCTAGCTCCCCTGATATTCTCTCCTGCTAGCTTAGCATACAAGACCACGACAGGAGTTTATCGATGTGTGCAAAGGTGACAGTTATATGCTTCATCATAACTCTGTCACGCGTTCTGACACGTCGATAGTATTATTTTATGGTCCGTATGCTAAGCCCGCTGAAATTGGATTCGTTTGATAATATATGCTGTATTTTGACGGTTACTTTTATGAAGGACTCTTATCACTTTAAACTCCACCCTAGCGTCCCTATCACTTAAAACCAAAGTGCGTTGCGACCATTGACTTTGCGAACGTGCCCGATGAGCTGACATTGGGACCACTCGATAACATGGGCTTTATTTTGAAGGCAATTTTAGTGGTGGAAGCCATCATCTTCTAACGCATCCCTAGCACCTGAAGAAGTGTGCTATGAGCTATGTATGCCCCAAAGTAATATGTTCGACAACTTTCATAGCCACAACTTACTACATTTACCGACATGGTGAACTTACCACACATTAAGACTGTAAGATTACATTGAATGCAAAGATCTTCCATCCTGTGGACGCCATCATCTTCTAACGCTTCCCTAGCACCTGAAAAAGTGTGCTATGAGCTAAGTATGCTCCAAGGTTCGACAACTTTCATAGCCACAACGTACGACGTTTACCGACGTGGTCCGTATATCCTGACAAATACTATCTGGATATCATTAAGACAAGAGTGAATAGGTATCTTATAGGTCTTATAGAGTTGCTGGCCAAATGTAGCACTATTATGAATAAAAACAGAAAAATAAAGGTGGACTTACCACCCGGGAGTTTTGGCGGAAACGCGGTAAAATCATGTCGCCCCATTGTATTATTTTGTTAAACTTGTTTTATCAGTAATAATTAGTGAACAATTGTGGTATTTCGTTGATTATGAGCTGATTTACGTGCATGAGTGTAGGCAAGTGATATAATGTGACGTATCGTGTCGTTCCGTGTTGTTACCAAAACTCCATAGACGCCACTAGTAAAGTCTTCACTGCTTTACTGAGGTATGACTTGGACGACGTTTGGACTTGACCGCGACTTGATTAGACTATGACGTGACTACGATAGTGACTATATTGATAAAATATCAAAAATTATTAAAACTTAATACTTGACACTGGCAAATGCACAACAATGCGACGCCACTTAAAGAACCACGCGAAGAAGACTTACCACCCAGTAAGTCTTCTTCTTTTGTTTAAGTCAGCAAGATGACACTGAGTGAAAGCCGCTTACATCCTGTTTTATTATAAATCTGTAAGAAAGGACAACATACCTATGTCCAACAGTTATTCCTATGGGCGATATGATGAACCTTCCTGGCCAACATCCAACATGGTATGTCTGACTGTGCAGCTACTGGTCTTAGGTTATATTCCCTGTATGACGTATAGTAGGATAAATTTAAAAATATCTGTTCTGGGTCGAGGTGTTAAATGTCCTTATCTATACGTTCGTAGCATCTCTGATATGGAATTCTAGTCAGGCACAGAGCTATTACAACAAGAGAGATAGCTCTGTTTTCGCTTGAGGCAACTCTCGACCGCAAAAATGTATGGGCAATCATTATCACTAGTTGTCAACTGTCAAAATATATGTATGGGAATTTGACAACAATTTGACACTATCGGGACAAAACACACCAACTAGCCCCGGAATCGAGATATATTTCAAGTCTCTTTCTAACTCTTGCCATATTAAATCAATGCATCTCTTTCTTTCACTTCTCGATCGATCACGTTATCCCTCTGGTATCTCTGTGTAGTCAGGAGAAATGTATGAGTACGAAGGGTTACATCCTTGATAACAAAAAAATGTTTGTTTTTGTTATCGGAGGGTTTTTTAATTGTTTAATTTTATCTATTCCGTTCATTGATTACAGACACCCGGATCTGTGTGTTATCTTTAAGTATAGGCCGAATCAAACTTCTCGACGTCTGTGAAGTTAGCTACTAGCTGCGCTAAACCCAATCTTCGTACAGCTGTTAAGTGAGCATTAGTACGTAGTATTATTATATCTCCTTTGGCATTAGTCAGGTTTGGGTTTTTCGCACCTTGTAGCTATTAAATATTGACATTACAATGCACACCACACCCTGGTATCATTATAATTTTATATAGTCGTAATTTTAGTTTAAGTTGGGGCAACCCTAAATTCATACTCTCGGAAAAAAGATGTCCGGTGTAGTTGTATCGTAAAAATGTAAAACGTTGAAGAATAATATTAACACTTAACAATTAACACTATTTAGTGTTATAAGAAGATAGTAAACCTCTTTATTAGAAAAGCCCCGATCCACGAACCTCTCAGTAGTAGCTAACATCACATACAGCCGCCATTAAGTTTGATTCGGCTTATACGTCGATTTAGCATTTTTAGGGTTCCGTACATCAAAAGAAAAAAACGGAACCCTTATAGGATCACTTTGTTTTCCGTCTGTCTGTCTGTCCGTCTGTCCGTCTGTGTGTATGTCAAGACTCTTTATCTCGGAAACGCGTAAAGATATCGAGTTGAAATTTAAACTAGGTATATACGTAAACCTATGAATTTTTGCAGTTGTGTAAAAGAAAAGCTTCTCAGTTACCGTATAAAAAAGTCAGCCGTTTATGTTGTAAAAAAACGCATATTTCAACGCTCACAAAAATCAAAACCGGGTACTTCCCGTTGACATAGAACTATGAAATTTGGCGAAGAGCATTGTCTTAGAGTACACATATAGGAATAAATCTGAAAACTGTACATTTTTATTTATTTCACATAAAAATAAGGCCTCGAAGTTCACAAAATATGGGTTCAAAATTCAAAGTGAGTAGGGGAAGGGGGGGCATAACGGGGTCGCGAGGCACGACGGGGCCACCCACACATACAAGTAACTACGGACACTAGCTGTGTATTGTTTTCGCCATTAGGAGTGCATTTTGCATCGGCATTCGGCTCGGCAGTGACCGGCGATCAGAGTGCACGCATTTATTTTTGACGACCAATTCTTTTTTCCGGCGACATTTAATCTAATTTTGAGTGGTTACCAAAACGCGTCTAAAAAGGTAAGTATTTAGATTACTACTATAGTTTTTTTAATGTGTTTTACTACTAGCATCAGCTATTGATATGTTTTGAGCAAAATTACTCTGACTTTGAATTCATTTTTTTGTTTGTTGTTTCAAATTCTGTTAGACATGGGGGCATAACGGGGACATGGCTATGGGGCACTACGGGGTACATCGTTGTGCCCCGTCCCCATTATGCCCCTGAATGGTCTATTCATTTGATAATATCATAATATTTTTTTTAGTTTGTTTTAGGCTTATAAAATGGTACGAACATACAAAAAGAAAAGTTCTAGAGGCAGTCGGTCTATGGAAAGCATGAAACTCGCAATTGATGCAGTTTTAAGCAAATTAGCAGGTTACAAAAAAGCAGCTCAATTGTACGGTATTTTACAGACCACATTGGAGCGTCACGTCGCCTAAATAAGGAAGGGCAAGTTATCTCTTAATTCAACTCCACGTAACTTTAAACCCGTTTTTTTCAAACAAGAAGAAGAGGAGCTTGTTAGGTATGTAAACGACATGGAGAAACGATTATTTGGATTGACAACTGTCGTCCTACGAAAACTAGCCTATCAGCTCACAGAAAAAAATGGTAAAACTCACAATTTTAACCATGTTAAAAAGATTCCTGGCATAGATTGGTTAAAGGGCTTCGTGAAACTACACCCGGATTTATCAATTAGAAAACCAGAAGTCACATGAGCAGCGCGAGCTGTGGGGTTCAACAAAGTGGCTATAAAAAAATATTCTTTGCTTGGGAAAGTATATGACAAATGTAATTTAACGCCAGATAGAATATATATACTGCGACGAGACTGGAATATCATGCGTCTCCAAAACAAAGAGCAAAATCATTGCTGAAAAAGGAAGAAAACAAGTGGGCTCCCTTTCTTCTGCTTATATGCCTCCCATGCTAATATTTCCTCGACAGAGAATGAAACAAGAGTTATAAGATCGAGCTCCTTCAGGGACGACAGCAAAATGCAACGCTCGATGCTGGATGACAACTACCCCATACTGCCATACTGGGTACCCCATACTGCCCCTACCCCGGGGCACGATGGAGTTTTCATAAAGGTTTTGTGAAAGTAAAATTAAAAACATTATTTGATTTGTTACTTCACCAAATTCGGTGCCAAATGATAAATTAATAAGTGACAAAAGAGTTGTCATTCGTTTTCATTAAAAAATATTTCATATTTATTTTATACTGTTTATTTCCCTTAACGTCCCCGTTATGCCCCCCCTTCCCCTAAATCGTATCATTTAAGGTATCATAATTATAAAATAACTTCATTAGCACATGCTAAAACAGGTTTTAAATTATTTTAACAATATGTTTGTGCGAGCTTGACTCGCACTTGTCTGGTTTTTTCTTTAATGGGCCTATACCTATGTATTTAGTGACACGTCCGACAGCCAGCACGGAATGAGCTATGAATGACATGAAGCGTTATTCAATTTATTAGCTTCATCAAAAGTTTTTTAGATGTTTAATCTATATGCAGTTATTTATTACCCCGGAAGATATGACATCATCTGCTTAACCGTGTCTCAAGAAAAACTGTCGAACAGTCCATGCAACAGTTACTCAATGGAACCTTATAAAATTTATAAACATCTTACGATTTCCTATACCTTTGAATAACTAATGTGAAAGCAGAAGTTAATCAGCTATTCTATAGATTCTACTTATTTTATACAGCTAAACTTCGCGTGTATATCACAAATGTTTGAATAAGTAGTAAGAATAAGCAGAATAGGTAAAAACTTTTTTAAATAAACGGTTTTATGTGCTAAAAGCTAAAAAATAAAATCGTGGGACCTTCGCCTCAAAGATTTCATCATGTACTTACGTTTTTATTTTTTAGCTTAGTACATAAAACCGCTTAATTTAAAAAGTTTTTTTACCAATTTTATTTTTGTTTCAGTTTTTATTTTGTTACTTACTAAAAACTGTGTTCTATATGAAAAGCTAAAGTATAAAGCGCTAAAGTGTGTAAGCTATAAGTATGTACGGCGCGCGATACCTACTGCGTGTTTACCAAACTTCTTTAGCGGCGTTGTGCACTTTTTGGGATGGGTAAAAAATGTTAAGCTCCTGGATTAAAAAAAGCGCCCTCGCCGTAAAAATATTATTTTGCTCCCATATGATACAATCTACTATTACCACATAAATGATAGTAATTTTATACTGGTAAATAAAGCAATTCGTGGTCATTATTTCCCAACCATTCCAAAATATTCAAAAATGCACAACGGTAATGTTCAAGTTTTCACTTGTGCCGGCACTCCCGGTGTGCAACTTGTTGTTTTCATTTTCGCTGATACCACATCGCCTTATTATTATTGAATACGAGTAGTAATAGTAATAACACTTACCAAGGTGCTTTCTGTACCAAATTCGGTGACGCCCCATTCTTGTTCTCCACTGATGTCATTTTGAAGCCTGGAAAAGACATATTTTCAAATAAACACCAAAAAATTATATTCGTAGTTTCAAGCTCAGCTCAGATAGAAGAACTATGCTATAATTCAAAAATGATTATTTATCCATGGTTGAATGTAAGCTTCTTCTTCTTCTTTTCGAGTCAGCGATTCGATCCTAAAATTTATATTTTGTTATATGTTGTTCGACCAGTAAGAGCTTAAAATAGAAATTACATTAAATGTATGGAAAAATGAATTAAACATTAATGGAAAATTAACATGAAACATTAATGGAAAATTTACATGAAAGATTAATGGAAAAAACACCATCTGCACCTCAAGCACGGCAAGAGGAACCGTGTTATCCACTTTTACTATGTCAGTCATATCCATACTTTGTTACCTCTTCGAAGCAATATATTGCTGGAAGGACAATAATTTATCTATTAGTCCTGATAGGTGATAGGGGTGCTAATAGAAAATGATTCCTATTTTCCAAATGTCTGATGAACATCACATGTCTGTAGCGATTATAGCGTAGTTTGACCAGGTGTTCGTTAGCGATCATCGAAGTTAAGCAACGTTCAGCACAACACTCTTCAGATGGGTGACCGCGGCTGGTATTTACAACTGAGCGCTACCGTGAAGGAAAACATCGTGGGGCAACCTGCATACGTCCGTAGAAGAAATTCGATGGCGTTGTGAATCCGCAAAACCGTACCTACTGGGCCAGCTTGGTGGATATGGCCCAATCACCTTTCGTGGGTAGGCCTACGTCCTGCAGTGG
Organism: Hypomecis punctinalis; assembly: GCA_949316475.1. Lineage (NCBI taxonomy): Eukaryota > Metazoa > Arthropoda > Insecta > Lepidoptera > Geometridae > Hypomecis > Hypomecis punctinalis. Next base: position 4,066,882 of record OX438798.1, read on the forward strand.
ACTATTAAAAAGGCTGGTACGGCTACCGTGAATCGGATGACACATTAAATTGTAAACCCCGGTTGTTTTAATCGTTTAGCCATGTCAGAGGCCTTCAGGCGGCTTAAAAACTCTGACACCAGGGCTAGCCACCCGGCTTATACGAACTAACTTATCAAATGTCTGAGCTGGGGCTTTATTGTGTTAGCGCTCTGACGTTCGGTTTCGCTTTTCCTCCCGCTCGCTCTCGTGGCGATAACTGGCGCGAGCAAGAGAAAAAGCGAAGCCGAACCTCATAGAGCTTACACAATAAGGCCCCTTACATTAGGTACTGTCATGTGCTGCCGCGAATAATAATCTTATGGTTTACAATGCAAATTAGATATACTATTAGGATTGGAATTTAACGATAGTAGGTACCTATTTGACCGTCATACTTTAAAAATAACCGGCAAATATGCGGATCCAACTTTGAGCAAATATCTATAGAGTAACAATCGAACAAGCTACGTAGTGGGCAGTCATTTTAGTTAGTCGTAAGGCGATTGCAAGCTGACTACAACGCCGCGCGTTGCCAAAGTGCTCGGTTACAAGCTCTAATTAGGTAACATAACGTCGAGATTTGGGAAAACGTGTCATTGTGAATTATTTAACGTAAATATCTAAGTCGGTATGTATGACGGCGCTCGGACATTTTATTGTTACTTTCACTTAGGGACTGTGGTTCTGTAGATATTTGCTCGAAGAGATCCAATTACAAAACAGATGTTGCGTTTTAGTACTTTTGTTCCAGACAATTGTGCCGGATACATCTGGCGTGCATAATGCATATACAGGATAATCCAGAACTGATGTACTAAGCCAAGAGGGACAGGGAAAATACCAACATTATGTACAACTTTTACTATGGCATGCGTAGCATCATCCTAGTCTGAGTATAGGGCCAACCGAAATTTGAGATAAAAACCGGACAAGTGCGAATCAGGCTCGCACATCAAGGGTTCCGTACAAATCCAGAAAATTTCACAAAATTGAGAAGTAATTTGTTAAAACCTCTATACTATAACCATCGACAAAAAAGTTTTTTTTTTTCACTTTTCTCGTCATACATCGAAAAATACACATTGTTAAAATAATTAAAACCTGTTTTAGCATGTGCTAAAGTTCTTTTATATGATACCTTACATGATACGATTTAATCACTTTGAATTTTGAATCCATATTTTGTGAATTTTGAGGCCCTATTTTTTTGTGATTTAAATAAAAATGTACAGTTTCAGATTTATTCCTATTCCTAGACAATGCTTTACGCCAAATTTCATAGTTCTATATCAACGGGATGTAACCTGTAGGTTTTGATTTTTGTGAGTGTCGAAATATGCGGTTTTTTATGACATAAACGGCTCTAACTTTTTTAAACAATAACTGAGAACTTGAGAAGTTTTTCTTTTACGCAACTGCAAGAGACTATAGATATACGTATACAGTTTAAAAATATGTACAGGGTTATCTGATTATCCTGTACTAAGCAGAAAGGCCAACCCGGAATTTGAGAAATAAAACCAGCTGTTTCATACATTTTGTCGATTCAGAATGTCCTATACAGAATTGCAACTCTTTTTGATCGAATAGCGTGGAACCACTAGAATCCTAGTTTATTAAAATCTCACTCCACCAAGCCATTTCCACAGGGGCTGCGCTGACAAGCTCAAATAAATAAAGAGATTTTATTGGTCCTTATAAACTCGTAATAGGTACATCTTCGTACATCATTAGTGGATCCGCCAGTCTAATAATCCTACTAATATTATAAACGCGAAAGTTTGTGAGGATGGATGGATGGATGTTTGTTACTCTTTCACGCAAAAACTACTGAACGGATTAAGATGAAACTCTGCAATAATATAGCTTATATATCAGAATAACACATAGGCTATAAATTATAATGATATATTGCGTATGCGGGCAAAGCCGCGGGTAAAAACTAGTTATCCTACTAATATTATAAACGCGAAAGTTTGTGAGGATAGATGGATGGATGGATGGATGGATGGATGGATGGATGGATGAATGGACGGACGGAAGGACGGATGGACAGACGGACGGACGGATGGACGGACGGACGGACGGACGGACGGACGGACGGACGGACGGATGTATGGATGGATGGATGGATGTTTGTTACTCTTTTACGCAAAAATTACTGAACGGATTAAGATGAAACTTTGCAATAATATACCTTATATATCAGAATAACACATAGGCTATAAATTATAATGATATATTCCGTATGCGGGCGAAGCCGCGGGTAAAAACTAGTAATAAATAAATAAACCTTTGTTTCAAGCACACAACCCATTTGATAATATTATGTGTTTCCATTTGGGTTGTGTGCTTGAATATGTACATAGGTCATATAAACGAATAAATATTAAAAAAATACAAAATTATCGCAGTCTAAAAATTAATTAAAATATCTAGATATCTAGTTGTGGAAATGATAAAAGATTTTTTGCATTATTACGCGCGCTCGCCCATGCCCGGTAAACTGTAGAGGCCTCAGACACCTCAGAATAATAACTAATGGCTTTAGTTAAGTATAAATTAATATTCTGAGTCAGAAACTAAGTGTGTCATTAAAAAAAAAAAACTCCGGAAAGGCCTGTTTAGGGATCCCTATCCTCATTAGCTCAATAAGTCGAGAGCCACCCCAGTGAGGACTTAACAAAGTACTCATCAGTATAAATAACTTTTACCAACGAACCGACCTTGAAATCGCAAAAAAAAAATAAGCGGTTTCATATAAACGGATTTCCTCTTTTCTGATTCGATTTCGCAGAGAGACTTCGCGTAGCCCTCACTGTAGCTTTTTGGGCTACTAATTGGAGATTTTAAGTATTTATTGTAGTGCGAAAAATTTCCGCGGATAAATTACGATCTGCACACGAACTACAACGTGATCAAGAAGGAAATAACAACTTTGACTGATTAGCTAGTAGTTGAATCCAAAGGTCTAAAACAGTAGGTAGATATCTAAGTACGTAGGTACTTGGGTAGGTACTTACAATTTTAAAACTTTGTGTTTGGACACAAGGTAACTGGAACTCGAAATTTCAAATAATTTCCGGGTAAAAAGGACTTTTTTTTAAGTAGGTGTATATATTTTATTTTCTGTTATTGTTATTATTCATATTTATCAAACTTTACTCTCTAAGCCTTGTATATATATGTAAATAAATTATTTTTGTTAAGTTGATTAAGTTAGTAAGTACGGAACCCTTTTCGCTCTTGGCCGATTTTGTTATTATTAGCAACAATTTCCATTTTTTGGGATCCATTGAGATTTATTGCTAATAAAAACATTTTTTAAATTTCTGATTACATACAAATTGATTTTTTGTCCAACTGAGCAACGACTTAGCGACACGAGGCAGTGCGGTAGTCAAGCAGGCCAAACTTCACACTGGTTTAAACTAGCGCCAATGGAATTTTGGACTCAAACAGTTCAAAATTTACTGCAGTAATAAGAAATAATAATGAGAAACGGTGGTCTAGTGGTAGCAGCGCCCGCCTTACATTTAAGTCCCGGCCAAGTACCAATGAACACAATCTGCCCTCCTACCGCCTCAGCAATAGCAATCGTAATAGCAATCGTTTATGACTTCATTTTAGTCATTTGGCACCGCCTATGTGGCGTTAGCCATCAAAGATGTTCATTCAACGATTGCTTTCGCAATCCGCGCAAAGCAATTGATGGCTAACGTCACATAGGCGGTGCCAAATGACTAAAATGAAGTCATAAACGATTGCTATTACGATTGCTATTGCTTAGGCGGTAGGGGGGCTGGTCTCAGCCGCCCCTTTCTTCTACCAGAGGCGACCAAAGCGCCACCCTTTTATGGTGGATATTCCACGCGGTAGAACCCAGCTTTTTGAATCCACATACCTCATACGAACAGCCAGAATGTGTAAACGCTTTGCCTAAGTCTGTCTTCCCACTAAAGTATAACGTATTCCCGAGTATATAGGTATCTTCTATGTAAGCGTGCTACACCCTATACCGCGCATCTGCTCAACATCAGGCAGTATGTAGTCAATCGCAATGAATTGGAATTTATGTTCCGGAATTTCACACCACTGTTTTTTTTTGGTAAAGAAAAACATCGTGAAGCAACCTGCGTACGTTGTCCGTAGAAGAAATTCGATAGCGTATGTGACTCGCACTGGGCCATCGTGGTGGACATGACCCAATCACCCTTCGTGGGTAGGCCTATGTTCAGCAGTGGACTAGGCCCGTACAGCACAGATAATCTCTTCATTCCTTATTCGGCATGAGCCCCGTTTCAACATTACTATAGCTTTACCCGCAGCTTCACCCGCGTTGTACTTTTGCCGCGCCACACAAATTGAAAGACGGGAAGTTAGCCGCAGAGAGCTGCGCAAACGCCAAAATATAGACGTTAGCGGGTGCCAGAGAGACGAGACGCCGGCGCACACCCGCCCGCCAACCTTGTGCCCCCCGCGCGCTCCCTACGCCCAAGCTCACTACTTCGCCATTTGTATAGGCATTATGCACACATGCGCAATAATTAGCGAATCACGGCGAAGTGTCATCTGCGGCTAACTTCCCATCTTTCAATTTGTGTGGCGCTCAGTATAGCTAGCTATTAGTAGCTATGTCGCTTTTCATCTTTCAAACTATGGCCATACCAAAAATCAAGTCAATCCCGTTTAGGATTCTCACGATGTAGATTCATATTCTCGTTTAGGATTCTTTTAACGTTAAATCCGTTGCTTCGTTGCTACGTGAAAGAGGAACAAACCAATAAACCGACAAACACTGTACTGTATTGTACCAGCCTTTTTTTTAATAGTCCATTGCAGGACGTAGGCCTTCCCACGAAGGGTGATTGGGCCCTATCCACCACGCTGGCCCAGTGCGAATTTCTTCTACGGACGTATGCAGGTTGCCTCACGATGTTTTCCTTCACCGAAAAGCCAATGATGTGAAATTCCGTACATAAGTTCCAAAGAAACTCATTGGTACGGGATCGGGATCTGAACCCACGACCTCACGATTGCAAGTCGGGTGTTACCACTAGACCACCACGACAAACACACTTTCGGATAAAGGATTTGTTCCGTTACCGGTATTAAAATAAATAAAAATTCTAACCAGATCAATGATTGCTGTTTTATAAAGAGCATTCAAAATATAATTATTATCTAGTAAAAACATATTTTTAAAGCCCTGCGATATTTAGAAAATCGATAATATATATTTGGGGTATGTAACATGAAACGGAACGGATATCTCGTAAAGAAACACGCTAATCTGAAAAATCTCAAAGCTAATTTAAAAAAAAAGTATAATAAAAATGTCACTGTCAAAAGAAATTGATTGATTAATTTGATTTTCGATCAGTGTTACCACCTTAGCCCTTTGGGAGATAGATCTAGGACTGTTTACTGTAGGTGAACCTTGGTGTGTAATGATTTAGGCCGGAAAGGGCTATCTAGCGCTTATTTGCCCTATTTATTTTCTTAGAAAATATGATTTTGAATTGCCAATATACTTTTTTAAAATAACAATTTAAAAAAAAATGCATGGCTAAATATTATTTTTGATTACTCCATGGAGCTTTAAAATTTCAATACATTCCTAGAAAAATTTAATGGTCTTGGCTAGAATTTTAATACCAAGTTTCTTGTAAATCAGGTACAACTCCTTTGCCATAGATAAACTATTAGTAATGATTTTTTGTCGTTATCTTTATGTAAGTACATACATATATGTAAAAAGCTAATTTCAATCTAATTCCTGATTCGATTGCGTGGAGACTAGAGAGACTCCGAGCATAGCGCTCTCTATGCTTGACAGATAGTTGAGTTAATTTAATTTGCAAAACAATAAATAATGCATAATGTACGGAACTATCAGTCCCAAGGCTAGACTCGTTCCGGCTTGTTTTAATTTACAATTAGGTAATATTTCAAGGTGAGGTAGCCATTGTTTCGACATACTTAGTGCTTAAATTATCTGGTGGTCTCTTTGCAAGATGATCTTAAAGGTTCGCGTACATTATATCGGGTCGCTGCTGGGCGGAGCGGGCCCCAGCGCAATACCTATGAGGAAATGCGAAATACCTACATATGCGGCCCGCTGCGCCCCGGCATGGCATAGAATGCGTTTGTTCATATAAAATACATACCTATAAGCGATTTGGCGGAATTTTGCGCTGCGATGCGATCCGACATAATGTGCGCGAACCTTAAAGAACCATGGCAAAATCATCGTTATTTTTCAAGATTTAAATGAGCACGAATTTTTTTCATGATATTTTTTTAGAAAATCGTTTCAAATTTGTTTTACACAACGACATTTTTTTTCAGTTGACCTAACAGATTTGGTTACTGATTTTATCTGAACTGATTTTGTTGCTGTTTCTTCGAGATTAATCTGGTTGATGTGAAATCAAAAAAAATCGGACGGAAGGGTCGCCCTTCGCGGTTGCAAAATAAGTACCTTCTTAATTATTCGTAACGTATATTTTGAATATCCCTAGTTTAAATTCCAATGATGTAGCTACCGTTATGTCATAATTAACAGCCCCATTGATATACGAAAATTTATAATTTTCATACAATACATTGTCAGTGAACCGATATCATTTATAAATGAATAATATAACGATTATTGTTAAAATGCACACGAATTTATAACAATAAGGAAAATCTATTACACATTATTAAGTAATCCTACCCACCTCTATAAATAAATTGAATCTGCTTGCTTGTTTAATCTATAAAAAAGAACATTTCAACAAGAAGTCAGCGCAAGAAAAAAATAAACATCATTACTTACGATTTGTTGACAAAGAAAATTTTTAAATTCAAATATCGAAATACGAGACGCGTGAAGTGTGATGATAACGCGATGTTGACAGCGCGCGTCCGCCGCGATTGAGATGGCGCGAGTTACTAGTTCGAAATTCAAATGATTCGAAATTCGAAATGAGTCAGGAGTTGGCGTCTACAATAATGTCATTTGCCGGTGCCCGCGCGGTCAAGTACAGCCACTGATGTTTGTTTATTTATTTGTTTTAATTACGATTGCGTGCACGAAACTTGGCGTTTTTCTCTAGCGTTCTACGAGTAGTGTTTGGTACTTCAATACCTAGTTTCTATAAATATTTCAAACTAAAAAGCACTAAAATCGATCGCTTAGATTGTATAAAGTCGTTAGTTGACTTCAAGTTAAGACGTACAACTCCCTAACAATACTCGCCTAATTATAGTCTACTTACGCTGGCATAAAATTACTACAATTATACAAATTTTGTCTCATATGGTACTATATGGTTCCGTGCTTTTGATCTTTTCAGGGTTGTCGGAATAAAAAGAAACAGTTCATTGACTCTCTCTACTGAAATCTGTTAATAATGATGAGCATATCCACAGAGGGGTTAGTCCAGGTTTACCCGTAAATTGAAACTACAGCTGTTTCCGTATGGCTCTATACATTTTTGTACAGCGCCTCTGGCGGAAATGAGGAAAAACTAACCAAAATTTATGGAGCCACACGCGTACGCAAACTACGTATATGTAGATACATCTGAAAGTCCCTAGACTGAGAAACAACACCTTGTATGTATTGTATGTATGTATTACTTCTGTAAGTATATGTGCTTACTTACTTTGTAAAGACACACCATGAATTCTATTAACCTCTGCGACAAAAATAGATCCAAAATAGCACGGAGTTCTCTGTTCACTGGCTAAAAATATAATGAAAGGAATCTGAGAATAGGAACCTTTTACTGTACCGGGGTTTTGTAATAGACCACTATAGAGCAGCCGTACTAACGAAGGATGATTAAACATTATCTACATGGCCCAGTTCGTTTCGTGTACCTATTCACATACGCCAAATTTTTTCAAGGAACTTATGAATGTAGATGCTCACTATGTTTTCCTTCGCCGAACAGCAAGTAAAATGAAAATCTATACATAGATTTCAAAGAACTCATTGGTGCGGGGGATAATAAGTTAGTATTTTAGAGTTTTAATTGTATTGAGAGGCCAACAATTTACGTTCAATAATAATTCCTTAGCAGCATAACTATAGTTAGTTTGAAATTTAGAAATACTCCTTAAATATTAAGGGTTTTACAGCAGCCAGAATGTGGAACGCTTTGCCTGGGTCTGTCTTCCCACTAAAGTACAACGTAGGTGTCTAGGTAAGCGTGCTACATCCGCATATCTGCTTAACATCAGGCAGTATGTAGTCAAACGCAAACCTATACGAATGAAAAAAAAAACATGATAATTATGTACCTATCTATAAATATATTTACAATGCCTATATTACATTAAAGACGAGGGGGAAATCTTCGGAAGATGCCTGACTGCTTTGGGGTGCAGTCGGGTTATGTGGGATTGTACCCACTAAAACCCCCTCGGTGGCCAGCCTTTGTACTATCTTGGGAGCTCCCGGAGCTCCGGGATCTCCAAAGGAACGCACCGGTGCTCCCAACACTTTATATGTCTACTCGCCTGGTGATAATACCAAGCTTGTAACCGATAATAGCCTATAATTATAGTGATAGGAACGCACGCCTAACAATCGGAGTCGTGAAGTCGTTCAAATGAAATTTCAAACTCGTACCATATATGTTTAAATATATCTCTTTCGTACCACCTTTCATAGATTTTTCATCAAAGGAAACATGGTGAACAAAGCTGAAGAAATTCGGTGGTGGCCCACACTGACCTATCTGTTGTTTTCATTCATCATTGAAACAGTTGATTTTTCTTTCACTACTTCGAGGTTGGTCCCTTAGTAAAGGTTGGCCATAAGGATGAGTAAAATGATATTTTAGAAAATCTCACTTAAAATCTAGAATCTAGACTATGTAGCGCTCATAGCGTAGTTTGACTAGGTTTTCGTTGGCGATCATCGAAGTTAAGCAACGTTCAGCACGGTTAGTCTTCCGAAGGGTAACCGCGGGTGGCATTTACAACTGAGCGCTACCGTGGCTCGAATTACACGTTAAATTGTAGGTCCCGGTTGTTTTAACCGTTAAGCTCCCTATGTCCTATGTCAGAGGCCTTCAGGCGGCTTAAAAACTCTGACACCAGGGCTAGCCGGCCTATACGAACTTACTACGCCTCGTAAAGTGGTCATGTGGTGGTAGTAAACAAGTCTAAGCTGTACCGAGAACCGTTAAGTTAACAACTACCGTGTACTTGTAATTACTTGACCAATTACACAGTTCTGATTTGTCACTCAAGCAGTTAACGTCACAGACTAAATAGTAGCTCTAGTAAGAAGTAATGTACCTATAAAAAAACATTCCAAAAACAAAGAAATAAATACAAAGTCCGGGTGAACAATCAGGTTGATCGAGTTTATTATTATATTTAAGGACATAGGTTACCTTCACTTTGTGGGTAAGTAATTCAGAAATAATTGTTGTTATTTATGTATGAATCGTAACGAGGACTTGTAGAAGGTTATGATTCTGAATTACCCATAAAGATTGAAATAAAAAGTTCTATTTAATTGTTATCTTTCTTTAATTTCCGAACTATGTACCTATACACATAGGTATGTACATAATACTACAACAGTATGTATCTGCGAACAAAGCAAATAAACAATCCTATTTTTTGATAAAATTGTCAATCTCATTTCCCCGTTTTTGGAATAATAAGTAATAGCTATAATAGGACACACGTCGCGTCGCCAAATTTTTATTTGTCTTGGCTGGACACGCTTCGGCGTGTCTAGATCAAACAATTACAAAATCTACGAGATTTTGGATATCTGCTCATATAAATCAAAAATTAAAAAATACCTTTATTAAATCTCTCTGACTTCATTTTAAAATAAATGTGTTCTAATATCCTCCTCGCGTCGTATTCCTCATGTCTGAGGGTCGTGACCTCCGCCTCCCATAACCTTCTCTTTCACGATGTTTCTCCATCGTCCTCTGTAGTCGGGTCGTCCAACAAATCGCATTCTCTATTCTCTGTATTCATGGTAGGTGAGGTTTTCTTGGGATCATAATCGCGATGGGTTCCCACGTCCTTCCGCATCATACTTTTAGAGGGTTTTAGTCCTCCCGGCTTCTGTTTGCCGCTTCATGTGCGCTGGGTGGCCATGACATTATCAGGGTATTTGCCGCCGCCTGAGACTCGGCGTTGACTTTGGACGACAGGTATGGGTTCTCCTGTCACCAACCCTCTTCCTTTTTCACCCGGGCTTGGGACCGGCAACGGCGGAGTGTTCTAATCTAATATGTTAATTAATATAATTTTCAAAAAAAAATGTTCTTAAAATCATTGATGTTATAGGTAAAATAATTATTATGTTGACCCTACCTTAATATCACCAACTAGGCTAAACTATAAGTTTTATGATCGAACGAATCGCTGACTCGAAAAGAAGCCTTTCAAAACAATGTTCATAAAATCATTGTTGTCATAATTATAATGTTGTTAACATGTGTCGTGATTAATAGATGGCCCCCAGAGGCGTATAGAGACTAGCAATCGGTAGAGAGCAACTGGTTGTAAAAAAATAATATGGCAGAAAGAAACGTGGGCAGCTTTCTAGCCCAAGGTCGGGCAATGGGCAAATATCGATAGTCGAGCTGCAGAGAATTGGTCTTTTTGATCGACGAAACGGAGGAAGTACTAAATTGGACGCGTACGGTATTCAATTCGATATTTTTTATGAATATCCTCATATGTACATAACTGATTACATAGTAGTCCGATTTCAATAATATTTTTTTTATTGGAAGGACTATACTTTGAATTTGGTCCTCTTTAAATTTTATCGAAATCAGGCAATTTTGATAAATCAACAATAATGTGAAATTGCATTGAATGCTACATCGATTTGGGCGAAATATTCGCGAACTCTGTACTCGGTTGAAGTCGGTCATGCCTCTTTTGCAAAAAATAATTATGAATAAAAAAAATTGTTTCGAAATGTAAAGATCATTTGTATAAGTTTCCATTTGGATTATCTTTAGACCTTCAAGTGTCTGGGGATGATCCAATTGCTTCTTATACATATAGTAGTAGTGTAAGTAGTCTTAGCTTATAAAGTAGTATTGTTTTATGTTGTAGTTTCCATAAAAAAAGATTTTTTTCCTTATAATAACACAGTTATACTACATTAAAAAACTGTCTCAATTGAGCGTGTAACGTCACAATGGTACACCTCACTACTGTAAATTAAGATTATGACGTTACACGTCATCAGTTTTAATGCAAAACAGCTGATTTTGCTGCCTTTTTAGGTGCGTTTGTTCATTTTTCGGTCTTAGTGATAGTGATACATATTTTGTTATATTTATTGTTTATTATTAGATAAAATATGTAGGTGATATCATCTATGATTTATTTCTTAGAGTTAGATTAAACTTGTAGCGCTCATTGCGTAGTTTGACTAGGTTTTTGTCTTCGTTAGCGATCATCGAAGTTAAGCAACATTCAGCATGGTCAGTCTTCGGATGGGTGACCGCGGGTGGCATTTACAATAGAGCGCTACCGTGGCTCGAATGACACGTTAAATTATAGGTCCCGGTTGTTTTCGCCTTTTAGCAATGTCAGAGCCTTTCAGGCGGCGTAAAAAGTCTCACATCAGGGCTAGCCATCCGGCCTATACAAACTTACCTAGGTAGGTACTTGCTTATTAAATTACCAATGGTTACAAATTCCACTATATCGATTTTCTTTCTCAGGCATTGGACTAAGAACGGGCGATGATCTCTCTGCACGCTTGCGTCACAGCGGCGTGAGGAAATGGTTCAAAATTGCAGCTGACCTTGGCTTAGCGTGCCAGAACGCAGCAGACTTCGGAGACCCTTTCATCTCATTAAATGAATCGTAAGCAAAAGACGTTCAAATTAACCTCTAAATACTATATCTATGCATGTGATACCTTCAGGTCGTACCACGGGCGTAGGTGGCGGGGTATCCCGGAGAAAAAAATGTCTTCCGAAGAAATTTTAACATGGCTTATTTATGTTTAACTAGTTTTTACCCGCGGCTTCGCCCGCATACGCAATATATCATTATAACTTGTAGCCTATGTGTTATTCTGATATATAAGCTATATTATTGCAAAGTTTCATCTCAATCCGTTCAGTAGTTTTTGCGTGAAAGAGTAACAAACATCCATACATCCATCCATCCATCCATCCATCCATCCTCACAAACTTTCACGTTTATAATATTAGTAGGATAGGATAGTAGGATTACTAGTTTTTACCCGCGGCTTCGCCCGCATACGCAATATATCATTATAATTTATAGCCTATGTGTTATTCTGATATATAAGCTATATTATTGCAAAGTTTCATCTCAATCCGTCCATCTATCCATCCATCCATCCTCACAAACTCACAAACTTTCGCGTTTATAATATAAGTAGGATGTTACATACTGTTAATACTCAATCATTTATTGCAACATATTATGTACTTAATGTTTACATGCGGTCCTTAATGTATTTTGTACAATTGTACGTATGAATTTTATTGTTTAGAATGTTTTATTTTTATGTTTTCTTTATCGTTCAAAAAATCGACTAAAGTGCATTTAAATATTATTAGATTTTTTTACTTGTTTTATCAGACAGTTTTATTTTTCAATATCTTTTAGATTTCGGCAATTTATTGAATACTAGTTTTCGCCCGCGGCTTCGCCCGCGTCATATTTTGATTTTTGTGCTATTCCATAGGAATCTTTTATTTTTTCGGCATATAATAAGTAGCATAATTATGTCACTTTCCGTCTTTCAAACTATGTGTATGCCAAAATAAGTCAATATGTTGATTCCTAAAAGAGGAACAAACCAACAAATACACTATCGGATTTATAATATTAGTAAGGTTTTTATAGCCATAGATAGGGCTAGAACTGTGCATTGCAAGTTAGACTTAGGTTCTAAGGTCTTAGGTTAAAATTACGATCTAATTTTGTGCGTTAGCAAATATCTACAGAGCCAAAGTCCCTAAGAGAAAGTAGTAAAAAAATGTCCAAGCGCTGTCATACATACTGACTTATACAGGGTTATTTCTAATCAATTAGCATCCTTTCTGTACATCAAAACTAACAACTTTTGTTTTATGACTTTTTGTCAAATCTCAAAAAAAAAATTGTTGTTCCATAGAAAAATATCGTTCACCCGCGACAAAATGTATGGAACAGCTGATTTTTTTTTGAGTTTTGATAAAAGTCGCAGAACAAAAGTTGTTAGTTTTGATGTACAGAACAAGCCCTTAAAAGGATGCTAATTGATTAGAAATAACCCTGTATAATTTACATTAAATAATTCACAATGACCCGTTTTCTCGGATCTCGACGCACTTTGGCATAGCTCGGCGTTGTAGTCGGCTTGCAATCGCCTTACGACTAACTAAAAAGCCTGCCCACAACGTAGCTTGGGCAGGGTTTTGGCTTGGTCACGTTTTTTTTCTCGATTGTGACTCTATATATATTTGCTCGAGGTTTTATCAGATGCTTCATTTAAATGGTCAGTAGGTACTTTTTAACATGTCAGGGTGCTTTTTAACAACTCAAGCTGCTTTTTAACATCTGATATAGGTATCATCATCATTTTCAGTCCGTGATCGCCCACTGCTGAGCATATACCCTTATGTTCGTCACTCATGTGCCAATCTTGTCCAGGTTAAACCTGCAATTTTAACAACATCGTCGACCCAACAAGCTTGTGAACGCCTCACTTTTTGTTGTTATTAACATTTATTTATTCACAAAATAAGGTCTTCTATTTCTCCACATATGCTTATTTCTCAAGCTTCTTATGTAAAGAAAGTCAGTCAAAACCTGATTAGGGCGACCTCGAAGGCCCTTCCATGTGAAGCAAAATTGACCTGCTAATACCTACTTGTACCTACCATAGGTATATCTTAGAGGTCAGTCAATGGAATTCAGTTAGTTTGGCAACCATGACGTGCTTACTGGTTCTATTATTTAGCAACTCTTCTGCCCGCGGCTTTGCCCGCGTGAGGTTTTGATTTTTGTGCTATCCTATAGAAACGTTTTATTTTTTTTAGTAAACTCATGCCAAAACTTGAGTCGATCTGTTTCTCTGTTGCTGCGTGAAACAGAAGCAAACCAACAAACTGTTTTGAGGGGTTAGTCCAGGTTTACTATATAATTGAAACTACAGTTTTTTCCCTATGACTATACATTTTTGTACAGCGCCTCTGGCGGAAACGAGGAAGAACTAATCAAAATGTATGGAGCCACACGCGAACGCAGAAGTTTAAGTAACCTACGCAGAACCTGGACTAAGGTCTCTGCAGACTTTCGGATTTATAATATTAGTAAGGACTCACAGAAGAGAGAATTAAGTTCTGTTATTCTGTGATTTTACCTATCCTATCTATCCAGTAGATACCTATTGTGGTTAGTTATATGGCGTCGGTATGTGGTCTACGGAAATTGTTGCAGATCTGTGAGAAATACGCTTGTGGTCATGGGTTAAAGTATAATGTTAAAAAAAGTCAATTTATGGCCTTTGAGACCAGCAGTGCATTCCATCCGTGGTAATAGACGGTGTTCCCCTAGATAGGGTGAATCAATTTAAATACCTAGGACATATTGTTACGACTGATCTCAGGGATCATGTAGACATGGAACGGGAGCGGAGGGCTCTGTCCGTCAGAGCAAATATGATAGCTCGCAGGTTCGTACGATGCTCAAATGAGGTAAAAGTCACGCTCTTTAGAGCGTACTGCACATCGCTCTACACGTGTGGGCTAATTACACAGATAAGTGTTACAGAGCCCTCCGCGTCCAGTATAACAACGCGTTCAGGGCGGTGATGGGGCTGCCCCGGTTCTGCAGCGCCTCGGGCATGTTCGTGGAAGCGCGAACCGACTGCTTCCACGCGACCTCCAAAGCTATCCTGGCGATGATCGCTACCAGATGGGACTGTCCTTTTCTTCGGCATTGCTCCAACAGACATGTTGCAGTACCAGTGCCATGGAGAAGGTACATATAAGTGATTACACAAAGACACATGTCTTGATTTTATAATTACGTATTTTATGTTATTGTTGACTGTTACTGACATTGAATGACTATTATTTTATTTTATTATTTTAATTTATCTGACATTGATTGCTGTGCTATAATTTGAATTTTGTTATGATGACTTACATGTAATTTTGTTTTTTTATTCTCTGCCAATATGGACCTACATGCCTGAAATAAATGAATTTTATTTTATTTTTTTATTTATTATATCATAATTAATTTCTTTTTAATGCTGAGTTGGCCCCTAGTAAAACTTGTTCAGAATGATGTTTTATTTGCTCATTTTCGGCTTATAGTACAGGGCAAGCAAATAACTGAAGGTAGAATCGTAGGGGGAAGTCCCGTAACGCCGGACGGCACCTACCGCCGGACACCCATATTATCTAAGCAAGTATAAACTTGTTCGATTCAAAATACAAGTGAAAGGGGTGCGGAGGGCACATAGGTACATGATCACGCGCCGCAGCTCGCCTGTGATGCACAAGGCCATGGCAAGAGCTGGTGTTTGCTGTTTTTGGCGGTGAATCACGGCGTCCGGTAAAAATCGATGTAAGTTATTCTGGCATATTTATGCATTTACATTTTAGTGGTATTTAAAAATTAAAATAGTACTTTATTGTTATCCATAAGCTAGTGGTAAATAATTCGTTTTTTTAAACATTTTTAGTAGGCACCACCTAATTGACAAAATAGTCTGTCCCCTAGCACCGGACACTTAGTCATCCCTTAGCACCGGACAGTAAACATATTGATATTTATTGTGAGAATTTACTGTATTTATTCTAATTACTTAATTTTGTTATCGAGTATAGAAGAATAAAGATAATTGAAATGCAAGAAAAAAAAAAAGAAAGGATCCTAGGAGCCACAGAACTCACAAACTGCTATTGATGATGTTTTTGTCCCCAAAAACTGAGTATAAGGCAAGCTGCAACGTGATGCAATACTAGGAGTATTGCATCACGTTGCAGCTTGCCTGCACTGTGCGTGGCAAAATGTAGGGGGTTAAATAGAGGAAAAGAAATGACAATGAAACCAAAGTTTAGTTGGTTCACTAGCACCTTCTCAGCAGAGTTTGAATTAGTTTTAGTGGACCAAGTCAAATATTTATCTAACAGATGTATTCCGCTCATGAAAAATGAGTTTTAGAAGTTAACCTACGACTTTGCTGAAGTAATAAAGCATGTGCAGACATTCCAGAGTATAGAGGTGGCTACATATGTGATGGATGTAGTCTATTTTGAAATATCCGATGCTAGGGCTATGACACAAATATTTGTCCGGTACTAGGTGCCAATTTTCTAAACTACATTTTTCGTTACTAAAGTTTGATTGATGGTATTAATATTTTTTTAAGCTGAGGTTGTGGTTTTTTATTTAATTTGATTTATAACTTTGTTATCTACTGTAAATCATAAATAAATAAATATTCCTAAAAACATTTTTTGGTATATTTATAAAAAACCTTAGGTGTCCGTCACTAGGGGACTTCCCCAGGCCGGGTGGCTTGTTCTGGTGTCAGAGTTTTTAAGCCGCCTAAAGGCCTCTGACTTGGCTAAATGGTTAACATAACCGGGCCTACAATTTATCGTGTCATCCAAGCCACGGTAGCGTGCCTATCCTAATGAGAAACATTCCTTAGATTCTTGGTTAGGTCAATATTCAAAATCAAACATTTTTAAATGGCTAACTGTAAGCTGCAAAGCAACTAACTTATTATAATACTCCATAATATGTCATTTATTAGCATTACGTATTAGGTAGATACTTGCGAAGCCCAAAATAAGCGCCTGAAAATTTATTAAAAGCAAATCTTTTCTGTACAATATTATTATACGATATTTATTACAACTTATAATAATAGATCAGTTAGGATGTAGTCCAACGCGGACCTATTTAAACCTATAAAATAAATAAAATACAAACAAATTATATTATTTAGTTCCGGTAATCACCTACAGAAACCTAAATTGTAAAACTGGTAAATAGGTACCTAACTTATGTTATGACTTTTTTATACTGTAACGGCTTTTTGATAGTCCACTACTGAACTGCAGTCCTACAACTCCAACGAAAGGTGATTGGGCCTTATCCACAAACGCCATTAAATTTCTTCTATAGACACGTATGCAGGATGTAAGTTTTCCTTCAACGAAAAATCAGTGGTGTGAAAGACCAACGGTACCTACTCGTACATACCTAGGTTCCAAAGAACTCCCTACTACAGGACCAGGATTTTAACCCATGACTTTGTGAAATATAGGCAAGTATGCTACCATTATAAAAAAGCCATGGTGGCCTAGAGGTAGTGACACCCGCCTTGCAATCGTGAGGTCGTGGGTTCAAATCCCGGTCCCGTACCAATGAGTTCTTTGGAATTTATGTACGGAATTTCACACCACTGGCTTTTCGGTGAAGGAAAACATCGTGAGGCAACCTGCATACTTCCGTAGAAGAAATTCGATGGCGTGTTCGAATCCACCAACCCGCACTGGGCCAGCGTGGTGGATATGGCCCAATCCCCTTCGTGGGTAGGCCTACGTCCTGCAGTGGACTATTAAAAGGCTGATACAGACAGACAGACAGACATGCTACCATTAGACCACCACGGCTTTTATACACGGATTTTTATGAGTAATCGGGTAAAATTATATCTACTGAACTATTGCATAGGATGATAACTGAGCAAGTGTAGGTAATTTCTGTTTATTATACAAAGTTTCTATTTAAGTAATCCATATTATATTATTCGTATATATTACAAAGATGTAATCAATAAGTAATAATCATACTAACAAAGTAAAGAAAATTGCTGAAAATTACCTCTTAGACATTCTCCCGATGCAATGTATCTAATGTAGGTAGGAATCTTGTCAATAATTGCTTCATTACTCGAAATCGAAGAAATAAATCGAATCTCGAAGTCAAATTACAGGATTACTACAGTTATCTATTTATAAGGCTGTTTTATCACTGCAGGATGCACAAGAAACATAGCTATACCTACTTAATAATGTATTCTTAAATCGTAATCATTTTACATGTGGCTTGACTTAACTTGTTTTGACTAATAGAATATGTATGGACATAAAATAAATTATTTTTCAAATTAAATGTACTAAGGTACCTGATACAAATAAGGTCTTTGCTAAAATGTAGTCTGTAGAAATTAAATTAGAGGAAATAATAAATAGTTAACATTTTGCGTGTTATCGATGGATAATTAAGTCCCAGTTGAGTATTCTCTCAACCTCAACCTTATGGTTGTCAGTTGATGAGCTTGTAAAAAGGTCTCCATTTAATAATTTTACATTCATACAGAAGCTGGTGTACAGAAGAAATCTAATTGGTATTGTAACTACGCATAGATTTGAAAGTTGATAACAGTAACAGTTTTTGTAAGAAGAAAGAATCACCACATAAATAAATTATAAATGTTTATGGGACCTACATTACACACGGTCTTTGACCCCAAACTAAACAAAGCTTGTGATATGGTTGCCAGCACAGAAGAGGAAGACTGATAAAATGAGGCAGTCAAAGATCAAACAGTCATAATCTATAGTGACTATCTATAGTCACTTGCTATCTATTGTTATAATCATTAATCATTTTGGATTTGAATTTTGGCCTACAGTTCGATTTTGATAATGAAAATCTTCCTGAAAATTGATTTTATGTACCTATCTACGTGTCTGTTGATATGTATGTACATTGTACATGTGAACTATGTACCTAACTTCTGCTGATGTAAAATACTTACATATGCGACAAGAGTCCGTTCGTCCAGTCTAAAGGTTTCAAATTGAATATAGGTTTATGTAAGCATACATATTATATTATAAATTAGGGATCCGGAAACACAAATTAATCGAGATGTTTTCGGCTACGACCGAACGAATTTTATTGATGTCGGTAATTTTTATGCCACTCATTTACATAATTTCATTTTTTTAGAACAATGTAGTTTTGGGGTTGGGTTTTCAAGTATTAGGTTTTAGGTACCTATGACCATGGTAATGTTTTTTATTTAGTATTCCGTCTTCATAAAAACGGTCGGAACGCGAATCATACCTACTCGCCTCAGAGTTCGGTACACACTCAATACACAACAGTCGCAGGGTCGCACCGTAGTGACTAAAGAAAGTATGGATTTGTAATCAGTATGCTGAGTGTGAGTTTTGACGTAAACATGACGCGTTCTTCGGCGAACGCGTAAGCATGTAATGAAATATCTTTGAAATATCTTTATTCGACACATGCATAACACGTACAAAAAAAAACTTAAAAACTAATGAAAAAAAAAACAAAAGTGCCGAAAGGGACTCACCTCAGCTATAAAATGTTGAGTGCTGGAAGGACCCAACACTGTACAGACCGTTTCATTTACGAAGTCGCGCCCCTCCACAGTAAATTATTGGTTTGTATTTATACGCGTAGATCTCGTTTGTACACAACGCCGTAGTGTGCGTGTAGAGGCTAATAGTACAGACAGTAAAAAAATATAAAATATGATCACTTAGGTTAAAGGGTTACACTGTCGTACAACGACATTCAATAAATATGGAAGGACGCGCCTTCGTGAGTGAACAGATCTGTAATTTGTATGAACTTGCACTCGCACAAAGTGTTTCAAAAACGCACCGCTAGTGGCGCTGTACATTTCTTCATACAAATTACATACTTACGCACTCCCCGAAGAGCGCGTCATGTTTACGACAAAACTCACACTCAGCATACAGTAAGCGTGCGATTTACTTACCAGGCGGACAGGCCCTGCGCGTGTGTTCTGCGTGGCCACGCGGAGCTGTAGTTATAGGAGCTGTATTTCAAGGACACGGCCGAGTCGCAATACTGCACAGCATATAGGTATATATATCATTACCGTGCTATAAGTATTTTTAATACGGGGTAAATAAAAACATCATAATATCTATCGATCGTTTCAGCTTCGGTATTTCTTATCAGCCGAGAGTTCACTCCCCGAGCTTTAGACCCAAGATCCACCAAAGTCGAGCGTAGCAGAGATCAACCAATTTTAGAATTATACATATACTTATACCTACTAGCTTTTGTCTCCGGCTTCGCCCGAGTTATATTTTGATTTTTGTGCTACCCTATGCCTACCTTGGTACCTACTGCTTATTTTTCGATAAAAAGTAGCCCATGTCACTAGCTCTCCGACCTTTAAACTATCTCCATGCCAAAAATGAAGTCCATATTTATGTTGCTATCTTGCTGCATGAAACGCAGTGGTGGCCTACAGGTAGTGACACCCGCCTTACAATCGTGAGGTCGTGGGTTCAAATCCCAGTCCCGTACCAATAAGTTCTTTGGAATTTATGTACGGAATTTCACACCACTGGCTTTTCGGTGACGGAAAACATCGTGAGGCAACCTGCATATGTCCGTAGAAGAAATTCGATGGCATATGTGAATCCACCAACCCGCACTGGGCCAGCGTGGTGGATATGGCCCAATCACCCTTCGTGGGTAGGCCTACGTCCTGCAGTGGACTATTCAAAGGCTGATACAGTATACAGTACAGTACAGTTGCTGCATGAAAGAGTAACAAATCATTAAACGCACTGTTGAAATCATAATATTAGAAAGGAATGAATAAACATGAGGACTGGGTAAAAAAAATCATTATTAATTATAATAATAAAATATTCAAAAATTGAATACGTATTTTTTATTTTGTCAATAATCAAGCAATCGAACAACAAAGGACAAAGATAAAACCTTTTCAAAGTTTGGGAGTGGGGGTCGTGACGTCACCTCTCTTAGAAGTCTATACATTTGTATGGCACTTGTGACGTCACGCGGAACTTTGACGGGCTATATCTTCATCAATTTATTTTTAATTGACAAAAGAAAATCTACGTGTCCTTTGATATTGTAACGCAGTAGACTCCCGTTGTAGGTATGGAATGCGGTGTTTACGTGATCCGGTTCTGGGAAGCTCTATTGTTCTGTGAAGCTTTATTGTGTTTTTATTGGTGCCTTTTGTATTCGGTTTTATGGCTTTATGACTCGAGTTTATTTGTTTGGTGTTTACGTATTTGAAAAACAATAGGGATTCTCGAACTTTCAAGTTGTTTACTTGTTAACACAATAGCGTTTATTGAGATCGAGTAATGTTGCGAAATATCTCGTAGGTTCGAGACTGTAGGAAACAACGGATATAAATACGCCGGCCGACCCTTGGGGATCAGTTTATTCGTTTACCGTCGAAGCGATAACTACTCGGGTTAGAGTGCGATACCAGTGATTGTGAAGTGACTAGCTTGTGTGAATATCAGTGCCAGTGTAAAGTGTTTGTGCGAACCAGTTGTGTCGTGTGTTTTGTGATTTTTGTGAAGTGATTGTGTGCAATAAAGTGCAAAGTGAATAATCGGCGTTTTAACTGACTATCCAAGAACCCATCTCGTAACAATATGAACTTTATCTATCTGTCTTTCCGCCATGCAAAATGTCACAACAATTCGGTTTTGATGGTGGCTAGTCCGACGGCGAAGTGAGTTTAATTGCTCGCTAGACAAATAAGGCATTTATGCAGTAAAAGTAAGTTCGTACAGGGCTGATTGCTAACCCTGGTGTCAAAGTTTTTAAGCCACCTAAAGGCCTCTGACATAGTTAAATGGTTAAAACAGCCGGGACCTATAATTTAGCGGTTCATATCATTTCATTCATTTATTCAGCTTTTGGTATAATACATAGGTACACTTAGCAGCGTCATTTACATACATTACAATTTCAACGGACTATAATTCTACTAATATTATAGACGCGAAAGTTTCTGAGGATGGATGTATGGATGTTTGTTACTCTTTCACGCAAAAACTACTGAACGAATTGAGATGAAACTTTGTAATATAGCTTATATATCAGAAAAACACATCCTACTTATATTATATATTATATTATATAATATTATAAACGCGAAAGTTTGTGAGGATGGATGGATGGATGGATGGATGTATGGATGTTTGTTACTCTTTCACGCAAAAACTACTGAACGGATTGAGATGAAACTTTGCAATAATATAGCTCATATATCAGAATAACACATAGGCTATAAATTATAATGATATATTGCGTATGCGGGCGAAGCCGCGGGTAAAAACTAGTAATAATATTATAAACGCGAAAGTTTGTGAGGATGGATGGATGGATGGATGGATGTATGGATGTTTGTTACTCTTTCACGCAAAAACTACTGAACGGATTGAGATGAAACTTTGCAATAATATAGCTTATATATCAGAATAACACATAGGCTATAAATTATAATGATATTGCGTCAGAAATCAAAATATCATGCGGGCGAAGCCGCGGGTAAAAACTAGTATCTAATAAATTAAATAATGTTACAATCTTATGTAACAATTTTTGCGGCTGTAAATGGGCCTTGTCAATGGAGCAGCTGTATAGAGGCTTTGTCAGGGTATTAATGAATAAATTATGAATAACAATAGATAATACATATTTAAATGTCAACTTTCTCAATTTGGGTCGATACTGATTTTTGCCATTGAGACCTATCCTTAAAGAATGTATCTGCCGAATATTAGGCTTTGCTTATCAAATAGCGTTTAATTGTGTTTTTAAATTTCGTTTCACTGAGACCTAATAACTGTCTTGGAATGACATTGTAATAGCGCACGCTAATAAATGACTTGTTTGTCTTCTCAAACCGACAATGAGGATACACCAGGAAAGACCAAACGCTCCAACCCAAGTCGATGGATATACCATTATGTGTGTGTTATGTCAAGTGGCAGTTTTATTGTTAAAGTTATATAAGTTTTTTCTGGCATACATAATTAAATTCGTATACATAAAGAGAAGGCAGTTAAGATGTTTATGTTTTGAAACCACTCCCTTATGGATTTTCTAGGTCCCAATTTATAAAGAGCTCTAATTGCTGTTACTTTCTAATTTCTGTAACACGAAACTTTTTCCTATATCGGTTTCTGAACCCCATAGTAATATACCGTAAGACATCACACTGTGAGAGTAGCCAATGTAGACTAATCTAGCAGTTGCCTCGTCTGACAACCGTCGAATTTGGCGAACTGCATGAGCCGCTGAGCTAAGTTTATCGGCCGATTAACGGACCCCATTGAATTAGAATCTACAGTGATGCCCAAAAATACCGTAAATTCAACCAGCTCAATAATTTCGTTCTTTTATGTTACTTTTAATTCAACATTTCGTAGGTACATAGGTTTATAGCGTGTCATCCGAGCCACAGTAGCGCTCAGTTGTAAATGTCACCCGTGGTCACCCATCTGATGAGTGACCGTACTGAACGTTGCTTATTAACTTCGATGATCATTAACGAACAGCTAATCAAACTACGCTATGAGGGCTATTAATGCAGTAGGCTCGCGGACTACAAACTGCAGCGCTCCATCTGCCTCCGCACCACTTTGGTGGAGTCTGGACCTTACTTGATACTCTTCTTATCTCAAAAGTAAACATGTCAACGTCTTCAACAATTTCTCAGTTAGTTTTATACGGAACAATGTAACGGGCGGTTTATTCGTGTTTTTGTAAATTTCACTAATTACCTGGCAGGACTGGGTGATAAGAGTTATCACTGATAACGTGTGTGATAATACGGGTATCGTTAACTTCGGTAGTACGGATTTGGCTACAGACGGGCGGACATCATGTAAGTTTCTTTCGATTATTTAGCTTTGCAGTTTTTAAAAAGCAAAATGCTTATAATAATTTTTTGCTGTAGGTTTGTACTTATTTAACTTGGTTTGGAAGAAGCATAGCTTAAAATAAATTCTTGCCGTACCTTTGTACTTGTAACTTGGTTTGGAAGACGCCTGTATAGTTTTTTGGTAAAATTATGTTTTTTTTAGTAACCTGAGCGCGAAAATTGTCACATTATACAGAGTTATTTATAATTAATTAGCACCCTTTTAGGGACCTATGATGTACATCAAAACTAACAACTTCTGTTCTGCGATTTTTGTCAAAATTAAAAAAAAATCAGCTGTTCCATACATTTTGTCGCGGGTGATTGATATATGGAAGAACGATTTTTTTTAGTTTTGACTTTGCAGAACAAAAAGCTAGTTTTGATGTACAGAATAAGCTCCTAAATGATGCTTATTGAATAGAAATAAGAAATATAAAGGTATAATTGGGTAAAAGTATTTAATAGTCAAATTGCAAATATATCGAATGGTTCTTCATGTGGTCATAATATGCACTAACGAATTTAACATATTAAATGGATGAATAACCACAGAGTACAGTAGTGCTCAGTTGCAAATGCTACACGCGGTCACTCATCGGAAAACTGACCATGATAACGCTGATTGCTTGACATCGGTGATAGCTTTAAAGAACTCGAAAAATCAACGAACTTTGATCTAGCTTATATACCTATATATGGTTCATTGCTGTTCATTGACTTGCCCAAGAAAGGGCGATTGGGCCGTATCCTACCCAGTGCGGGTTAGTGGTTACTCATTGAAACGCCATCGAATTTCTTCTACTGGCGTATATGTAGCTTAATTGGACAGAGCATATGGGCCGGAGTCCCAGAGGATGCAGGTTCAAATCCTGCGAACGCGTCAATTTTTGAAATGTTTATCACAAAAAGAAAGTTTATATGTATGTTGACTTTGCTTTAGACTTATAATTTACTAGCTGTCTGTCTCGGCTTCGCCCAGGTACAATTGTTATAGCTGCAAACCTTCTCGTTGAAAGATAAAAGATAGTGAAAACTGTATTCGAATCTGTTGGGTACTGTACTGTACTGTATCAGCCTTTTTGATAGTCCACTGCAGGACGTAAGCCTACCCACGAAGGACGATTGGGCCATGTCCACCACGCTGGCCCAGTGCAGGTTGGTGGATTCACATACGCCATCGAATTTCTTCTGCGGACATATGCAGGTTGCCTCACGATGTTTTTCCTTCACCGAAAAGCCAGTGGTGTGAAATTCCGTACATAAATTCCAAAGAACTCATTGGTACGGGACCGGGATTTGAACCCACGACCTCACGATTGTAAGGCGGGTGTCACTACCTCTAAGCCAGGCTTTCTAAGCCACCACGGCTTCTAGTTCAGTATCTGTAGGGTAGTTCGGAAGATATAAGCGAACACGCAGACAAGACGACAGATATAGCGACTTTGCTCTATAATATGTATGTTTATAATCAGTAAAGATATCCTAATTCTAATTTGAAGTGGGGGCGATAAGTCCTGCACTGACGTCCCGCATGGGGTGCATGATTTGTGCATTTCCCCTTCCAGCGTCTACCCGAGCCAGCCCAGCTCCTTAAAGTTTACGAAGCGTGGCTCTGGGCCGCTGGCATAACTGCTTCAGTAGCTTAGATGGTAAATGGCGATGTGGATGACAAAGCTGATCATAAGTTGCAGAAGCATCATGCAATCCGTTAGCTATTCTAGTGTCTTATGTGGCTTTGCAGTGCCACAGAACATGCTCTGCAGTTTCGTTGTACTGATAACAGCCACGACAAAGTGGGCTGTCAGTGGCTCCCAGTTTATATAAGTTACTATTTAAGTTGCAGTAACCAGTTATGAGTCCTACCATAAGTCGGAGGTCCTGCCGCTGCAACTTTATCTTGCCGCTACAGTTTCAGCTTGTTAATTGTCGTGTATATAGTGAAGAGCTTGTTAATCGTCGTGTCCCGTGACAATATATCTTGATCTGACTGCCTCGGTGGCTCAGAGGTTAGTGAACCTGACTTCTGGGTCAAAGAGGCGTGGGTTCGATCCCTACCCAGGGCAACATTTATTTGATGAACATAGGTGTTTGCTCTGTGTCTGGGTGTTATTTAGGTACCATCTATATACATAATTAAGTATTTAAAAAAAAACTATTTATCTTTAGTATTCAGTCTCTGGCAGCCATATCACAAGCTTTGTTTACTTTGGGTTCAGAGACCGTGTGTAAGATGTCCCCTAATATTTATTTATTTATTAGTTTGATTTTCGTGTTGACTCCAGGGCCGACGAACCGCAGATCATCTATGTGCTGAGGATCATCTTCGAGGTGATATGGACCATCCTCCGGCTGGACTACGAGCTGATCAAGGCTTTTGCGAAGTTCATCTTGCCTCCGGAACCTAAAGATGTCTCCGAAGAGATCGTACTGGTAAGATATTACAACTTACTACAACAGAAAGAAGAATCTTTGTCTTCTTGGTGCTGAGGGTTATTTTCGAGGTGATAATTATAGATCACTAACTTTTGCCCGCGGCTCCACTCATGTGATATTTTGATTTTTGTGCTATCCCTTTATTTTTTTCAGTATAATTAGTAGTTTATGTCACTTTTCGTTTTTCAAACAATGTCCATGTCAAAAATCAAGTCAATTTGTTGCTCAGTTGCTGCGTGAAAGAGGGATAAACCAACAAACACACTATTGGATTTATAATGTCAGTAAAGAGTCTGAGATCTTGCAGTTGGACTACGAGCTAAAGTGGATCGTTCCTCCGGAGTCTAAAGATGTTTCTGACGCAACGTTGGCAGCATTGAACTCATAATACCTACCGAGTTTCGGCACAAAATAACTATATCCTTGATGACATGATACTGACACAAGCTGCGGATAACCCAATCCTAGGTGAGCTTTAGTCAAGATTGGGTTATCCCTAGCTTCTAATTAACATCGCAGCCGCCAAAAAACATGATTCTGAGCCTATACCTAAATATTATCTACCTAAGAAAACTAACCAGTATTAGTATAATGTATACTTGACAGCTTTAGTAGAGGCGGGTTTAGAACTAGAAAAGTTACAGACAGCCTCTGATTCAGGGCAGCATACGTAGGCATAAATTACTTTTAGCCGTTAAATTAAATTGCACATCGAGGTAATCTAGTAATCCTATGGCCCAGACTCTACCAACGTAGAGCGAAACGATGGCATTTCATATTCAGTGAAGTACTCGGCACACTTCTGCCTCGACTCGCCATTTTTACCGACTTCCAAAAAAGAGGAGATACTATGTTCATCTGTATGTATTTTTTTGTGTATGTTGATCGTTAATTTCGCCAATTGTTGAAAGAGTATACTCCCGAGGCGGTCCTATTTAAATTTTACCGAAATCAGCTCAGCTGTTTTTGATAATTCAAAAATAATGTAAGTGGATGTCACGTCGATTTATGCAAACTATTCGAATTTTGTATACGGTGGAAGTTGGTGTTGCTATTTTTGCGAAAAATATTTTTTTGCCCTCGACTCGAACTTAAAACTTCAAAATCTTATAGAAAATTAACTAAGAGACTCAGCATAACACTTTTTTGCGAATATTTTGCTACATAAACAAATTAATATATAAATTCACTAACGGCGGTGATATCGTGTAGGTACCTAACAATACGAATAAAATATATCGTCGCCGGTACGTATTAATTACCTACCAGTACATTTCCGAAAAATATATTTTTTTATTTAGTATAAACTGGTAGGGTATTGTAAATTCTTAATCGTAAACCTTCAGGCGGCCTAAAAACTCTGACACCAGGGCTAGCCACCCGGCCTATACGAACTTACTTACTTAATCGTAAACCTTCGATAGTCGATTCATTTTTTCTTCGAAATGTTCCGGCAAATGAATCCTATTTACAAAATGAGGTACCTATTCAGAACCTCTTGATCCCATTTGAAAATGTGCTGAAAATGAAAAATAACTTAAAACATACTTAAAAGCCACAGATTTAACTTGTATTACAAATAATTGATTCGTTGCAACTTTGTTACATATCTAATTAAGTAAATAAGAGTAATTTCGGTGAACAGACTTCTTCGAGGGCACTTTCAACGAAGATATAAAGGTCACTCGTGGTATCACTCACGTTTGAATGGTCTTTCGACATCGCGACAAATATAATAAACAATGATAACTTAGCTCTAAATAAAGTTAGTTTTGAATACAAGTAAGCTTTTATTGTACCTAGGCGAAATAACAAAACTGGTAACATTTTTTGTGAGGTAGGGTATACTTTTTTTGCATAGACTTCTTGCATAGCATCAATTCAATAGTGTAGGCTACTATTGAATTGATAGATGTTATACATCCTTTCTCAGTACTTTGAATTAGTCGAGATTTTTACGTGCTTAATAGTAGATAAGTAGAGTTAGTGTAAAATAACAATATTCTATGGGATTTACACCTGCGAGTACAGCTCCTGTTGGGTTTGATTTGCCCCTTTGTTCTCAAAAAGACAGATTCTCAATAGGACAGACTCTCAAAAAGACAGAAGTACCTACACAGCAAAAAAAGGAAACTAACATTTCTTACAAATATTTTTATTATGCATATCTCAATACAGCAAAACTGTGTAGGCAATGCATCACAGATATTTGTGACCATAAAACATTTAGTCTGATCTTTTCTTCCCAACACAATAATAAGCACTGCTGACATTTATTATGTCCGACGGTATTGCTTCCTTTCTCGTTTACTTTTTTTGGAAATAATATCAGAATCCAGTGGGTTCTTCTGTGCAAAAAGCTAATTCATATTCTGTTATATCGCCTCTGGAATCAGCTCAGTAATTGCGCTACCATGGACAAGAGCCGAGTCCGGCCCTCTGTGGAAGAATTGAAACCGATTTTAGGTTTTCCAAATTGCATTTGTAAAAGGATTGTGTAGCATCCCTATACTACATCGGGATAAATTGACGCTGATAGCAATTCGAAGTCATTAACTAGCTTTTTTTTTTGAAATGATTACTTTGTATTTATCTGTTTTATATATTCATTTCTGGGGTTTTGAGAATCTGTCCTTTGGAGAAAAATGGGATTGGCCGCAGTTCCATCTATAACAATAAAAATGAATCGCAAAATGTGTTGGTAAGCGCATAACTCAATAATGCCTGGACCAATTGGGCAATTCTGCCAGCATGCTGGGCACGCTGCCAACTGGCAGTGGGCTTGAGCAATTGGATTATCTTTAGACCTTCAAGGGTCTGTGGATGATCCAATTGCTTTCTATGTAGTAGTAGTGTAGTATTGTCATTAAATAAAAAAAAAATAAAAAAAAAAATTGGCAATATTTTTTTAAATGTTCTTTTAAGTCCAATTATTGTTTTTACGGCGAAAAAAAATCGAGTAATTGCTGCCACATTTAAAATCTTTTTGACAGAACGAAGTCTGTAAGGTCCGCTAGTTCGGTCGGTCCTTATAAAATTGTCTTTATTTGGCGCTCACTCTATCGTAACAAACTTCACAAACTCATAATATATTAAGAATACTAGGAAAGTTTATTCTGTCCTTGTACTATTTATCAATTAAAACAATTTCATTAGGGAATAGCAAACAAATTTACCCTAATTATAAGACTCCTGTTTACCATGTCGATATAATCTCATAAGTAAAGTTTGTCTATCATTATCTATCGGCTTATAATTATTATGCGATAGAACAAGTACTTAGACAGTGATTAGGAATCATTATCTAATTCGAATTATCTACTAAACTTGATTCTGTAGTGCTTAGATATAATAAAACGCTGATGGGATATCGAAATAGTTCAAACTTAAATACTAAATATAAAGTAAATGTAAGATTTTTAATCATTGCAAACACAGCTTATGACGGATGACATCATCCAGACCGGAACATCGCGCTGGATGCAAGCCGCTACCAACCGGTATTATTGGAGATCGTTAGGGGAGGCCTATGTCCAGCAGAGGACGTTCTATGGCTGAAAAGAACAAGATTTTAAATACCACTATATTATGTGTATTATTTCTATGAGGTCCATTAATGTTACTCGTCATATCATAAATATGGCAGTAGTTGTAGTACAATCACCGAAATTGAGCAACGTTCCGCACGGTCAGTATTTGGATGGGTGACCGCGGGTGGCATTCCAACTGAGCGCTTCCGTGGCTCGGATGACACGTTATATTGTAGGTCCCGGTTGTTTTAACCGTTAAGCCATGTCAGAGGCCTTCAGAAGGCCTAAAAACTCTGACACCTGGTCTAGCCGCTCGGATGCGAACTTCCTTATTTAATATGGCAATGAGCTCTAGTTCATAGGTAACTTAATCACGAGCAACTTGGGGTTTCCCATCGAGAAGTCTCGAAGCGGGAATTCCCGGAAAATTCGGCCTTAGCTGAGACGGGAAAAAAAGAGTTGAGCACCCGGAAGTCGAGAAACTGAGAAAAATACTAAAAAATAGTAATTTGACGTTAATTTCTGTGTTACTCATCACAAATTTATATCCCCTATCTCCTCTCCTCTTTTGCATCCTTATATTACCCAATAAGGCATAAGAATTTACAGAAGAACTACTCTATATCCGACTGTTTTCAAAAATTGCTAACCCTGACGATGACGACAATGTCAAAGAAGTCCAAGACACTGAAGGTAGTCACCTTCAGTGTCTTGTACTCTCCTATCTAATGAGATCTGTTAGAGAAGTTAAGAATGGCTATTGAGACTGTGTTTACGGATACAAAATATACTACTGAAGCCCAGTTAAGCAAAAGCTTTATAAAAAAGAATTTCATTCATTTGAATCTACCGGAAAACGTACGGCAAATAAAGAAAATCCTCATACTCGTAATGCTGTTATGGTTGTGTAGCCCACGTCAACTGAAAATGAACGAGTATTCTCCTTATCTGGTTACAAAAATATCTAATTATAAAAAAATAACAATATATGTCATTGATATTTCATTAATTTTAAAGATTTTATTTTTATTTTCGTTTTAAAACTCTGTGATTATAAAGGAAATTAAGAAGGCATAATAACATTTTGATTTAATTGACGAAGATTGATTAAAATGAACATGTTATTGGCTATGAAAATGTGTAAGTATGTATTTTATTTTTAAAACTTTTTTATATCTTTTAGTTGAAGTTAATCAAATTCCCGACTTCTCGGGAATTCTCGGGAAATGGTGCTCGAGAAGTCTCGGTATCCGGGAAAAAAACTCGGGAAATGAGAAACCCTACGAGCAACCAAAGTATATCATGATTTTTACGCATATAAATGTACTTAGCCTTGATAAGATTCTGATTGTATTTTGTAGAAACTTGGTACCTTTATGTAAAAATATAGATTTAATTGACATCGTTAACATAATATGAAGATATCGAAATCTGTACAAGTCATGCCTAATAGATTACGATATTTTCGTAGATAAAATTTTCATGCATAGACTACAACAAAGTCCATGCAAAGTTCAATCTCTAATAAACATTTAGATATGACTAAAATATCACTAAAGATATAGATAGATAAACACTTTATTGTTAACACTAAAATACAATTCAGAAAAAAATACACAGAGAGGAAAAAAAAACAAACGACATAAAATAGTGCAACAAAGGGCGGCCTTATTGCTTATAGCAATCTCTTCCAGGGGATATACAGGGTCATTGGTAATGAATTAGCAAATTAATGAATTACCTTTTCTCAAATCTCGACAAATGTCCCAAAAATCTGTTCAAAGGTTGAAAAATTATAATATGTACATATTAGTAAATTGAAAAATTATAATATGTACATATTATAATTTTTTTTTTAATTTAAATGACAATACTACACTACTACTACATAGAAAGCAATTGGATCATCCACAGACCCTTGAAGGTCTAAAGATAATCCAAGTGCTCAAGCCCACTGCCAGTATTAAATATATTATAATTGTCTTACACCTACATACTCTAATAATATTTACACTTGTTTGCATATTTACACAGTATCTCCCCTGAGATCCAAGAATCGCGGGTGGCGGCGCGCGCGCTTTTTACATATAATATAATACGAATTAAATACGTATATGCCAAATTATTTTTTGAAATTTTTTATGAATGAAAACATACACCTACGAATTCTCAGAAGTCGTGGAACAAAAGATGTTTGTTTATCGATGTACAGAATATGCCCTTACAAGGATACTAGTTGATTACAAGTAACCCTGTATAGATGGCGGTCTTCTAAGTCATCGCTTCCGATCAGAGTATGAATCATATTCTCATATCATAGTCATACTTATGTGCTAAAATGATTCTGATTTATTAATTAAAATGTTTGGTATGTTTAGATCACAGGCGCCGGACATGGGATGGGCCGCGAGATGGCGCTGCGGTTCGCGCGGCTGGGCGCTGTCGTGATTAGCGTGGACATCAACCCCGCAGGCAACCAGCAGACCTTCAATATGATCAAGGAGGAAAAGGGCAAGGTTTACAAATACGAGTGAGTATTATGAATTAACGAGTTCGGCGTCACATCCAACTTTGACTCAGTGATAAACGTGATGACTGGGTAAAAAAATAATTATTAAAATTAGTCCGTAAGTTGGATTTTATTATCAAATTGGACACATATTTTTTGTCAATTAAACAACAAATGACAAAGATAAACGTTGTCAAAGTTCGGGAGAGGGGGCCGTGACGTCACTTCTCTCATGAATGTGTATACATTTTTATGTGACTCGTGCCGCCCCTTGGTGACGTCACGCGGAATTTTAACGGGCTATATCTTCAACAATTTTTGTTTAATTGACAAAAGAAAAAATACGTCTCTGATATTTTTTTATAGTCTATTTGACGGACTAATTATATTTTTTTATCAACATTCCTATTCCGCGGAACAGCACAAAAGCGGCGCAAATATGCTAGTGGTTAGCAAATTTGTGCCGTTTGGAGTTGAGATGAGACATTGGGTCGGTGGGGGACGGGAACTCATCTAGTTTTCAAAAATCTTTCTGGGCATCTGGCGAACGCGACGCGTGACCAAAATGCTGGTGATTATTTGGCTCAACGTATACGCATTGCCATTCAGCGTGACAATGCTGCCAGCATGTTGGGCTGCCAACTGGCAGAGGATCTCTTTAGATCTTCAAGGGTTTATGGATGATCCAATTGCTTTTTATGTGCCTAGTACCTACAAGTTTAAATATGGAGTTTTAGCTTAAGTAAGTACATAGTAATGTATTTTTTTGTAATAAAGGCCCTGGCTCTTGTGTAAAAAAGTTGACGAGTTGAAAATTAGATATTAGTAAAATTCCCACTATTCAGGCATTTGGCAGACGTCTCCTAGTACTTAAACAGTTTAATTTTTACCACCAAAACTGGGAAAATCGGGCGAAGGCCTATGCTCAGCAGTGGGATACGTCAAGCTAATAACAACAATAATGTCATAAAATTCAACATCAGGTTTTTAGATTATTGCCATAAGTATAAGTATAGAATTTGTCGCCTACCTTATTGAAGAAGAGTGTCTTCAATAACATTATCGAGTGATAATGTTTCTAAATGTCTTCTGATGTTCTGTTCACAGGGTTGATGTGACTGATCGTGCAGCAGTGTTCAAGATGGCGGAAAAGGTGAAGGCAGAAGTGGGTGATGTGACTATCTTGGTCAACAATGCGGGCATTATGCCGTGCAAGCCGCTGTTACGCCACACCGAGAAGGAAATCCGCAGCGAGTTTGAAA
Organism: Hypomecis punctinalis; assembly: GCA_949316475.1. NCBI lineage: Eukaryota > Metazoa > Arthropoda > Insecta > Lepidoptera > Geometridae > Hypomecis > Hypomecis punctinalis. The sequence continues at coordinate 4,100,404 of OX438798.1, forward strand.
TTAACGCTCTTGGGAACCTCTGGGTGAGAATCATTTATCTATATACCTACACCGACAGTATAGTGGTGTACAATCTGGCCGAGAAAGTGAAGCGATGGGCAACGTGACCAAATTCGAGAATGAAGCATGAGATAGGCATCGTGACCATTCTGTTTGACAATGCGGAGAAATGCCGTGTAAGCCGCTCTTGCGCCACACGGAAAAGGAGATCGCAGTGAAATATCAACTTTATTGAGAATCTCTGGGTGCAAATCATTTATCTACTCGTATAGGTACACCTTTTTACTTAACTACCACTAAATACAAGACTTACATAATCTAAAACTACAGAAACCAATACTACATAACAATCAATTGGATCATCCATAGACCCTTGAAGGTCTAAAGATAATCCAAATGCTCAAGCCCACTGCCAGTTGGCAGCGTGCCCAGCATTCGGTCAGCATTGCCACACTGAATGGCTTACAGCGAGAAGGGAATCTGCAGCAAGTTTGACATTAACTCTATTGGGAACCTTTGGGCGAGAGCCATTTATCTATGTACCTACCTACACCTTTGGTATACATAGTAGTGCTCGGACATGAGAGTGACTTAAGAGCCGGGTAATGTAACCATTCATTCTGCTTCACAATCATACCATACAGACCGCTGTAGCACTACACCGAGAACGAAATCCCCAATAAGATGGACATCAACGTAATCTGAAACTCTGGTAGAGACACGTCGACCCTTGCATGCAACCAATAGAGTGGCGAGAATTGAAGAGAAAGAAAGAATTGGCCAAACGAGAAAAGCTAGGGTGAATGACGTGACCATCCCCAAATGACTTTAAAGTAGTGCAACATCTGACAGCTTTATCGCAAACCTCTCTATACAACTGTGGAATCAAATAGGTTTTTGAAGAAAATAGATGACTTAAGGCAGACAAACGACTGGATGAATACCGTAATAATGCGTGTGATGCAAAAATGATAACTTAGATATATCTGTCACACACAAAAACACACACATAAACGGTCACAATGTTAGACATAGCTCATCGACTTTCGCATTTTTATTGATGACATAGCTGTATCTATTCATATATTTAAATTGAGATAACATTTACTTTTCAAAGAAATGCTAGGACCTTTCTTGTTTGTTATCAAACCAAAATTGATTTATGTTATCTCTTTTTCCTCAGACGCTGCAAGCTTTCCTCCCCGCCATGCTAGAGCGTAACCACGGTCACATCGTAGCCATGTCTTCCATGGCTGGCAAGATGGGGCTCCGGAACCTCGTGCCGTACTGTGGCACCAAGTTCGCTGCTAGAGGCATCATGGAGGCGCTGGCTGTCGAGCTGTATGAGGACCCCAGACCGACTGATGGAGTGAGTAGCCATTAACTAAACTAAACCACGGTAATGGTATCTGACAGTATTCCGTCTTCATACGAACGGTCGGAACGCGAATCATACCTACGCGCTTCGAAGCTCGGTATACACTCGGTAAACCAACAGTTGCAGATGTGCCGTAGTGACGAACGTGTGGGTAATAGGGATGTTAACAAATTTAAATGTACAAAAATAGAGTTAGTATGAATTTTCCCGCTAAAACACTAACAACTGTCACGTGACAGAAATTACATCACTAACCGCAAAACATAACTCTATATATTAGAAAATGCAGAGAAGTACCAGTCTTTGACAACTTGTTTTGTGGTTAGTGACGTAATAAGCCAATACCGGTGTTTGAACTCCCGTGACAACAGATTACAAATACATATAGCATTTAAAACCATTTTTGATAAATTTATTAAGTTATATAAAATTATAAAAATGTGATTTTCGACATTCTAATACAAATTAAATACAAATTATCACAAAATTAACACTAAACATTCATCATCATCATCAGCTTATTTCACTGCAAGGGATATAAGCCTCCTCCCCCTTACGCCAACTATCCCTGTCCTGTGCCAGTCTCATCCAGGTGTTGCCGCAAAACTTTTGGATGTCATCACGCCACCGTTTGTAAGGGTCTACCGGGACTACGCTTCCCGTCACGGGGCCACCATTCAGTCAGAGACCTGCTCCACCTGCCATCATCACATCTGGCTAAAAATTTAGCCAGATATGACACTAAACATTAGTTTGTGAATAGTGTTTACATTCCTATTGTAAATAGCGATTTACCTACCTATCAGGCGGGCAGCCCTAGAGCGTGATACGTACAGCGTGGCCATGTGGGGCTGTGAGAACTTATTTCAAGAACAGGGTCAGGGTACTGTCTCTCTGTCGGAACTTAAATGTATTCGCTCACGCGAGTCTCGATAATACCCAGTGTCGGGCAAATGAATGCACATGTATACCTCTAGAAAGAGTTAATACAATTCGCTATCTTGGGGTCATTATCGATAGTCAACTTAACTTCGCAAGCCACATAAAAACATTAGCAGGTAGAGTCAGAAAGCTGATCGCGGTATTTAGGAACATAAGGCACGTTGCTGACAAATACATCCTAAAAACGACGTATTATGCACTTTGCCAGTCTTTGATAATGTACTGTATCGAAGCGTGGGGCGGTGCTGCTAAAACACATTTGTCAGCTTTGGAAAAAGCCCAAAGAGCAATATTAAAAGTTAGCAACTTTCTCCCCTTCAGATACCCAACCTTAGACCTTTATCGGGAAACGGGCGTGCTTACAGTCAGACAACTCTTTCTATTGAGGATTATTTTAAAACAGCATAAGTTGTGTCCACAAACCTCAGAAACCAAAACTCTCACCAAACGTCGTACCGATAAGGTGTTCAAAATACCTAGCTCCAGAACGTATTTCAAACAAAGATTCTTTTCCTTCCTTGGGGGTTACATCTATAACAAACTATCGGAACAAGTGGAACTAAGAAAGCTAAATAAATTTTCTCTGAAAAAAACTGTCTCACACATACTACAGAAACTATCATACCAAGAAACTGAGAGCCTGCTCTCAGTTCTAAGATAACTCATCCACACACTTCACTCACTACATACTTTATACCGGAGACTCTACATTTTGTTTTGAGGTATTTATATTGAAATTAATTATATTTTATTACATTTTAATTGAAATTTTTGACCAATTATAATATAATAATCATTGTAATCAATAAGAATTAAACATTATTACTTTTTCAATTTATTGACAAATATTTGAATATGCTGTGTACTATTAAATTAACCAATATTATATTGAAATTACTTGAATAAGCACTAATTTATAAACATTATTCTATTTTAATAAGTCTTGTTAAGGGAGCACAGATCTCCGAAATACAAGCTATGCTTAGTTTGGAGATCTGAAGCTCATTGTCATATGTTATTAATTTAATGAGTCAATAAATGAATTTTGAATTTGAATTTTGAATTTGAACTGTTACTGAGACTAAACTTACAAATCTTTCTTACTTTTTTAACCGACTTCAAGAAAGGATGTATGTTTGTTACAATTACTCCGCCAATTATGAACCGATTTTGATGTTTCCATATTGTTTCATTGATCATACTTCAAAGATGGTCTTATTTACTGAAATCGACTGAGCCGTTTTCGAAAAATCAATATAATCATGTAAAAAATCCAATGACACACCGATTCGTATGAACTATTCGAATTCTGTACACGCATCGACATTTTTTTTGTTTTGAACACGGTTGAAGTTGGTTGTTCCGTTATTAATGAAGAATAATTATGAAGCAAAGATCCTGAGCGGGAGAGATGTTAACATTCAAAATTCATTTGTTGACTTATTAAAACAAATTACATTATCTTAATATCGCTCGCAGCTTGTCACAAAATAAATTGTATAGCAATTTAAGCGTGTTGTTGTTATCTCGATAATTATGTTGACGTTATCATGCTTGTATCTATTGCAAGTTGTTTTTACGTCCTTTAAAATATTGGGCACTGCAGCTCCATCAAAAAGAACAGAACCTAAATGCGCTGACGCGTCTCCACGAAACGTCAATTTAACATCTTTTACATACAGCCCTTTATTCAGTAACAAATTTCCCATTCAAAAATTGCTCAGCGCTGCATTTCTGCTTTCTTCTTGAGTGCCTAGTGCACTCAGAGAAATCTCACTGCTACTCAAAACAGTATTGAATATAGTAATTACTTATGTCTTTTCTGTCTTATGTGTTTAATATCCACTTGTAGGTATGTACCTGCATATATTATGTTTTCTTACCAAGTCACTGACACCGACGAATAGTGCGGCTTTGCTTGCAGATAGGATTTTCGCATATTTAAGGATATAAAAATGTACCAATTTATTTTATTGTGATTGTACCTAATAGACTTGAGACGGTGGTGTTACTATGATTGATTAATACCTTGATCACTGACACATCTGTAACCTTGATAATATGTAATTATGTAGTATTGCAGTGCAGAAGCCCGTGCTCTACAGTTTCGTTTAGTAGTAGAGCCATTCTTATCTAAATCATAGTTTAGGTCACAATGATACAAGGAAAAGAACGGGACTCCTTGAAGAAGACGCAGTACAAGTATCCAACAACGAAACATATGGCGCATCAGAGGAGGATCATATGTATATGCCAGCAACCCAAAGTCGTGCTCCGTTGTTTTAAGGAGCTCGTCTATTTGAGTAAGCTGTATTCCCTATGCACAATACACGCCAAGCGAGATGTCAGTACAGATCAATTCACTCCCATTTAGAATTAGTAAGTTCGCAGGTAAGTATAGGCCGGATGGCTAGCCCTGGTGTCAGAGTTATTAAGCTGCCTGATCGATGGCATCTGACATGGCTAAACGGTTAAAACAACCAGGGACCTACAACTTAACGTGTCAGCCAACCCACGGTAGCGGTCACCCATCCGAAGAATGACCGTTCTGAACTTTGCTTTTTTTTTTTTTTATTTCGAATAGGTTTGCGTTTGACTACACACTGCCTGATGTTAAGCAGATGTGCGGTCTAGGGTGTAGCACGCTTACCTAGAAGATACCTATTTACTCGGGATTTGAAGACACTCACGTTGTACTTTAACGGAAAGCTTAAGCTTAAGCTAAGTGCTTAATGCTTGACTCGTATAAGAAGGCTGAATTAAAAGATGACTCTATCTCACGTTCTTTTCTCGTCATCCACAGATCAAATTCACAACCGTCTGCCCGTACATAGTGGACACCGGTCTCTGCCACAAGCCCAACATCCGCTTCAAGGGCCTGATGAAGCCGATCACCCCCGAGGACGCCGCCGACCAGATCGTCAACGCTGTCAGGAGGAACTACGTCGAGATCACTATACCTAGCGACATGTATTACCAGAATAAGGTAAGTATTCGTCATCGTAGCCTTTCAGACATCGGACGTCCACTGCTGGACAAAGGCCTCGTATCAGAGCCCCAAAACGACCTGTTTGTAGCGGTTTGAATCCAGCTACGATCTTGATAAGGCCATTCGTCTAGCCTGTAGGTAGGTCCAATATACCTATATATGCTCTCCGCTTGGAGTAAATATTTTCTCTGCTTACACAGTGCTTGCTTGAACTTTTCGACCCCACCGGTCATCAGCCCTCCGTGATATGTGCTCTGCCCACTACCATTTCAACTTGGCAATCCGCGACCTAGCGACATAGCGGAGTTACCTACTTAATAAGGCCCATAGCATAACTAGACTTTTCTGGGTCTCTAAGTTGTTTTGGCCAATAGATTCTGCTGGGGTATTTTTTTATGCTGAATAGGGCTACATTTGTCCACCAACTCGCTTGATGGAAAGCAAAGTTGGAGCTGAAGAAGGAGTATGTAGACCTAGAAGATACCTATTCACTCTTGACTTGATGACATCCAAATTGTAATTGTCAGGAAACAATGATGAAGGCATGGCATTCCAATCCCTGGCGGTCCGCATTATGAAGGAAGAAACGAATAGCTTAGTACGAGCAGGCGGTACGTCGACTATGTAGGGATTGTATTTATACGACTTCCGGCTTGTTCTGTTGTGAAAAGGAGATGAAGGAATCATATCGTGGAGTCCGAGCGCACGAAAATGCCGAAATGAAACCTGTAGAAAATTGCCAAACACGCTACTTTACGCCGTGTTCCAGGGTTTTCAGTTTGGAAGCGACAAGCTCACTATCCCCAATTATCCACACGGCACGACGTTCAATCGAATCTAAAGCTTCAAGCTATCGAGTATAAATCTTAAAAAACTGAATATAACTGTTATTTTCAGATTTTCCAACTGATGCCGTCCGATGCTGGGAAGGTGATGCTGGACTTCATCCAGACTGGCTTGGACCCTCATGACTGAGCTGATCATCCTATAATTATTTCGTATATCTATATAATGGACATTTTCTAGGATATCATTGTAATCACAATTATGACCTACCTTTATTTTGATACTAGCTGACCCGGTGAACTTCGTTTCACGCAATTTCTTAATAAATTATAGTTATTCTGATGTAGGTACTCGTATAAGCATCATTATTGCAAAGTTTCACCTCAACCCGTTCAGTAGTTTTTACGTGAAAGAGTAACAAACATCCATACACAATCACAAACTTTATAATAATAGTAGGACTATCCCTGATATTACGGGTAAGAGTTAAATGGCTTTAGAGCCTTTAAATAACGTATAAAAGCTAATTTTTCGCGATTTCAGCGTTGGTTTCATAGTATAAATTGGTCATAATCATGAGTATGATGATATTCTAGATTAGATGACCTAGAATATGTCTAACACCACTGGACATAGGCCTCTTATAGATTTTCAGTAAGAATTGGTTTGGAGCGGCTTGTGTCCAGCGATCCAGTCAGGGTGATTGTGTAAAATCATTTATACTATAACTTTTAACTACAGTAAGACTCAGATAAATACGAGTATGGTCACAAAGTTCAAAGACTAAATATTATGCATATTTTTATGAAGCTAAGTCATGACATGTCAGCTTTTTTATAATCATCATTTTTGTAAGATTGCAAATAAAAGTCAACTTTATCATTATATTACCATTTTTGTAAGAATGTTAAAATAAAATGTGTACCTATATGACATTGCCAGTCATATTTTATTTCTTGGTATTAAAATTGTAATTATTTTTTTTACATTTTGTCTGACGCCTGATGGTACAAAATTATTTAGGAATATGTTATTTAGTAGATAGATAGATAGATAAACGCTTTATTGCACACCAAGAAATAACCATAATAAGAAGAAATAAAGATACAAAAACAGTGTAACAAAGGGCGGCCTTATCGCTAATAGCGATCTCTGCCAGGCAACCTTAGGATGGAGAGGATTAGTACGTAGATGCAATTAACTGCCTAACGTCTATGAATTACGTAAGATAATTTTACCAATTTTGCGACACCTTCCCCTTAAAACGAAAAAAGTCATATTTTAATAACACATCAGTCGAGAAACAAAATTTTTACCTACACATATACATGTGTACACATACACACCTGTACATAATCACATTATTCTTGCAACTAGATACGATTCCTTATTACGATTTATTTAGCAAATAAAACAATCATCGATCAAGCTGCAGACTCACAACCGCTATCAATACATTTCAGACAAAATAAATATTTAAAATAGTTTAGTTACAGATTTGGTATTACTTATTTTACTAACTAACAGCAGTTGCAGTTTTCTTACAATGTTTTACTTAATTAAAACATTGTAAGAAAACTGCAGACTCACCTCCAAAGAAGCATATTTTATGGCGTATGTTATCCACCAAACTGCAGTTGCGCCGGTGCGGTAAATAAAATATCAAAGGCCCAATTAATGAGTAAATAATAATACGGCCTTAGTAGGCTCTACTATCTAAGTATCTACAATAGTAGACTAACGACGACATGGTGATACGCCAAGGATAACTTACTTTCTACTCAGGTACTCGCACTAAGCGTAGGTACACTTGACGTACCAGCAAGCAAGGCGTAGTTGGTATAGACTGGATAGCCAATTAGGTGGTAAAGTTCTCCAATGGAGACCGGCAAATGCAGTGAACGACTTCTACTGACGCGAGCATCAATAAAGAGAAAAAATGCCAAGTCAATGGACGAGAGGTTGACCGGCGACTTCAACTAGAGCACACTGTATGCTGTATGTAAACATCTTCAAACCGATCTTACCGGAAATCCACAGAGATCTAAGTCCTATGTAGACGTCCTACGGCTAAGATTATTATGCCTCGTATCAAAAACAGAACTATACTTATAGTCCGAGATCCAACCGCAAGAACATCCCGCCCATAGCGTACACGGTTCATACCAATTTTTTACGTAATTAAATGAATGGGAGATTACAGCCTTGGCCAAAAGTATTAGGCACCCTGTATTTTCACTCTATCTTCTAAACTACTTTCACTCCTTTTTGGCATTTTTAACAAAATTAGGTGTCAATTTAATCACATCAACAGAAATGAAAGCTTGTTTACTTGTTAGAGTCCAGAACACAATTGACCAAACATTGACTGATAAGATCGAAAGTAAACCGAATCCCTTGTTTTTGGTCACCAGGTGTTTTATGACCTTAACAAAGAGCCGCTTGATATTATAAGAAGTTAGTAATGACCCCGGTAAGTCATTTAAGATAAGCACTCAGTTATTGGTTAAGTAGTAAACATGCATTTTGATTTTTTAAAGGTGCCTAATACTTTTGGCCAAGGCTGTATATTTAAATAGGGTTAATTGCCTAGCGAAATGTAGACGCAAGTTTTTTTATTTTTTAAATTATTTAAAGAAAAACATATCCATCGATTGTTTTTTTTTATAAATGTACTGAATAGGAGAATACATATAAACCAGGTTGCCTTGCGAATGTGGCTGCCAGTATTTTTGATTGCAAAAAGTTTGATAATCTTTTGACAAAATCTTTCATCAAATTGGTTTGAACCGTGTGCGCTATGAGCGGGATGTTCTTGCGGTGGGATCTCGGGATATTATATTGTTTAAAACTAAGAAATGAATCAGTATAAAACGTATTCTATAGTAGGAACACGACAAGTCCAATCAGTGCTCATCTGACGATCATGAGCCTATGTCTTGTTTGTCAACGTCTTGAGGAAAGTGGCAGCGTGACGCTTGGAAGGTAAACATTGACCAAAGGCTTCTAACAGCAAGGGCTCTTGATCTACTGCTTGCCTGAGAAAACAAATAAAAATAATTCAATTATTTTGACTAAGTAAAACAGGCAGTAAGATTTTAAAAGGCTCTTTTATTATGTTGCTATGTGATTTTATAAGGCGTTATTTTTTCAACATCCAGAACTTTAGACAATCATAATAAATCCAATCAGGTACAAAAAAATCTACATATAGAAGAAAAACTTGATTTATAGCGGAGAATTTGTCCAAAGTCAGAAATTGATAAAAAATCGAATTGAGAACCTTGTGATACAGACGAAAAAGAACAGAATGTAAAACGAAAAGAGATGTGAGTACCTAGGACTCCTAGGAGGCTATTTGATCTGTTGAATGAAAGCATAATCTCGCCGAATGAGAGTATCTATAATTATGAAATCAAAAAATAAATGTAATATCTCAAACCTGTAGTCTTCAAGAGAAACCTTCCCGTCCTTATCGATATCCAGCTTACGCAGCACCAGCTCCACTAAGTCGCGCACGCCCTCGTCAGGGTCTTCATCACCTGGCTGCTTCAGGAGGGAATTCCTGGAACAGATACAGTCGTACTCGTTGTTCTATTTTGTTTATCTAACTAGAGGTTTTTGACAACATAATGAGGCAGCGAGGTGGGAGCCTTCAGTTAGCGTTTAGATCGTACACGTTAAAACAATGAATGAATGTTGGTCCTGGGTGAGGCCCAGGAACCAGGTCTCAGCGCAGGGCCACGCGCTCCCGCGTCACCCACAGTCGCTCTAGTATGGCTCCTTCCGTGACCAGGTTCAGCAAGAGTCATTGACATCAGAAAATACTTTAAAGACTCACCTAAGCAGGACAAACATCTCATCCTTCGTGATGAACCCATCAGCATTCAGATCGTATACATTAAAACAGTGAATCCGTCTCTCCTCGCTGGTTCCTTTCAACATGACGCTGAGGCCCCGGACCCAGGCCTCGAAGCGCAGAGCCCCTTCGCCGCCCGAGGCCCCGCGCTCCCACGTCACCCACAGCCGCTCTAGTATGGCCTCTTCGGTAACAAGGTCTAGAGTGTTGTGCATGACGTCGCGGAAAGTGCTTTGGTCTATACCCTGTGAATCAAAGAGTAGAAGACTGAGTGTATTCACTGGAACAAAAATTGGGAAAAAAATTCACCGACACTTTGTATCGTAGAGCTGGAAACATACTATCGGACGCGGCTGACGGACGCGACTGACAGCCGCGACTTAGCAGAGTGCACAGTCTTAACTTAAAACATCCGGCGCGCCAGATCGCTCTTGGACGTCCGAACGCTCATGGTCGTCCGAAGGTGACGTCCGTGACTTATGTACGATAGTGTGTACGGCTCAGTGTACTTTCATAGTCTAGATACCTATCAGTCGCGGCTGTCAGTCGCGTCCGTAAGCCGCGTGCGATAATACGTTTCCGGCTTTAAGCGGTAAGAACTTAGTGTGTAAGCAGTAACTACTGTGTTTCAGATTGAAAAGTAAAATCAACAACGATTTAGAGCAACATGAGGTTTTGAGATTCGAATCGCCAAAAAAACGCACACATTTGCTAGTGCTGTGTTATTGAGCTCCTTGCTACTTTGTGCTCCTAGTTATTTGACTTTCTGAATGGGTCTTCTATCATCATAGTCATCTAGTAATATTATAAATCCGAAAAGTTTGTTGGTTTGTTCCTCTTTTTCTCGCAGCAACGGAGCAACGGATTGACTTGATTTTTGGCATGGATATAGTTCAACGGCCGGAAAGTGACATAGACTACTTTTTATCACGAAAAAATAAAAGGTTCCTGTGGGATAGCACAAAAGTCAAAATACCACGCAGGCGGAGCCGCGAGCAAAAGCTAGTAGGTAATATAAAGCAAGAGGCAAGCATATACTGTTCGTCTCGTTCCTCAATAGTATAAAAAAAAGAATACTACATCACCGTTGTTTTCGGTTTACCTTTCAAATCCGGTTAGAGTATTATTCAATATTCAAATGGACGGTAATCACGTGAAATACTGTACATATTCAAAAAACAGCCAGGTCACCGGGAGCTTATATATTTACATACTCATAAGTCATATCTCATGTCGCGTGTACTCTCTTTCGTTTCTCATTCTACGTATCTTAGTCATGTGATTCTTTGAGTACAGCCTTATTTCGCTCATATTTTATGGCTCTGGGTCAATTACCCAAATTTACCAAGTTTGATTTGAAATCGGCAATTTCAGGCCAATTTACCACGTGGAACATCGTGTTGTGATCACTGTAACGACTTCTTTTGATGACAAACGCTCGGGACATCACGCAGAGGTCACGGGAAATGGGGGTTTTTATTCCAATATATTGGGTATTGCGTGCCTTCATATAATGCTGTGCAGGGTCGGTAGTCGAGCTGAGTATTCAGGGCCAGTATAATAAAGTTGTAATAGTACTTTAACGGTAATAACATTAATTACTTATTATCATTGTTTTAATAATAAACTTTCGTGTGAACAGTTTGATTCATACCAAACTGGCTAATATACCTTTTTTTAAACGGACAAAAGTGCCTTTATTTACTACAATATGATACAATACTACTTTATATGCTAAAACTACCTACACTACTAATACGTAGAAATCATTGCATTCATCAATTGAATCATCCACAGACCCTTGAAGGTTTAGAGATAATCCAATAATATACCTATGTAAGTATTTTCTGTGTAAGAGAAGAGGAAAATATCTACCGTATTAGCTAGTTTGGTCTAGCTAGTCCTAGTACATTTTGCTTTTAACATCAACGGCTGAGCCATTTTTGATAAATCAACAATAATGTGTAAAATGTAACATAGATCCGTGCGAAATATTTGCGAATTCTGTACACGGTTGTAGTCAGTCATGCTATTTATTTTTCAAAAAATAATTATTTATTAACAAAACAAAAATATTTTACGTTAGATTGGAGTTACTCGACAATTTTTATAGATTTTATAACACAACTAGCTGCCCGTCCCGGCTTTGCCCGGGTATGATTGGCTATACATATACTTACCACGTAATGTAGGTATGCGCCACACACATGCTAGACATACCGGATGAAACATTATGATGAGTTAAAACCTACCCAAATCGCGAGAGTTTCCGTAGTCTTAAACTGTTCGAAGTTTATGAAAAAGAGATAGTAGGTATTGGCATATCTAAATAAAAGTGAGTTCGTATGTGTTGGGTGGCTGTACATAATATATAGCCCTGATTTCAGAAAATGACAATGATGAGAATGAAAGCGACGTTAAAATATTACAGACCCACAGTCTATACATTCTACCCATGTAAGTTAGTTTCTTGATCTTGTCTTCACTCGAGAATTTTAAAAAACATTGGACATCAGTTCTACTTCTACGAATTGTGTGCCCTACCTAAGGCCTCTTCAACTTGCTAACCCAAAGAGCTGTGATGGAAGGAATCGAAGCGCTGGCATCCAACGTGTTCCGGACGTCACGACCAGATCTTAGATTCACGTGAAGACCTTCGCTACACTTGCCAATACATTGTCTACATTCGAGAACTTTAAGGTCGACAATTCGTTTCACATACTATGTGTAGGGGCGTAGCTACCGCAGTATCAGCCGTGTCAATAATACGGAGCTCCCGGGCTACAGGGGCCTTAACGTGTGTAAGCAAAACCTAGTAAAATGTTATCCACAATGTCACTTAATCTCGTGCTTCCCGAAAAAAAATCATCTCGTTTTTTCCCGGGTTAAGCATTCTTCCAAAAGTTGTCCTAAGAGGCTGAAATTTTATAACAACTGAAATCGTCTTCAGCTAGACTTACTTAGCTGATATAGGTAATTATATTCTATTCATTATCAATTTCCTGAAAAAAAGGCAAGAAAAGTGTATATTTGTTTGTATATTTCATTTGAATTGTTTGGCTAGCTCAATTTCTAGGAGGAAGTGACAACTTATAAATAACCGTCTAACCACTAAAGTTTTAACAGTACAAATTGTACGGCTAAACAGTGTTTAAATCTTTTGCGGTAAGGCGGTATATATTTATTTCAATTTAATGCAAGCATATTTGTTTCTTTTGTGAGAAATGAGTGATTTGGGCTCCCCAACTATGTTTGATTCTGGGCTCCTCCAAGGCACGCTACGCCACTGCATACCTATTTACTACCAATAAAACATTAATCGACACACTAATGGCGGAGATATATAACTTTGGTGGTCTAGTGGTAGTAACGCCTGTCCTACAATCGTGAGGTGGTGGGTTCAAATCCCGATCCTGTATCAATGATTTTCTTTGGAACTTATGTATGGAATTTCAAATCATTGGCTTTTCGGCGAAGGAAAATATTGTGTGGCAATCTGCACCAACCCACGCTGGGCCCTGGCACTGGTGGTGGATATGGCCCAAGCACCCTTCTCAATTCTCAATGACCCGTTTCCTCGAATCTCGAGGTTATGTCACCTAATAAGTGCCTGTAACCGAGCACTTTGGCATCGCGCGGCGTTGTAGTCGGCTTGGAATCGCCTTACGACTAACTAAAAAGCCTGCCCACTGCGTATCTTGGGCAGGATTTTGGCTCGGACACTTTTTTCACGATTATGACTCTATAGATATTTGCTCGAAATGAATTTTGTATTATGTACATTGTACAAAGTACATGAATTGCCAAGCGGAGTTAGCGGCGAAACGAAACTTTTATAATACTTACATTTTTGAACTCGTAATATCTTTGGAATAAAATGTCTGAATTAAATAATTTAAAAAGTTGCATAAAGCTATTGAAACAGTCTTGAATATGAAATAATTTATTTTGATAAGGATTAATACCAAGATACAAATTAAGATCCTTTTCCTGCGACGGTATTTCAATTAGTTTTTAAGAATAAAAGAACAGTTATTACGGCTTAACTATAATAGTTAGATATATGCTGTCGCGACATTTTTTGTAAATTATGGTGTGTTCTATAAAGTCGTACTCTCGTACCTTGAGATCTGCAGATAATTTGACCCTCGATATTCCTTCCCACAAAACCTCCTTCTACAGTTCGTCGTTTGCGGTGAAGGCTGTGAACCTTTGGAACGAATTGCCTCTAGATATTAAGCGTGCACGCTCACTGGATGCATTCAAACGTCTTGTAAAAAGTCATTATCTCTGTAAATGATTTGGTACTGTATCATTTATTTCATTCTGTTATATATGTACTTCATATATTTTATGTATGTCTATCTATGTATTGTCTATTTATGTAGTAGTATTATTATGTGTTAGGTATTGTGTGTAGTATTAGTATTTAGGTCTATAATATATTGTTGTTGTATTTATTGTACTCCCCGTCAATTATTTTGAGCACATTCCTTTCCGTACATGGGTTGCCTGGAAGAGATCGCTTCCAGCGATAAGGCCGCCTAGTGTTGCACTACCTTAAGAATTTCACTAATGTATTTATTGTTAGTTTATTTTGTGTGTACAATAAAGAGTTATTTGTTTGTTTGTTTTGTTTGTCGTAGTACATTATTTTATTCCATCATCAATAGTTTTCGCAGCGCACGCGACGTAAGGAATTTTTCAGGTCTTTTTTTTACACCTTATGTTACATTATTGGAGTTTTAGTAAGGATCCCTAATTTTTTTTTAAATATAATATAGCCTATGTTACTCGGGGATAATGTAGCTTTCCAAAAGTGAAAGAATTTTTGAAATCGGTTCAGTAGTTTCGGAGCCTATTCATTACAAACAAACAAACAAATCTTTCCTCTTTATAATATTGGTATAGATAATACCATCTCGATTGACAAAGTCCGTTCCGTTCGATGTCTGTAAAATATGTCACTCGAAAAAATAATCTAAGTAGGTATGTCACTTTAAAAACAAGATCAAATCGATTGTCTACTTCAAATATACAAAAGACTGTTTTCAACCGTTTTCCAAGAAGTGATAAAGTACCAAAGCTACAAGCCTTCAACTTTTAGCAAGACCCATCGAGTTTGGCAAAAAAATGGTCCACAAATTCTACAATCCGTCCCTGTAAACAGCGATGTTTATGGCCCGGCCCGCCGCGGCTTCTGTGGCGAACTTTTCTAGTACTTGCTCGATGACTTTTATGACCTAAACCTAGGTTTCAGACTAGTCTACGCACACGCTGGTTTGACTTTGTGTAAACATTGGCTTATAAGTAGGTCTTTAACTTTGACTTTGTGTAAACATTGGCTTATAAGTAGGTCTTTAACAGTTAGTAGTCTCGTTTAATTGGAAGGAAATATGAATTGATATTTTTCTATTTTTTTTTAACTAAATTGA
The DNA here is from genome assembly GCA_949316475.1 of Hypomecis punctinalis. Classification (NCBI taxonomy): domain Eukaryota; kingdom Metazoa; phylum Arthropoda; class Insecta; order Lepidoptera; family Geometridae; genus Hypomecis; species Hypomecis punctinalis. The sequence goes on from OX438798.1 coordinate 4,115,793, forward strand.
AATGTATCAGGCTTTGCCTATTAGTGAATTAGTTTGTTTGTAAGTAAGTTCTTATAGACTGGAAGGCTAGCCCTGGTGTCAGAGTTTTAGTTTAGTTAGTAGTTTAGTGAATGCTTAGTCTGTTTTATTAGCTACTCACCTGCCTACACGTTTAAAAATTACAGAAATCAGCTAAATCTAATCTAAGCAAAAAATATATAGACGATTTTTAAGCTATTTAACCTAATTACTCCATTTAATTTAAAATAATATAATAAGAAGTATTTACAACGTCTTTAATAAAATTTTTCAGCCCTTTGGGTTTAATGCTAATCTAAGAACCAGATATAACAAGGCAAGTATTTTGTTCAAGCGCCGCGTTTTTTAGTGCTCAGATAAATTCCTAACAAGGCGGCTAATAACAAAACAAACTCCTAGCTCAAATAGATTTAATTTTACAATATAAAATGAGAAAAATAGTTAACTTCTACGAGCTAGGGATGTATATTAATGTCCATAGAGTAAGTAGTTAAGATACCGTCAAGTTAACACCTTGAGAAATCCACAAGAGCCAGACTCCACCTAAGTGAAGTGGAGAGGAGTTACAAGTTTCTGAGCTGAGGATTATAGTCCTTAAGTCCATTGACTAAAAGACATATTTGCCTTATACGGGCCCCGGCACGTAAGTTGAACCAAAACTCAGTCTCTCCCTTTCGTTTGTACAGAAGGAAGAAAGAAAGAAAAGAATGGTAGTTATAGTTTAGGAATCAAGTGGGCTTGAGCATTCGGATTAGGTATCTGTAGACCTTCAAGGTTCCGTGAATGATCCAATTACTTATTATGTAGCAGTAGTCTTATCATAAGTAAGTATATAGTAAGGACGTAGACATAGAGGCAGACCACCAGCCCGATATGGTCAGTCAAACTTATCAAGAGGCAATGGATGAGGCTACTAGCACAGGACCGGAAAAAATGGCGATAAAGGGCTAATACTCAGCAGTGGGTGGAACAGGCTGAATAGAAGAAGTATTGTATTTGGTTATGGTCAAGGTATTTGCGACAGTTAAAACTTACATCAATCTTCGGCGGAGTGCCGATGGCGGAGGTAGGCGCCGCTGACTGCGCCGCCGTCACCAGCTTGCGGTACATGCTGTACAGAGCCTCTAGCTCAGCCCTGTAGAACACACCACTTTTTGATCCAAATTCATTCCGGTAATATAACACTTGACTAATAACTATAAAACTTACTACTTGGATCCCCAGGGCACCCCAGAGTCAGGGATACTACGGAACTTACACAAAGACAAGAATAACTAACGCACAAACCATTTTTAAAAGATATTTAAGATATTAAATACCTATATTATACAAAAGATATTTATTTTAGATACTACATTTACCAAACATCTAGGCATTCTAAGTGACCGGTAATCGAACTGAGATGAAACTGTTTTATATAGATTATAGATACAGGGTTATCCAAAACTGGTGTACTAACCCGAAAGGAGGTGATTCAGACCATCATTATGTATTACTTTTACTGTCAACCCGGAATTCGAGTAAAAAAAAACAGTTTTTTCATACATTCTATCGATTATGAGTAACAACTTTGGATTGAACAGCTGACTTTCTTTCTCTAATTTTGGTTTGGTCCCATAGTAAAAGTTGTTTGTATCGATGATTTTATTCACCCCCTTTCGGTTTAGTACAGGATAGTCAGATAACCCTGTATTGAGCTTCCTACAGTAAGTAAGTATATCCAAAATTATCTGGGTTCAAACCTTCTCATACGGAATCAAACTTTAGTAAACATTTAGTTACTGGCTAAATTTTCGATAGGAGAAAGCTTTCGCACTTTGGCAACACGTTTCCAAAAAAAAAACTGAACTCAACCGTCTAATCTAATCAGATTATGGTGTAGCTTTTACAACTTTTAAAACTTATTCAACCATAAAAACTCACTTAGAAAAGTGCGTGATTTTGAATAGAGCCTCTAGGTGCCGTTCCTTTAACTTTCTGTTGGGCATAACTGCTTCTGATCTTTTAAATATATAAATACAATTATTTATGATACACAAATTTAACTTAAAAACAAACAATAGACAAACGTAACATTAAATTAGCGGCCTTATTGCCTGAAGCCTTCTGGCTCCGCTGAAAGTCTCGCGTACACTGAATATGGTTTACTTTCGTAGCGGCGTAGCGCGAGTAATACTTGCTACGGGCTACGTCGTAACCAAACATGGACGAATAAAAAACGAGATCGGTTACTTTGTGATAAATATGCATTGAGTTTTATTTGCAGGATGGTGCGAATAAACTAGAACTTGAATATTTTTAGTCACAAATAAAAGTAGTGTCAAAATGCTATTTTATTTCATTGCTCTTCTAAAAAAATATGGCATAAGTTTAGTTAGTAAAACACTAAAATAAGTACTGTGTAAGTAATAGACAAAGGATAAGCTGTCTGTTGAAGTCAAAGCTCTGCGGGTCAAAGCCTGAAATAACTTTCCTGCTACAAATTTTGAAACTCAATCTTTGCCAACATTATAAGTCCGAAAGTGCGTTTGTTAGTTTGCTTGTCACTTTTTCACGCAGCAAAGAAGCTACTTAATCCTTAAAATGATATCTTGAATATCTTAAGAGAGCTTAGGCTACTTTTTTTTCTAATATTATGAGGCGAAGCCACGCGTAAAATGTAGTTCCGTTGAAACGACATGTCCCGTTGGATTATTATGCTCAAGGCAAAATAGATTACAAGAAGGATTATACAATATACAACGGTTTGATTCAAGCATTTTTTGTAGAGCAATCATTATGTTCGTTCGTATAAGAAGAGATTCTTGACGTTTACCAACTGTCGTCGTCGTCGGTTTTCTGCTGAAATACAATACTGTAATCTATTGAAATGTTACATATTTTTTGAGATTAAAGTGCATTTTTCAGAGGAAACAATTTTATTTTTTAGAAATCACGTAATTAGTGTATTGTAAAGTTATGTGCAAGTTTTTGGGGGTGCAACTCTTATCCCACAGCCGCCATCTTGAAAATAGAGGTATTGTTTAATCTGACAAACTATGTTTCATAAAAAGTTTATGGCAACATTTTTGGTTGCATATAAAATTTTACAGCTGATGTAATTAGTCGTAAAATTATAAATAACAAAGTTACATGCGGAAATCGACGAAAACTATTAAACATATATTAGTAATTTTGCATAATATTCTCAATCACTTTTTTATGTGTTTAGTGCTTCGTTTGGTAGAGTAAGCATTTCTAATGAATTGCGAATTCATTTCATTAGAAATTTTTTTTTTTTTTTTTTTTATTTCAAATAGGTTTGCGTTTGACTACACACTGCCTGATGTAAAGCAGATATGCGGTCTAGGATGTAGCACGCTTACCTAGAAGATACCTATTTACTCGAGATTTGAAGACACCTACATTGTACTTTAACGGAAAGACAGACTTAGGCAAAGCGTTCCACATTCTGGCAGTTCGTATGAGGAATGCGGACTCAAAACGCTTTGTTCTAACGCGTGGGATGTCCACCATAAAAGGGTGGCGCTTTGGTCGCGTCTGTCTAGCCGTACGATAGAAGAAAGGGGCAGGTGGGACTAGATCGTGCAACTCCTGGGCGCACTCACCGAAGTGTATCCGATAGTAGGCAGACAGACACGCCACCCTACGTCGATGCTCAAGACTTTGCAGCTTCGACTCAGTCAAGGTTTCGTTGCCTATCAGCCTCCTGGCTCGCCTTTCAATGGACTCCAAAGCCTCCAACTGGTATTTGGCAGAGCCATCCCAAAGGTGAGAGCAGTATTCCATGCAAGACCTGACTTGCGCTTTATAAAGACTAAGCAGTTGCTCAGGTGTGAAATACCGTCTCACCTTAGAGAGAATACCAAGTTTTTTTGAGGCTAATTGGGCTTTTGACTCTATATAAGACCCAAAGTTGAGAGTCGATGATAGCGTAACGCCTAATAGTTCCAGACTGTTAGTTACCGGAACGGATACACCACGGAAATCAGGAGACAGTTGGAAGGGCCTCTTTTTGGCCGAAAACAAACAGCTTTGAGTTTTCGTGGCATTAAACTTGACCAGGTTAGCATCACCCCAGTCAGATACCGCCTCCAGACTCAAGTTGAGCCGTTCGACCATAGCCTCTCTGAGTGACTCGATCTGTGCCCCGCTCGTTCTTGCTTCGGATGTGTAGCTCTCCATGACTGTACTGTCGTCTGCGTACCCAAAAATACCAGGCTTTAGCAAGTCGTTAATATGCAGTAGGAAGAGTGTCGCAGAGAGCACAGACCCCTGAGGAACACCGGCATTGATAGCCATTTGGTCTGACGAGCAGCCATCAACGACAACTCGTATCGACCGATTCCTCAAGAAATCTGATATCCATGTGCAGAAATCAGCAGGCAGGCCGTAAGATGGAAGCTTGCCAATAAGGCTCTCGTGCCAGACCCTATCAAAAGCTTTCGAGATGTCCAAGGAGACAGCCAGCGCCTCCCCGTGCTTCTCAATGACCTCACTCCAAATGTGTGTGGCGTACGCCAGAAGGTCCCCAGTAGACCGGTTTCGGCGAAAGCCGTACTGGCGGTCACTGAGTAGGTCATTTGCTTCCAGGTAGGCCAGGAGCCTGTTGTTAAGAACACGTTCCATACTCTTGCAAAGTATGGACGTGATCGAAATCGGTCTGTAATTGGCAGGGTCAGCACGGCTACCTTTTTTGGGTACAGGCTGCACGTTAGCAAGCTTCCAAGATTTGGGCACTTGACCCGTCTTCAGAGAGAGGCGAAAGAGGCGGGTCAACACAGGCGACAGCTCAGGCGCACAAGTCCTTAGTACAATAGCTGGAATACCATCTGGGCCACTGGCCTTATTCACATCTAAACTGCGGAGAACTTTGAGAACCTCCTTTTGCCGGATATGTATTTCACTCATTGAGGTGCCACAGTTTGGCAAAGTTGGAGGTCTCGCACTACCGGGGTCCAGACGCGAAGACTCCGCAAATTGAGATGCAAATAAATTTGCCTTCTCTACCGCGGTATGAGCCAGCGAACCATTGGGTTTCAGCAACGGAGGCAATGAAGGGCGGCAGAAGTTCGCTTCGACTGATTTAGCTAGGGACCAGAATGCCTTGCTACCCGCAGGGTAAGAAGCAAGCTTGTTCCCTATTCGACTAATATGCTCAAAGCGAGCCCTCCGCATAACCTTTTTGCAGGACTTAGCAGCCTTATTGTAAGTCTTCTTCCTCAGATGTATGTCCTTCGTCTTACGGTTACGAGCATCGACCCAAGCCAGGTATGCCTGATGCTTTTGCGCTTCGGCACGTCCACATTCAGGCCCAAACCAGGGCCGAGCTTTGTTGGACAGAGGCACGTCCGAAAATGGGATGAAGTATTCCATGGCGGTACGAAGCACGTCTGTCACGGCATCCGCGCACGAAGAAGGATCATCAGAAGAGAAGCACACAGGCTGCCAAGGATAAGACGCAAAGAAACACCGCATCTCATCCCAATCTGCCAACTTGTAGCGCCACACCCGCCGTGACCCTTTTGGACTGGGGTCTGAAGGGGAGTAGACGGATACGGATTTCACCAGACAGTGATCAGATGTACCTAACGGAGAGGCAATCGCCACTGAATATCGGTCTGGATCAGTTGTTAGCAGAAGGTCCAAGCAGTAGGCCGTATGCGAGTCAACATCAGGTACCCGTGTGGCGCCATGAACCAGCTGGGTAAGACCTAGCGTCAAAGCTAGCTTGCGCGTTTCAAGCCCAGCATGGTTTGTGTCCAGGTATGGGTGAAGCCACTCCTTATGATGGCCATTAAAGTCCCCCAGGATCACTAATTGGGCCGAAGGGTAGCTGAGCTGAGCAGCATCCGCCACCTCACTGAGGTAATCAGTAAGTCTAGTTGCCTCCCGGTCTCCGCTATGCGATCGGTATACACAGGCATAGACAATCTTCTCTATGCCAGTGTCCGCCAGAGCCCAAAGCACTGAAAAAGAAGGGTCTTCAAACCTTCGAAGACGCAGAAAACAAATGTCATCCCGGGCGTAAACGCATACACCCGCACGTGGTTTGAAAAGATGCTCCAGAGAATACCCTGGGTAGGATAGATACGACACGTCGGATGGACCAGCAATCTGCGTCTCCGTGAGAAACAATAGGTGGGGTCGTTCTGTCTCAAGATGATGATGGACAGGCGTGAGATTGGAGTGCAGGCCCCGAACATTGCACAGGTGCACTTTGAGTGAGAGGGAGTGCTGCCGCTGTGTATACGTTCTTTTTCTTTTATTGTTTCTCATGCTTGCGGAGTAAAGTAGGTAGGAAGTCAGCAGTGGAACGAGGCGTCACACTAAGTAGAATTCAGTGGTACAACATACAAACCACACACATCTATGGGAGACCAGCCTGGAGATCGCGGGGACGCCCGAGCCCCCCCAAGGATGTCCATCGGGCCCTCTCGTCCGGTCGCCAACCGGCACGATGGCGCATCCCTGGGATTTTTCGACAGATGGCGGGGCAGCCTTTCATGAGTGGCTAGCTCACTACTTGGGCCCCCTACTATCTGCGGTCGGCCAGCGACAAACCGTGCCTCGGATCCCGCTGCCCTCCACGGCTGGCCGTCCGATGTGGTAATCGATGTGTGCACCGTATTCATCCACCAGACGACGCTACTGTTCCGACCCAACTTCCCGGTTGACGTCACCAGACTTCGCGCCGGAACACGATCCCAAGAGAGCCGCTTGGCGGCGCGGCTTAGTCTGGTGGGTGGTCTCTCGCCACGGCTAAAGCCTACCACCAGAATGGTTGTTGCCTGGTTAGCACCACCCAGGACCACGTGTGGGGGATAAAATAAATGGGTTCCTACCCACGGACGAAGGCAACTCGGTCCCAAAAGTTACATGCGGAATACTTACTCTACCAAAAGAAAATCTACACTTTTCAAAACTACACTTGTATATACGAATTGATGTTAATTGAAAAGGAACTAAAAGTGAAATGACGACTTTCAAGAAATAAGAAGTTTAACTATGCCAACCGTACTGTACGACCGCTGCAAGACTGTTGCTTTTTACCATGAAAATAGTGAGGGATGACTCTATTCAGACATAGACGACCGCGGTTCCGGTTCGTGACTTCCTGGTATCTATTCTGTATTGTTTATCAAGATTTATTGCCGTGCGGAACATAAAAGATATGACTAAGCAACTAATTCGATGAAGGACGCAGCTGAATAAAAATTAAATTAAATTTTGGGTAGGTATAGAAGATAACGGTTTTCGGGACTAAATTCAATTTATAAATTTATTCATAATATAACTGTGTATATTCTATATATTTGGGTAAATACATATTTATAATATGTATAATATATATATTCCCTGATAGACCGAGCGAGCGAAGCATCTCCGTTTCTAGACTAAGCAAAATTTTCTTTTGTTTATCCGGATGTTGATCCTACTGTACAGGACGCATTTTTCAAAAAATCTTGACGAAACTTGGTACACCGGTTCTATATATTTTTGTTTTTTTTTTTGTATAATATATATATTCCCTGATAGACCGAGCGAGCGAAGCATCTCCGTTTCTAGACTAAGCTAAATTTTCCTTTGTTTACCCGGATGTTGATTCTACTGTACAGGACGCATTTTTCAAAAAATCTTGACGAAACTTGGTACACCGGTTCTATATATTTTTGTTTTTTTTTGTCGTCGGTTCATTTAAAGTCACACCATTTTTTACCGCTTCGCAAAGTATTCTTTCAAACTGGTAGTCGAAAAATAGTTACACTAATGCAACAAGCCAAGGATCAAAACGATATTCTTAGTGATATCATTGATCAACAAAAAAATACATATACAAACAATTTAACAACAATTACAATATGTTGTTTTTAAACTATCGCGATTTGAACACATTATTATTATATACTACGTCAGTCAGTCTACCCGTGACCACGGTCGATGGCCGAAACGTCGGGATGATGAGGTATTTATTTATCTCGTAATTTTAGTGCGCGATTAGTCCCGTAGTATATATTCAGATTCAGATCATTTATTGGCCATTTATAACGTGTCAGTCATACAAGGCAAGTCAGTTTACAAAATTAAAATATAGAAACTATGTAATTTAAAAATTCTTAATCATAAACATTAATAATCAATAGTAAATAAAATAATAACAAAAGTCAAATTATTATAATAATAAAACAATTACAATAAATTTAAAATAACGAGATCAGCTTACAAATCGAATCATATAATATATCGATACCTACTATAAATGCAGTTTCGCGCGTAGCGATTTGATAAACAAAATGATTTAATAATTTAAATTTGTGGAAGATGATGAAGATTCTTTGCTCACGGAACCCAAAAAGTGATAAATATAAACCCACCTTTCTAATGCAAATGGCTTGCGATTTAGATCCTTATCGGATAAGCGCATCCAAGACACGAAGGGAACAAATTGTGAGGAAAATACGAAATTAAATCTTTTTCAATGGCCCAATAAAAACTGAATAAGTTATGCATTGATTCCCATTTTTGGGGCGCCGGAAATGACTCGATTCGAAGGAACGAACAACCTACTTTACTTTTTATTTCGTATAAGTTTGCGTTTGATTACATACTGCCTGATGTTAAGCAGATATGCGATCTAGGGTGTAGCACGCTTACCTGGAAGATAACTATTTACTCGGGATTTGAAGACCCACGTTGTACTTTAGCGGGAAGACAGACTCAGGCAAAGCGTTACTTACTTCTAAATTACTCAGTTGATATTAAACGTGTGGTTTAGGAGTAGGTTATTCATCGTCATCATTTTAGCTATAGGAGCGCGCAGGTACTCTATACATTTCTAAAAAGACTAGTTGAAAGCAGCTTGCAGAAAGTCGAATCTTGCGGTGATGACATAAAGTGGGATTTGTGGGAGGGATGATGTATTAAGTCTAAGTAAGTAGTTACTCCAAATATTATTCTTATTAATGTTGCTCAATAATTTAGATCTGGGGAATGCAATAGATTGTCATGTCGGAAAGAAGTTTTCGAAAACATTTTTTAATATCACAACATCATCCACGGAAACAAAGAGGTTCAAAAACAACATATTAAAACACAAAACAAATGACCACTAAGTAAATTTAAGTAAATTTTAAAAATTGGAAAAATATAGAACAGTTAGTTTCCGAAAACCTGCTTTATACTTACAGTTTTTCTTATTCTTTGCTATTAGTTAAGTATAAATTCTGTGGAAAAAGTTTTTGAAAGTTGTTTATATAAATTGTAAGTATTTTAATAATCTCACCTGTTAAACCTAGTAGTCCGGAACAGCATGTCGAAGACCTTCTGCGGAGGGCGGGCACCGATGACCGGTGGTTTAGGCTTCGGCTTCGGCTTGGGCGCCGCCTGATTAGCTGCAGTAGGGCGGCTGCGCTCGGCCGCCGCCCGCCCAGCGGTCAGGAACAGGCGGACGCCGCGAAGCGCGATGGCACTGGCAGCCATGCTGATCTGCTTGTTGTCGCCCATCTTGAGTGGGAGTATCTGACCAAACGTTCCAATGTAATAATTTTTTTATAGGTTCCATTGGTAGACATCTTAGGTAATGGAAGGATGGATGGTAATATTTATAATGGATTAATAATTATAATAATCTATGCTCCCATCAGCCGTAGGACGTTTGCTGCTGGATATAGGTCTCCCTTATGGATTTCCAATAAGATAATTTGGACCAAATAAGCGCTTTAGAACCTGTGGTCTTGATTATGTCGTAGGTACACCTAATCAGTGGAAGTGCTACGCTGAGCTTGCCAGCAGGCTTAAATAATCAAGTTCCCTGCTGGGATTCGGCTTCCCTTATAAAATGTACCTATTTTCTATAAATTTCCCAAAAATACGATTGGAAGATTTCATCTAACAGTGATATTCTAAGGTCTGACAGGTTAAGTTCTGCACTTGCCGGTAGGTACGTGTTCTCGGATCGAGAACGTCACAATCATACGTGCTATGTGCCCTACCCTCTGGCATTCCCACATGCTTGTCTATTATATGCAAGGTAAGCCACTATCTCTCGCTGGATTCCAAATCTCAAGCACAAAGGTAAAAAAGAAACGAAACGACCCAATATTAACGAAACTGCTACAAAATTCTACAAAAATTTATATGATGACACCTGCTGTGAAGATACACATTCTCTACTGCATGGGAACGAAGATTATATACCTCCAATATTAGAATCAGAAGTGAGAAAGGCAACTCTTTCTCAGAAAAAATTTAAAGCTCCCGGAGAGGATAAAATTACAAACGAAATCCTAAAAGCTTGCATAGAAGCTTTTGTCCTATTTAATGACATTCTTGATAAAGAAATTATACCAAAACAATGGACAACATCCACTATCATACTGCTGCACAAAAAAGGCGATGAAGACGATATTAATAACTATAGACCGATCAGCTTGACATCAAATCTATATAAAATATTCTCTAAAATTATACTAAATCGAATCAGTAGAAAACTAGACGAAAATCAGCCCAAAGAACAGGCTGGATTCCGAAGAGACTTCTCAACAATGGACCATATCCATACCATAAAACAAGTAATAGAAAAAAGCAATGAATATGGAAAGAAATATTACTTAGCCTTTGTTGACTATAATAAAGCGTTTGACTCCCTAAAACACATTCACATTTGGAAAGCTTTAAAAGAACAAGGCTTAGATACAAAATACATAAGGGTAATAAAGAAAATATGTAAAAACTCTACAGCGAAGATCCAAACCGAGAGAGTAGGGGAAACATTTAGAACAAAAAAAGGAGTAAGACAAGGGGACCCCCAATCTCCAAAGCTATTTTCAGCTGTGCTGGTACACATATTTAGGAAAATGGATTGGGAGTGCTACGGAATAAATATAAATGGAGAAAAGCTAAGCCATTTGAGATTCGCAGATGATTTGATTTTAATTAGTTAGACTCCAAATGAACTTCAAGATATGTTATGCCAACTAGAAAAGGAAAGCGAAATTGTAGGCCTCACTATGAACATAGAAAAAACAAAATTGATGACAAACCACATAAAATCGCCTATTTCGTTAAGCAACAGTGATATAGAATATGTTGACCAATACACATATTTGGGTCAAATTATTTCACCAGAAGACCAAATGCAAAAAGAAGTAAGCATCAGAATAAGCAACTCTTGGAAAAGATTTTGGTCTCTAAAAGAGATTATGAAGAATCCACACATGAAAATTAAGGAAAAATCTAAAATATTTAACTCGTGCATATTACCATGCATGACATACGGAGCTCAAACCTGGAATCTCACCGATAAATGCAGAAAAGCACTAAAAGTCTGTCAGCATAAGATGGAGAGGAGCATCTTAAACATCAGACTACGAGACAAGATTAATGTAACTAATATTAGAAAAAAAACTAAAGTTACTGATGTTACATATGCAATAAACAAACTTAAATGGAACTGGACGGGCCATATGATTAGAAATAGGACAAAAAAGTGGTCAAAAGATGTCACTATGTGGTACCCTCGTGAAGGAAAAAGGAAAAAGGGACGACAGAAAAAGAGATGGGAAGAAGAAATCAGGAAAATAGCTGGACCACTATGGAGAAGAATAGCTACAGACAGAAAAATATGGCAAAATCTGGGGGAGGCCTTTGCCAAAAGGCAATCTGATACAAATGTTACTGATGTCTCAATTTGAATTGTATATAATATACATGTATGTAAATATTATTATCACTATCCACATCATTATTGATATTAATTTATTATAAATTATGTAATGCATGCAATGAAATTATTATTAATAAAAATTTGAAGTATGAAAATGTATGTAATAGTTAATTAATAGTATCAGAAATAAAGGCTTTTGTATTTGTAAGCCACTATCTACTTACGTCTATACTACATAAGCTCTTATAGGGATCTCCTCATATCTGATGGGCCTATATTTTATTTCACAAATCGTTTGAGTCAAACTTAGCCGAGGTAGGCTGCTACGTCAAAATAAAAGATAATGTGAAGGTACCTTCTACCCCTTTTGACCTCAATAATCCCTTTACTATTTAGCTCACAAAAGAAATGGAACGTATTGTACTATTCACTATGTCGATAATAGAATCCAGGCCTACGAGGCCGCAGTAACTTTATGAACTCTCGCATTATTTTATTACTTTTACAAAAATTCATTGCGTGCATTACAAACGGCGCGCCAGCTCTCGGGAACCGGCGATTTATTGATGTTCAGACACATTTACATCACGAAGAATTTATGTATGTTAAATTCACTTCACTACAGAGTTATTCAGAAAACGAGTACTAACCCGAAAGGGGGACCATTATTGTGATCAAGTTTTCGTCACCAACACGGGATTCAAGAAAAAAAAATCGGTTGCTTCATAGGTTCCTCACATATTCATACAAACCCAAAATAAATATTTTACTGTTAAAACCATATTTACATGTAATATTACAAAAAATTACAAATTACAAAGTTACAGCAAATTTAAAAATAAATTAAGCGTCGTTCTATTCAATTTTTTAATTATTGTGCGAAGAACTTAACACTACGACAAACCTTTGCAAGGTTTTTTGGTGTTACTTAAATATATATTTATATTGTAACCTTTTGTTGATAATAACAAAAAAAATACTAATAATGTCAATCTCCTTGTTAAAATAAAAGTGCAAGTGCAGTTTGTACTAAATACACTACATATATAATCTAAAACTGCATAAACTACTACTACATAACAAGCAATTGGATTATCCACAGACCCTTGAGGGTCTAAAGATGATCCAAATGCTCAGCCCACTGCTAGTTGGCAGCGTGCTCAGCATGCTGGCAGCAATGCCATGCTGAATAGCAATACGTATAGTGTATACGTTGAGCTTGAGCCAAATTAAGCTGAAGTAAAACTTGATATAAATATTAATACTTATACATTTCTTATTATTATATTAATATCTTCAGTTTTAGGACAAAACACCCTAAGGTCAGAGCCCAGAGCAGAGATCTATAGGCACACTAACCCAAAAACCCTTATTGCCTATAGGTCTACTATAGAAATCGTCGTTATAAACAACTTTTATAATGTGACTGACTCTGAAATCGCGAATTTAACAGCTATTCCATGAATCATAGGTACTTAGCAATAAACACAATAAAATTTATAGGAAAACTATAGGTACTTATTAAAAAAAATGCTGAACTAGTTCTCAGATTTCAGTTTCAGTTTAAGGTGCCTTACACCACTGTCACTAAATAAAATAATAGTCAAAATAAAGAATCATAGCAATTTTAGTTCCAAACAAATTGCTATTTAATTTGATTTTACCATAAACCCCATTGCAGTAATTTGAAACTACAGCGCTAATTAAATTTAAATTAGACAGTGGCAACACTAAATTATAGGGGAAGAGAACACGCAATATAGTAATTAAAAACAAATAGTTCCTTGCAAGTGCAAAACTATCGGCAACTAGACAAGCAATTAACAGTTCTGAAGGTAGAGTAGGTGGTGCGAGGCACCGACTTTGAAATAAAAGCCTACCTACCATGTAAGTACCTTCCTATCTTTTATTCCTTCAACCTCCGCAACTAACACAACAGCTTATAACTTTGAAACCTCTGAAACGATTTTGATGAATCATATTATCTAAAAACACTCCGGACTAATTCGTCTTTCAAGCAAAAAGAGTTACGGCATCGTAGCTCTTTTTCATCCGGATTGTTTTGAATCTTGAGTGTAAAAATTGTAGAGAAATATATTTTTTTCTTATTATATTGATGAGAAATATAGAGCTTAGCGACGGTTTTCGATGTATGGTAGACAGGAGATTCTTATTTTAAACTAGCGTCCCGCCCCGGCTTAGCACAGGTGTATTATATTATATCTCTTAAACTACTCTACCTATTAAAAAGACTGCATTAAAATCCGTTGCACAGTTTTAAAGATATAAGCATACATATGGACATACAGACAACGGGAAGCGACTTTGTTTTGTACTATGTAGTGATATGGCGAGATCAGGGCTCGTCGTCTGATAAGTAAAATTATTATTTAGCAGATTCTATAATATCTATCTCCTGGCTTATGCATATATGACCTAGTTTTCACCCTTCTGTACTAGAAAAAAATCGAAATCAGAAAAAAGATGCAGAAAAAGAAGAGCCAGACGAAATTCGGGGGTGTTGATACAGCACATCAACACACATTACTTATTAGCAAAAAATATTATTAATTTTGTTGTAATCTCATTGTAAATAATATTCAATGAGATTACTACAGTAAATTTTTAGAACTTTGTTGAAAATATCTGGTAAGATACCTAACATGAACTTCGAAATTAGTATATTTTGACCAAACTTATAAAACATTTCATAAACTATAACTATTAAAATTAACCTACTAAATTAAACTATAACTATTAAAATTAACCTATTAATAAAAACTAATACTAAACACTAAAACTTATATTACTAAAATAAAAATAAAACTAATCTAAAAGACCCGGGGTCGTGGCCAGAATGCTGGCGGCGTTGCCTCGTTGAATTGTTTTACTAATTTTTTGACCAAAGTAGATGCCAGCATTCTGGTCACGTGTCACCTCTACCAGTAGAAAAAATAGTTTCAAATAGTTGTTGAGGATCATTTCATAGACGGCACAATAAATGAATTTGAAGACTCTAGATATAAATGTTAAGGTGAGAATATACCTATTATGGTCTGCAGATACGGTGGAATATGTATATATAATTTATGTTCCTACTTTTATCCGCAAAGTTTGTCCCATAGTCCCATCATGCATGTGATGTGCATCAGTATGTAAATGACAGCAGTTGCACGCGAACTCACATGCTTTAGAATCACTATTCATCATATCTGATAAAACGTGCACTTTGCGTTTGACTTTCAAACTACAATAAACCCTTTACTTTTTTATTTTCGTAGTCTTTAGCTTCACATATGACCGCCCTTGGCAAGGACGGTATTTATGTTATTTTCTTCGAGCAAATATTTATAAGTCACAATCGTGCAATAAAAGTCTCCGAGCCAAAACCCTGCCCAAGATACGTAGTGGGCAGGCTTTGTAGTTAGACGTATCGTAAGGCGATTGCAAGCCGACTACAACGCCAAAGTGCTCGTTCACTAATTAGGTGACATAACGTCGAGATTTGAGAAAACGGGTCAATTGTGCATTATTTAGTGTAAATATCTAAGTCGGTACACATGACGGCGCTTGGATACTTTCATACAGGGACTGTGGCTCAAAGGTTATTTTAGAAAAAGATCTTGGCTTGGCTTATGATGGCGCAGCGAACCAAATTGTATCTTGCTGTGGCCACTATTATTTGTCTTGGGCAAGTTCCTGTATCAATCCCAAGCCCGAGAAATTCTTTTTCTACTTCTTCTTTCTTTATAAATAAAATCTACCTACAGCAAAATACGACGTCGCAATGTACGTAAAATCAATAGTTTAGCTAGCCATTACTGTGTAACTTATTGACTGCTACCTGTTTTCGAAAGCCTTGTTTTTAATAATGCGGACCATCTGTGTACAGAGAGTTAATTTGTAATTTGGCATAGTATATTGGCATTTAGTTTCAACGAATCCTGCATAAATATTTTCTATCTAGCCACCAGTTCAGCACAAGTCAGATAGAGCAAAAGAAAAAGCAGACATAACATTGTACTTAACCGAGCATTTTCTCGCAATATTATTGAAAAAATATTGAAACATCTACAGCACTAATGCCTTCCACCCTTCCGCCGATCTAATCGAAGCTACTGCAACATGCAATCACGAACTGATAGCATCATTAATGATTACACAACTGAAAACCTCTAGCTTCCACCGCCCTACATTTTCAGTTTCACAAAGTTACAAGCAAAGTTAAAAGCAATAAGCGCGCTATGTACTAAGTTTCTTATATACCAAGCGACGTACGTCGGTACGTACTCACCTGTGCTTTATAACTGTACACTAACACACACACATACAAGCATTACATATGATTTATTGTTAGTTCATTACCCGTTTGTGCGTAAACGACGGTGTGGTATCGACTGGACTAAGCGTTGCCAGGATACCATTTTGGTGGTATCGAATGTTTTCGCCGGTACGAGATGGGTCGGCTATCTACATTTTTTGCAAAGTACAGGGGAAAAACAACGAATGTCAAAGTTTCATCGATTTTAGGGTGATAATGCCATCAACATCGCCATTAGTTTAACATAATCACACTGAAATCGAATGTTGAAATTCCATGTTTTTCGCCTATATACCATTACCTTGCTTATAGTCTTCATTTGGTAATGTTACTTTATTGAATATATTTATTTAATATATTTATATTTTTTAAATTATTTATTATACTGGGGTTTTAGTCGCGAAGCGAATAATACATTCAAAAGGGACTTGAGTAAGTATATCCGAGATCATGGCATACAAGGTCCTCGCTGCAATGCTCATGGGTGCAGCTATGGATCGTTTATATTTATTTAATGTAGGTACGATGTATACCTAATGCATCCATTCCGGTAGAAAATTTGCCAATAGGCTTAGGTAGTAGGCTGAAACATTTATCTAGAGCAGCATATTTTAAGGGGGCAGCTAGCAAAATGGCCAAATTTTGTATTTAGCTCTTTCGCCCTTTGACCCAAATAATAGGGTTGACTAGTATTTAATTAATTAAAAGTATTAAGATTACTGAATTCTGCAATTATAATTATGATTCGTACGGGATGGCGCCCGGACGAGGCACGTACGTCGTACGGAGCATGGGTAGGTAAAAAATGCCAAGTTGATATACATATGTAATAGAAACAAGAACAAGATTTTAAACAAGAAATTCGATGTCCTACCTACTTATGTAAGCATAAATTTTTTTATAATATTAAAGCAATTTTTTATGCTTACATAAGTAGGTAGGACATCGAATTTCTTTTACGGTAGGTACGTCCGTAAGATTGCTTCACGATATTTTCCTACACCGAAAAGGCAACGGTGTGAAAATCTTTACATGAGTTGTAAACAACTCCGTGGTACAATATTTATACCACAAATATCCAGTGGATAAAATAATTAAAATTCTAACATCCATCAAAAGTTCTGTAACTAACTTAAGAACGCCAAGTTAAAATCTTGTTCTTGTTCTATGACAGATCCACAAGCAAAAATTTACCTACTTAAATATCTGTGCCTAAATAGCTTTTTCCTATTCAAAACACTCTAAGCGATGCAGGTAGTGTAGGTAGGGATTGCAACTATACGATTTTTTAACCTACTTGTGAAAGTTAGGAAGAGGTTTTCAATACGACTCTACATTTTTTTGGCCCGCCGTTACCTCAGATCTCGGTTTTTTATCGTCCATTAGTGAATCTCTTTTTACTATCTTTTGAGGAATATCGCGATATGGTCTCATAAATATATATTAATTACTTTGATCAAGTATTTTCTAAACGATTTCAGAAAATTGATTATTATAATTACTGCGCCTGCAGAAATTGAGATCGCAATATGGCTACTTTAGGTAGGAGGTCGAATGTATGAACATGAAACCAGTTTTGCTCACCAACATAATATACTTAACTAGTTTTTACCCGCGGCTTCGCCCGCATGATATTTTGAATTTTGTCGCAATATCATTATAATTTATAGCCTATGTGTTATTCTGATATATAAGCTATATTATTGCAAAGTTTCACCTCAATCCGTTCAGTAGTTTTTGCGTGAAAGAGTAACAAACATCCATACATCCATCCATCCATCCATCCATCCATCCATCCATCCATCCTCAC
This sequence comes from Hypomecis punctinalis, assembly GCA_949316475.1. Taxonomy (NCBI): domain Eukaryota; kingdom Metazoa; phylum Arthropoda; class Insecta; order Lepidoptera; family Geometridae; genus Hypomecis; species Hypomecis punctinalis. The sequence goes on from OX438798.1 coordinate 4,133,607, forward strand.
AAACTTTCACGTTTATAATATTAGTAGGATAGTAGGATAGGATTAGTAGGTATAACTTATTATTAACCCCTAATCCTTATCCTAACTAGCTTACTAATAAATTATTTATCATAAAATCGAAACGTGTTTATTAGTTTGACACTCCTTCGTGCAACAAAGCAACGGATTCAGATTTTTCAACGGATTTTTGGCAAGGATAGGCTACCTTTTATTCCTGAAAGCCTCTAACATAGCTAAACGGTTAAATTAAAACCACCGGGACCCGTAATTTAATGTATTCTTCGAGCCATGGCAGCGATTAGTTATAAATGCCACCCGCGGTTATCCATCCTGAGACTGTTGGCACTCCGTACCTTACATTGATATCTAAGAAAACTAACACCTGGTCAATCTACCTTGATGCTTACTTATGAACGCTTCATTGCTACATCCCATCAACCCACAGAGAGAGTATACTGTGCAAGTGTGCATGGTACATCAACCCATCTTGCACTATAGAATCAATTATTCTTCTTCTTCTTTTCAGCCATAGAAAGTCCACTGCTGGACATAGGCCTCTCGTAACGATCTATCAATAAATATCAATAAGACCGGTTGGTAGCGGCTTGCATCCAGCGCGATCCTGCGGTCTTGATGAGATGAGGTCATCCGTCCACCTTGTGGGTGGAAGTCCTACACTGCGCTTGCCGGTACGTGGTCTCCACTCAAGGACTTTACGACCACATCGGTCATCAGTCTTCCGTGCTATGTGCCCTGCTCATTGCCATTTCAACTTGCCATTCCGCTGGGCTATGTCGGTAAGTTACCGACATAGCCCAGCGGATTGGTTTGTTTACGGATCTCTTCATTTCAGATTCGATCTCGCAGAGAGACTTCGAGCATAGCCCTCTCCATAGCTCGTTGTCAATTATTAGAATTGTTATAATTGTATTCGTTGTAAATTATTTGAATCAATTATTAGGTACAATAATAATTTAATTAGTGTCATCTAGTGGTTGTTATTGAAGTATGTAAAATATTTGTTAACAGCGCAGTCCAGCGTTAGTTTGTATAATCAGTATTTTGATTAGTGCCATCTAGTCATGTGTAATAAAATCAGTTGGAAAAATTTAGATTAGCGTCATCTGTTAAAATTATAAAACTCTTTGGAATAAACGGGATTACTGATAGCTTCACACTGCAGGTGGTGGCGCTGTCTTACCGACAGAGAGGAAATGTGAAGCTGCCGAGTAGAGTCCCTATATTGTACGGCACGTATTTGATGACACCAAATTGTACGGGCAGGAAAGTACGGCCCGTATTTCATGTCCCATGCCACCAATTATCAGGCTGTACAATACGTGTCGTACAATACTGGCCGGATATTATCACCTCGTGTAAATAATGCATAGCCCGTTTTTTGCGACCCAATAATGTACAGCATGATAAAACGTCTACCGAAGAAATACGACTACGATATACGATAACAAAATATCATGCTGTACATTATTGTGTCTCAAAATACGGGCTGTACATTATTTTCACGAAGAATATTTGCTCCCATTGGTTGGTTCGTCTATGACTTCTGACAGTTCCACAGTGATATACTAAGCGCCACACAAGTCAGCGGATGAGAAGTTAACCGCAGATGACACTTTGCCGTGATTCACTAATTATTGCACATGTGTGCACAATACCGACGCCGCATGGCATAGTGTTGAGCACGGGTGTAGGGAGCACGTGGGAGGCATGAGGTTGACGGGCGGGTGTGCCCCGACGTCTCGTCTCTCTGACTCCCGCACATACCTTTAAAGTATCCTTAACTCGTAATAAGAACAGGTTGTTTCTGGTGCTTCGCCGGCCGCTGCCGCGGCACGCTCGCTTCGCTCGCTCGACTCGTGCATTGTTGTCACTGTTCAAACTTAACCTAACCAACAGAGTCGAATTACCTTAAAGAACTCATACCTTGCTATAAATTAACCAAGATCTAGGGACACAAATTATCAGGCCGTATAATATCGGGCTTTGCAGTACTGTGTCGGACATTATCAACACAGGCCGATAATGTACGGCCTATATTTCACGGCTCAATATTGCACAGCCTGATATTCCATGGCACGGGACACAAATTATCATGCCGTACAATATCAGGCTGTACATTATTATGTCGTGAATTACGGGGTCGTACATTAATGGCTCCAGCCCATTGAGGAAGGAATCAGAAGGAGATGGTGTAATGACATTTAGATACTTTGACATGTAATAGTTTAAAAACCGAAATAATAATCATATAGGCGTCTCTTTCAAATGTACGTAATAAGAATAGACCAACATTATACAGCACAGTTTCGCTATAGTGTCTATATTTTTCGTGACGTGTCGCGCGTGCCTGGTCCGCCATATTGAGTCGAAAAACAATAGCGATGTTCTTAAAATATATCAAAAAAACTATCGATATTTTGGTTAGTTTTTATTCGTGTGTAAAATTTTGAATTTTTATTTCATGTCAAATTTGACAACTGTCATTCCAGAATTAATACAAGTAAAATGGCATGACAGGTGTGAAAGTAACAGCTGTCAAACTAAGAAGTATTATTATCTCCGTAACTATCGAAGCTAGACCATTACTGTCTTAATAGCAGTAATAACACTCAATGAGATCTATTAGATTGTTCTAATGACTGCTGTCAAAGCTTAAAAGTGAATTATCTCCGTAACTATCGAAATTAGACTACTGCTGACTTCACAAAAGTGACAGAGCGCAATTAGATCTATATTTTAAATGACACCTGTCAAACTTAAAAGTGGATTATCTCCGTAACCATCGAAGTTCGACTATTGCTGTCTTCACAAAAGTGATAGAACTCAACGAGATCTAAATTTCGGATGACAGCTGTCAAACTAAAAAGTGGAATACCTTCGTAACTATTAAAGCTAGACTATTGCTGTCTTCACAAAAGTGATAGAGCTCAACGAGACCTACATTTCGGATGACAGCTGTCAAACTTAAAAGTGGAATATCTCCATAACTATTAAAGCTAGACTATTGCTGTCTTGATACAAGTGATAGAGCTCAACGAGACCTACATTACGGATGACAGCTGTCAAACTTAAAAGTGGAATATCTCCGTACCTAATAAAGCTAGACTATTGCTGACGTGACACAAGTGATAGAACTCAACGAGACCTACATTTCAGATGACAGCTTTAAAGTGAAAAATCTGTGTAACTATTGACCCTAGACCATTGCTGTGTTTACAAAACTGATAGAGCTTAAAAAGATCTACATTTGATGTGACAGCTCAAACTTAAAAGTTGATTATTTCCGTAATATTGATAGCTGTCATCTGAAAGATATCATATCTCTCTTTGAGCTTTATCACTTTTGTGAAGACAGCAATGGTCTAGCATCGACAGTGACGGAGATAATCCACTTTTAAGTTTGACAGCTGTCATCCGAAATGTAGATCTCATATCAGTTTAGTGAAGAAAGCAATGGTCTATAATAGATAGTTATGGAGATATTCCACATTTAAGCTTGACAGCTGTCATCCGATATGTAGTTCTTATTAAGTCCTATAACTTTTATTCTAAGTCATACCTCAGTAAAGCAGTGGAGACTTTTCTCTCTTTGAGCTTTATCACTTTTGTGAAGACAGCAATGGTCTAGCATCGACAGTGACGGAGATAATCCACTTTTAAGTTTGACAGCTGTCATCCGAAATGTAGATCTCACATCAGTTTAGTGAAGAAAGCAATGGTCTATAATAGATAGTTATGTATCTCCATACATCCACATTTAAGCTTGACAGCTGTCATCCGATATGTAGTTCTTATTAAGTCCTATAACTTTTATTCTAAGTCATACCTCAGTAAAGCAGTGGAGACTTTTCTAGAGGTGTCTATGGAGTTTTGGTAACAACACGGAACGACATGATACGTCACATTATATCACTTGCCCACACTCATGCACGTAATTCAGCTCATAATCAATGAAATACCACAATTTTTCACTAATTATCACTGATAAAAGCACAACTTTAACAAAATAATACAATGAGGCGACATGTCTTTTCCGCGTTCCCGCCAAAAAACTCGTTCTACCATTCTAGTGTGGATTCTTGAATATGACAGCTGCAACCTTGACATCTGTAATTTTTAGGGTTCTGTTCCTCAAAAGGAAAAAACGGAACCCTTATAGGATCACTTTGTTGTCCGTCTGTCCGTCTGTGTGTCTATCAAGACTCCTTATCTAGAGAACGCGTAAAGATATCGAGTTGAAATTTAAACAGTATACGTATATTAATGAACTCTTGCTGTTGTGTAAAAGAAAAACTTCTCAGTTGTCGTTTAAAAAAGTTAGAGTCGTTTATATCGTAAAAAACAGCATATTTCGACATTCACAAAAATCAAAACCTACCGGGTACTTCCCGTTGACATAGAACTATGAAATTTGGCGAAAAGCATTGTCTCAGAATACACATATAGGAGTAAATCTGAAAACTGCACATTTTTATTTACATCACAAAAAATAGGGCCTCAAAATTCACAAAATATGGGCTTAAAATTCAAAGTGAGTAAATCGTATCATGAAAGGTGTCATATAAAAGAACTTCATTAGCACATGCTAAAACAGGTTTTTAATTACTTTAACAATGTGTTTGTACGGAACCCTCGATGTGCGAGTCTGACTCGCACTTGTCCGGTTTTTTAAATAAAAGTTTGCCATTATGTTTGATTCGGCTAAAATTAATTTGTGTCGATAGTTTTATCGATAAGTACGGGGAAATCGATAAGTGTAGTGTGGTAGTAACAACACTAATCCGCCGTATTATGTGCGGTGGGTATGCACGTTTTTCTCGTCGTTAGGGCAATTCCTTCTGATTCCTTCCTCAATGGTTCCACAACAAAACGAACTACAACAAAGATATATTTATCGCTCGATGTGATGTGATAATTCTCGATAAAATTGACAAAACTGTAGACAAATAACAGAAACATTGTGCTCAGGACTAAAAACTTTACGTGATAAATACTTGTGTGTGTGTACAGGATCTATTTCCAGCCGGCTGCAGCGTGTTAAAACAATTCGTGAGTACAAACTGCGCTTCTCAATATTTGGGCAAAGAAATCATTCGATTTTACGGTCTTCAGTCTTTGATAAATACACATATTACTTGTTGTACGCATCCTGTCACCTCACAAATAACTTACTTCAACACCCTTTTATAAAAACTAAAAGTGCGCTTATTTATTCTACTACAAGAAAGTAAATAACATTTATTTTGTGTACCAATTGTGTGTGTTTGTGTATAAGCAGTTGTGTCAACTGTCAATACAAAATTCAGTTTATAAATAATACAGGCAAAGCTATTCAGAATTCAAATTAAAACTTTACCTTCCTGCTATGTACTTCATTATTTAGGGTTCCATACCCAAAGGGTAAAAACGGGACCCTATTACTAAGACTCCGCTGTCCATCCATCTGACCGTCTGTTACCAGGCTGTATCTCATGAACTGTGATAGCTAGAACGTTGAAATTGTCACAGATGACATATGTATATCTGTTGCCATTATAATGACAAATACTAAAAACAGAATAAAATAAGTATTTGAGGGGGGCTCCCATACAAGAAATGTGACTTGGTGACTGTGGTGTTAGCTACAAGCTGCGGATAGCCCAATCTTGACAGGAGCTCACTTAATTGCTGCGTGAGGATTGGGTTATCTGCAGCTTGTATCTAACATCACAGCTGCCAAGTTGTATGATTCCACAAGTGGAACATTATTCAGAGAAAAATCTAACCAAGATGACATATACATCATTTGACAGCTTGTTTTATGGGCTTCTCAAAAATATCTAATTTCGATATTTTCATCCCTGCATATTTTTTAAATGTGAAAAATGAATTGTATGAAAAATAATAATACAGCTTTTTATTTTTTCTAGTTTAACAATAATAAAGTGCTTCTATCGTTATTTTACTTGCATTTGTAGCTGATTCTTCCAAATTCATCTCATAATTTGTTAAAATTAAAAATTTTAACCTTCCAGTGTGGCCAGTTAGTAGGTTCAATGTGACAAAAAGACACTTTTTTTGTCTTTTTGTCACATTGAATGTGTAATTGATAAAAATGCTCTATTTTAACAATTTGGAGATTAATTTATAATTATTTATTTATCCTAATAAATTCAATATTAATTTAAATAAAATCGTAGGGCTCTTTTTTGTTATTAACTGATGCTATAGACTCAGAAAAATATGAACTTTCTCGAAATATTACTAGTGTTGTGGTTAGATTTTTTGATTGTTATTATACCAGCCTCTATAGATTTTGTGGACATGTCTTTTAATAATTATAACAACTACCTAAAAAGAATCCCTGTGACCAGTTAATCCTACTATATTAAATGTTAATTATAATACTTATTATAATCATGAAAGTTTGTATGTATGGATGTTTGTTCCTCTTTCACACAAAAACTACTAAACGGATTGAGATCAAACTTTGCAATAATAATGCTTTTACATCAGAATAACACATAGGCTATAATTTACAGATATTGCGTTAAATAAAGTTTGCTGGGTCAGCTAGTTATAAATAAATGTGTAAAGCATTTATGCTATGATTTAATTTAAAATATACATATTTATTTCATCACCTTAATGTAATATATAGCTCTATTATGGCTTTTACTATTGTTGTAAGTCACAATCATAATCTAATGATAAGCAGGATTTTAAAAAGCAATATTGCGTATGGATTTCAACATGTTTTATGAATTTCATTTAACACGTCTCACGTACATATAATAGCAACTACATACTTACTTGTATTTTATTGTGATGCCCATATCAGTATTGTCCAGTATCTTATCATGGCAATAATATGTGGTTTATTAATTTTGGTACAGCATGTTATTGATAGGTAGATATTGTAGATAACATTGTTAAGCGAGGAAGATTTGCATTTTTAATCCAACATAAAAGGAGAATGAAGTCTAAAGCCCTCTGCTCTGTCAGAGACTCAGATAGAACGGCTTGACCAGGTTGGAAAAAACCATGCAAGCTGGGGCTTTATTTTTGAACCGATGTGCGATCTCTGCGAGTAGAGATTAAATAAAAAACGAGGGAGATCCACATACGAACCAAAGTTACCGACATAGCCCAGTGGTATAGCAAGTCAAAATGGCAGTAAGCAGGACACATAATCCGAAGTATAAATAACAAAAAGAAAGGTGTTGCTCTATTACTTGACCTATCTAAGGCTTTTGACTGTGTAGTGCATGAAATACTAATCGAAAAGCTTGAAAGTATTGGAATAAGAGGTACAGCGCTAGACCTCATCAAAAGCTACCTTACAAATAGAAGCCAATCAACAAGTATTAATATATACGATAAACAAAACAAAACTATTGAAAAAGTACAATCAGAATTTAAGCTCAGTGTACTAGGAATTCCTCAAGGAAGCATCTTAGGACCATTACTTTTTCTTATTTATGTTAACGATTTACCGCTGGCAACTAAACACCCATGTGTCATGTTTGCGGACGATGCAACGATATACATAAGGTAAACGTACCAATGTACGGACGTTTTTGAATTTCGCTGACTTTGAAATAATACTACGCTGATACAAAAAGACTTACAACAACAAAATGAATATGACCAGGTAGGGCATTTATCTGAATTTTATAATAATTTAACTTTTTTAAATTTGATTCAGCTTTAATGGGAATTAATATCCAAAATGTAAAATAATACCCAAATGTACCAAACCGCGGACGAATTGTACTAATGCGCGGAATGTCGTCCCAATTCCTGGACGCTATATAAAATTGAACTCTATTAGCTTTATATTAGAATCTAATTTGCCTTTCTATTGTATTATTATTTTTATGAACTTTAAAATCGACCCAAATCTTGGACAAATCGTCCCAATTCCCGGACGCTATACGAATTAAGACTCTATTTGCTTTACATTAGAAATTAAATTTCTTATTGTAATTTAATATTGTATTATTACTTATTATTATTACAGAATATTTTAGTTTAAGCCATTTAGAGTCTCGTATATCAAAGAAATAATAGTTTACATGCAATAAAATATATTTCAAACAAGACAAAAATCACATTATGAAAAAAAATTGCTGAAACGTTAGATAGTTAACACTAATAGCACTAGTAAAGGAACCTTATTTAGTCCGTTGCAAGATAAGCGGCTTAAATGATTCCCAAGGTAATGTATTCAGTCTTCCCATACGAAATAAAATGCGTACTCTTATAAAATTATATCCCACAGTCTCTAAGGCAACCTCAGTAGTATAGTTACCTTTAGAACACGGCGTACCTACTCGTACATATTACAGAAGTGGCGCTTCATCTGGCGGTCGAAGAATTAATGATTTTAGTCAGAAGTCTTGGTACGGCCTTTAAGAAAGAACTATGAAAAAGCTTGCCCGTTGAAAAACAAGAACTTTAGTTTTACAGTCCTAAAAAACCAATGGTGGAATAATAACCATCAAATAAAAGGTCAGACATCTCTTCAACAGAGCTATAAGCACTGATGCACCAGTGAACTGACAAGAGTATACAAATATGCGCCACCTATTAAAGGTAAAGGTATGTTTACCTTTACCATAAGCCAGAAAAACTCACTAAAAACGTTTAGCAACTCTATAGAATCTAAAAGTAAAACTACGTAAATCAGAAAAAATATGTCAAGTGACTCAAAATAAAGCTAGGCATTTGAAGACGCCTCATAGTACTTTTAAAATCTCAGAACAGAAGCAATTTGAATTGCTTCTACAAACGTACTTTTAGTGACTGTCAACTGAACTGCACAGATGGATGGGAACCACATAAATCTGGTATGGAAGACTGGGGATTTTGCAGACTTTATTGTCACATAGGAGACTCTTTTATGGGCAATAAGTACTTTCCAGCCACACAAGGCATGGGTGCCTTGTGTGGCTGGAACCAACTATGTGAAATATGTCCAGTTCTTTTCCAATAGGGCCTAAAATGATAAAATACATTTAATCGCTATATTTAGATCGTGTATGGCGTGGATTTTTCAGATATATACTCAAAACCTAGAGAGAAGTAAAAGTGGTCTTACTGCCAAAGCCAAGAAAGATCGATTATACAAATCCAAGGTCGTTTGCAAAAATAACCTTAGCTCTTTCTTATTGAAGCACATAAGAGGTAGACCCCTAGCAAAAAACGCAGTCCACAATAATCAGCATGCCTATCAATCAGAAAAATTAACGGAGACAATCAGGTGGAGAGCACTCCACCAAGTTACCCACAAAATCGAATCCGCACTGGAAATCAAACAGTTCTGTTTAGCCATCTTCATTGACATTGAAAGGGCGTTTGTTCAGACCATTTTCATGAATATTTAGGTAAGTTTGCAAAAATAGTAAATAGTGGTGCATTATCACAATACTCGCTAGCAGAATATTCAACTTTGAAATGGCAAGCACGACGCGCTCACACAAAGTCGCTCGAGTCGCAAAAGACTGCCCACAAGGAGGGATCATGTCATTTTTACTAGTTTACTAGTGGTCTAATTTGTCGCACCCCTTAACAAAGAAGTCATTGTCACTGTAGCATATGCTGAAAACCTGGTGATAATAGTATCTGGACTTTTTAACTTTCGACTTCGTGTTAGAAGATAAAATGATAAATGGTATGAACGCCAGGGACTCTCCGTGAATCCACCACTGAAATGGAGTTAGTGTTATTCACACAAAAAACCAAGAAAACAGATTTATTATGATACTACTAGGAACTCTATGTATAATACTACTAGGTTAATTCTAATCAAGGAAGTTAAATATATAGGTATCTGGCTAGGCTATTAACTTCTGTGGAAAAAATACTCGAATATGTCACCACGAAGGCAACAAAATTTTATGGCAATGCACTAAAGCGGTAAGAAAAGACTGGAGTCTAACAGATAATCAGATACCAACACGCGCAAAATACAACTATGCTAAGAGAAACGCAGAATAGCGTGCTCTTTAATTAGCAGATGTATGAAAAAGACACACTCAGCTGCTGTTGAAATAATCTTAGAGATCAGACCGCTGCACCTGCATATATACAGCAGGAATCGATGACTTCGATCGATGATATTATAGCTAGAACACAGCTCGACAGAGAAAAGTATGAGATAGTCATAGAGAACGATTTATCTGTCGATATATTGCTATCTTGGAACATATACGCAGATGGTGAAAAAAACAAGCTTGAGCTAAGAGAATTCTTTACCAAAATAAAAAACTGAGCACGAAAAATACTTAAGATAATCTTTTAAACCCAATGTAAAAATACATAGAAGCATAAACTTCAATATTTATGGTTTTAAATATATCTACGTCGTAAATCGATAAAAAAGTTTTTTCATCATGTATAAAAATACAGTATAAGCAATACTAAAACAAACTGGTTACGACTATTGCTTGAACCAGCCCAAAATAATTCTTTATTCAAAGGAATAAGACGCAACCGAATTATAATAATTGCATTTTGTACGATTTCGAAAACGATATTATTATATGCAAGGAAAAATGAGACTTATTTCAAGGCAATAAGGTCGAGATCCGAACTTTGGTACAATAGTTATTAAAGAACTGATGTGTGTCCCACTTCTCGGACGGAAAATGTGATTATTGTCCGTGCATTGGGACAAGTACGGGTTTAGTGAGTACCAGTAGGCGGATACGCAAATATTATAAATAATCATAAAAATTATGTCTAGATTATAGGTTATAATATTAGGTAATTTATCTAAGTATCGTAATAAAATAGCACACTTACTGTATCAAACTAGACAACTAAGAAATGAACTGAAGTTGATGATAAGGTAGGCACCAAATTCAGCTACTGAATGAACAGATTAACGAAAATTTTACGCCACCGCACTTTTGAGATAATTTGGTTTAAACACCATTACACTACGTGTACTGTTTTGCCTGTATAATACTTTGAAATATAACCAAGAATTTATTGTCATTCATAAGATTAAGTTAAACTTTCTTAGAAAATTACAAAAATTAAAAAACCGAGTAACGTCCGCGTTCTGGGACTCGTCCGCAGTTACGTACGTTTACCTTACCGCAAAATGGTCTAACTGAGGTAGAATTAGAAAAAGAGGTGAATACTACTCTGGAAGAAATAGTAAAAAATCTAAAATCAATTAATCTAACTGTTAGCCTAGAAAAAACAAAATTCATGCAGTTCAGAAATCTTAAAACCACCCCACTTAAACTAAATATCTGGTGCCAAGATATCGATGTGAGTGAAGTAAACGATGCGAAATTTTTAGGCGTCACCATAGACTCTCACCTAAATTGGAAAAAGAATGTCTCACAAATAAATTCAAAAATTTCTAAATATTGTTATGCACTCTCTATTTTAAGCAATATCACTTCTAAAGAGATTACACAAAATGCATATTACGGATATGTGTACCCTCATTTAACGTACGGTGTTATATTCTGGGGAAATTCGGTAGACATAGAAACTACTTTTAAATTACAAAAAAGATGCTTACGGGCTATGTACCATCTACGTTACACCGATTCCGTCAGACATCTTTTCAAGAAAAATAATCTACTGACTTTGACCGGAATATTCATTTTAGAAATTTGCATGTTTGTTAAAAACAACCAAAACTACTTCTCTGAAAATAAATCGACTCGATCGCAAATCTTACGTCCTCAACACAAATTTAACATTCGAGTAGTACAATCCAATAATACTCTGTACCATCGAAGCTCATTCAATACGGCGATCAAAGTATATAACAGCTTACCACTACACATTAAATGTTTAGATGGAAATAAATTCAAAAATAGTTTAAAGAAATGGTTGGTAGAAAATCCTTTTTATAACATTAAATAATTTTACGAATTTACGAGCTCTTACAGGAAATAATGATCTCATTAAATATATCACTTTGTTATTTGCTATTATTATAACATATTTTATAATTGTACATAATGATTAGAAATTTAGTAAATGTATAATTTGAATAGGTGTACTTAAATAGATATAGAGAACTTTGATATTATGTCTAAAGAATTGTTCTCGGAGAGATTGCGAGTAAACATATTTTGTTTCTTGTTTGAAGAAAACAAATATTGTATGTCCGTTAGGACAAACTGTTGTGTCTATAATTTATTATAATATAACACCTTTATGTACACAGTTATAAACAATAAACGTTATCTTATCTTATCTTATCTGAAGAACGAATGGCCGCTGGGGTCGTAAATTTCTCGAATGGAGGCCACGGATCCACAAGCGCAGCGTAGGACGTCCACCGACGAGGTGACCGACCACTTTGGCTTAGTTGGAAATCCAAAGGGGAGGCCTATGTCCATCAGTGGGCATCCCACTGATTGATGGATGGATATAATAGCCGCTAGGACGTATGCGTAAATGGTCACGACACCCAGTGAGATAAAAAGAGCAGGAGTGACCATAGAAAGCCAACAGAGCGATTATAAAAGTCAGCGTAGCATTCGACTGTAATAGTCAGTCACTTCAAAAATTGAACTCCAGGGGACCTATTTTTGAACTTCGCACGCCTTGAAACTTAAACTTATATAAGGACGACTTTTTTTTTCTCGAAATGTATTTAAAATTATCCATAATATCACAAAGTTTAAGAGGTGGAAAGAGGAAGGTTTCAAGAGGTGTTCGAAGTTCAAAAATAAGTCCCCTGGGGACCGTTTTGTAAACTTTGAACGCCTAGGAAAGTAAACGTAATTTTGACAGTTCTCGCGCGATAACAAGAAAGTCTCTAGATGTCTATGGTTGACACAGTCTTAAGATGGGTAATCGCGGGTGGCATTTACAACTGAGCGCTACTCGTCTACTGTGATTATAACTATTTAGCCGTGACCAAGTGTCGTTGGGCAGTTTAATAACAATGTTCGTGTAAGGTTCATACGAACTTAAATTTCCGAACATCTCGTCTCTAAAGAATAGCCAGACAAACCGGGCTCATTACGGGCACCCTCTAAGTAGCCCAGCCACCGGCCGGGCGAGGTACGTCCGATGACTAGATCCTAAGCGCGGGGCGGGCCGGTATGCGGCCACTAACGGTCCTTGAACCCCGCCGGATACAGCCCTGATAAATGCTAGTTGCCTTTTCCTTCGATCGGACCTTAGCTAGCTATCTTATACTTTTAAACGAGCAATACTTGTATATTTATATACTAGTTTTTGTCTGCGGCTTCGCTCGCGTGAGGTTTTCGTTTTTGTGCTATCTCTTAGGACCTCGAGATGCCTAAAAATAGTCTTAAATGAAGGATCTCCCTTTCCGTTGCTGTGTGAAAAAGTAACATGCCAACAAATATTTTCGGATTTATAGTATGACGTCCAATGCTGGACATAGGCCTCTTCTATGTATTTCCAACAAGCCTGGTTGGAAGCGGCCTGCATCCAGCGCATTCCTGCGGTCTTAATCCCTTGTTGGACGTCCTACGCTGCGCTTGCCGGTGCTTGTTTGATAAAACTGTAATTTGTCCATAAGGTGAAGGGGATATAATTGAAGCAATTACTCCCGTCGCCAATATTATTGGCAAGCTTTCAAATTGTTACGTTACTTGTACCGGTTGCTTTACCCGCCTAGATCTAAGACACTATGGGTTTGATTTTAATAACTTACATTGCAGTTACTGTAATTTGTGCTCTGTGTAGGTACCGATGACATAGATAAAAACTCCATAATAAAAAACATGCACATAATAACCCACAATATCATAATTATAGAGTAGGTACAGGAAATACTCTATAAGGTCTCTCTTGTTACTAAATTGAAGACCATTTTAGATTTCTAATTCGAATACCGTGGTTTTGAATCCTGAGTCACGCATCTGAAAAATAATCAAAATCATATTGTATAATGTAGCCCTGTACTGTACTGTACCAGCCTTTTTAATAGTCCACTGCAGGACGTAGGCCTACCCACGGAGGGTGTTTGGGACATATCCACCACGCTGGCCCAGTGCGGGTTGGTGGATTCACATACGCCATCGAATTTCTTCTACGGACGTATTCAGGTTGCCTCACGATGTTTTCCATCACCGAAAAGCCAGTGGTGTGAAATTCCGGGGATTTGAACCCACGACCTCACGATTGTAAGGCGGGTGTCACTACCTCTAGACCACTACGGCTATCTCTAATAATGTAGCCCTATTTTGCAGTAAAAAATTGTATTTACAGCTATTTGTACTTGCTCACAGAAGTGGTGCACTTACGAGTACTCTTTTAAGCGGATCGTATCGTCTAACTTTTCACCCAACTGAAACTGTTCAACTGCGTTGTTTTAAAAGCAAAGTGGTGAAATCTGCACCAACTTTAAGTTTGTCTTTCAGCCTCTAGCTTATCTCAAATTTCCACAAACTGTAGTGAGGTTGTAACTGTTGTTTGAAAAGCGAGTTCAAAAGGCCGATTATAGAACATTTGTGACAAACTTTATTATCATAATATTTACAAGCCAACTTATAGCACATTTGTCAAAATCAACCCACCTGACTAACAGACAACCTTCATAATATAAATCTCACAGTGTCTCTAGAAGTTTAGACAACGAGCATAATTTTAGGATACTTATCAGTAGGTATGACTATTTTTTACTATAGCACTAAAAACGAAAAAAAAAGCCTGAAAACTATGACACCAGGGTTTGCCACCCGGCCTATACGAACTGACTAACTATATGACTAACCCAAAATGGGAAAATATTTTTGTATTTTTTTTTCGGTGCACCGTAAGAACTTGTATATACATTATACCTACTAAAAATATCGTATTAAACTTATATGAACTTACGAATAACATTAAACGAAGCCAAAATTTAAGAAGAATACTGGACTCTGATGAAGTCCGAAGAGCACATTATCAAGTGAGCAAAGGAAAGGAAAGCATAGTTTCATAGTTAGCATTTCTTTCCTTTATTTTCTAAGGGAAAGCATAGTTCAGCAAAATTTTAATACAGATTTTCATTTAAAAGTGCAGCAGTGTTCTAACGAAGCTGGCAAAATCGCTTCGATTTTGACGCGGTCCTTGACCGGCATAGCCTTGCATGCAAACTGCATGACGTAGCAGCAAAATCTGGGTCGAAATCCACCTAAACTGCAATATTTACCTACGGC
The DNA here is from genome assembly GCA_949316475.1 of Hypomecis punctinalis. Classification (NCBI taxonomy): domain Eukaryota; kingdom Metazoa; phylum Arthropoda; class Insecta; order Lepidoptera; family Geometridae; genus Hypomecis; species Hypomecis punctinalis. The sequence continues at coordinate 4,148,765 of OX438798.1, forward strand.
TGCACTCGAGAGCTGGACAAAAGGTCTCTTCAGGTACGTAATTTGTATAGCCTGACTGCCTGAGTAGTAGAAACGTTATAATACTCTGGGAAGGAGCACTATAGCGCGGAAGACTGATGACCGATGGGGTCGAACAGTTCTCGCGTGGAGACCACGTACCGGCAAGCGCAGCGTAGGTAGTCCACCCACAAAGTGGACGGATGAGCTCATTAAGACCGCAGGATCGCACTGGATACAAGCCGCTACCGACCGGTCTTATTTGAGATTTTTAGGGGAGGTCTATATGTCAAGCAGTGGACGACCTATGTCTGATGGAGGGTGGATGGAATACTCTAGTCTAGGATGTAAGTACCTAAGTTTGTAAGTACAGGTCAGATGGCTAGCCCTGGAACTGTAACTTCAATCGGCTTCAAACTGACACCAGGACTAGTTCATTCGTTTTATTCATTCAACTATTGGGTGTCATAGGTACGCTTTTGAATAGTCAAACTGTCAGTACAAATATCTACTTAAAAAGATACCAATTATTTACATACACAATAAGTCCGATTACGAATAACAAAGTGGACGGATGAGCTCGACCGCAGGATCGCACTGAATGCAAGCCGCTACCAACCGGTCTTATTTGAGATTTTTAGGGGAGGCCTATGTGTCTAGCAGTGGACGGCCTATGTCTGATGGAGGTTGGATGGAATACTCTAGTCTAGGATGTAAGTAGGTACCTAAGTTTACGTTTAAGGGTACGCTAAGCTACTGGAGCAGTTATGCCAGCGGCCCAGAGCCACGCTCCGTTACTTTAAGGAGCTGGGCTGGCTCGGGTAGACGCTGGAAGGGGAAATGCACAAAACACCCCATGCGGGACGTCAGTGCAGGACTTATCGCCCCCACGTCGAATTAGAATTAGAAAGCTGTTATAGCCCCAATCAAACTTATGAAGTTTAGCTACAAGGTGAGCAAAACCCAATACTAACTGAAACTCACTTAACAATTGCGCGAGGTTTAGGCTTCAGCGCAGTTTGTAGCTCACTCCCGCCAAGAAGTTTAATTCGGCCTATACATCGATATTAGAACGCAGTTATTACAATGTAATCATAGACCAGCCTCATGCGAAGACGAGCGAGCAATCAAACCAGCATTATGTTTTTGTCAAGGCAGGTGCATCCTTTAGAACAGCCCGACCATCTTTCATAATATCCAGTTGGCGAAGTGAACGAACTATTATTTTTTTTTATCAAGAAGCTGTTTGTTTTGCTTATAATGAGATGGTGGCTCCCCTTTGACTGTAAAATGGTTTGATTGGTGGTTATAATTATAACGCTCTCCAATTACAGCATCCGGGGTAAATACAATTACCAACATCTTAGAGTTTTATGAATCTATCTTGTTTAGTTTAATATACGGTAGTTTAAACCACGAAGCTTTCTGGATGCTACACCCGTTGTGTCTAATTATAAAACTCAGGTTGAGTTTCTTCAACTCGGGTTGAGGTTGAGACACATCTCTACTATACTTTACTATACTGTAATTAGACACCTCTCTGTACTATACACTACACACTCTACTAAACTATAATTAGACACCTCTCTGTCTGTCGGTTTATTCGTCACCATCCGATTCACATATTAGTTTTCAACCTACTTGAATGTACTTGAATAAGGAGGTTCTGAAATCGTCTATTATGCGTTTGTTTTTGTTCCAATGATGTAGTTTATGTTTGAGTATGTAGACCTAGAAGATATCTATTCGCATGACGGAGGTAGGGCATCCCAATCCGTGGCGGTCCGCATTATGAAGGAAGAAGCGAATCGCTTAGTACGAGCAGGTGGTATGTCGACTATGTAGGGATAGTATTTAAACGATTTCCGGCTTGTCCTGATGTGGAAAGGAGATGAAGGAATTAGATCGTGGAGTTCGAACGCACACTCGCTGAAATGGAGCCTATAGAAAATTGCCAAACACGCTACCTCTAACACGCTATGTCTATCTGTGAAGAATATTTCTATTGTTTTTGTTAGAAACCAAGCCCCTTTACAGCTCAATTATTGCTACCTACTTTTTAATTAAGATTTTATACAGTTTTATACGTCTATTTATTTTTATATTGAATCACTTAAGTCTGAAATTATTTGTTTGGTGAGTTCTTTTTACATCTGATTTTTAAATAATAATTATAAAAGAAATGAATGTAATAAATTGTACTTTACGTTATTATTACTATTTTTTGACGAAGCCTTTTTACAGCTGACTTTTATTGAAATGTAAAACTAAAGAAGATATTTCTATTTTAATATAAACTAATTATGTCATAATTGAATTGTATTACTGTATTTAAATTTTAGTTATATTTTTGACAATGCCCTTTTACAGCTGACTTGATAAAAATTTATAGGATATATGTACGTAGGCATAGCATGTTACGAATGTTTGGCAACTGCCGACATTTTAATATTTCGTTTTCTACGAAATGCAAACAATGTTTTATATATTTCAGACATGTTAATTTATTATTTTTGTAATGTAGGTAGACTGGAAAAACAAAAGAAATGCTGTAAGTTATGACGAGTCCATAATAGAACCATTTATACTCCTTTTCGTTAAATGAGAATGTGTAAATGTAATATTATGTCAATAAATGATTTTCTACGAAGAAGCGCCTGTGTTCTTGGCGCTTTAGTTTAGATGCGACAAGCTTATCGTCCCCGATTAGTCGCACGACACGTCGCGCGTATTTCAATCGAATCCAAAGCTTCAAGCTGGTATTTATTTATATCTGACATGAACTGTCAGACGTCTTCAGGCGGCTTAAAAATTCCGGCCTATATACGAAATAATCCATTTTTAGGGTTCCGTACCTCAAATGAAAAAAACGGAACCCTTATAGGATCACTTTGTTGTCCGTTTGTCCGTCTGTGTGTATGTCAAGACCCTTTATCTCGGGAACGCGTAAAGATATCGAGTTGGAATTTAAACTGTATACGTATATCTATGGTCTCTTGCAGTTGTGTAAAAGCAAACTTCTCAGTTATCGTTTAAAAAAGTTAGAGCCGTTTATGTCGTAAAAAACCGCATATTTTGACACTCACAAAACCTACAGGGTACTTCCCGTTGACATAGAACTATGAAATTTGACGAGAAGCATTGTCTCAGAGTAGGTACACATATAGGAATAAATCTAAAAACTGTACATCTTTATTTAAATACCAAAAGAATAGGGCCTCAAAATTCACAAAATATGGGTTCAAAATTCAAAGTGTAAATCGTATCATGTAAAAGAACTTCATTAGCACATGCTAAAATAGGTTTTTAATTATTTTAACAATGTGTTTGTACGGAACTCTCGATGTGCGAGCCTGACTCGCACTTGTCCGGTTTTTTTTATTTTGAACATATAGGTTTTTGCACAACGCAGTAAATACGCAGCGACAGTAACCATAATCACGCGTACAGAGCCGCAAACACAGCTAGTTTGATATAAAACAAACACAACCCATAAATTGCGGTTTTCACACCGTAACACGGAATAAATTATGAGGTTTATTGTCTACTGCGGATTTTTTACGGCCTTATTCACAAACGCGCAATAACTTAGAGCTAAAATGTTTTACCCCGTTTTTGCGCGTTAAAAATGCAATCATAAATGTTGATGGTTTCACTTACGATATCGCATGTGCATATTATGACTTATTAGACATTAAGTGATATCTAATACCTAATAATGTACCAGGGGTTCTATAATTGATTCATTAGAACGGCTGAACGTATACGTTAATGGTCACGTGACCGAGTAAGAGCAGGGGCGAGCATTGAAAATTTATGCTTGTGCGAACGAGAGAACATAGCATGCGATACTTTGCGAGCGTTAGAAATGTGTCTAACGTTTCAAAAATTGGGCCTCAAAGAGCGATCGAGTTTCGTTCGGTACAAGAACTGAATAAAAATCGAAACTCACGTTTTCTCGGAAGTACCATAAGTACTTATACCGTATAGAAATAAATATATGTATACCTAAAAAGTTGTAGGTATCTGAATACAAAATTGTATTAAAATCGTATTAGGTAGAGTCTTATTAAAGGCTTAGTAATAAGATTGATGATTCATTATATTTTAGTTATAGGCATCGAACAATTATTATCTCTACTGCTCGATAGTTTTAAGATATAAAACTATAATGCAAGGAAAGTCAAACTGAGATGTTGCAGCGTTGTTTTTGCTTATGTTCTTGTTTCGCTTGCACTCGTTTGTATTAGGTATTGCTGCAATTATTTGTTGTTGTTTGATGTATTAGTTGCACTGGTCTACCCGTGACCACGACCGATGCAACTCGGTCGAAACGTCGGCATGATGAAGTATTTATTTATAATAATAATGTGTTCAAATCACGAAAGTTTAAATTGCTGTAATGTCTCATTCTGATTTTATAAACTCAACGCCTAATAGAAAAGCACTACTTGCGAAATCGAAAAAGAAATTTCAAAGCATCGATTTTTCATCGACATTCCTTTTCTAACATGTCTGAAACCTTTTATAGGTCTTTTTGGGAGTAATTTTATGAATAACACAACACTTACGAAAACGCCGCGACCTCAATTCCAGGCACCTATACCTCTTTGAAGAGAAAAGGAACAGAAACCTTTCCCGAGCTTAATATAAATTCAATATACAGACAGGGTTACTCAAGTATTGTTTCTGCTGTGTTGTTAGTCAATTTTATTTGTGTAACTATATGAAACTACTTTTAAATGAAATGATGACTTCAAATGTAGAAGGTGTATATTTTAATAATGGTAAAGAAACGTGCAAACAACTTCTTGAGAACGACTTTGGACAAAATATTATCTGGATCAGCAGTTTTTCTTTTGTTGCTTATTTCAGGATTGGTATAGGACCAAAATCAAAATGGGATATAATGATGAATATCAAAATTGATATAGGACCAAAATCAACATGGGACATAATGATGAATATAATGATATTCTAAAATATTATGTCTTTCGCCTAGCTAGACTACATAGAGAAACAACCTATATAACTCCAACACTCGAGTTTCTTACAATAACCTCACAACACTAACAATATCCAGTAGATTACAACCCAACCGATCAATGCAGTTGTCCAAATAAGAATCACTAAAACTTTCCACGGAAGTCCGCTTATTTTTCATAGAATTTTCGGTAGAGGCTCCCCCACTGAATATTCGATAAAATTGGTGGCGCGGTGCCTCCGTCCGCCGCGCAATGCCAGACAATGGCTCATTACTCGATATTACGAAAATAAGTGTAATTTGAAGAAGAAAAAAACATCAAGTCTGAATTGAATACCGAGAGTTCTGTACTAAAAATATAGAATTCTATTCTGTACAAAAAGTTTTATTGACTTTCTACAATGTATGAAGCAACTGTTTCTTGATATAACTGTTGGTCCCTAAGTAAAAGTTGTCCATAATGATGAGAAATGAGCAATGCCACCTCTGAACTGAAAGCCCCTGTATTTTTCAGAATAACACTTTGTATAAAGTCACTCATTGGCTTTGTTGGCTACAAATTACAGTCTTGATTCCAACACATAAATAAATAAATATTTTGGGACATCTTACACACGGCCTCTGACCCCAAACTAAGCAAAGCTTGTGATATGGCTGCCAGAGACTGATATACCACATACTTATTTTTAAATCCATACTTACATAGATAGTAACTAAATAACACCCAGACACAGAGCAAACACTTATGTTCATCACAAAAATATTTGCCCTGGGTGGGGATCGAACCCACGCCTCTTTGAGCCAGACGTAAGGGTCACTAACCACTGAGCCACCGAGGCAGCCTGATGTGTGGATCGGTCTTGGATTGAAATTTGACGATAAATTTAATACCAGTCCAAGACCGGACATTGGTGTGATGGAATCAAGACAGTAATTTATAGGCAATGTGTGTCCCCCTGGTATAAGTTTTCGGATCGCCTAATGAAGATAGTAGGTACCTAGGTACTTATTAGAAATGAAATAAATGTTTTTTTACCAAACAAAATTGTTCATTCATAATATTGTCTTTCGAGTAAAGTCAAAATCACATTTCTTTATTTTGTTCATAACAGACTGGTTGATTGATTGGATTCGTCTGATACCAATGAGTATGGAACCCTAAGTACATTGAAACTCGCACAAATGATATGGTTCCGTGGTGTAACTCCGGGTAAGGCGCTGGAAAATTGGTGCATTATGTTTCCTTTGTTCGCTGTGAGAAGGAAATATTAGAGTAAAATCATTTTTTTTTATACGAAATAGGTACCTACACGACTGACCACAAACAACTGCTGAAAGTATACGTAAATGGTCACGTGACCGAGTAAGAGCAGGAACGAGCATTGAAAATGTATGCTTGTGCGAACGGGAGATGCATATCATGCGATCCTCTTTGTTTCAAAAGTTGTGCTCCAGGTCATTTATTGAATAATTAAGTAAGTAATAAGTAATTTTTATTATCTTTGACAACATACAGTGGAATACAATAGAATTTTTCATATAATAAATTAGGACAACACAATACTACATTCCATTAAAACTACAGTAGATCCACACCAAGTCCAGACAGTGGTCCCACACTAGGCTCTAGGCCCGTGTTGTGGGAACCTCACATATCGACAATCAAAACAACTTATAAGTGGAGGTGTCCTATTAAATACATTAAGAGTTATAATTTTATTATTATTATTAGATTAAACATAAAAACAGTAGCAATTTAAAAGTGAAAGTTAATGACCGGAATTTAATTTACAAAACGCATACAAATACTCTGTTTGGCTGAATGTGTGTGGATGTGTAATGTGTGAGTGCGTGTGTGTGTGTGTGTGTATGTGATGTGTGAGTGCGTGTTGTGTATGTTGCGAACTTATTCTGCGCGAGCACGCGTGGATGAAAGGTTTTGGATGTACTCATTAGCTGTTAGGCTTTCTGTTTCGTCGTAAGACAAAGTAAGAAGCCACTTTCGGACTATATGGTTTACCTTGTGAGTTCTTTCTAAAGTTATCTCAGGGAATAATTTAACTACCCTGTTGTAAATCTTAGGCAGAAGCGACTTGGGGTGGCGATCCGCAAAGACAGAGTTTACTCTTACTATAGGGACCTTATAAACTCGTCTGTTTGAGTGTTCTGGTAGACAACGGTTTTGTTTGGCGGTATTGTGTACCGATAATACAGCTTTCTGGAGAAAAAGTTGCCGCACCGTTAACACTTTGGCTTCCCTGAAAAGGGCTACAGTCGGGTGTCTAAAAGGTTTCCGCAGCATAACTTTTAGAACTGCTCGTTGTGCTCTTTCAAGCACTATCATCATCGTTTTTGCTGCACCTCCCCAGGCTAGGTTGCAGTAAGATAGTAAAGACTGCCCTAAAGCTGTGTATACCATGGTTAGAGTTTTAAAATCGCACGAGTCGCGTAATCCCTTCATGACATAGATTAATTTCCTCACACGACCTGATAATTTATAAATATGATGCCTGAAGGAAAGAGTCTCATCCAATTCCACCCCAAGGTATCTAAACTTTTCCACTCGTTCTATCACCTCCTTACTTCTATTAGTGTTGGAGGATGCGTGTGTAGAGAGCAACGGCCCTTGAGGAACTCTTAATTCCAAGTTTACTCTTGGCGATGACTTTTGTGTTTTATAAAACGCCATTATTTTGGTTTTATTAGTATTAAGAGTTAATAGATTTCTACTCAGCCATGCCGAGATCCGACTAACGCCGTCTTCTGCTTTTTTCATTACTGTCTCCCAGGAATCACTTTCAAAGACTACAACCGTATCGTCTGCGTAGCAGATGATGTTCGCACTGGGAATTGTGTCAAAGATGTCATTCATATAAATGCAAAAAAGCGTCGGCCCCAAAATACTGCCCTAAGGGACCCCAAATCCCACCGAAAGTTCATCACTTAGTCTCGTACCGACCCTTACCCGTTGTCTGCGGTTTGACAAGTAACTACGAAACCATTCCAACGCTATACCACGGATTCCGAATGCTTCAAGTTTTTTTAAAAGGATCGGGACTGAGACAGTGTCGAATGCTTTGGCAAGGTCTAGGAACACCCCCACGCAGCGCAGTTTTTTATCTACCGCGGACGACACAGAGTTTGTAAGTAAAGTTACGGCGTCCTCAGTGGACTTTCCACGTCTGAACCCAAATTGCCTCTCCGATAAAAGCATATTAGCTTCCAGATAGTCAACCAGCCTGGAGTTGACAACTTTTTCTAATATCTTCGAAAAAATACTCAGAAGGGATATAGGCCTGTAATTACTAGGAGTATCTTTGGCACCATCTTTGTGAACAGGTACAACGACCGCAAGTTTCCACTTACTTGGGAAACAACCGCTCTCTAGGCTCAAGTTAATAATGTGAGTGATGGGTTCCAGGATGCAGTTATCGATTTGTTTGATTAGAGCTGTAGTATAACCATCAATACCAGGTGCGCTGTCCGTTTTAAGGCCAGAAATGAGCCTCTGAACCTCACGAGCAAAATAAAAATTGGAAACACGAGCAAAAAAATTGGAAAATTACTTTTAATATCGCATGGCTATGCTATCCTTTTCGCACTGATATACTTAGGTTTACAATGCTCTCGCGCTACAAGCCGCTTAAGATCGGTACTATTAAAAATCTATAGGATCTATGAAGAGATCCTTCCTATAGATTTCTTTATGTGTTTTCAAAAGAGTTCTTTAAATGTTTTCGTAGTCTTAACAGCTTACAAACCAGCATTTGGCCAGCGTCAGTATGGCCTCATTAGTAATTTAGAGCCGAAATGATGCTAAACGATAAATATTATGTTTTCCATCAGAACGAAAAGAAAGCATTTTTCCTAAAAAGTTGAGCACATCCCGGGAAATCAAACAGAATTGTAGGCGCTACCCAGAGCTAGGGTAGTGCTACCTCTTATTTAAGCTGCCTTAAGTAGCGATATCATTTGCATTTATGAATACGTAGTGTAGTGACCCTTTTATGGTTGTACTTCCGCTTTTTTATCACCGCCTTAGATGTCACGATATGGAAATAGTAAAGGGCTTGATTGGGAATCTTGAGGCTTAAGGTGTCCACTGACGATGCATACGAATTAAAGAAAATATTTACTCCTAGCAAAGATACGAATGGACGCCGTCCAAAGGATGTCATCAGTGTTGCTAATTTATTGAAGTCAAGTTTTGGCTATTTTACACAAAATTAGTTGAAGATATAGATGACAAGTAATACAGTGTTACTTATACATAGATAAATCCACTAGTTTTCATTTTTAGGGTTCTATACCCAAAGGGTAAAAACGGGATTCAATTACTAAGACTCCGCTGTCCGTCTGTCTGTCTGTCTGTCACCAGGCTGTATCTCATGAACCGTAATAGCCAGAACGTTGAAAATTTCGCTGATAACGTATTTCTGTTGCCGCTTAACAACAAATACTAAATATATAAAAAAAATATTTAAGGGGGGCTCTCCCATACCTGAATTTTAGACGTTTTCCGCTCGATATTAATAACGGTGACATGTAGATGCTTGAAATAATCACAGAATATTTAGTTTAATATGCACTTTAAAAATAAATTAATTAATTAAAATAAAATAAATTTTTAAGGGAGGCTCCCATAAACAGGAAGATAATTGAAATATTGAGTGGTATATTCCTTTCAAAAATAATTAATTAATTATAATAAAACATATTAAGGCAAGTGCGAGTTGGATTGGCGCACGAAGGGGTCCGGGGGGGGGGGGGGGGGGGGGGTTGGGGGGTCACGGTGCGGAACTCTTCGTGCTCGAATCCAACTTGGCCAATTATTAAGTTATTTGACTAAGTCGCTGCTGTTTTTGTCAATGAAACTTGTACTGTACTGGCCTTATTGATATATTCACTCTGTCCACTACTGAACAGGCTTACCCACGAAAAGTGATTGGGCTATATCCACCACGCTGGCCAAGTGCGGGCTGGATGATTCACATAGGGCATCGAATTTCTTCTATAGAAGTATTCAGATTTTTCACGATGTTTTCCTTTAACGAAAAGCAAGTGGTGTGAAAGTCCGTGCATAAGTTCCAAAGAACTCATTGTCGGCATTTGAACCCACGACCTAACGAATGATAGGCAAATGTTAAATCATATTACCACTAGACCACCATGTCTCTGCCGAAACTTTTATTTGGGCGCAAATACTTGAAAAAAAGTCGTCATTTCAACTGTATAGGATATCTCGTGCTAAGTAAGTGCGAGTGGCTAGCCCTGTATGCTGAGTGTGAGTTTTGTCGTAAACATGACGCGCTCTTCGGCGAGCGCGTAATCATGAAATTTGTGTGACAAAATGTACAGCGCCACTAGCGGCGCGTTTTTGAAACAACAAGTTCATACAAATTACGAGTACATACTTTCGCGCTCGCCGAAGAGCGCGTCATGTTTACGACAAAACTCACACTCAGCATACTGGTGTCAGAGTTTATAACCCGCCTTATAGCCTCTGACATGGCTCTAAACGGTTGATACAACCGAGGCCTACAATTTAACGTGGCATCCGAGCCACGGTAGCGCTCAGTTGTAATTACCACTCGCGGTCACCTATCCGAAGACTGATTGTGCCGAACGTTGCTTAATTTTGGTTAATTCTGACAGACACCTAGTCAAGTGCTATAAGCGCTAGCTGATAGTGTTTCCTTTAAAGTTGCTTTGGAACTCCAACAAAAGACGGACGTAGTCCATTCGGATGTATCGTGAGTGAGCAACTTTAGAGTTCCGTTGCTGGAAGGAAGTCATGCCGCGGATGCCCTTATAAAGACTATGCTTGGCTTTCTGCCTTACATGTGTGTTCCGTTTGATAGTTCCGACTGACTTTCCACTTAGACGTGGCTTTAATTATAATTTTCCGCGTACAAATTTTACACAGCGTTTGCCAAAATATTTTCCAAAAACAAGGCTTAGTAGAAAATTTAATAAAAAAAGGATTAGTCGTAATTTGGACTTTTAATAGAAATCTTCATTGGACCCAAAGGAAATAATACCCTCATTTAAATGATGGAAGGTTAAAGTTCACCAGAGTTCGCGTAGGCTCCCTTAGGACATTTGTCATGTCTGTACCAAGCACAGAGATCTAGAGAGGCATTCGTTAGCAGGCGCACGAGACCCGTAAATGTAACAAAACTCATACCGCAAATGCATGATCACGAAACATGCAATAAATAATCCAGTGTCATTTGTCTGGGTGCATAGTGCGGTCGTATTTTTATGCGTAATAAATTATTATAAAAATATGACTTTTTAAAAATACAAGCTTTCTAGATCCTGGATATCATGTAGCAGCAGAGTGCTAGCCAAGACAAGTAAAACGAGCCCAAACACGACGGGTCTATCTTGTTTAGTCTTGTTCCTATGACCACCTTCCGACTCCATCATCAGAAACTCCTACTATTATTGCATTGTCACGCGATATAGATATGCGCCGTGTAAGCCATGGTGGTCTTGAGGTAGTGACACCCGCCTTACAATCGTGAGGTCGTGGGTTCAAATCCCGGTCCCGTACCAATGAGTTCTTTGGAATTTATGTACGGCATTTAACACCACTGGCTTTTCGGTGAAGGAAAACATCGTGAGGCAACCTGCATATGTCCGCAGAAGAAATTCGATGGCGTATGTGAATCCACTAACCCGCACTGGGCCAGCGTTGTGGATATGGCCCAATCACCCTTCGTGGGTAGGCCTACGTCCTGCAGTGGACTATTAAAAGGCTGATACATACATATAAGTGTAAAATTTCAGCTCAATCGGAAACCGGGAAATTGGTAAAATTGAACTACAATAATATACATTCCATTGTAAGTTAGGTTAGGTTAAAGCTTGTAAAAAATTTGAATCTATGTTTACGATGAACAAGTTATTTGTTTTGTTTTGTGAGAACAATTATTGTGCAATTACTGATGTTACGCGTAGTTGTGATTTTATTAAATAAGTTTTCCCGTAAACTTCTTTTCTCATCCCAGAAAACTTCAATGTGAAAATTGACATTCTATTTTTCTGGGTGGGCAAAAGTACACAGAAATTCTAGAGAAAATCTCTAGGTAACCTATGCCCGCCAGATCGACATGTCCCATCTCGCATGGTCTGTGGTACCGAGTTTCCTGGGAAATTCAACTTGTGAGATTTACGTCCTACTATTCATGAAACCTACGTGTTTTTGCCTTTTCTTCTTTTCTACTTTCGAATTACAATTGTAATAACGTGCCTATGTTGAACCATAATGCCAGAATTTATATAATGCCAGCTTTGGTTTTATGAAAAGTCAAATTAAGGGCGACTTAAGTTCACTAACAATAACTTTAGTCGCCCTTAATTATGCTAAGATATGCTCAGCATTTTATTTTCCGTTCGGATAGACATCACCTAGGTATCTATCCCTGTCTGGAAGTACTTAATTGTTTTTAGTAAATATTATATTACTTTTTAGGGTTCCGTACCTCAAAAGGAAAAAACGGAACCCTTATAGGATCACTTTATTGTCCGTCTGTCCGTCTGTGTGTATGTCAAGACTCTTTATCTCGGGAACGCGTAAATATATCGAGTTGAAATTTAAACTTTATACTTATATCTATGGTTTCTTGCAGTTGTGTAAAAAAAAAACTTCTCAGTTATTGTTTAAAAAAGTTAGAGCCGTTTATGTCGTAAAAAACCGCATATTTCGACACTCACAAAAATCAAAACCTACAGGGTACTTCCCGTTGACATAGAACTATAAAATTTTGCAAGATGCATTGTCTCAAAGTACACATATAAGAATAAATCTGAAACTGTACATTTTTATTTAAATCACAAAAAATAAAGCCTCAACAAAATTCACAAAATATGGGTTCAAAATTCAAAGTGAGTAAATCGTATCATGTAATGTATCATATAAAAGAACGTCATTAGCACATGCTGAAACAGGTCTGTGTATATTATAACAGTAATTTTCGATGTATGACGAGAAAAGTGAAAAAAGAATCTTTTTTGTCGATGGTTATAGTATAGAGATTTTAACAACTTACTTCCCAATTTCGTGAAATTTTCTTGATTTGTACGGAACCCTCGGTGTGCGAGCCTGAATCGCACTTGTCCGGTTTTCACCATTCACCTCCCTTGTCATTGTCAACTGCACCCATTTGCAGCTTATTTATTTATGCGTTGTATGACATAAAAAGAGTGGCCTATGCCCAGCAGTACCTAGGTTATCATTACATTATAAGCTGATGATGATATCTAGGTACTACTTTTTATTCCTAAAATTCTTGCATTAAATATCACATCATTATCTACTAATATTATAAATTCGAAAGTGTTTGTTGGTTTGTTTTTTACTCTTTCATTCAGTAACAGAGGTAGGGATCGACTCGATTTTTTTGCATGAATGTAGTTTAAAGATCGGAGAAGTATCATAGACTATAAAAAAAATATATAACATTCCTATAGCACAAAAGCGAAAAGATCATGCGGGAAAAGCAGCGGGCAAACGTTAGTATCCCATAATCTCCAAGTCTTATTTGCCACTTATTTCCAAGTAAAAAAGTCAGGTGTTAAATGTTTCTCAAACGTGACTACTTCAGAAGCTTACAGTATTTTTCTTCTAAAAGGTCCTTTTTCCGTCTCCTGTTAAAAATTAATGACTTGAGTGTTTGCGCTGTTCGTCCGAGCCTTATAATTTATTCGGGGCCATGAAATTTGCTTGGATTGCTCGAAGAATATAATTATACCTTGTGTTTTTTCCACTGTGACTTTTGTTTTCAGGCGTAGAGAAAGACTTTTTGCCATCGCGAACTAGCATATGCCCGTAGCTTCGCCCGTGTGATAATATTTTGTTTTTTTGCCGTCCCATAGGAACGTTTTATTTTTGTTTGCCTCTGTCTCATTCCGTGCCGTGAAGCCGTGGTGGTCTAGTGGTAGTGACACCCGCCTTACAATCGTGATGTCGTGGGTTCAAATCCCGGTCCCGTACCAATGAGTTTTTTGGAATTTATGTACGGAATTTAACACCATTTGGCTTTTCGGTGAAGGAAAACATCGTGAGACAACCTGCATATGTCCGCAGAAGAAATTCGATGGCGTATGTGAATCCACTAACCCGCACTGGGCCAGCGTGGTGGATATGGCCCAATCACCCTTCGTGGGTAGGCCTACGTCCTGCAGTGGACTATTAAAAGGCTGATACATACATATGCGTGTAAAAAAAGCTTGTAAAAAATTTGAATCTATGGTTTACGATGAACACTGGCACTGGCTTTTCAGCGAAGGAAAACATCAAAAATTGTAAACCTTATTTATATTTCATGAAATCGGTGAAAAAAAATAGAGTAAGTACTTAGTAAAAGTGAAATAATGGCTTTTAAAAAAGTGAAATCGAAAAGCTTTTTCCCACTATCATTCACATTAGTATTCACGTGGTGGTGTAGTGGTAATGACGCCTGCCTTTCATTTGTGAGTTCATGGGTTCAAATCCCGGTCCCGTACTAATGAATTCCTTGGAATTTATGTACGGAATTTCACACCACTAGCTTTTCGGTGAAGGAAAACATCGCGAGATAACCTGCGTATGTCTGTCGAAGAGATTTGATGCCAGTGTGGTGGATATGGCCCAAACACCCTACGTGGGTAGGCCTATGTCCTGCAATGTACTATTAAAAAGGCTGGTGCAGTACAGTACAGTAGTCAGTTAGTTCAGGGACTCTTCTTTTCATCTTTTTATGATCTAGTATTTTATCATATAATTATTATATACTACGGAACTTATCGCGCACTAAAATTACGAGATAAATAAATACCTCCTCATCCCGACGTTTCGGCCGAGTTGCATCGACCGTGGTCACGGGTAGACTGGAATGTAGAACAGCTGGTACCGCCAATTCAATTTGAACTTGAAAAATTGTCACTACGACACACAACACTGACGGTATCTAACAATGTCCTTCTACCTAGTCATGTCGACAGCCACTGGTCATGGCATATTTGTCTCGCCGTAGGTATATCAAGCTCATGTCTAGACACCCACGCAATATGGCGTGATCATGAGACCACCGGATGCTGACACAGCGACTCCCGGCCACCCAGCGCGTAGGCTAAGCTCTAGATTTAATTAACATTTATTATTCATTCTGCTCTTGGTCACTGCGTGACACACTTGTCTTGTATAATTAATTAATATTCAATTAAAATTAGTTTTTAAAAACAAAAAGGACGTTTCCCTAAACAAGTCTGGCGCAGCCTTGTGGATTTTCCAGAATTTTCGCGAGTTTCAGTGTCGTAGTGCCCCTAAATCGGTACGCGATACGGTGATTTCGTGAAGAAGGAGAACTACGAACCAAATAAATACGACTCCCTGGGAAACGCGTGGACCTAGTGACCGGCGCAGAATCAGGAGGCCATGGGATCGAGCAGCCTAATGTGAGTAAACCTTTTCACATCCTGTTCTTATTTTCCCGTGACTTTTCCAAATTTTCCTCTCAATTTACATTATTGAGTGGAATAGCTGTAAGATTATCTGATTTTGTTTTACACGCAAATTGGTAAATAGTCAGATTAGTTTTAGGCAAATTCCCTTAATTACAATTATTAAGCGAATTAAAGCATTAATTAGGTAAACTTCCCGCAATTAAAAATTATTGTGTGAAATAGTTTTAAATAACTGATTCGTTTTACACTTGTATCGGTGAAAACTCAGTGTAATTTAAGTAAGTAGAGTAGAATAACTTATAAAAATGGAATACCGTAGAATGGGGCTATTTGGTCCGATTTTCGATAGGAAACTGGATAAATCTCTATTTTAATAATCATTGGTTATAACGAATATTTTTTTTTGGATTTAATGCATCTCTGGCCATAAGCCAACACAGTTCATAATTAGGTATGCTTTGTAGAATCACAATTATATTTTTTTTTGTGTGGTGTTCCAAATAATACTTGAATGGGGTTATTTGGTACGGTCTAGCAATCTTTATACATTTTGGTCGATTTAGAAGCATTGAACCAATTTAGATGTACTGGCGATATTTGGAACAGTTTAGGGTTGTACACACATCATTTGTTTTCGGTCAAAAACAAAAAAAATAACAGGAAAATGAAAAAAACTTTTTTTTTAACTAACATTTAGCTTTAATCAGTCGAACTTATAATTAATCATATCTTTTATCTAGTTTTGGCAAATATAGAAGGGAATAATGGTTTCCAAACTACTTTAGTAATTTCACTTAAAAATAAACGTGATTTTCATCACCTATTAAAACGAATTCTTTTTGATTTGTTTTTTGTTGAAATTCAACTTTTTTCACAATTGAAATGAATGGTACCACGTCATGGTCAATTTTCTTAGGCATAATAAACTTTAATACCGGCTTCCTTACAGTTTTGTAAAACTGAATTCTGTTGTCCTTTTACATCATCTACAATGCCTACATAATACTTCCAGGATTTACGAGACCATTAGGTACTGGTCTCGTAAATACATTGTAAGTACCACAGTGTAAGTACCATACTGTGTGAATGACAATTACATTGTCATTCACACAGTATGGTACTATGATCATCAGGCTCAGGAGCCGGAGTTTCTTTCATTAAATAGATGTGCGATAGCCCTGCCATTTCTAAGTCATGTAGTAGTCAATGTAGGGTGTCCGGCAGTATCTTGTGTCGTATTTTTCATCCGGTATCGCCGTGACACAGTACTCTTAGGTACATTATATTTCTTCGCCGCCATTCCCACAGAAAGGGTGCGCTCCTGCACTTCTTTAATAGCATTTTCTAAGTCTTCGCTACTATACGACTGATACGGTAAAAATTGTTTTCCATTTCTTGAATTTCGGTAAGTTCTTTTAGAATTTCTTAGTAGCTTAGATCTTTGCGGGCGCCCAAGATACAGGCTAAGCCTAGTTTGGGGCCCACAGACATTATCTTATTATATCCCATAGTTATGCATGAAATAATATGTATACCTTATGTCTTTTAAGTTAAATTAATTATTTTACTGTATTTTATGCATGCGTTTTGAAAATTAATGTAAATGAATTATGTAATTGTTATTTTTGGTAATAAACGATTATTATTATTATTAAATTGCGTACCATAGTGATCAGTATGCATTTGAATATATCTCTGCAAAAGAAAATACCGTTAGATCAATCCAAAACACTTTAATTTATTTATTACGTACAACCCTATTACCAAAAAAAAAAACACGGGGTTATTTGAGACGGAGTTCCAAAAAGCCCCATGTGATGTACCAAATAGCCCCGTTTGAGAAAGTTGTGTAAACAACATGTTAAATAAACTCGAAGGGCAATGTAAATGCATGATCCATAATCACGATTATATGCACAAATAAACATAAGAACTTATTTTACACTCACTTGACAAATACGACCAGACGAGATAAAAGTTGGACGACTACCGGGAGCTTCAAAAATTAGGTTTCCAAAACAAACAACAATAACTTGTGATAGTGCACCGCTATAACCACAAAATGTTTTGACCATAGATTAAACACAAACCAAAGTGTTGCTAGAAATTAAAATAAAAAAGCTACAGTATCTTTGGTAGCATTTTGAAAGACACAAAACTTAAAATTATTTAATACCAAATAGCCCCGTGAATTCCAAATAACCCCATTCTACGGTATAGAGTAATTCCCAAAGAAATTTTAAGTATAATCCCGAAGTATGACGGTGATGAACAGCAATTAAATTTATACCTTTCAAAATGTGATTATGTGGTGAACGGAAGTAGAATTCCGGGAAACTTAGCCCAAGAGCTATATATTTTTCATTCAATTACCAGTCGATTAACTGGTAGAGCCGCAACTCTACTTAGCGATCACCCAAACATAACCAACTATGACGCTCTTAAAGAGTTACTTACTCAACATTTTGGCGACCCGCGATCAGAAGAATGCATTGCTATCGAATTAGAGACCCTTAAATTAAAAACTGGGGAAACGTACATACAATTTTGCCATCGCATACAAAATGTTAAAAGCTCGCTATTTGCCAAAGTCAACAGGCTCACCGACGAAGGCATTAAAGCTGCAAAAATGATTGTATATAATAATACAGCTTTAAACGTATTCTTATATAACCTCCCAGAAGATATGATTCGCATTGTCAGGTTAAAAGGAGCCCCTTCATTGGAAGCTGCACTGAGTATCGTAACTGAGGAAGTTAACTTTAAGTTCCAATATGACGCCAAAAATAAATTACTTAAACAAGCCTCAGTACAACTACCTACGATGAGCTCACAGCCTACACCAAAACCGTTTAGCGCACCTCCAGTTTTTAGGCAAAATATCAATCCGGCGCCAATGCCGACATTTAAGTTTGGCATTCCCCAGAACCAAGGTTTTAGACCAAATTTACCACAACAACCACGTTTCACGCCACCCATGCAAAATCTTCATAAATTTGGACAACCACAAGGTTTACCTCAACGTAATTTCGGTCAAGCGCCCCCACAGCGCGCACCGTTCCAGTACGGTGGCTATAGATTTGGTATTCCCCAACAACAAAACTTTAGATTCGGTATCCCGAATCAGCAGCACCCGAATGCTAACCAGTTTAAGTTCGGCATACCCAACCAGCAGGTACAACCACCTAGACTTCAGGAATCAGACGTCACCATGCGTACAGCACCTGTCAGGCAAAACCTTATGGTTAACGAACTGTTCTACGACGAGCCCAGCCAAGAACAAGCTGAGTACGGTTACGGTTACGAAGAGGACGTAGGATACGCTATGAACGATTGCAACTATACTGAAAACGTTAACGATTTTGACTATTCGAACCCTGTAATTGAAAACGGTTGTAACGATACCGACACAGCCGCCAACGCGGAAAATTTTCAGGCAACAGCCTCACCGGATGTGGTGAAATAATTAATTTAAATTACTGCGATAGTATCCTTAAATTACCACACGTAGTAATACCCGAAATTAACTCAAAATTTTTAATTGATACCGGAAGCAGCCGATCTTTTATCAGCCCCGCTAAAGCTCAAGAGTTTTTCAATGATTTCAGGTACTATGAACCGTTTAAAGTGATTAGTACACACGCGCAAAGCACACACGACGAAATAATACATATACCCTTATTGAAAACTTTTAAGAGCACACTCCGTCAAAAATTTTACATTTATGACGTAGATAAACGTTACGATGGTTTAATAGGATCTGACCTTCTGTCAAGATTAGGAGCGAACATCGATATGCGTAACCAAATTTTGGTGACGCACAACGCGAAAATTCCAATAATATACAACCCACCTTACGAGGTTGAGATTCCACCGCGATCTGAAATGAAAGTAAAAATTCCCACGGATTTACAACACGGCGAAGCAATTTTAGATTTCTTGCAATTTCAGGAAGGCGTTCGCATGCCTACTGCACTCGTTAAGTGCGAGAACTATTTTGCGGAAACGGTTATACAAAATGCAACCGAGACTAAGACTGTTATCACTTTCAAAGAGCCTTTCCATGTAACGGTTTTTGAGAACGAGGAATGTGAGGTAAACGTTGTGAAAGATGACTGTGTGATTGACGATGTACTGAAAGAAAATTTAGGAAAATTACGCCTAGATCACACAAACAAACAGGAACGCGATGCCATTACTAAGCTATGCTATGAGTACCGCGATATATTCTATTGTGACCAATTACCACTGACTTTTACAAACCAAGTAAAGCACCAAATTAGAACAACTAACGAAGATCCAATATATATCAGACCTTATAGACACCCACCTGTTATAAATCAAGAAATTCAAAAACAAGTAGATAAGCTTTTGGCAGACAACGTAATAGAAGAATCCCACTCACCCTGGAGTGCACCTGTGCATTTAGTGCCAAAAAAAATAGATGCATCAGGTGAAAAGAAGTATAGGATGGTCATAGATTACCGACGCCTTAATGAAATAACAATAGATGATAAATACCCTTTACCTAACATAACGGATCTTTTCGATAAAATAGGTAAATCGCAATACTTCACAACAATAGATCTCGCCAGTGGCTACCATCAAATTGAAGTAAATGAACGGGATAGGGCTAAGACCGCGTTTACGACACAAGCAGGACATTTTGAGTTCAAAAGAATGCCATTTGGCCTTAAAACAGCACCGGCAACCTTCCAAAGGGCCATGGACAATGTACTACGAGGCCTACAGGGTATGCATTGCCTGGTATATCTTGACGACATAATAGTGTTCTCTAACAGCCTAGAAGAGCACGTCGAGAAACTCCGGAAAGTGTTTGATAGGCTTAGGAAGACTAACCTAAAAGTAACTCTAGATAAATGCGAATTTCTACGAAAAGAGGTCCTTTACCTTGGACACACGATCACTAAGGACGGTCTCATGCCTAATGACGATAAAATAAAGGCAGTATTAAATTTCCCACTCCCGCGAACTGCTACGGAAATTAAGAGCTTTCTCGGCTTAGTAGGATACTATAGGAAATTTATCAAAGATTTCGCCAAGCTCACTCAACCCATGACCGCGTGTCTGAAAAAGAGAAATAAAATAGACTGTACAAAACAGGAATATATAGACGCGTTCGAAAAATGCAAAGAGCTTTTAACAAACGCACCGCTCTTGCAATTCCCGGATTTTTCCAAACAATTCGTCCTTACAACCGATGCGTCAAATTTCGCTATAGGTGCAGTCCTTTCTCAAGGACCTATAGGAAGCGACAAGCCCGTAGCTTACGCGAGTCGCACGCTAAACGATGCAGAAACGCGATACAGTACAATAGAAAAAGAGTTACTTGCCATAGTATGGGCAACCAAGCATTTCAGGCCATACTTATACGGAAAGAAATTTACTATTTATACAGATCACAGGCCGCTAGTTTGGGCAAAATCCATAAATGAACCCAATAGTAAATTAACAAGATGGAAATTGCGTTTAGCGGAATTCGATTACGATATTATACATAAACAGGGAAAACAAAACTGTAACGCCGACGCTTTATCCAGAATTAAAGTAAACGCATTAGAAGAAGGCGACAACGTTTCGATGGAAGTCAATGTAGATAAAAAAAAGAAAAAAATTAAACAACAGCAACTTAGAGGCGAACCCGAACCTGTTCCGTCTACGTCACGTGAACAACCTCCATCCCCAATAGAACTGTCAACTGATTCCGAAGGGACAATATCCATATGTAGCTCAGGTAGAAGATCCCCCTACTCGATACCATCCGAGGGTAGCGTCACTGCAACCGCCTCTGAAGGCCAAGACGAAACAAATACTATAGGTACAATTCATTCAGCCGATAATTTAGACACTGACGGTATCCTTATATTACAGGAGGCTATAGATACCAAGCCTAACCAGATACTCATTCACGCATGGAACAGGAACGAATTGTCAGTCAAAGATTTGTCTAGAGATAAACAAAAGGTATTAGAAGTCCACCTCCCTTTAAATAACACAGAGCTGATTAAGCGATTCTTGAAAAATTACATCAGGCCCAAAATTAAATATTTTTTCTATTTTGAAGACCCAATCCATCGCAGTCAGTTTTCGGAAACTAGTAGATCTCTTTTCCAAAAAGGAACAGTAAAGTTTTACGAGTGTACCAGTCGCGTAGTTTATGTAGAGGATGAGGAAGAGCAGCGCCAAATTGTACTTAAATATCATGAAGGAAAGAATAGCCATAGAGGAATTAGGGAAACACTAGTACACCTCAGACGCACATATTATTGGAACAATATGACCGAAACAGTGTCATGCATCATAAATGCATGTGAATTATGCAAAAAAATGAAATATGACCGAAAGCCACTAAAACCAGAATTACAATTAACGCAAACGCAAATCAGACCATTCCAAGAACTATTTATTGATACTTTCACAATCGACGGAAAAACATATCTAACAATAGTAGATGCTTTCAGCAAGCTGGGCCAAGCCTTTGAAATTAGCGCAAAAACTACCCCTGAAGTAGTTAGAGCCCTTATAAAGTATTTCTCTTTGTACGGAACACCGAATAGGATCAGCGCGGACCCAGGAACCGAATTTAATAATGCATTTATGAAAGAAATGTTATCGTTCTATAAAATAGATCTACATATCGGTACACCTCATAATCCTAACTCTATGGGGGTTGTAGAGCGATTTCATTCAACACTTATAGAGATATATCGAATTGCTAAGTACGAACAAAAGGTAACGGACGCCGCGTCTGTTATGAGTTATGCCATTATGTCATACAACCACACAATTCACTCTACCACAGGCCTCACCCCGTTTGAGGTAGTTTTTGGACACACTGAGGCAAACACGGCATTTCATGTAGACTTTAACAAACAATTTACGCAACAATTGGTAAAAGAACATGTGAGGCGAACAAAACATCTGTACGAATACTTAACCGACAAAATTATTGATACAAAAAAAGCCGAAATTAAGAAACGTGGGGGAGATACAGATTTTGACTTAGATGTAGGCGATACGGTTTTTATCAAAGGGGTAAACGTTAGGCGAGGTAAAGACAAACCGCGATACCAAAAAGCTCAAATTACTGGAGCTATACGTAGGAACGTCGTACCAGTTACTACTCAGAACCGAGCTACTAAAGTTCCTATTAAAGACATCAAGCGTCCTCCACAGGTTAATCCTCCTGGTGGCTCAAGCGAGAGCCCTCCAGCTGCAACGGATTGACAAGAACCCTGGACTGTTACCCATAAAAGAAGGTCAAGCAGTCGTAAGTCATGACACTTGGACTGTCATTAAGATCCTAGACTTAAATTCTTTATATGAGGAACTAGAGTCTAATATTAACAATTACATAAGTTTGAAAAAACAGGTAAAAAAATATTTTCAGGGTAAAACTGTTGAAATAGACTTTACCGAGATAGAACAGCAAACCGATTATACTATGAATATAACTATAGAAAAGTATAAAGAACTGATTCCGTCAATAAGATATAAGCGTGGCTTAATCAACCCCCTCGGTTCATTGATTAAGGCTATTACTGGTAACCTCGACAATGACGATGCTATAGAATACGAAAAATTGATTCAGGAAGTAAAATCAAAACAAAACCATCTTGAGACCAAAATGACGATAGTTGCCGAAATGTTGGGTACATTCACGAAAATGGCTAACTCTACCAAAAGCAATTTTGACCTCATTGAGGAAAGCATTCGAGATATCAATCGTAATCTCAATGACTCTAAATTAATACAAGCTAATAACAGAGTCGTTCACATCTATAATGCATATACACATAACTTTCAAACCCTCTACTTAAAACTAAATGAGATTGAAACAGCCATTGCTTTTGCTAAAGTTAAACTATTACACCAATCAGTTGTAGACACAGACGAACTAATAGCATTGTTACAGAAAATTGAGAAAACTGAGAAACTTGTATTTACTGTAAACATGGAAAACATTGTTAAAATAGAGCAGTGTATAGAGATGAAAGCGTACATAAAACAAAATCAGATAAAATTTATTATGCATATTCCTTTAATACAAAATGAGGTTTTTAACTATATAAAATTGATTCCTTTACCTGTTCGTAATCCAGACACCGGCCTTACCTCCCTAATTATCCCTAAGCACCCCTATATCCTTGTGAAAGGGTTGAAAGCCAAGCCGCTCTCCCAGCCATGCCGCGAGGTCGACGAAGCCCGTTTCCTGTGCTTCGAAAATGACGCATCACCACTAATTGAAGACAATTGCGTCACCGATCTAATGAAATTTTCCACAAATATTTCAAGTTGCCATCCAGTTCCCGTAATCATTAAGGATGTAAGAGCCGATTTAATACAACCTAATCGCTGGATCATTTACGCAAACTCCGACACACTCCTTACTAGATATTGCGAAGAGGAAACTACCCAAGACACCATAGCCGGAACATACCTATTAACCATGGATGACGACTGTGAAGTAAAGATAAAAGAATTAAAGCTGAAAAAACACCAAGATCAGGGAAAGAACGTTATTGATAGCAAGCTCATTCAATTACCTGCGACACTGCGGAACGAGTCAGATTGTACGCATGGGATGAGACCTGTCAACCTTAACGGAGTCGATCTTTCGGATACGCAGTTCCTGAATTACTTATTGCAGAAAAGTGGAAGTGAATTTAGTGATAGTGAAAGCCATTATAGTGCATTAGATCATAAGAGTGTTAGCATAGGAAACCTTATATTTTGTGTAATCCTTGTAATCGGCCTTGTATTAGTAGCATTTAAGCGTAAAATTAAGTTTTTAAGTAAAACTATTCGGGATCATCCCCACCCTGTGGATAATCCCGAACTTGAGGAGGGAGGAGTCATGTCGACAGCCACTGGTCATGGCATATTTGTCTCGCCGTAGGTATATCAAGCTCATGTCTAGACACCCACGCAATATGGCGTGATCATGAGACCACCGGATGCTGACACAGCGACTCCCGGCCACCCAGCGCGTAGGCTAAGCTCTAGATTTAATTAACATTTATTATTCATTCTGCTCTTGGTCACTGCGTGACACACTTGTCTTGTATAATTAATTAATATTCAATTAAAATTAGTTTTTAAAAACAAAAAGGACGTTTCCCTAAACAAGTCTACCTACACTACGCGATTTGCATTTGTTGACAACAGGATTCCACGACGCCGATAACTTAAATCCATCCTCCCGGTTAAAATTCTTATGTTTTTTGATTTCCACCGCTTCACGAACTATTCTTGAAAAATAGTGTCGATCCGTGGAGGAGGTATTTATTTATCTAGTAATTTTAGTGCGCGATAAGTCCCGTAGTATATAATAATTATGTGTTCAAATCGCGAAAGTTTAAAAACAACATAGTATTTTATCAGCTTGCAGCAATTTTTTTTTATTGGTTTTGATACCATATAGAGCAAGTAAGTATGTAAAAGATATTATCCGGCAGTAAAACAACGCACTGGATCCCATAAACTATGTGAAAGGAAGCCCATTGTATTTCATTATGTCTCGGTTTACGATCTCCAAAGAGCACATAACCTTAGAGGAAAACAATATGGTTCGCGCAATTCTCATAGTTGTAAACCGTATCTTTGGCCATCAACAACCCCGCCAATACTAAACACTAGTTCTGCGACCGCGGCTACGCCTTAGTATGAGTACGTTTTAAAATATGAAGCTGTAGAAGTGTAGATATATCCTAGAGTCTGGCCAACGAAAGCTGTCCACGTATTAAGGTAAGTGTACACAATGTCGTCAATGTCCCAATGCCCGTTAAAATTAAATTGAAAGACTTTTACTAAATTATACCAAAACTTACATCGAAACTGTTTATGGCATCAAATTCTTGGTAATATTAGCTTTCATTTCAATGGCGACACTTAGTCGTAACTGTAATGGCGTCGGCGCAGTGTTTATCTAAAGTGCTACGCTCCGAAATTTTGTGTTTTTTGCAAAGTTTAGCTCCTGAACCTGAAGACTGACTTGCCGTGTTCTGTTCAATGTTTACTGAATCAGTTGCTCGTTTTGGTAAGCGAAATTATAATGAGATTAAAGCTTGATTAATATTCTAACGATATAACTTATAAGATTGTGCTTTCTTTAATCATAGATTTATTAATTACGTGTGTCAGGTAATGGTACACCGTAACTCCGATTTGTCCCAATGCCCGTCAAAATAAAAAATAAATTAACGGCTATTGGGACAGACTTGATATTCACTTTGAAATGTGCACTTAATGTCGTTATTTTTTGAAAATCAAACTTTAATAGTGACGGCATAAGGTGCATATTTTTATGGCTTAGTGTCCAAAATATACTTAAGATAATTTATAATTTTTTAAGCTATTTTTGATCTACACATGAATAATTATACTGATGTTTAAAAAATGCGCGTGCCTATTGTAAATTAATGCATTTTGTAGGAATATTTTTATGTCTTCATCAAGCATTGCTGGATACAGATTTCCAATACCAAAACTGGTTGATAGTGATTTCATCTAGTGTGTTCCTGCGGAAGCAGCTTGAATCTGGTCTGTTCTTACAGTATTAAGTACTCGTAGGTACATTCGTCAGAGCCACCTTGTTATCAATGGTTTACGAAATATTTTTTTTAGTTTTCTAGTCTAACCCAGAAATAAGGATGCCCGTAGCTCATACAAATCATTATTTAACATAAGGGTTCTAACCCTAAAATTCGGAGACCAGTAAGTTGCGTGAAAATCCCGGATTATAGAGTCCAGAACCCGGACATGTCAACCCTACCTGACACACATGTTTCCCCCAAAGTTTTACATAAGCATTGATTGACAAAATTTAATTACATCAGTTTGCTTGAATAAAAATAAAAATTACAGATCATCATGGCCGAGAAAAAATACGCAACAGAGGCTATGATAAAGGCTATGGAAGCTGTTGCAAAAGGCTTACCTCCTTCTTCTGCAGCAAAAGAATTTCACGTACCAAGATCAACTTTGGTAGATAAAATTAATGGCAGAAGTTTGGTCGACTGCTCAAAGGGACCACCTACTATATTGACAAAAGAAGAAGAAGAGCATTTAGAAAAGTGGTTAATTTTTATGGCAGGTAGTGGTTTTCCTGTGACTAAAGACCAATTACGGGATAGCGTCAGCATACTTGTTAAAAAACTGGGCCGCAAAAATCCTTAAAAATAAACAATGAAAATCTAAAATCCAAAGAAGGAAACATAGTAATGTTTGAAGTAATCAACGGCGAACTTACCAAAATAGAACCTTACCAAACAAACAACATTCTAAAATTGAACTCTGATAACTCCGTAACATTTGGTGAATCATTACAACAAGAATTACAGACACCTCAGAAACCAGTGACAAATATTTATTCAGCGGGAAACGTAATTCGAACTACATGTTCTAAACCAATTTATTTGACACCACATACAGACAGAACCGACAAGACAAAAAAGGTACAGATTTTACATCTGAAATAGTACAACTTGAAAACAAAGAAGTTCATGGTGAAAATAAGGAAAATAATGAATCAAAGAAATTATATGGGGATCTCCTTGTGCCAACATCATTTAAAGACGCTTTGTTTTGGCCAGAGACACCATCTAATCCAAGTAAATCCAAAATAAAATACCATCCGTAATTACTTCCGATAGATGGCAAATATTTGCGCAACACAAAAAGAATATTAAAAAAGAAAATAATAAAACGAAAGATATAAAGAACAAAAGAATAAATAAACCCACCAAAGATTCAGGCAAAGAAAAAGAACGACAAAAAAAAAACAATCAAAAAACGTTCTGACAAACAGGATTGATACTGTAGGATGTGCAAAACTTCAGTGAAATTAGACATGATTCAATGCCAATACTGTAAAATTTGGTACCATACATCATGTGCAGAAGTTCAGCCAAATGAATTATCGTTTAAATGTATTTATTGTGAAGATTAATAAGTAACTTGTAGAAGGACTGTCAAATTCATCAAATCTGATTTGCATATCAGCGGGGCAATTCTGTTGGCCGATCTCGTTGCTGAGGTGACGCGTTCTTGATCGTTTTGCTGATAGTTCTGAGTGCTCGAAGCTGTCAAAAAAACGAGAGAGGTTCGGGAACGTGTCACCTCAGTGGCGAGATAGGTTAACAGAATTACTCCGCAGTGTTAGATAAATATATGGTTAAATTAAACCATTTTAATTGTTTGGTTTTACTGTCTCACTGATCTTAATTTGAATTACACTGGTGTTATTCTCGTTAAACGTATGAAAAGCTTAAAAAGCGATTCTTTTTTAAAGTATGACTTTAAAATTGAACTGGTATTTCTATGACTTTAAAATTGAACTGGTATTTCTATGACTTTAAAATTGAACTGGTATTTCTATGACTAGTAAGTAGATTGTGCCAAAAAGTTGATTAGAAAGTACTACGCATGATTAGTTTTAAAATACAAATGTACCTAGTATTATTTTTGTAAGAAAATAGAACTTTAAATTTGATCTCATTTTTTGTGTATGTGTCTAAGTAGATTCATAAGTTTGTCTATAATCTTTTAACATAACTTTGTCATAATTTCGTTTTGTTTTGTTTGTGATTTTTTTTAATTGAGCTGGAAGTTCATCTTATGAATAGTTTAAGAATACAAGTGTAGTATTATTTATATAATTATTTAATTTATAACTTGATCTTATATTTTTATGCATGTATATAAGAAGATCCACATTTTTTTTGATATGATAATAGTGAAACTAAACTTAAGGTTTTGTAAGACCAAAGTCATAGGCCATAGGTTGCAATAGACTGTTGAACTATATTTTTAATTATATTTATAATCTAGATAATATGAAGCATATTTAATATTATCAAGATTTAGATACATTTTTGAGTTTTATAAACATATTTAGGTAGAGCCCCCTCGCAATGAGCTTACTCATTAGAGGGGTGATATCGTTTCATATTGTTAATCACTAGATCTCAGAATGTTTTTTGAGTGTCGCTACCATACAGTTTATTTAGTCGTTGAAGTTTTTAGTATATAATATTATGACAATGTTGTTTCAGTAAAAAAAATGTTTGTTTATTGTATCACATGTGCCTAACAACCGGATTATTGTTGGATATAGGACAAGAGACTGATCTTACGTATTCCTTACGTATTTTACTAGCTCTCTCACTCTCAAAATTTTGAAATGTTTTCTTTATTCATTCGATTCATACCTGATTAAATATATATTAAAATAAAAATGTATTGCATTTTATTTCAATACAAATATCATTTATAGGACAAAATTATAGAACTCTATAATATAGACAATAAGGTTCAAAGTCGGTAAAAAAAATCACGACTTCTGGGACACTTTGACGATAATTACCTCAAACCTGACGGGCATTGGGACATATGGGTATTTTTCAATATTTTAATATATTTATCTATTTTACAGTTATTATTTTATAGTAATAATATATTCCACGTACAGTATGATAAGTTCATGATCTGTCCAAAAAATTTCAGACCTCAAAGTCAATTACCTTTAGCATGACAGAGCTGCAAAGTCACCGAAGTTCAGAAATTCACGAGTATTGGGACGTTTACCTTATTTTCAGAAGTTTTGAAATGGCAATAATTTAAGACTGTCAAAATTGACACTTTGTCGTTTCGTACTACTGAAAACGAACTTGAACCATTCATAATACATGTTGGGGACAGTAGCAGTAGCAGCGAAGAAAGCAATGAAGCAATCAATATCAGGTGTAGAGTTTTTGGAATCCGATTTTAACTATGACTCATAGCTCCTATATTTGTACGGCTCCTCGGGGTCCTCGACTGTACATAAATAATGGATTATTTGAAAATAATAAAAAGACAGAATTAAAAGTAATCTTTTATTTAAAATTCTTCATAATACATTCGAAAATTTCAACAACAGTTGCTAACAAAACAAAATTTTTACAACTCGAAAAAAATGTACTTTCTGAAAAATAAATAGTATCAACTCCGTTTATGCAGTGTACGGGTTAACAGCTCTTGAATTTTTAAAATTCCCGCCTTTTTTCTTGGACAGCTTTCGTTGGCCAGACTCTATAAGCCCTTAAAATAGTTCGAGAAAAAAAACAAATGGTAATTTAAATGAAATTAACCAAACCGTGTAGGGAAAACATACGAATGGTGATTACAAACCATAAGATGAAAAAGTTTGTGCGAAAAGAGAAGAGTCCTAGGTGAGGTCGCCTGTGTGCCATTTTACTAATGTTGTTACGTTGACAACACTGCAGCACACTGTCCTTGCTAGTACAACTAAAAGTGTTTGATACTTGGTAGACACCAATTCTGTTTTCATCAGTACTCGCGTCTATCAAGTACTTTGGCTGCTGATTAAAATCTTATTGTTAGTTTACCATAACGCCACGACGGAAAAAGAGATTTTTGCACAAACTCTATGACCTTTTCATCCATACAAACTCGTAATATATACCAAGAAGAATAATCTATAAGTAAGTAAGCTCGTATAGGCCGGGTGGCTAGCCCTGGTGTCAGAGTTTTTAGGCCGCCTGAAGGCCTCTGACATGGCTAAACGGTTAAAACAACCGGGACCTACAATTTAACGTGTCATCCGAGCCACGGTAGCGCTCAGTTGGAAAATGCCACCCGCGGTCACCCATCCAAATACTAATAATAATCTATTACTTTGTATTAGATATAAATGGTATAAAGCCTAGCAACAAAAAGCAGTATGTAACGAATGTAATATCTAAGTTCTACTATCTAAATATAGTTACAAAGTTTGTTAATAATAAAAGTTTCATACCAATGTCAATGCTCCATTTTACCCCCAAAGAACTTTTCAGATATATAGGAGGATTTTTTTAAATAGAGTCGTTTTGACATGCAATTGGTATACACACAACAATTAACGTATATTCAATTTCAAGTTTCTACGTTTAGTTCTTCAAGCTGTAGGTACGTTGTCTGTCAGTCGGTCAGTTGATTTTTTATTAATACTGATAGAGAGATAGATTAAAACTCCCACGGTAATGTTCTTTATTCTCATTATCTTACGTGTGACCAGTCAGCCGATAATAATTTGTTAATGAGGAAACTGAGAAGCCGAGGTTAGTTAATTAACTAAGTACCTATTTTCATTATCCTCCAAGAACTGGGTACGTACTTATTTATAGCTTTTTTCATGGTGAGGTTTCGTTTTAGATATAGTTAGGGTTTTTGTCTGGCTTCGAAACTGACTCCCCACTCCCCCATGAAGCGTAAATTTGAAATAACGAGTCTATGATTGGCTTTTTAATAATGTGCGACAATTTCTATTTTCATTTTCTTTTGAAGTAGAAACTTTTGTAGCGGCGTTGTGCACTTTTTGTGATGGGTAAAAATGTTAAACTCGCGTCAGGACACGTGACCTGATCGAAAATTCGTAAGAGAGATGCCAGAAGGGCGGTGTCGCCGCGACGCAATGAAGCGGCGCCGCCGCCGCTGCGCCGCGTCGCCCGAAATGTAGATCTTGGCTCACACAACATTAGAATGTATATGAGAGATTTTACTTATCTTCAGCTTAAGGTTGAACGGTTATCCCTAAAACCTTTTTTCCCGCTAACTGTCTAGATGTCATCAGTGTCTAAGGCAACACTGGTCGCCGCGGTGTCGCCGCTCTGTGGAACAACGCCCGTGTGGCATGTCTGTAAGACGGCGCTTGCGCGAGTGTGCGTGTGTGATATTGTATTTTACCACTTAAAAGACAGTACTTTATTTGTTTAATTTTTCACTTCTGCCGGCACTCCCGGAGTGCAACCCGTTGGTTTTTTGACAACTTTGGCGTAGGTAGAGAGAAGACTTAAGATTCCCATAGTAAATCTGTCTACTAAACTCTTTTCAAGAAAAGAGTGTCACAACTGCCAAAATCGTGTCGGCTTGAAAGAAAACGGTCAAAATAATTCTCCTATAGTAAACTACTTCATGGCGTATCTTAACGGGACCACACACCGATTCACACGGGACCATCGCGTGCCAATAATCACCGAATTCACTTTCAGCGACAACGGGCCACGTTCTATCGCTTTTCCACTAACATAGTTTTATCGTCTTACATTTTAGTGAAAGAGTGACTAGTTCAGCTAAGGTACTAGTAGACATAGGCCTACTTATAGGTATACTGGACTGGACCTTTTATGTTTTCGCGGTCATACAATAGGCTATTTGACTAGTTTTTAGAAATCGTTTTAAATTATTCGTTAGTACATAATAAGCATACTAAATTAATATTTCCGTGAGATCTATTGAATGAAAATCAAGTGTTAGATATTCAAGATTCCGCCTAAACGACATTCTGTAATGGCGCTGGTCTGTGACGTCACACACTAGTAAATAACGTTAGTTAATACTAGTAAATACGCTAGTTCACATATAAAAATTGATAAAAAATACTATAAAAGTAACTTACAGATCCAATAATATCACTCCAAAAACACAAATTGCACAAACAACAGTCAATCGAGAAATTCTTGTTTACTAGCATGTAACGTCACCAGAGTTGCCGCCCTTAGAGCGTTCACGTCACAGATAAAATATCAAAATAATATCGTATTTTATTTCGTGCGATTTGCGAAAATTAGACATATTTTAAATTAAATAAAGTGAAATATGTCTTTTTCAGGCTATTATATTTATGGATTACCACAGTCAATAGTATATTTTCAATGTTGTCAAATAGACAGGATCCTACGCTATAATAGAGCTATTACAACTAGAGAGATAGCGCTGTTGTCGCTTGAGGCAATAGGCATAATGACTGGGTAAAAAAATCATTATTATAATTATTCAGTGAGTTAGATTATCAAAAAATATTGGAAACACATTTTTTTCTTTTATAATGAAACAACAAATGACAAAGATCAACCTTGACAAAGTTTGGGAGTGCGGATCGTGACGTCACTTCTCTTACAGAAGTCTATACATTTGTATGAGACTTGTGACGTCACGCGGAACTTAGGCGGTCTATATCTTCATCATTTTTTGTTTAATTGACAAAAGAAAAAATACGTTTCTAATATTTTTGACAGTCTATCTGACGGACTAATAATATGTTTTTTTGATTTGTTTTCTGCCTCAACAATGTTTGGAAAATCTCGCCCAGAGATGTCAAAACTGACAAATATATGTATTGGAATTTGACACTACTGAGAGATAATTATTTTTTGCAAAAAATAGCATGACCGACTTCACCCGTGTACAAAATCATTACATAGCATAAATCAAAGTCGCTTTCCGCTGTCTGTCCCTATGTATGCTTATATCTTTAAAACTACGCAACGGATTTTGATGCAGTTTAATTTAATAGATAGAATAATTCAAGAGAAATGTTTATATGTACAATACACCTGTGCGAAGCCGGGGCGCATCGCTAGAACGCAAATATTATGCACGGATCGATGTAGCTTTTTTCACATTATTGTTGATTTATCAAAAATGGCTCAGCCGATTTCGATAAAATTTAAATGGGACCAATTTCGAAGTATGTTCTTTCCAATAAAAAAGAATTATTGAAATCGGATCACTATGGAAAAATTTAATGCGTGGTTATATTATGTATACGAGTATATTAACCCGGTCAATTTAGACATTTGAAGTTACATAAAGTCCCAACAAGCTGAATTTCAGTGAAATTGTTCAAAATATAATTATAAACAATGTCTAGAAGTTCCCCATCATTCCCCTGTAAGGAAAAATTTTTATTCAAGGTCAAAGGTCAAAAAAAAGAGTTTTTTTCGATTTTCAGCAAAATAGTAAGTTTTATCATAAAAGTACCTGAGACAAAATTGTAGATCATAAAATTATCTATAAAAAATGTATCAATCCTTTTTTCTTACGAGCCACCGTTTCTGAGATATAACGATTCAAAAAGTTATAAAAGTTGTTATCGTCATAATATGCACAGTGCACACGTTTCCACGCCACCTATGAGGTAGTGTACTTAGCGCGTTTTTTAACGTGGTTTCCCCAGTAGGCCTACTCCACGGGTCAGTTGTGATCCTGTTTAATGTAAAACATGCATAATAACGGAAATTTTCAAAGATTGGGAAAGATAAAAGCGATGTAAATTAAAAAAAAGTGTTGAAGTTTATTCGTCTTATTCGTAAGTTTCAAATTCTTGTTCTTCTTCTTGTTCTTCTTCTCCTGCTTCTTCATCATCTTCATTTTGGATGCAAGTAAATTGCGTCAATAGCGAAGTATCGCATGATACTTCGTCGGAGTCAAACGAATCCTCCATTGTTTGTGATTCAATATTAAAGCACGACCGGCCTTGACAAATTGTGCATGCCAAAGAACAAGACAGTCCGACTTTTTTGCAACCACATTTAGCACTGCATCCCTTTTTGCAGTTGCAAAAAATAGTGTTCAGCAGTTTTTCCGGCGCAGGTGGAAGTAAAGTTTGAACTGGCTCTAATATATTGTTGACCAAATTCCAACCCCAGACTGTAGGGTCTAGCTGATAACCAAGCCACACTTGAACTTGGTTATATACTCGAAAAAGATGTTGGTGAGCAGCAACTAAGGTTGGAGGAAGACAAGCTAATTGAACTTGTTTTTTATTTTTAGTATTTTTAACGAAACATGCATATCGATGCTTATCTAAACAGGTAGTTTTTTTAGGAGCTCCGTACATAGAAAGAAGAAAGCGGATGCCGTTGGTAATAACTTCTTGCTGAGTTGAATTACTCTTTTTAAAAACTTCAGCACATTGAATTAAATCTTGTTTTTCAAACATTTTGAAAACTGCTGTTTTACCCCTCCTGTAAAATGCAGA
The DNA here is from genome assembly GCA_949316475.1 of Hypomecis punctinalis. NCBI lineage: Eukaryota > Metazoa > Arthropoda > Insecta > Lepidoptera > Geometridae > Hypomecis > Hypomecis punctinalis. The sequence continues at coordinate 4,183,024 of OX438798.1, forward strand.
TGTCGTATCACAGACAGTTATTGCGTGTAAAAATAGTACATGATCTTGACACTTTACAAAAGTAAATAAACTTTTTGATGAATATATATCTGATTGATGCTGAGCTTTTCCTCAACGACCAAACAGTTACTTTTTTGCCAAAGCCACATCACAATTATTAATAGTATTAGTTATTTTCGATTCAAGCGAGCAAAAGTAATACACAACAATTAAATTATCTGTCATCACAAGATAACCAAGCTGAAACTAAGGTATATTGAAATATAAGGCAGATTAAAAATATATAATATATAGCAAAATCTACGCCCATCAATTTATTTAAATTACATGAATTTGTTCGTTAAACTTATGTATATTTTATATTGTAAGTATAAGTTACAATGACCGATAGAAAAATATTGAAACATTTAATATATAATATATATATATTATATAAAATATAACAACTCTAGATGTATATACGTGGCGTACTCATGCATATTATGATGATAACAACTTTTATAACTTTTTGAATCGTTATATCTCAGAAACGGTGGCTCGTAAGAAAAAAGGATTGATACATTTTTTATAGATAATTTTATGATCTACAATTTTGTCTTAGGTACTTTTATGATAAAACTTACCGTTTTGCTGAAAATCGCGAAAAACTCATTTTTTTGACCTTTGACCTTGAATAAAATTTTTTCCTTACAGGGGAATGATGGGGAACTTCTAGACATTGTTTATAATTATATTTTGAACAATTTCACTGAAATTCAGCTTGTTGGGACTTTATGTAACTTCACTCTCATTTTTTGGTCTAAATTGACCGGGTTATATATATACGCGTCGAATTGTATACCTCCTCCGGTGGTTCGTCGGTCAAAAAACACGGCAATTAGCCACTGAATCAATATATTTCTGTCTCTTTCTAACTCATGCCATATTAAATCATTGCATCTCTTTCTTTCGTTTCTCGATCGACCATAAGCTATGCATGCCCGAATAAAAAAAAAGGTAGAAGAGAGAGCGGTATCTCTTAGGTAAGCGTGCCAATCTTCTGCTCTCTACAACATTTTTTGGAGGAGGATGTTCCTCCTAAAAGAGAGCAGCCAAACGTCAACCTATTATTTTTTACTTATTAATAAAAAATCTGGACTTAATCCGCAATCAATTCTGCATCAGGTTTGAACTCACTTGTACATATTATATACTTTATTCTTACTCTACATATATTCAATTCTGCCCAGTTTTTTCTGACAGCTATATTCTAAGTGTGCCTTCGTGTCTTTAACAATCTGATTACGGCTGATTGTATTCATAACCGGTCGTTTACGTAACAAATAATTATGGCGATTGTTGGTCAGCTCGTGTTTCTTTGGTTTATGTTGTTTGTTTTCATTATAGCGCGAGACGAGCCCATTTAAAGCTTCAGACCCACTGTGAGCGTACGTTCTGTTTTCAACGAGTCGTATTTTTTTTCTCAGAATAGTTTTTAGTTATGTACACTTTTCAGCAATGTTATTGCGTAAAAATTTGACTTTTTAGATGCTTAAAACTTGGTCATATAAAAAAACTGTAAAATCTTAGACGATTAGTCCTAGCGGTTGAAGTGCTGATTAGTTATTAGTTAAAGTGCTGATTGCTGAAGAATCACTGAAATCGGATAATATTTAAAAGTAGATAACAGCTTATTGTTTTTGTATGGACAAGATGGCACCTCACGATTGCCTTAAAAATGAGTCAGTTTTTGACTATTGTTTAGTATTTGGTCATTTAGCCCGATTACAGAGGCGCCAGCGTAAAGGTGACGTCCAACAAGTGGTATATTATTCGGAGAAAAATGATATATACATCATTTGAAAGCTTGTTTTATGGGCTTCCTAAAAACATTTAATTTAGATTTTTTCACCCCTCCATTTTTTTAAATGCGAAAAATAAATTGCATGAAAAATAACAATACAGCTTATTATTTTTTTCTTGTTTAGTAATAATAAAGTGCTTCTATCGTTATTTTACTTGCATTCGTAGCTGATTCTACCACATACATCTCTTAATTTGCTAAAATTAAAAATTATAACCTACCACTGTGACCAAATGTTAGAAGGTACAATGTGACAAAAAACACTTAAAATGTGTGTCTTATGGGTAAAAATGCTTTTATTTAACAATTTGGAGGTTATTTAATCGGGGTTGATAGAGATAAACTACCTATTGAGCCAAATACATTTATTTATTCTAAAAGAATAAAAATTTATTTTTAAAAAATCGGAGGGCTCTTTATCGTTTTTAACAGTTGTATTAGACTCAAAAAAATATGTACTCTCTCGAAATGTAACGAGTGTTGTGGTTAGAATTTTTGATTATTATTATACCAGCCTCCATACATTTTGTGGACATATCCTTTTATAGCAACGTAAAAAGTCTCTCTATCGAATGCCTAAAGTGAAAAAGAAACAGAACTATGCTATTTAAAATTGTTAATCACTAGCGACCCGCCCCGGCTTTTTTGTATTATACATATCTTCCCCTTGAATCACTCTATCTATTAAAAAAACCGCATCAAAATCCGTTGCGTAGTTTTAAAGATATACCTAAGCATACATGGGGACAGACAGCGGGAAGCGACTTTGTTTTATACTATGTAGTGATAGTGATGATGAACGTAATATACGAGTTTTTGGCGGGAACGCGTAAAAGTCATGTCGCGTCATTGTATTATTTTGTTAAACTTGTGTTTTTATTAGTGATAATTTGTGAAAAATTGTGGTATTTCGTTGATTATGAACTGAATTACGTGCATGAATGTGGGCCAGTAATATAATGTGACGTATCATGTCGTTCCGTGTTGTTACCAAAACTCCATAGACACCTCTAGTAAAGTCTCCACTGCTTTACTGAGGTATGACTTAGACTGTGTTTGGACTTGACCGCGACTTTATTGGACTATGACGTGACTACGACAGTGACTATTTTGATAAAATATCAAAAATATTTAAAACTTAATACTTGACACTGGCAAATGCACAACAATGAGACGCCAAACAAAAGAAGAAGAAGAAGAACGTAATATACACCTCTAAAAGTCCCTGCTCTTTTTGAAAAACAACAACTTGTATAGTCAGGAATTTTTAATCGACTTCCAAAAAGAAGTTTGTCTGTAGATTTTGTTTGTTTTTTTTTTTTATTTTGTTTGTAGAATTTCGCCAATTGTGAACCGAATCGGAAAATCTTTTATAGTTTGAAAGGGTGCCCACTCCCGAGGTGGTCCCATTTAAATTTTACAGTAATCGGCTGAGCCGTTTTGAAAAATCAAAAATTATGTAAACAATTCGAGCGAAATATTCGAATTTTGTACACGATGGATGGCGGTTTAGTCTTTTTTTTTGAAAAATAAATTTTACACTTATTGATAGTGGCGGTATGTACGTGTGTGTACGTCTTTAAGCGATCCTACATTTTTTTTATATTTGGCGGCCCAAACGCAATTCTATGACCGGTCTCTGTGGGTTTGTGGCTTAAAGAATAAGCGGAAAAGTAATTAAAATAATTGTCAGAAAAAAATGTCATATTTAATTGCACTTTCGTATTCAATAGGTCAATGATTTTATTATCTTATGCAATATTCTGATTGTTTTTCCTATTTAATTAAAAAAAAATAATGATTGAACTTACAACAAACCGTTCAAAACTTAAAGATTTTTGTAAGCTTTTATTTAACTTGCAATGGATGGATAAAGACTAAATTGCCGGTTTCCGATTGTGCTGAAATTTTGCACGCATATGTATATCGCCTGACAATAAGCCCAATCACAGAGGCGCCAGCGTAAATTTAATAGCAACGTAAAAAGCGTTTTCTGTATCTAATTCCCCTAGTAAAAAAGAAACAGAACTATGCTATTTAGTTATTATAATTACGATGGCGCCTCTGTAATCGGGCTTAATGCAGTAATATGGTAACATGGAGCTGATCTGATGATGGCGTCGGAAGGTGGCCATAGGAACTCCTGGACTAAACAAGATAGACCCGTCGTGTTTCGACTCGTTTTACTTGTCTCAGACTTACACTCTGCTGCATCTCTCAATCTTGTACCTATAAAAAGTTATATTTTTATAAAAAAATATATAATTTTCGTCTTGTTTTTAGCTTTGAAACCTTACCTACACCGAGTAACCCTAACTCTTCAAGCATTGAGCTATCAACGCCTCAAAACTAGTTCACAGCCTAGTGAACCTTGTCATACAAACTTTTTGTACAAAGTCTGGCCAAAATTCAGTTCAATAGAATTGTTTGTGTTATTTAAACCAGTTCAACTACTTTCTCCTTTGAAAATGACTTGGGCTAACGAGCAATCCGATCCCGGGGTGTTCCTTTAAAGTTTTCCGTTCGAGGCTTAGAACTTGGAGAAATTGTTTCTTTTGAGGCTTTCTCAGGAGTGTTTAGTTACTCGAAAGGTAGGTCAATGTCGAATAGATTTTTGGTATGGTTTAAAATAAATTTAGTAATTAAATTTATAATAACTAGCTGACCCGGCGAACTTCGTTTCACGAAATATATTTATAAATTATAGCCTATGCATATTACTATTGCAAAGTTTCTTCTTAATCCGTTCAGCAGTTTTAGCGTGAAAGAGGAACAAACATCCATACATACTTTCGCGTTTATAATATTAGTAGAATTCACATCCATCCATCAGTCATAGGACATCCACTGCTGAACATAGGCTTACCCTATGAATATCCAATAAGACCGGTTAGAAGCGGATTGTATCCAGCGCGACCCTGCGGTGTTAATGAGGTCAAGCGACCACCTTGTTAGTTAACATTTCATCTAGTAAGAATTTGATTTGATTAATATTTGATTGCATTCATTTAATTTCTTCCTGTGTATCAGAAAAGGATCGGTAATAAGATTGCAGGCTTCATTTTAATTACAGATTTTGCTTTTGAGACGAAGAAATCAACAAAAATTGTACCTACCTAATCAAATACAGTCATATTTTAAATAGTCCTACTCCAAGACAAATGCCTCCGTTCCCTCTCTCCAAATTTCTCGTGATTAAAAGAAAAAAAATTTTTGACCGACGAAACGAAGGAGGTACTTACTGAATTCGACGCGTATATATATGTACGTAGGTATTTATGTATACGCATAACTTTTTTCATAGTGGTCCAATTTTGATTTATTGGAAAGAATATACTTCGGAATTGGTCCCATTTAAATTTTATCGAAATCGGCTGAGCCATTTTCGATAAATCAACAATAATGTGAAAATTGCTACATGGATCCATGCGAACTATTCGCGAATTCTGTACACGGTTGAAGTCGGTCTTTTTGCGAAAAATAATTATATCTCTATCACTTGTTTAGTACCTATTTTATGTATTACCTACCTTGTTCTTCCCGCGAAAAATACTTCTTTCAAATTTTTAGGTTTAATAATAGTTTAATAGTTTATTTTACAAAAAATAATTTTACAAACTCAAATTAAAATATGTTTACCTCAATCATCGCGTGCTTTGTAAAAACTTCCAGAATAATCCACCCTCGACCTTCAACCTCGATCATTCGCATTCCCATTACCAATAGCTTGTCAATAGCCCGTCCCACCCAAATTGGGAATTAGGTAAACAACAACAGGCCCCGGATCATTCAATTAATGCAACCCTCTAAAACCAATTACTCTCGACGGATTTGCGGGCACAATATCAATATTGGAGGAGGTACCCTGCAAGTCGTAGCCAATGTAGCCTAGAATTTTGCTGAAAATGACAATGGATCTTTTATCTTATGATTTATAATACTTATGGTTTCAAGAATTTCATAACCCCGAGATGGCAAAATACATAAGCAGTAGTAATAAAAATTATAAGTACAATATCAATATTTGAGGAGGTACCAATGCAAGTCGTAGCCAATCTAGGCTAGAATTTTGCTGAAAATTTGCCGACACGTAATTTTGGTAAAAGTTTCATTTCACATGGACTTTTAATGGATCTTTTATGTTATGCGTTAATACCTTTGGTTTCGATAATTTCAAAACCCCGATATCTTTAGAAAATCCCGAAATAGCAAAATACCTAAGCAGTAGCTAATAAAAAATATGTTTTTGACTTTATAATAAAGAGCTTACGTATCTATGAATAAGTGTTTGGCTAGCTCTGAGTTAGTGCTGATTTTATATATGAGTCCTATTCTTAAGTTATAATTAAAACTACGAGACTGAAATTACTTTTGTAAAGTTCTATTCTGTCCACATTATAAAAGTACTCGTAACTGTGACGTGCGACGTAAATTCCCTAGAAAATTATTACACGGCTTAACACAATTTTCTTGAGAGTTAATAAAAGTACGGTTAATACGGATATTATTCCAGCGATCTAAACTTAATCTAAAGGTATCTACTATTACAAATCGACAGCACTTGTAGTCGCCATTTCATACAAACTAAGTAGTAGTGCACCTGCGGCCGACTTCATGCAGTCGCTGCACGGGCTGTTTGCAGTTGCAGTTGGCAACTCGATTCGAAATAGTACCTTTGGTGAAAAGTACACAATTTATTCTTATAATTAGTGGTTTCAATTCATGTACAACTTGTAGGTAGAGTCTCATTTTAGCAATTTAAATATTTCCAAACACGTAGCTTCATCGGAAGCATTCATTTGTTATTGAAGTGGTAATTTATGATTCGATCCAGTTTGATTTACCAAAGTAACGCAGAATCATCTGTTTTTGCATTCACGATTCTTCTAACTCTGACCTCTAAGAATAGAAAAACAAAAACTATTTCAAACAAGGTCATATGCAAATGGCAGTGTTATTAGGGTTTAATTATAATGTCGCTACAATTTGGGAATAAATATGTCTCACGGCGATGATTACAATGCAATTGCGTAGTAGGTAGAGCAGAGCAAGCACTTATATTTTTCATCATCATCGTCAATTTCGGTTCGGTTTATCCCCTTGTTTAGGCATCTTCTTTGAATCAACCATTCAAAAGTTGTTTAGCGCCGTAAAGTATTTGGACTTTACTTCTTTATATCCTACGTCTGCCAAGACTCTGTTGTTGAAGCCCATTTACAAGCAAATCTTTCACAACCCTACATTTTCCTGGAATGTTTTCAATTTGTCAATATCTGTTAAGAGACGTTGGAAAAGTTACTATTTCATTATCCTATTGATTGTTTGAATTATTTTTATTTAATTATAATATTTCGGCAAATGAATTATGACGATATAAGATGTTTTCTTCCGATGCCACCGCCTTATCGAATTCGTCGATCGATTGACTCTTGAATTTAGCTACTTCTTCTTCTTTGCAAGTTGACGTAGCGTGCTAACAATTATATTCCGGTTTTTGACCAAAAATTAACCATTCTGCTACTGTTAACATTCGTATTTTATTACGGTCTTGAAAATTCTTCTACTTTCAAGGCTGACACTTAGACCAAACTCAAAATAAACGCACCCAGACAGACACTGAGAAAGAGTCAACTTTAACAAGTATAACTTTTTGAATTACCTTGCAAAAGGATGAAACACGATACGACGAAATAAACTTAAAACCCAAATTAGAGGACCACCAACGTATAACCAAATAAACAAAGTTAGATGACTTCTTGTAAGCTGTATTATCATTTTAACGAGGAAATATTCGCCTCAGTGATCTCCAAATTCATTTCACTGAAGCGATGTTTATTTTGCCCTCTTTGTTTTCTGCGCTGACGTCAAACGCTTTCTAGAGCCCCTATACATTTCCAAATATGCTGATAAGTTCCCGTTGTGTTCGAACTCTCGCCTTGACTGACATACGGTTTCAATGAGATTTCACTAACTAATGTGTGGGATATTACACAACATATTTTTTATCTATTTAATTAGTTTATGAAAAATCTTCGGCCGTTTCAGAAAAGGAGTTTTCTTAACGGTTTTATTTATCTTTTTATAGTTATTTTTCTGTAGACATGGTTATGACCTGCTCTCAAGTAAAGAAACTAAATCAAAATTGGTACGTCCATAACACAACTCAAAAAAGGTAAAGGGTAAAGTAAGTTCGTATAGGCCGAGTGGCTAGCCCTAGTGTAGTGTCAGAGTTTTTAAGCCGCCTGAAGGCCTCTGACATGGCTATGAGATAGGTAAAGGGTGAGTAACTGAGAAGGGTGACAGAGTAGTTTATGGCCGATCTTAATTGTATAAAATCTAGTAATAATAAATAATTTCTAATGAAGAACAGCTCTATTTAAACAGTAAACACCCTTGACACATAGTATCGCAATGCATTCAAACCATATTCTGGTCTGGTAACATTATATCTTAGCCAACCGAAGCAACCTAAGCCAGGCCATTGAATAGATAGCAGTAACAAAGCCAGATCTCAAGTAGGGTTTGCATAGTTATTTTCATTACAGGTATTTCCCACATTTCATCATTATCATATAAACGGACATAGGTCCCTCGTTAAGTCCATTTATCAGGATTTGCTGACCCGGCTGGGACTCGAGAGGTTGTTTTCGCTTTTGAAGAAGTTTCCGATAAATATTCAATCATTATCTCATTCCTTTTCGAATAAGGGAAAGATTTCTTTACTTCACACACGCAGGGCTTTCATAACTGGTTGTAGGTACTTATATAGATTTCTACTAGGATCGATTACAATCGGCTTGCATCTAGTTAGCTCCTGAATTTCCGTAATAATCAGGTATTCGGGTAATTTTGGACACTTGGACACTTTAAAGAAGCATCTACGAGTACTTTTTAGGGTTCCGTACCTCAAAAGGAAAAAACGGAACCCTTATAGGATCACTTTGTTGTCCGTCTGTCCGTCTGTGTGTATGTCAAGACTCTTTATCTCGGGAACGCGTAAAGATATCGAGTTGAAATTTAAACTGTATACGTATATCTATGATTTCTTACAGTTGTGTAAAGGAAAAACATCTCAGTTATCATATAAAGAAGTTAGAGCCGTTTATGTCGTAAAAAACCGCATATTTCGACACTCACAAAAATCAAAACCTACTGGGTACTTCCCGTTGACATAGAACTATAAAATTTGTCTCAGAGTACACATATAGGAATAAATCTGAAAACTGTACATTTTTATTTAAATCACAAAAAATAGGACTTCAAAATTCACAAAATATGGGTTTAAAATTCAAAGTGCGTAAATCGCATCATTAGGTATCATATAAAAGAGCTTCATTAGCACATGCTAAAAAAGGTTTTTAATTATTTTAACAATTTTCGATGAATGACGAGAAAAGTAAAAAAAAAAACTTTTGTCGATGATGATGATGAGTATAGAGATTTTAACAACGTTCTTCCCAACTTTGTGAAATTTTCTGGATTTGTACGGAACCCTCGGTGTGCGAGCCTAACTTGCACTTGTCCGTTTTTTTTTTTGAAATGGTAACACTTTACTTCACACACTCAAGGTAGCTTGTTGTTGACCTATAGATTTCCAATAGTAGCGATTATAATCGGTCTGCATCAAGCTAGCTCCTGATAGGTATCCAGGTATTTTTGGACACTGTAAACAAGTATATACTTTTGTTTTGAAATGGTAACCCTAATCGCTAGCAACGACGACAGTCGCCCTTGACTCGGCGCGATCAACCGTGCTCGGAAGAAACCTGGCTAATCACAACAATTAGCGACGGATTACCACATTTAGGATAGTAAAGCAAAAACATTGGCAAAGTACGAGTTGCATTCGCGTACTGAGAGTTCTGTACCCCTACCGTCAAACAAGCCTAACATCGCCAACCATATTTTTGTCGTATCGTCGTTCTACTTGACCTTTATCATCATCACTTACAGCTTGTTTGCCCACTGTTGAACATAGACCTCTTTTGTACGCCACCCCTCTGAGTTCTGTGTCAATGTTGTCCAGCGGCCGGATTGTGTATGCGTTCTGACGTTCGGCTTCACTTTTCCTCTCGCTCGCTCTCGTGGCGCGAGTAACTGGCGCGAACAGGAGAAAAAGCGAAGCCGAACGTCAGAACACAATACGGGTCAGGTGGGATTCGACACTGCTCTATCATTTAATTATGCGATTTTAATTTCATGAACTCCAGTAAAAGTAAGTTTAGTACAGAACCCTAAAAATGTTTGCTTTTGGTAGCGAATAGTATTCGCTTTTTGAGAAGTCTTGTAAGTGCTTGACAAGCGTGAAGTTTAATCCGAATTATATCCGATAGAGCAATGTTTCATGGAAGTCGCAAAATGAACAGGGTGTTCCATAAGTCTGCATACACCTTCAATAGTTTCAATTGAAGCTCCCGCTATAGCACTCAGACGTGATTTCCGAACAGTACCGTCCTGAGTTCCCGTTTCAGGTTATAGTTATTTTCAGTCGTCTTTGCTTTCATCGGTTTTCTTCATCTATTTTTAATGTCAGCTGTCATTGTCAATCCATACTTTATTAATTCATTTTCTCTTCGAGGGGATAAAATGATGAAAAGACTATTTGTCCCTTTGCCATGCTTTCCGTGCATGTTACTTTTTGTCTACAGGTCGCATTTTTCAACTAATCTGGACGAAACCTGGCATACAGGTTTTATGTAGATATTTTAATGGATTATTTTGTCGCCGGCAATTTTTGATTAGGGTATTTCCCTCGATAAGGAGGGAAATTTGCAGCCGATTTCTGTAACATTTGAAAATATTATTTAGCATCTAAATCCTAAAAAGATTTAAGAGTATTAAGTATGAATCAAATCGGCCAAGAGCGAGTCCAGATAATTATATGGACTTACGAAAATTTAGATAAAGAGATTTGTCACGAGCTCACGAGCGTGCTGTGAGTTTTGTCGTAAACATGACGCGCTCTTCGGCGAGCGCGTAAGCATGTCATTTGTATGAAGAAATGTACAGCGCCACTAGCGGCGCGTTTTTGAAACACAACAAGTTCATACAAATTACATGCTTTCGCGCTCGCCAAAGAGCGCGTCATGTTTACGACAAAACTCACACTCAGCATACTGGTCGGAGAACTACTGGTTTAAACCTTAAAGTTAATTGCTATGAAAATGTTAAACCAGTAGTTCAACATTTTCATAGCGTTTGTGGACTATGGTCTTTGATTAGTTCAAAACATGCTTGTAAAGATCTCCTACGACGCTGTATCGACTATACGCAAAATCCAACCAAATATACCTAAAAAATATTTTGCCCGATAGGCTGGTGTTGATGTAACCTGAGATCATAATGGATTAGTTTGCTCTTGTTTACGTCTATACTCGTGCGTCGAATTCATGGCATCCGACGTAATAATGGATGTGAAACCAATACTGTAATAATGTCTGTCACATCGAATACAGGAAAAGGGGTTTTCAACGTGGGCGGTTGATTGTACTTATTTATACAGTACTAGAGTTACTTGCTGAGTTGCGGCCAAACGGTTTCACCAATTCGGTCGTGCCAGTTTACGTGAAAAGACAGATAGATATTCTTTTTATTGATTCACATTCATACACATATAAAACAGAAAAATAGATGCTAAAACATGTGAAGCAACCGGCGGCCTTATTCATATTCATATTCATATTCATTTATTTGGTAAAAAACAATTTACAATTTACAGTGGACCGATGGAAATTAAAGCTTATTTGCGGTCGCAAAAACAAAATAGTAAATAATGATCTAGTTTGAGATGCATTGTTATTCAAGCTTAGAACTAAATTTTGTTATAGCATCAGCTATGTTTAATGGTAGACCTCATACTGAAAATCACGCATAGAATAGGCGTGATGACAGGGTAAAAAAAACATCATTATAATTAGTCCGTGAATTAGACTATTAAAAAAATATTGGACACGTGTTTTTTCTTTTGTTATTCAAACAACAACTGATAAAGATAAACTTTGTCAAAGTTTGGGAGAGGGGGTCGTGACGTCTCCTATCTTACAGAAGTCTATACATTTGTATGACACTTGCGACGTCACGCGTAAGTTTAACGGACTGTATCTTCATCAATTTGTGTTTTTTTTTTTTTTTACTCACGGTCTCTGACCCCAAACTAAGCAAAGCTTGTGATATGGCTGCCAGAGATTGATATACTACATATACATATTTTAAATACATACTTATATATATAGTACTAATAACACCCAGACACAGAGCAAACGCCTATGTTCATCACAAAAATGCTTGCCCTGGTGGGGATCGAACCCACGCCTCTTTGATTCAGAAGTCAGGGTCACTAACCACTGAGCCACCGAGGCAGTCGAATTGAGTCGAATTGTCGAATCGAGGCAGTTTAATTGACAAAAGAAAAAATACGTGTCTAATACATATTTTTGATAGTCTATTTGACGGACTAATTATATCTTTTAGTCATCATCCCTATTACTATAGGATACTCTTTTGGATACTTTATTACATAGCTTTGCTACAGTATGGCAAAGCATATCATCTCTGGACCAGACATATGATTAAAATTACGTTTACGAGCTGTCATCCTGGAGGTCACGTCTTAAACGAATATCAAGATCAAAATGTGGCATTAAAGGGCCGTAGAATGTCAGCCGAGGCCCCAGACCTGTCTCCGTAATTTAATAATGCCCCGGCCTCCCGTTTATTTTCCTCCTGCCTGTTCCTTGTACTTTGGAATTTGATTTATTGAGGCCTCTGTACAAATAACCGGAGTTTGATGGGAGCATACAAGATTACTAGATATACGATGTATATTTAGCGGAATCGATGGTAACATTGTAAACATCGTCATCGTGAAAGCAAAATCCTCAAACGTATAGGTACCTAGCTATTGCCCGCGGCTTCGCCCGCCTGACATTTTGATTTTTGTGCTATCCCAGAGAAACCTTTGATTTCCCGAGATAAAATTAGCCTAGTACACTCCTCCACCCTTACTATATCCATGCTCAAAATCAAGTCTATCCGTTGCTCTGTTGCTGACCAAACCAAACCAATAAATAAACTAACATAGGCACTTTCGAGTTTATAATATTTTTAAGGATATCCCACTCATGTCTCCTCCCTAGGATCCCCATGTCCGTGCTATCACGGAACACGCATTAAGAATTTAAAACAAAGACAACTAACACACAGACCCTGATCTATAAATTCGTCATTTAGACATCTGCCCGGTCATGAATCGACGATTATAATATGCGAAGCCGAATCGGTTCGCTAGTTCACAAATTAAAATCTATTTTATTTTCTCAATACCCGTATTGTGTATCTTTTTGGTAACTTTTAAGCAATCAAATTGCCTACATTACCCGCCTCCTCAATGGCTATATCGTTGTTCGTTTCGCATCGCTCACTTATAATTGAACGCTTCAGCGATTCCAAATCGTTCGTGATATTGCAATTAAAATCCTATGGTAATAAAGTTGTAGAATTGATGTATGTTTTGCTGATATCAGTCATTAAGCCTGTACCAGCCTTTTTAATAGTCCACTGCAGGACGTAGGCCTACCCACGATTCGTGGGTAGGCGTGGGCCACGAAGGGTAATCTGACCATATTCACCTCGCTGGCCCAGTGCGGTTATTTTAATAATTATTTTTCCGAAATAATCGCAACACCGACATCCACCGTCTACAGAATTCGAATAGTTTGCACTAACCGATGTGACATCCATTTACATTTGTTGATAATATTAGTTTCTGTACATAACCATTTCTTATTATAAAAAAAACAAAGAATATCTATGTCCGGACTTCCTGTCAAACGTCAATACTTAAAACGTCAAACTTTCTCTCTTTCTGATTCTGTTTGATCAAGATGGCAACTATGTCTAAAATGTAAATTATAAAGTATTAATCTGTTATGTAATAGCTAGTAAAAGTGTAAAATAAATAGTGAAAACAAGATCCACAAGTCTCTTATTCAAAAACTAAAATTAAATTTTCATGGTAGCAGTCCGTGATTTGCGAAATTAAAATACGACGCCACGTGTGTGAGAAAAAGCCAATGAGATGGCAAATTACACAAAATCAAATGATATCCATATACCGATCTTCGATGGAAGTGATTACAAAAACTGGAAAATAAGAATCCTGAAGTTTCTACAGTACAAAAAATGCAAAGATGTGGCTACACGCGACATCATGTCGACCGACGACAAAGCCGCATGGGAGGAAATGGACATCCAAGCTACTAACTACATTTATAGTGCGATTACTAACGCTCAACTGGAATATATCAGCGATTTACCGACTACGCTTGATATAATGATGAAATTCGACCAAATGTATTTAAAAACTTCGACAGCCTTGCAGATTGTATGCAGAAATAACCTAGAAAATCTCAAATTACAAAATTATTCAGAAGTAAACTTATTTTTTGACGACTTCGAGAAATCTGTAAATGAGCTAAAGCAAGCTGGGGCCACAATAAGCGAGTCTGAAAAACTTAATTATATGCTAAGGGCTTTGCCCCCTTCCTATAGTCACATTGGAGATCTCATAGATGTTCTCCCACAACGTGACAGAACAGTGGAGTATTTAAAAAGTAAAATCAAGCTGAAATCAATCGAAGAAAACCCAGAAAAATCATATATTGAAGCGAGTAAGTCAAATGTTTTCAAAGCCGAGGCAAAATATTCACCAACAACTAACAACAAACTGATATGTTATAATTGTGGAAAACCAAACCACATGAAGAAAGATTGTCGATACAGAACAAATTATAATCGTGGCCGAGGTCGTGGATTTTCAAATTATCGTGGACGAGGATCATACAATTATCAAAGGGGCCGAGGTAGCTTCCAGTCAAAGCAAAACAATGTCAATCATGGTAATAGCTTTCATACTACAACTATTTTGAATAATAATACTGAATGCGAGAATGAGTCTTCAAATGGAAATGAAATAACATGGCTATTAGACAGTGGCTGTACCGACCATATTATTAACAGTGATAAATACTTTGATACTTATGAAACTTTAACCAATCCTGTAAGAGTAAAGGTTGGTGATGGAAGAATATTAGAAGCATCAAAAGTCGGAAACATCAAAGTCAATTTCCTAGTATATGGCAATAATTCAGAAGTTACATTAACAAAAGTTTTTTATGTGAAAGAAATGAAAGCAAATTTGTTGAGTTACTCGAAGATAACTGATGATCATTCTATTGTATCCAGAGGGCGCTTATCAAAAATATACAACCGAAGAGGACAAGTGCTAGCTATTGCAATTAAGCAAGAGAGGTTATATGTACTGAAAAGTTATATGCAAAACAACTCTATTGAAGCAAATTTGACTACAATGACCATGAAAGAAAAATTACACAGAACATTAGGACATGTAAACTTTTATAACCTCAAAATGATGTGCCAAGAAAACTTACTAGAAGGATTGCCAAATAAAATGGAAAATGAATACATGAAGTGTGCCATCTGTATTGAAAATAAAATGCATAATTTACCATTCAAAAATAATAGAAGAAAAGCTGGAGACATTCTTGAAATTGTGCATACTGATTTAAATGGGCCGCACCGAACTCCTGGCTATCAAGGTGAGAAATACTTCCTGAGCTTTATTGATGATTATAGTAAATTGGCTAAAGTCTACTGCATCCAGTCCAAAGATCAAGTATATGACTGCTTAGTACAATATGTGAATGAATGTC
This sequence comes from Hypomecis punctinalis, assembly GCA_949316475.1. NCBI lineage: Eukaryota > Metazoa > Arthropoda > Insecta > Lepidoptera > Geometridae > Hypomecis > Hypomecis punctinalis. Next base: position 4,198,597 of record OX438798.1, read on the forward strand.
AAAATTTAACTGGAAAAATGTTAAAAGAATTAATATGTGACAATGGAAAAGAGTACATAAATGCACGAGTATTTAGATTTGCCAGAGATAAAGGAATAATTATTAAACCATGCCCAGCATATGTACATGAACTAAATGGAACTGCGGAGAGATTCAACAGAACAATTATGGATATGGCAAGATGTTTACTTTCAGAAGCCAAAGTTGAGAGGTGCTATTGGCCAGAAGTTGTAAAAGCTGCAGCATATTTAAAGAACCGAACATTGACAAACACCATCGAAAGGAAAACACCATATGAGATATTTTTCAGAAGGAAACCATCATATAGTCACCTGAGATTATACGGAAGCAAAGTTTTTGTGAGAATACCAGAAGTTAAAAGAAGATCTAAATTTGATAAAAAGGCTGAAACAGGAATTTTAATTGGGTACACCGATGTAGGGTACCGAGTACTATTAAATAACAAAATAACTATTGCGAGACACTGTGATGTTATTGAAGAAGATGTAAAATGTATTGGATTCACAGATGAAAATCAAGAAGAAAATAATATAAAAGAGAAAGAGCAAGAAGAAAGAAAGTCAAATGAAAAACAACAAATACAGCCTTGTGAAGAAATAAATACTGAAACTGAAACCCAGATAGTAAATGAAAATATGACGCCAAGAAGGCCAAAAAGAGAAATTAAGAAACCAGCTAGATTCGACGAGGAATATGGTTATTACTGTGTTTATGCTAATTTTTGTGATGCTATGATTCCAGATAATTTTCAGGAGGCGATGTCATGTGATGAATCGATTCAATGGGAAGGAGCAATGAATCGTGAGTTAAATAGTCTAACCAAAAATGATACATGGACCCTAGTTGAACGACCAGATGACAAAAAAATTATTGATGTCAAGTGGGTATACAGAAAAAAATCTGAAAATGAATATAAAGCAAGGTTAGTAGTTAGAGGTTTTCAACAAAAAGATTGTATTGATGATACTTATTCACCTGTTGCTAAAATGCAAACTCTAAAGGTACTACTCTCATATTGTTGTCAAGAAAATTTAAATATTAATCAAATGGACGTAGAGACAGCGTTCTTAAATGGTCAAGTAATGTCAGAAGTTTATGTACATCAGCCACCAGGATATGGAGATGGTACCACTAGAGTTTACAAACTAAATAAATCATTGTATGGGCTAAAAGAAAGTCCTAGAGCTTGGTATGAATGTGTAAACAAATTTCTTAGTAATCTTGGTTTTCGTAGAAGCAAATTCGATTATTGTCTTTATGTAAATTCACATGGTGATGTACCTATATACATATTATTATTTGTAGACGACATGCTGATTTGTTGTAAATACCCCACTACTTTATTTCAATGAACTTAATTTTAACAGCGTTATATATTACCGATACTGAACACATTCGTGAAGAAAGAAAATGAAAATAAGGAGCAAAAAAAATGTCTCGAAAATTTGGTAATTATTGGACACTAATTATACAACGCAACGGTTTACGCATTTACGTTTACGTGAAGTTGTGTGCGTCAGCGAAATAAAGTCATTCATAAGCAGTACTGCCCCCGCCCCTCATCGCTCAGCTGATAGGTAATAGGTATCTCCAGTCGTATTTTTCTGGCCGCACGGCGGCGGCAAGCTCAAATCAAAAGCGCCGAAAGGGCGGCGGACATGAAAGAAGAGCTAGTCAAACAGCCGCCGCGACACCGAAAACGAGACGAAATACATCAGTCGAGTGCTAATTGTGGTCTAAGTAACAACTGAACTGACCCTTCGCCACCCGTGGCAATTCAGTGCTCGTAAATACTTTGAATTCGGCGGGAATGCATCCGTACCATTATTGAAAGGTACAAGAACTTAATAGTGTCAAGTACAGTCCGCGTATCAATTTTTTTAACTGGGTGTTGAACGATGCAGGTGAAAACATTCTCTTTTCGGATGAATGTTTCTTTACGAGAATTGGTTTAGTGTAGCGTACTGGAGTTTGCATTGACAATGGAGGTGGACATTTCGAACAATTGTTAAAATACCTGTAATGTAAGTGTGAATATCTTTGTAATTAGCAATCACTGTAAACAATTTGATTCCAAATTTTTAAATACGGTAAAATTACCTAATTTTTCATTTAACGTTTAGGTTACTTTACAAAATGCAATGTTTTATTCATATGTTTTGCTTTATCAGTCGTAATTAACGTATTTTTGTCGGTCCTGAGCTCGTAAAAATATGAAGGGAAAGTTAGATTCGAAAAGTATTTAAAATTATTTCAGAGACAAAGTACTTACATACTTCGGCTTAAACTACAGTAGTATTGTTTCTGAAAAGTCGGTTCATCTTATTATTATCAATACTTGATAATGATTTGACTGTCCGCTTTCGGTGTAATTAAAAAAATGCCTACCAAGCAACTCCATGATCTGACACATTAATCAATGAAGTGTTTGTGAAAATGAAATGGATGTATAAAAGTAAGAGAGGCAATGATCGCCGTTCATTCAAAAACGGCGACGTAGTATTTTGATTGTACTAGCGTAGTATGGTGTTTATAATTTGTGTCAGGATATTTGTAATTTTAAACCTGTCGTAACTATGGCACTATGGCATAAAGAGGTGTACTGACAGCGGATTTATGATGTATGTATAGGTATAAATCGCGTGTTGAAATTAAATTAACTTAAAAAAGGTAGTAGTGTATAATAAAACCATTTCTGATATTAAAAATAAACTCATGAACAAATTCACTATGAAAGATATGGGCAAAGTAAAGAATTATGTTGGAATTGATATTGAATATGATTATGATAACTGTAACATCATGACCCTAAGTCAAAAATCATATATAGAGTCACTAGCTAAACGATATAATATTGAAAACTCTAAATTGCCCCAAACACCGATGGAAATTAATCTAAAATTAGAACCATCTGATGTTAATGATGATGTAAAATACAGAAATTTAATTGGAGCATTATTGTATATCAGCACAGGCACTAGGCCTGATATAGCTTTCAGTGTAAATTATTTAAGTAGATTTCAAAATTGTTATAATGAGACACATTTTAAGCATGCCCTACGAATTTTGAAATATTTGTATCTGACTAGAGATTTAAAATTAAATTATTATAAAAATACTAATGCTGATCTATTAGATTGTTATGTAGATTCAGACTTTGCTGGTGATGTTGTAAGCAGGAAAAGCACTACGGGCTATGTAATTAGATTTTTTGGTAATACAGTATATTGGAAATCAAAAAAACAAAATTGTGTAACAAAATCTTCAACATTTGCCGAGTATGTTTCATTATCAGAAGCTGTTACTGAAATTATATTCTTAATGTCATTAATTCAAGATGTTTTTCACAAAGAATGTAAACCTGTAAAAATCTATGAAGATAATTCAGGTGCATTAGCAATTGCTAAATATGGTAATTTTACAAAAAATTCCAAACATATTGAAGTACATTATCACTATGTACATGAAAATGTAAAAAATAAAAATATTAATGTTGTTAAAGTGGCATCTGATGAAAATGTAGCTGACATTTTTACAAAATCATTAGGAAATATTAACTTTGTAAAATTCAGAAAATTGTTAGGTCTAGTAGAAAAATAAAATAAGTACTTATTAGATTATAAGAAAATGCATGATAGATTAACTGTTTAAATTTATTAAATAAAAAAATAGGTATGTAAGGTAAAATAAATTTAGTCTGGTAAAATAGTAAGTTTAATGTAAAATTAAAATAAAATACTTTAAGTAAATGCATGGTAGGTATGTTAAGTAGAAATAATAGATTAAGCTATGAGTAAAAGTAGTAAGTTAAGATTGAAGTTTTTTTTGTAATCAGAAGAGAAGTTTAATAAGTAATAGTATTGTTTTTTTTTGAAAGTGTTTAATTTTATTTGAAGGAAGTTTGTTTTTGCAAAAGTTTTGATAAATGAATGTGTTATGAAGTAATGCATAAATAAATAGAGAAATGATTATGTAAGGAGGCGTGTTGATAATATTAGTTTCTGTACATAACCATTTCTTATTATAAAAAAAACAAAGAATATCTATGTCCGGACTTCCTGTCAAACGTCAATACTTAAAACGTCAAACTTTCTCTCTTTCTGATTCTGTTTGATCAAGATGGCAACTATGTCTAAAATGTAAATTATAAAGTATTAATCTGTTATGTAATAGCTAGTAAAAGTGTAAAATAAATAGTGAAAACAAGATCCACAAGTCTCTTATTCAAAAACTAAAATTAAATTTTCAACATTACTGTTGATTTATCAAAAACGGCACAGCCGATTTCGATAAAATTTAAATGGGACTACCCTTTTGAACTAAAAAAGATTTATTTAAATCGGTTCACAATTGGCGAAATATCACACAAAAAAAAATTATACAGACGAACATAGTAGGTACCTCCTCCTTTTTGGAAGTCGGTAAAAATATAGTTAAGAACTCGTAAACCTTGATCACTTCAGTTTAAAAAAAAAACGCGTCAAAATAGTCAAAATATATTTTAGTTTGGTATGTGTCATGCGACAGACAAATATCCAGGGGTCAGATGTTGAAAAGTCGTAAACATGATCTTCTAAGGCATCGAATCTCATTTTCCAGCTTCGTGTCTGCTGTGCAATGCATCTCATAAGGCCATGTGTTTTTTTTTTCAGGTACACATCACCTGCATCTCAAGTTTTTCAAAGACATCAGACAACAAGAAGACAGGTAAGAAGGTATTGTTATTTTTTATTTATTTATTCAATTAGTAACAGTCCATGTTAGTTCTTCGGTGCACTGTGTGAATGCCACGAGCAGACCGGCGACCCCCAAGCGGCATCCGATCACGAGTGTGACACATGTGCCAGCCATCGCTCTCCTCGACCATATTTGAGGGAGGAGAACACGGAGCATATTAATCAGGAGGAGAACGACTAAATTAGTAGATTAAATTAAGTAAATTAAAATAGTAAAGTAGTAGTAACTTTTATTTTCAATAAGTTTAGTTCATTCTGATCTAAGCTTTATTTTAGCACCAATTTTTGGTATAGTTCTTCTAGGTACATCAGATGAAATTGTAGCTTTTATGTAGGTAAATATCTGAGAATTTCAAATTAATTTAAAATTGAACTAACGCATTTTTTCAAACAAACCTCTTTTGGTTACAAAAACAATAAAATAACAATTTAACTAACGTTCTTCAAAAAAAGAAATCAACTTTTGGTTACACGAAAAAAAATGTGTTACTTTGGTTTGTTTTCGCCCGAGATCAAAGAAGCTCTATGCCTTCTACGTCGTCCATATATTAACAAACAAAAGCTGACCCCTTGTTTTCACGGTTTATTTCAATAAATCTTTACGTCGAGGGGTCAAGCGTGACCGGGAAAGGTCGAATAGTGTTACGCGTCCGTTTGATCCGTCACTTCATTGTCTTCCCTTCCCTCCTAATCCGCTGCCCTCAAAGGTAGTTATAGCATTGTATAACTTTACTAGGTTTCTTCTGTGCCATTTGTTCCTTTTCCATAAAAATATAACTGAGGAGGATCCCAAGTTAAAAGTGTGCATTTCGGGTGCTACTGTTCATGAAACTATTCTGGTAGTTTCAGTGCTGAAGTTGTTATTTTCGTCTAAAAGTATGTACCTATTGGGTATTTTCTTTTTAGGGTTCCGTACCTCAAAAGGAAAAAACGGAACCCTTATAGGATCACTTTATTGTCCGTCTATCCGTCTGTCCGTATGTCAAGACACTTAATCTCGGGAACGCGTAAAGATATAGAGTTGAAATTTAAACTATATACGTATATCTATGGTCTCTTGCAGTTGTGTAAAAGAAAAACTTCTCAGTTATCGTATAAAAAAGTTAGAGCCGTTTAAGTTGTAAAATATCTCTTATCAACCTGTAGTAGTAACCTGTAGTGTAGTACCCTGTAGGTTGTGATATTTGTGAGTGTCAAACTCACAAAAATCACAACCTACAGGGTACTTCCCGTTGACATAGAACTATGAAATTTGGCGAGAAGCATTGTCTCAGATACACATATAGGAATAAATCTGAAAACTGTAAATTTTTATTTAAATCACAAAATAAATAGGGCACAAAATATAGGTTGAAAATTCAAAGTGATTAAATCGTATCATGTAAGGTTTCATATAAAAGAACTTCATTAGCACATGCTAAAACAGGTTTTTAATTATTTTAACAATGTGTAATTTTAGATGTATTACGAGAAAAGTGAAATAAAAAAACTTTTTTGTCGATGGTTATAGTATAGAGATTTTAACAACTTACTTCCCAATTTTGTGAAATTTTCTGGATTTGTACGGAACCCTCGGTGTGCGAGCCTTACTCGCACTTGTCCGGTTTTTTCTTACATAGATTAATTCTCACCGAAAACCTATAAATAATCAATGAATTATTTATTACTTAGCTTATTAATAATATCCTCGATGATTACATGGTAAAAGATTAACTTTACGTTTTTCGAAATCGTTATTTTCGTAGTTCAGCAACTTTTGCCTTCAGTACAATTTTCATTCCGCAATCAAACTTTTGGTTTTCGAAACAATTTCGTTCTCGTTGCTTTGATAGGTATATCAAAGACTTGTGTTTGAAAACTCCTTATGACTTTCATCACAGCTGCGTGGGCCGAAACCATAAACAATCTCAATTTCAACTTACTAACAATTTTTCGTTTCGAAGACTTGATGAGAAATACTTTGCGAACAAAAAATATATAACAGTTGGTTTTGGTTGGTTGTTCAAAGACTTGTTCTGAGGCACGACCGCTGTTTGTGCTAAAGTTGCGATGTTTGTAAGAGTTCGTGCGTTCGTGATGGCTTGTATTATTGTTGTAGTAACTATTATCTAGTCTGCCATGGCTGCAGGGAAAGCGTGATGATGCTCGTCCGCAGCTCCCCTGCCATCGTGCCTATTTACGCAACTTTTTTTGTGCCCTGAGCCACCATGCTGTGTTTCACGACTCGTACTTTGACGTTGGCTTTTTTCTATTTTAAAAGTCGTACCTACAATCATACAGAATAGTAGGGTCATGGAGAAGACTTCTTCGATTCAAATCGTTGAGAGAATTATCATTATGTAAAATCTAAGTACGTATTTTTCCTCAGCATTTGGGCGACGCGCGACGCGGCGCGACACAACTCAAAAAGTCATAATATTCTAACTTATTTTAAACAACATTTTCGTCATATTTAATGCGTCGCATTTTAAAGAAGAAATATTTCCAGTGACCGTTTATTTAAATTTAAACTCGGGAAAGGCTCAAGCTCTAAATCTCAATCTCTTTCATTCATTTAGAATCAAAGCCGAAGTTAAGGCTCCGGTACAACTTTGCTCGTTACAGACAAGATTTAATTCGCAAAGGATGCCCAATTTACAAATCTGAAACGTTCAAAATCTGTTTCAACAAACTCGATTTGAACTTTGAACGTTTTTCTCAATTCGACTCAATTTAGATGTTGTATGGGTCGACATTTAAGTTTTAATTGTATCGGCAAGAATTGAAAGGGGATCAATTAAAAGTAATTTGATTAAAGACCTCTTTCAGATGATAAGTAGGTATACTTTTGTTCTTTGTTCATCGGGCTTAAATTTCTTTTTCTTTCATTTTCCTTATTAGCACTCTTCACTACCAGCCTTCAGTAGGTTATGGCCATTTTCAAAAGGTTTCAGTGACAAGCTGCTTCCACACCACTGTCTTCGGCTTTCCTCGGGGCATTGAAAACAGTTTGATCAGACCATTATACAGGTGATTCCTGACTTAGTTTACCATCTACTTCCTTCTCGCAACCAGTTTTTCAAAATTATCTCCTGTCTATTGGTGCTGATTGTATTTACTGTTAAGTTTATTACTGTATTTCACCATCTAACCCTAATGCTTACCTACCGCCAAATAGGATAGGACCTAATATGTTCGTTTGTATGTATTTTTTTATGTATGGTTATTGATATTTTGGCCAATTCTGACCGATTTAAAAAAAAAAACATTGTTTCGAAATGGTAGAAGAAGAATACTTCCGAGGTGGTCCCATTTATATTTTATCGATTTTTGAAAAATCAACAATAATGATAAAATTACTACAAGTACGACAAATCGATTCGGGCGAACTATTGAAATTCTGTACTTACACAGTGGAAGTCGGTTATGCAATTATTGGCGAAAAATAATTATAATTTTCTTATTAAATATTCTTGTTTGTCACAAATACTTCGATTTGACGTCTACAGTGTAATTGTTAACTCTCATATCTGGTAAATAAAAATTTCGCAATGGCACGTGCGTTGCAACACTGCTCATGTGATCCCACATTATGCCGTAATACTACACAATGGTGGCGTCACAGCCTCGCATCCACGATTGTCCATGGCGGCCCAGTTCTCACTGGACACGTCCTAGTGCCTGCTCATTAGAGGACTATATTACTATCTACCTTTGAAGGCTTTCGATGCTTTGTTGTCAAGTTTTTTCTACCCCTGCTAAATAAGTGATATATATGTATAAATATCTTACTCCAAGATAAGAAACAATGATACAAGGAAGAGTTGGCTTATCAGAGACTGTTGATGATAAATAAGAATATTTTGTGCCTGTCTGCGGTATTGTAGCTACTACACAAATGGGCCGTAAACAGCGTCAAATAGTGCCGTAAAGAGCAGTGCTGTTTATTTTCATTGTTTCAGAGTCTATGTGATTGAGGTGGTTCTTAACAGTCATTTATCAAAATGTCGTATCCGTGTTTTAATTTCATAGTTTTCCCAAATATGTTGTACCTAATCACTTTCCCAGATATATTGTAATCGTCTCATTGACTGGGCTGCAAATTACTTTATTCTATTTTAAGTCTTTAATTGCGAGTATTTTACACATCTACTAGATGAAAACCGCATCAAACCTTTAAAAGGTTTACCCATAGAATATACGAATAACCTTCTAATGTTATTTATTCAACTCAAGGAATACACATCTGTTCAACAATGGTCATTGTACGACTGATGTGATCATTGAAATCATGATTTTATTATTATAGCATTATTTAACATCATCATTGTGCCAACTTAAGTCGTTGTAATTTAGTTACGTTCTAATACGGTAATTTCCTAAGCCATAATGTTATTAAAATTAGAAGCATTTGTTGCGACGCAAACCGCCTTATCGCTACAATCCGCCCGAAGCCTTCCTGTACTTTAACCTCAATGACCAGTTACGTATGTAGATAACAGAGTTTTTAAAAACCAATTTTTAAATCTAAATTCGGATCTGAAATTATGTTTAAGTACAACATTATCTCGCCACTGCTTTTGCTTTACAAAAAATTTGGTTTAATTTAGTTTCTGAAATGCTGTTACGAAAAATCCAAACTTCTGTTCAAACTGGGTTCGGTAGACGGACACGAAGTCAAGAAGACAATCAAAGGAAATAATTTCCAAAATGCTGGTGTTTATTCATTCAAACTCGAACAACATATTGTCGTGCTATTGCTGTGGCGCGCTACCAAGTAGCAATGGGTTTGAGTATTGACATTAATTAGACCTTTGGCGGTTTGTGCATAACGCTGACCCAGTGCGGGTTGGTGGATTCACATACGCCATTGAATTTCTTCTACTGACTTATGCAGGTTGCCTCACGATGTTTTCCTTCACCGAAAAGCCAGTGGCGTGACATTCCGTACATAAATTCCAAATATCTTATTGGTACAGGACTGGGATTCGAACACCACCACGATTGTAAGGCGGATGTCTCTACCACCAGACCACCACAGCTTCGCACTAACACAGATATTTAAAGCTTGTTCCTGCTCTACTACGGTATCGTGACCATTTACGTATACGTACGAGTACCTATAAGTTCAAAAATAGAGCCCCTGAGGCGAAGACATATTTCGGGTCACTGCGCTAACAAAGATAGATAGAGATTGTATTTTGTTTTAGTTTAGAAGTCCCCTGGCAAAAATAAGGAAAACTAAACTAAACAGTTAGTGATAACAACATAGAATTTAGTACACCTGTTAAATTCGAAGCTCCGGTTAACTGAATAGCCATGTCAGACGCCTTCAGGCGGCTTTGACACCAGGGCCGCAGGGTTAGCCCAGCCTATTCGAACTTACTTACTTTTTTACAAGCTTTTACTTTAACTTGCAATGGATGTATGTACTCAGTTGTACTCGTATATACCTATGTAAGTTCGGGTGGAATCTTGCAAGTAAAGGTGATGTCCACAAGTGGTATATTATTCAGAGAAAAATCGAACCAAGATGATATATACTCGTATCATTTGAAAGCTTGTTTTATGGGCTTCCAAAAAATATTTAACTAAGATTTTTTCACCCACTCCAATTTTTTTTTAAATGCGAAATATAAATTGTATGAAAAATAACAGATTCAGATTCAGATCATTTATTGGCCATTTATAACATGTCAGTCATACAAGGCAAGTCAGTTTACAAAATTAAAATATAGAAACTATGTAATTTAAAAATTCTTAATCATAAACATTAATAATCAATAGTAAATAAAATAATAACAAAAGTCAAATTATATATCAGCGATACGTCATAGGAAATCACAAAAATAAAATTACATATATAACATTACATACAATACAGCTTATTACTTTTTCTAGTTTAGCAATGATAAAGTGCTTCTATCGTTAATTTATTTGCATTTGTAGCTGATTCTTCCACATTCATCGCTTAATTTGCTAAAATTAAAAATTATAACCTACCAGTGTGACGAGTCAGTAGGTACAATGTGACAAACAAACACTTTAAAAGTGTGTCTAATTGGTAAAAATGCTTTTAATTAACAATTTGGAGGTTACTTAATCAGGGTTGATTGAGATAAACTACTTATTGAGCCAAATATATTTATTTATCCTAATAAATTCAAAATTAATTTAAAACAATCGGAGGGCTCTTTTTTGGTTTTAACTGTTAAATGTAAGTGTAATAGACTCAGAAAAATATGAACTTTCTCGAAATGTAACGAGTGTTGTGGTTAGAATTTTTGATTATTATTATACCAGCCTCCATACATTTTGTGGACATGTCCTTTGACCAAGTTTCCGGTTTCCGATTGAGCTTAAATTTTGCATGCATATGTATATCGCCGATGATGCAATAATATGGTACTATACTCGTACATCCTGTAGGAACTCCTGTACTAAACATGATAAACGCGTCATGTTTGGGCTCGTATTACTTGTCTTGGCTAGCACTTTGTAAACTACTAATCCAGAATCTCAAAAGCTTGTATTTAAAAAAATATATATTTATAATAATTTATTTAGCACCTGTTCTAGTAAACATAGAGACAGATAAAGTATTAGAGAGAGTATTAGCCACCATGCTGACGATGAAAGTGATAAGTGCGAAGTAACGAGACGTGATTTACTTTTACTCGGCCTGCCGACAGCCGGCTAATTAACCCAGTTCTTGGACACACTCCGTTTAGGCCACCGAGATGGACAAAACAAAGAACTGACAAAAAAAAATTGTTACGAATTTAGAATTAGAGTAGAAAGGCAGCTGGATGTCTCACAGTAGTCTGTTTTGTGTAAGAAATGATGCGTGATTCATTATAATCATTTATTTATTTTTGACGCACAATTATGTTTATTTACAGTATTAGGTGAGCCATACACTCCTGAACTAGCCTAATACTGTGTTTCAGGAGACAATGGAATCTCTGAAGTAACAATTTTATATATTACGGCAAACGAAATCGTATTTTTACTAAGTTTATGAAACAACTATAGGTTGTAATAATTTTGAAAAACAGAAAAAATATAAATTACTCAGCTGCTATTTTAACAATAGATAGTCTTTGATCTTTGATACTCACAGCTACAGTTGGACAATTAACTTATTCAGGCAGATATAAACGTACCCTTGAAATGACAGTGGCTAACCATCGACACGAATAACATATAATAAATAAATTATTTATTTTTCGCAAAAAATGGCACCACCGACTTCCAACGAGTACCTACATAATTGTTAATTCATATAAAGGACTCTGCCGATTTCGATAAAATTTAAATAAGTCCACCTCAGGAAAACTCCTGAGGTGGACTCATTTAAATTTTATTTAAGTATGGTATCACAATTGGCGAAAATATCGATGAACACAAAAAATACATGCAGACGAACATAGAACCTCCTCTTTCTTGAAAGTCGGTTTAAGACCATCGACACGGAAAAAAAAGAACAATAAGGATCATTTAAAAAAATTGAATATATGTTTTTATCATGTAAAGTCTACCCATCTAGGAGGTTGTGGAAGCCGATCAAAAACATTATGAGTTCTTGCTCAAGTACTCCTATGACATATATGTACCAAATAAGAAGATCTTCTCTTACTAATGTTGTATTACAACTAAAAGAAAGATGTTCTAAAATACAGGATTGCAAGACAGCTGATGCCCTCCCAACATCTTAAAAGATCTCTACAATTTCAGCTTATTTGTTGAGCGAATTCACACTTAAATGTACGATTTCGTGTACCTCATTTCCTATTTAATTATCTTGTGCAATAAATTCATTCTAACTAGAGGCGTTAGAGCAGACGTAATGTATGGTAGGTAGGGTCATTTCGCCTATCATAATATAGGAAGTGGCTCAGATGTGGGCTAACGCACTACGCGGTTATTTAACTGCATTAAATAATAACTCATTATAATATGATCCAATTTGCCATGACATGCAGTGATATCACTAATACTTTTACCGGTATGTAATTTCATTTATTTTTACTATCGTTTTATGTGCATGATTAATTGAGGCCATAGATGTAGTATAAGCTTATTGAAGGTATATAGTTGTAGTAGCTCAGAGCATTAGCAAATTAAAGTTTTAGTGGACATGGAATACGCACGAGTAATACCTACATATCGCGCAGATCTGAATATGACGCCGTAAAGTGCCATAGAAACCAGCTTACGCACCCCGACAACATTTTATCAATATGTTAAAATGTGACGGATAAAATAATATACTTACATAGGTATCATAACTTTGAACTTTTAATTACTCCAGCCAGACATAGCTTGAAGCCGTTGTTTGTGTTTGATATTTTATCACGGATGATTTCAAATAAATAGTAATTTAAAACAAAAAATCTGTAATTTGTATCGATAATGACCTTGAATTAATTAAATCGATTGAAAACGTCAGTCCAACTAAATGAGGCAACAAATCAAACTGGTTTTTTTGCTTCATTGACACTTTCTTTCACGATTTATTTATACTATTGCAAACTTGCAATGTATTTCCATTTCGTGCAAGCAATATTTTAAGTAGCTTTGAATATTACTTATATTTTAACCAACAACGAAAAGATGGAGGTTCTACTCGACTATATAATTTACAGATGGTATCCGATTTCCCTAATATTTACAGGTATTTTACGTGTTTTTAATTTCAATCCGTAAAGGAATTTTGAGAAATAGTAATTTAAAATATTAATTTGTAATGAGAAATCTTAATATATATAAATCTCGTGTCACAATGTTTGTCCTCAATGGACTCCTAAACCACTTAACCGATTATAATAAAATTCGAACACCATGTGCAGTTCAATCCAACTTGAGAGATAGGATAGTTTAAATCTCAAATTATAGTCGCAATTTTAATTTATTTAGCCACAGCAACGCGTGGCCGGGTCAGCTAGTTATTCAATAAATGCATTGTCTGAATCCATTCCGAAATGTTCCCAAAAAAATTGTTATTACTTGAAACAAATCTAAAGAAATTGTGGTTTTATATAGTACCACACACCTACAAATTTCCAATAGAAATAACACAAATGACTTGAATGTTTTTGTCTAAAAATAAAGTATATTTTAATCTGAATGTCATGTAATACAATATGTAACAGTAGATGCAAATTATTGGTGCACGCTATTGCAAAATATTGTCAAACCATAGCAATTACAAGTAAAATATAGCTAGGTATTTATCGGTGTCAGTATCAATGTTATGCAAAGCGGAAATGCGAACACATGTGTCAATATAATAAAAAGTGAATTCGATACAGTTGTGTAACGAATGCAAACAACTTTTGGCCAGTTTCAGTTCGTTTCGTTTGAAATGTGTTTTGCACACCTGTATTGCAAAATTAACCTACTTCGGCGTGGTCTACTGATACTTGATAAATATCTGTCGCTTTCGTGTCAGAAGCCAAAAATATAAGCTGAGTATAACACTCGCGGTCGCGGTCAGCCATCCGAAGACCGACCGTCCCAAACGTTGCTTCACTTCGATGTTCGGTTAAAAACTCCTAATCGAATGATTGACTATAGCAGGACGATACTGAGTGACTATATCTCTACCATACTCATTTCTGTCTCGATTTTGCGAATTTATTTAAACCGGTTCATATTAAACCTATGCAACTGCTTGATTATGTTTCTATTTGTAACATACCTACATGTATAGGTACCACTTCATTAAAACTACCGTGAGTATTCATCATAACTATAACAGAATACGGCTAAAACTCACGTTATAATTATACGGTCGATCCGAAAGGAATCCGACCAGTTTCGGAGTATTTAGTACTCCATCCTCAGGGAATACGCGCACCCCCGTCGATTCCTTGGTTTCTTGGTCGAACTGGTCGGATTCCTTGCGGATCGACCGTATAATTATAACGTGAGTTTTAGCTGTATTCTGTTATAGTTATGTATAGGTACCTTCTCAACTTTTCAGAATTATGTGCCATGTAAAAAGGTGTTTTAAAAAACACAAACCAAAATTATTGAAGCTTGATGACAAACAAATACAGTTACTTAAATAACTGTATTTGTAATATAGTAATTTATATCTTTAAGTAATCGGCTCACAATATTCGTCATCAGACGCAACCTTCTTTATCCCACTGCTGGGTATAGGCCTATCTCTTGTAGTGCCATCTGCTTCGGTCTTTTATTACAAAATTACCAATGCAACAATAAGCCCGATTACAGAGGCGCCAGCGTAAATTAAATAGCAGCGTAAAAAGCGTTATCTCTATCGAATGCCTAAAGTGAAAAAGAAACAGAACTATGCTATTTAGCTAATAAAGTTAGGCTGGCGCCTCTGTAATCGGACTTAGTATCTATTTGCAGTTGCAATGCGCGTAAAGTTTACGCACAGTTTTCGCTCCACATTGTGTTGATATACAAAAGTGTTATTTTTGAATGCGTTCAACGAAAGTGTTTGAAAAAGTGTACCTAGCTGTGTTTACTAACTTTCTCAACGTTTCAGCACTAAACCTACACAGTTGCCCGGCAAGTGGACTAGTTGACAGCTCTTTGGAAGTAGGTGACCTGTGTACACTTGTACAGTGTACACCTTAGTTAAGTAAGCCGAGAAGGCGTTACTTTCGATACTATTTACATAAATGTTTGCATTACAATGTTGGGTTTTAAATTCAAGTCAGTATCAGCTATGCTTGGACAACTTATTTAAATGATGTGATTTCGAAAGTGTATTGGTAATAAGAGTATTTAAGTCCAAGTAATTTTTTGCAAAAAATAGCATGACCGACTTCACCCGTATACAGAATCACTACATAGTATAAAACAAAGTCGCTTTCCGCTGTCTGTCCCCATATATGCTTATATCTTTAAAACTACGCAACGGATTTTGATGCAGTTTATTTTAATAGAAAGAGTAATTCAAGAAAAATGTTTTTATGTATAATACACTTGTGCGAAGCCGGGGCGCATCGCTAGAACGCAAATGTTATGCACGGACCGATGTAGCATTTTTCACATTATTGTTGATTTTTCAAAAACGGCTCAGCCGATTTCGTTTAAATTTAAATGGGACCAATTTCGAAGTATACTCTTTCCAATAATTAAAGAATTATTGAAATCGGACTACTATGAAAAAAGTTATTCGTGGTTATATATATATATATATATATATATATATATATTTATATATATACGCGTCGAATTGTATACCTCCCCCGGTGGTTCGTCGGTCAAAAAGATATCTATCGCAGCTAACATAAGAGCTGATAACACCCCGCCATTTTTACGTCGGGGGGTTAAAAATATTGAGTGTTTGTATTATGCCCACTATCTGCGCAAAAGAAAGATGATTCTATCATCTTTATCCATTTTAATCAAGTTTTAATAGCTAAGACCACTTCTTGCTGTATCAGTATGTAATTACTTAAAACTCTAACACCGGATAGCTTAGCATTTATGATTCATACATTTTCGAGTTTCAATTTTGTATCGAACAGCTGAATGTTTTCTCGAATTCCGGTGTGCCCCATAGTAAAAGTTGTTCTTAATGATGGTTTAATCTCCTCCTTTTGGCTTACGAATGTACCCTATGTTTTGTTCGTAATTAGTCGCAATCATTAGTGCGAATAATAAATATATTTACTTTTATGCCATATTTTATTTTTCTACGTTTAAAATAATATATAGATATTACTAGTATAATTCGTGTAATACCTGACATGTCCATCCTCGTGTCCGCCCGTAAAACCGCGGATGTATAAATATTTATGTCTAATTATACGCGTGTACATGCAATTGTGTGCGCTCAAGGAAGTGTGTAGTTAACGAATATGCCCCCGATTATAGTGCACACTATAAGACCCACATTCGACCAAAGCACAGCGGAGTAGGGATAGCATTGTAGTCCGTGAATCTACCGAATATATGTCGTAATTAGCTTTGCGAAAACTACTCATAGTCGTGATCAGAATAGGGCTGTTTTGTATTTCGTCAAAACTTCAATCCCATTAGGCCACCAGGGTGACACAGTGGACACCAAGTGAGGATCCCTACGTACCGCTAGCAAGATCAGATTTAATATGTGTGAACCAATAGTCCGATGAATGTTTAAGTATGCACGCCACACCATATACACCCAAAACGGGATGTCAGTGCAGATCACAACGTGTAATAGATACAGACAGACCGAATTATAAAAGTCGGCGGATGTGCTGTTAGCTACAAGCTGCGCTATATCCCATCCTGACTGAATAAAGCTGCACGTGTATTGGATATTGTGCAGCTTGTAGCTAACTTCACATCCGTCGACTAGGATTATTCCACTATGATTCGGCCTATACATAACATAGATGGTCATGAGACGCGAGTAAGAGTCGGAGTGAGCATTGCGATTGCAATGCAAACGGGATAGCCTAGCATAATTTTCAAAAAATAATAGAGCGTTGTATCGTTTTAATAATCATAATTAATTTATTGATAACGTTAATTACAAGTCGGTCTAATACATAATTCTGTTCTAGTGATATAGTTCAATATGCAAATACATATGGCATTTCCACTATAAGCGCATGGACTACAAAACTCATCTCACGCAGCTCCGGTTTGTTGGAGTCTTAGCCGTATTCACCGCGTCTTTCACTTTTACAGCCATTTTATTTCCTATTGTAATCCAAGGAACGACCAGTGAACGACCATGTTTAGTATTATACATACGAATAGCAAAGGAATTAGATCAGGTTTTATTGGAAGCTAGACTCATGCATATTTATAGACACGTTAGAGCCTCGGTAAATACATAAATCGTAAATATTTATTGTGGTCTACTCAAGTACTCATGTCATATATGTTTTTATTGTTATATATTACGCACTATGTGTTTCGTTGTTCAAATTGGAGTATTCGATTATACGTAAGTTTAACCGTTACGTTGTTATCACGCACGGTAATATCCATATTATATGTAAGTCCAAAATAATAAACATTATCCCACTAAGTAAAATGTCATTAGTTTTGAAGTTATTCTATGTATGAAGTTATATATCTCTACAATTTTTTCTTCTACAAGTCTGCATCAAATCCGATGGAAAATCAGCCTCTAATTCGTAGGTAGGTATACGCACTATTTGTGAAAGTGTTCACGATTTTCTTTCTGGTTGGTACTCTCTGGTGGTTTTGGACAGTTGTGTAGGTATTGCTAATGATGAGTGACCAGTTGACCACGTTTCAGTTCCTTAAGTCTTCATTGATGAGTTATGGAACTGAAATGTGGTATTTTTCTGTGGACCTTATGAACAAGCACAATGTAGCCCAACGTGCTATAGAGAGGGCTATGCAAAGAGTTTCTCTGCGAGATCGAATCAGAAATGAGGAGATTCGCAGACGAACCAAAGGAACCGACATGGCCCAGCAGATTAGCGAGTTGAAATGGTAGTGGGCAGTGCACATAGTTCGAAGAACGGATAGACGATAAGGTCATAAAGTTGTCGAATGGAGAAGACGGACCAGCAAGCGCAGCGTAAGACGTCCACCGGCTAGGTGGACTGACGATATAATTAAGATCGCAAGGCCGCTTCCAATCGGTCTTATTGAAAATCATAGAAGAGGCCTATGTTCATCGGTAGACGTCCTAAGGCTGATAAATAGATGGTACTTAAAATGCGTAACCATGGTACGTGAACATTATTTGCTTTTTGGTTTAAATATTTTCGTAACTATCCCGAAATGAGTCACACCGCGGAAGTTAAAAAAACTGTAGAAAGCTTAAATTCGTGCCCGAACCCAAAATGTATCCGCTACGCAATTTACAAAGACCCTAATAAAGAACACTCGCGTATGACTTATGTTCCTAACTAATGACTCTAATTTTGGGGAACCAGCAACTGGCTCTAAGTGCTTCGTATAATTTCTGCTGCATATTTAATACATTTCTAAATTTATTGTATCAATTTTCTCTTGGATTCAATTTTCTTTTCCAGTAAAGTACGTGTTTTAATTATTAAAAGTAATTCAGGGTTTCGTGGAAACGTGGTGCTGAGCAGAAAGAAGGTGTAATACTAATTAGTATAACAATTTTCAGTTTGGCACTAAATTACTAAAATCTTTGTTGACTTCACGTGCAAAGACTAGATGTTTGATGTAGTTACCTAGATATTAGTGTATTTTGTATGAAAAAACTTATTAGTTTCTTTCTGTTTACTAACAGTGTTCTTCAGAAAACTCGTAGGTAGGTATACCTACTCGGTTGCATGGCCCTGATCTTATAGTTTGTATGCCAGTTGAAGATACTTTAGCAAGGTGTATCTTGCCATTGCAGTTGCCTTGTTTAATGTAAGAAACAGAACTAACTTGTGGCCCACTGCCCTTCACTGCAGGGCATAAGCATACTTCTTTGTGACTCTTTTATTAATCTTAACTCTCCTTCTATCTAATCCAAAACATAATAAAACAAAACTAATTCATCCGGTATACTTTTTTATCAAAGTCAAAGTCAAAGTCAAAATTTATTTATTCCGTAGACACAATACAGGCACTTGGAATCGTCTAGTTACAATTTTTAAAAGTACTACTTAATTAAATTTTTACTATAAATAAATAAGCTTTAAAACTTTTTAAATTTTACAAGATCAGTATCATTAGGTACACAAAAAATAAAATATTAGAATACAAACCAAAAATAAAATTGTATCAGTATCATGAAAAATAACAATGTCATTATCAGTTTAAAAATGTCAACAAGTATGAAAATCACTCAATCACCTTAGAACCATCGACACGAAGAAGAAGAAGAAGTATGAAAATAAAGAAATTATAATTACATATCAGAAAATTGAAAAATACTATGTTACGTTATTCAGCAATCGCGAATAAGTCTGCGCTTGACCACAAACTCGCCTGATGGTAAGCGACGTTGTGCCGCG
The DNA here is from genome assembly GCA_949316475.1 of Hypomecis punctinalis. NCBI lineage: Eukaryota > Metazoa > Arthropoda > Insecta > Lepidoptera > Geometridae > Hypomecis > Hypomecis punctinalis. The sequence continues at coordinate 4,218,269 of OX438798.1, forward strand.
AGTAGTTTTGCCTCTGCCGTGCTGTCCATCGGTAATCAATAAATATATCTACCTAACAAATTATTTTTGCCAAAAATAGCATAACCGACTTCAAACACAGAATTCGAATAGTTCGCACAGATCGATGTATCATCGAAAGTTACTACTTTCACATTGTTGTTGATTTTTCAAAACCGACTCATCCGATTTCGATGAAATTTAATTTAAACCTCTGAAGTATGATCTACTAAACAAAAGGTTCATAATTGGCAGAGTAATCGCGTAACATACCTACAATCATACAAAATAATATCCTACTAATATTATAAACGCGAAAGTTTGTGAGGATGGATGGATGTATGGATGTTTGTTACTCCTTCACGCAAAAACTACTGAACGGATTGAGATGAAACTTTGCAATAATATAGCTTATATATCAGAATAACACATGGGCTATAAATTATAATGATATATTGCGTTTGCGGGCGAAGCCGCGGTTAAAAACTAGTACATAAATAAAATTGAGAACCTTCTTTTTGAAATCGCTTAAAAACGCCTATTCCTACGATAGGAGCTTCGATATTCAACCTTCTAACTATAGCTATTGCAGGTGGCAAAATCGAAAAATCCATACCTAACTATGTCGCTCCGTTCTCATTACGACAGGATTAGACTAGCGGTAATCCTTGGCTAAGCCGCTTTTCACTCGCGTCCCGTTCTACAGAAACCATTGAAAAAGCAGACAAGAGGCAATTTGTCATCGTTAACATTTACCTCAGACCTTAGTTCGTTTCTACACAATACCGAAGGCACGGAATGGACTATAAATCACATAAATGTTCATCTAAAGGATCGAGATTGCTATGGAATAGTCGAAAACCCTCTTGTTGGTAGGAAGCGGTATTTGTGAAGAGCCGTGGCGTTCGATTCCTACCAAGCTGGAGGAACAATGTTAATCCAAGTACTTGTCTTTACTGGAAACAAAAGATTTTATTCTCGCTAATAATGGTTGCCCTAAAGTAGATAGTTTCCGAGATATCGGCCAAAAACGTTTTTTCAAGATGGCGCTTGAAGCTCTTCTTGGATCTGTCAGAATTTTGTGATTTTATGCTCAATGATGTGATCCTAAACCTTATTAATAAATAGATCGGAAATTTAGTGCAAAGTTGAACAAAAAAACGTCTTTTTTGACTTGTATCAGCGGACAAAGTCGTATTCGTCAGACCATTTATGTACTAGTAGTTCCCCGAATACAACAAGTTTCGTCGAGTTTGGTTAAAAAATGCGACCTGTAGACGTAAACCAACATCTGGACAGACGAAAGCAAAATCGCCGTGTTAAAACGAAAATCTTCGCTAACGCTTCAATCAATTAAAATAGGCTGGATTGTTTTTCTAGAATATATTTATATGAAAGATATGAATCTTCTAATTTAATAATGTCAAATCTAAGCATACAGACGATGGGAAGCGATTTTATACTGTACGTACAAAAAAATAATGTAGACAAGTTTTGCTTAAAAACTAAAACCTAATAGCTACATTTGTAGCCATGTTAGTTTTAAATTATATCCACTTAATGTGATAAATAAAATTAATCATTAAATTAAAATTCTAATGTTATTTGTAAGTGCATAAAGTTTTTTTTTTGTTTTTTGTGATCGTGCATAAAGTGATCAGTATGTTAAGAAACTGAATTTCGAAATTAACTCAAACTAAACACAATTAAAGATAATGGGTTTTATTACACTTAAATAAATACACCTACAAAAACTACAAAATTAAAAATTGTGGCGGAAAGTAACATTCAAACCTCGCTTACCTTGCCTGCTTCAGCAGGTTTATTACTATGAATTTATATGTACGTGGGATTTTTAAATAAGGGAGCGTTCAAGTATTACGTAACGCAATTTTTGAAGATTTTTGGCCCCCCCTCCCCCCACTGTAACGCTCCGTAACGTTGTTAGTTTTGATGTACAGAATAAGCCCCTAAAAGGATGCTAATTGATTAGAAATATAGTTCACAGGTCGGAAAGTGACATAGGGTACTTTTTATCCCGGAAAAATAAAAGTTTCCTGTGGCATATAATATAGCTCAAAAATTAAATATAATACGGGCAAAGCCGCAGGCAAAAGCTAGTCCGAAATATATCATGATACAGAACCCTTAGTACGTGAGTCTAACTCGCAGTTCACAGACTTTTTATATCATTTTAAGTCTGGCTTACGTATATCCAACTTAGCACGCCTACAAAAGGTGCTTTTATTGAATTCATATTTCATACTTCACAAACATAATATTCGGCTTTGTTAAAGAATTCTAAGATATTTGCTCATTTGGAAAAGAATTTCCATTCTTGGTATTTTTCTCTTTCAAAAGTTTTCATTTCTTTCAAGCAAGACTTATAATATTACTGTACTTTTGATATATTGATAAAAAGGCAAAAGTTGTTACCGAATACCTTAAATTGAGTCAGATGTAAATCTTTCTCAAACGTTTTTGAATTGGCAGTATTTGAATTGATCCAGTTATATGGCTTTTTATGATATAATTTTATCAGAATTTAATACTCTACTCGTACCGATACCTACATTTATGTGAGTGTCATTATTGTTAAAGATTGAAGTTTAAGTGAGTGTCATCATTGACATTAGTATCATAAACTTATTTCCGCCTTCTGAAGTACAAATATAAGCTTCCTCTTATTCACCAAATATCCTTATCCTATACTAATCTCATCGAAGTGTTCCCGTGGAACTGTAAAAGTTTTGAGTATCGTCACGTTGTATCGTTCATTCAGGTCTTTCTCAACGTCCTGAAGACATCACACTGTTACAGACCTTTTTTTAACCTAGGAAAATCATATTGATTCCTGTGGCCTGGAGAGACCTGTGGTTATATGGGTCTCCCACAGATCGGAAGTATACCTACTTAAAACCTAGAGTGTTTCCGCTCTGTGCCTTACAATCTTTTTATTCAATCCCCAGAGGTTCCTACCTAGCCATTATTGTATGGTATTGCACGTGACCACGTGTACATAAAACAAAATTATGATTGCTGCCTCCTTATTCGAGTAGAGATGACGTGCGACTCTACGTGAGTCTCTAATCGATTTTAACATTGAGTCGAGTTATGAGAAAACATTTCTACTCGCAGATATTAAATATTGAATTTGCGCGTACCTACAACGTATTCTCAGGAAACGTGATGGAAAATTCTTGCTGTGTCAGTTGATTAACGTTTCATGCCATCCCAGCGCACATTACTGAAATTACATTCTGTTTCTCTGTTCTATTTGACTGCCCAAATAAAAGAAATGGCTGTGTAGGTGTATGCTGTGTATGTATATGCATATATTTATCTGTATGTCTGTTTGCGTGTTTCTATAATACCCAGAACACTCATGCATCTTTGTACATCTCTGATGGATTTTGGAGTGGTTAGTTTAATTTTGACATGATGTTAGATTACTTCTTTAAGTCCAGGTTATAATTGACAGCTTTTTCGAGTTAGTTTTTGTACTGTACTGTACCAGCTTTTTTAATAGTCCACCGGAGGACGTAGGCCTATCCACAAAGGGTGATTGGGCCATATCCACCACGCTGGCCCAGTGCGGGTTGGTGGATTCACATACGCCATCGAATTTTTTCTACGGACGTATGCAGGTTGCCTCACGATGTTTTCCTTCACCGAAAAGCCAGTGGTGTGAAATTTCGTACATAAATTCCAAAGAACTCATTAGCACAGGACCAGGGATTTGAACCCACGACCTCACGATTGTAAGGCGGGTGTCACTACCTCTAGACCACCACGGCCTTATTTTCCGAGTTAGGTTTTAGTTGTAGTAAAACTATTTGTTTTTCTGTATAGCACGGTATATTCATTCACTCTCACAAATACTCATATTCAAATTCAATTTATTCGTAAAATATTTTATTTACATGTCAATACGATAGGTTTACATAATCACTATCTAGAGAAAAAATAGCCAATTATTGACAAACATTATACTACTTCAGTATGAGGATGTCAATTTAAAAAATTTAACTCACAATTGGTTAACTTACTCGTACTATGCGTAGCTATCACTTTTATGGTACCTATCTAACATAAATAATATAAGAGCCTGCAGCCCCCGATACGGGCACACAGGTCACCCTAGTATGTATTGCAGTGCTCATAATAATATGTTTAGTGTACATTATGTAGGAGATAATTACTTGTATATTTTATTCGTAGCTCAGAAGTGCATAGTGCATATATAAATTTGGAAATAAACTTTACTGCATTATTAGCTTTTGCGCGTGGCTTTTCCACGTGATATTTTGATTTTTGTGCTATCCTTTATTTATTTTATTTTGGGTTAGAAAGTAGCCTATATTACTTATAGCCTAAGTTACTTTCCGTCTTTCAAACTATGACCATGCCAAAAATCAAGTCAATCCGTTACTCCGTTGCTACATTAAAGAGGAACAGACCAACAAATACACTTTGAGATTTTTTAAAATCTTAGTAAGGATAATAATATTGCGGATCTTCTTTAACTAGGTGCGAAACAATTTAATTTGTACGCGGGATGTACCACGGTAATGTTATCTATTACCGTGAATGTACCTACTTCCTTATTAATCTACATAGATATGAGGGTGAATTCGGGTCGCCGATTAGCTCCCTGTGTGAAATGTCGCAAGAGCAGCTCACGTGAATCGGGCCAGGGCCGCGACTGCTGATGTTCCAAATGAACGATATATTATTTTAATACCCATACTGACCTTTTGAGAGAGTTTATGAGTTATTTGCCAAAAGCTATAAGTCCATCTCTATTTATGGGCCATGGCGAAAACAAAAGTGCCATTATACCTTACCGTATCTAGGCTGTCCAAAATCATACCTTACCGTATCTAGGCTGTCTAAAATCATGCTGTTTATAATTATGCGCTTTATCATAGGGTTTTAAACAGCATAATTATGATTACACACAATATACGTATAATGGCAACATACGTCAGCGTTCAGCGTCTAATAGTCTACTATTAAACATAGGCTTAATCAGTTATCACTTATCAGATTCCAAGAGCGATAAGACGATATCCACCACGCTCGCGCTGCCTCAATTGTACATACGTGGATTCATATACCTATTATGCCATCAGAATCAGATTAAAATAGTAAAAATCTATTTATGTGCAATTTAATTTTTCTTCTCTAGTGCGAAGAAAATCCTTCATCTCAGGTCATAAGTCATCATAAGCGTACTGTTTGGTTGTACATATGTATGTATATTTGTTACCGATCATAGCAACCTCGTAATACCAACCCAGTTTTAATAAGAAACACTGGATTTCATACAGTTACATTGATCCCATTACATAGTTACTCAGTAACAAACCAGGAAGAACAACAACTGGAATAACTTTCGCTCGGTCCGATAACTAAACGGCTCGGCGGCAATCGAAGCGTCAAAACATGGCCAATGAATCGCTCGAATTCGCCGTCAATCGTGATACAACTACAGTAACATACTGTTCCTATTATCCTATATTGCGGAGTTGCTGTTGTATTGTTTAGATATTGATACAAACATCCATTTATCAAACAATTAATAACAGGTAGAATAGAACAGAAAAGAAAAACGAACAAGTAGATTAACTATGACGGTTGATTGTTATTAACTTAGGTACCAGTAATACCCATAAACGCAATAAAGATATAAGTATGACTATGACAATCTGAGAAGATCAGAAGACTGACAAAGCAGCGTTTAGTCATAAACTGTTGTAATACCTTTTTGACTAGAATTCACTAATCAAGATGCCTGTTTGATATTGTATTGAAATTAACCAAAAACATAATGCGTCGTAGTTTCGTAAATATAAAACAAGTATCGATAATGCCTAACCTTATGTACCTATAGAAAAAAATATTTTTAGTAATTTGTAATTTGAAAAATGTAAAGCTTTCAAATACTGAGACGAGGTAAAAGCCAAAAAGCTTTTTTAACTATTTAATTTGGACTAAAAACCTCATTAGAGTTTCTTTGACGCAGCGTAAAGTACTAGGCGAGCATGAAACGGCGAAGGCTTGCGGGTCAGGGACACCGCATAGAGTTAGCGCCAAAACTTCAGAGGCAAGCGCAATACCCAAATGCGACCAAGACCATGCTCCATGACAAATTCAATAACCGCGCAATCACCTCTCTTTTAAGTTTCTAATAAAAGCGACTTTGAAACGCTCCTAGCGTAACTTGCATGAAAACGTTAATTAAATTTTGCTTTACGTTACAAATAACTGTTACGTACAGTTTCGTGTCGAGTATGAAATATTAAAAATCATGACGTATATGAGAAAGCTAGAAGAAAATCTTAGATTTTTTCCACAAACGCTCATTCCTGACTACGATCAAATGTTTACCGAAAGACCCAAGCTTTGTTCCGCTATTGTTCAAATAGATTTCGTTGATCAAGGATTTCGGAGTCTACGATCCATTGTTTGTCTAAAACAATTATATCACTGCGTATTAAGAAAATCTCAGAAGCTGTGAAACAGATGCATATCGTAATGCCGGCTTCCTCATTGCCACTACAGTGTTTGGCAATCGACAGGTCAATTAAGCTTGTATTTCGCTTATAGCAACCGGTGCTAAACAAACTGTTTGTTTCATTGCGGTCGGTGTAAACATCGGAACCAATCATTTCACTAATGAGGCGGTAATGGATGAGGTAGGTCTAACATGAGTTGTTTGAGACTCAACTGGTACTGGCCAAGTTCCCCGGCAAATCCTATCCGCCTGCGTCGTCAGTCGCGGTTTGGCGCGCATTCGGTGCGGACGTGCGTCGTCGCGCCTTCCACTCCTCGCGGAGGTTTTCTCGTGGCATCGGATATTGGATTGTTTGTGACTGTGTTATTTTGACTATTGCGTGCTGTTCACCTAACCACTGCTTCGTGTTACGACCACAAGGTATTTACAAGTTTTTGTTTGGTTGCTTTTAGTTGTATGGTTTTATGAAAATTCTACGGAAGCGCGACTGGTGCCCGAATCGTGGTTTCTGGTGTGAGGATTACGCGCTGTAAGGATTCATCGAGTTTCGTTACGTCTATGAAATTACTGTTCAAATAGTAGATGACCTAACTCTGACTTCAGTCTTCAGTAGAATTTTCCAGTAACTGTTACGTTTCAGTAAAAGTGTTGTCTGTAAATGTATGACTCTTCTAGTCAATTTATTCCAGCGGCGCCAGCGGTAATTCGAAGGACAGAACTTCTGCTGAAACAGGACATACATTATTACTGTCATATACAGAGGTGGATACAGTCATGTAATATTTACATGCATGACACCTACCGAAACGAATGAAAATGCAAGATATGCATGAACTTAGCTCTTAAATAAAATATATGCACACGTGTTTCTTGCGCGTATTTATGTAGTTGTATCTGTCCCTTCGCACTCACGGAACGCCATTCACCGAGAATACCGAGATATAACAGGATATAAAGCCTAACCTTGAAGTCTGATCAAAATCAGTCTATAAACATAATTTAAAGGATACATAAACGCAGATGAAGAAGTAAAGGTCAAGGGGATGTCTGGACCACTCCGGAAATGCAAGTCGTTTGGCAAACGTTGGAATAAAGTAGTATTGACTTGACCCCTTCTTTAGCTAGCCTAGAACTTTGCCTGGCTTACTGCCATTTCGAAAAACGCTCATAAAATTATGGAAATAAGCGCCTTTTACAAATTTTATGTGTCGTTCGACATAATATATGAATCATCTAGGAATCGAAAAACGCAGAAGCAGCATAAATGTTCAGTCATTATACATGTACATGTTTCCTTGTCTCAATGATAGTTCATAGTAGAACTAGTCAAATGACGAGAAGGAGAGCCTGATCAATTTTTAGGGTTCCGTACCTCAAACGGAAAAAACGGAACCCTTATAGAATCACTTTATTGTCCGTCTGTCCGTCTATGTGTACCTATGTCAAGATGTAAAGATATCGAGTTGAAATTTAAACTGTATACGTATATCTATGGTCTCTTGCAGTTGTGTAAAAGAAAAAACTTCTCAGTTATCGTTTAAAAAAGTTAGAGCAGTTTATGTCGTAAAAAACCGCATAGAACTATGAAATTTAGAGAAGCATTGTCTCAGAGTACCCATATATAGGAATAAATCTGAAAACTGTACATATTTATTTAAATCGCAAAAAATAGGGCCTCTAAATTCACAAAAAATGGCTTCAAAATTCAATTTGAGTAAATCGTATCATTTAAGGTAAGGTATCATATAAAAGAACTTTATCAGCACATGCTAAAGCAGGTTTTTAATTATTTTAACAATGTGTAATTTTCGATGTATGACGAGAAAAGTGATTAAAAATACTTTTTTGTCGATGGTTATAGTATAGAGATTTTAACAACTTCTCAATTTTGTGAAATTTTCTCGATTTGTACGGAACCCTCGATGTGCGAGCCTGACTCGCATTTGTCCGGTTTTTGCATAGGTATTTGAGTAATTATTAATTTAACATTCAAGCCATTACCATGTTTTGTATAATAAAAAAGAAGCATGTCAGTTCACGATCGACTAATCGCACATCATGCTCAAACCACGTAATCCTGTTTTTTGGTAGAAATGAAAACAATAACTAAATAGATTAAGCTTTGTACATTTTCTGACATCCGCATGACCAGTCTTGTTCTGTATCTAATGCCTAACGATGGGCGTCACGCCTATGACGGCATAGCTGTTGCTCTTCGTCGTAATTTCTCACTGACTCATTAGCAAACGAGAAAAAACCAAGGAATGCGTAAAAAGCTTTGTGTTCCGCAGAGCCCGAACTATTCCAATTTACCTTCCTAACTGTTAGAGACGTATTTTTTTTTTACTTTCATTGCGTTTCTTTAAATATGACCTAATCGATGGTGCCTTCCTCTCTTCTGATTTTGCTGTGCCCGACGGGGTTCTACATCACCATGTTAGTACTTTATGGAAGCAAAATAAATGAATTATGGCAGTAATATACTATTTGCAAGTTTCCTCATTACCATATTAGAGAGATTATTTCTAAGTTTTATCATTACCATACCTTATTGTTAAAGAGATATTTATAAATGCTGGAAACTTCTTATATATGTCCTTAGCATGAAAATAACTGGCACACGGGCGAACTCACCTACGACGCTTCTCATTTTGCACGAACTCTGACAGAAAAGCCAGACTTTTAGACGTAGTTTCAAGAACTAACAGTACCTGCCCACTAGTCCACGTTGTGCATTCTAAATAAGACTAGCACGTGTCCTAGAATAGCCACAATTTGATTGTCAGTCTTTTTTGTAACACTAACAAAAGAAAAGACCTTACGGATGCTTGGAAGGCGACTATCTACGTGATTTAGGTATGTTTTCCTACTCAATAAAACTGTCGTTCGTTCCAATGTAACTCTTATTGTCTGGGAAATTGGTTTCAGAATAGCTTTCATGCCACATCGTAAGTTTGTCGACGTAACTTCTGTGGAAGTAGTTAGTACAGGATCTTTGCTGGGAAGGATTTCCTTAATGGACGCCCATATTATCGGTGATCCTATGACAACAGTAACATAGCAACTACATTTCATCATTATCCTCTTCGTTCAAGAGTGTATTCTTGATCAAACCTCATCTTTACTAATATTATAATTCCGAAAGTGTATTTTTGTTGGTTTTTTCGGTGATTTTTGGAATGGACATAGTTTAAATAAATTTAAAAAAAAACCGGACAAGTGCAAGTCAGGCTCACACATCGAGGGTTCCGTACAAACATGTTGTTAAAATATGCTTAGCATGTGCAATGAAGTTATTTTATATGATACAATTTACTCACTTTGAATTTTGAACCCATATTTTGTGAATTTTGAGACCCTATTTTTATGCGATTTAAATAAAAATGTACAGTTTTCAGATTTATTCCTATATGTGTACTCTGAGACAATGCTTTTCGCCAAATTTCATAGTTCTATGTCAACGGGACGTACCCGGTAGGTTTTGATTTTTGTGAGCGTTGAAATATGCGTTTTTTTACGACATAAACGGCTCTAACTTTTTTATACGGTAACTGAGAAGCTTTTATTTTACACAACTGCAAGAGTTCATAGGTTTACGTATATAGTTTAAATTTGAACTCGATATCTTAACGTGTTCCCGAGATAAAGAGTCTTGACATACACACAGACGGACAGACGGACAACAAAGTGATCTTATAAGGGTTCCGTTTTTTCCTTTTGTGGTACGGAACCCTAAAAATATATGTTTTTAAATACAAGCTTTTGAGATCCTGGATATCATGGAGCAGCAGAGTGCTAGCCAAGATAAGTATAACGAGCCCAAACACGACGGGTCTATCTTGTTTAGCACAGGAGTTCCTATGGTCACCCTTCGACTCCATCATCAGATCAGCTCCATGGTACCATATTATTGCATTGTCACGCGATATACTTATGTGTGCAAAATTTCAACTCAATCTGAAACCGGGAAGTTGATGAAATTTAACTTGGAAGATTCCAATCGAACTTACATATATAAAGCTTGTAAAAATGGAAAGTGACATAAGCAACTTTTTATCCCGTTAAAGTAATAGGTTCCTATGGGATAGCAATAAAATCAAAATATCACGGGCAAAAACTAGTAAGCAACTTACCTAATAAAAAAAAATCAAAAATCTTTATTAGGACACAAAATATACATGCTATTGTATTGAATCCACTCGTTCCGAACTAGTTAAAAACTGTGTCGGAATCCGCTGTCTTCTCCCTATAGTTGCACTAGATTAAAATAATTATAAACAAGAAACTTGAATCAATATCAACAATAAGTTTTGAAATAATATTTAAACTGATAAAATTTAAACATTCATGCATAAGCTATTAAAACGTATTAAAACTATGATAAGCATAGTTAGAATCGTTTTTTAACATAAATAATTAATAAAAGAAATTTAATGAACAGAGATAAAGCTTTCAGTGTTTTGATAGTCCATATGTTTTAGGAAAGATAACATAAAGAAATCATCATAATTTGAAATGAATAAGTGTTTTCCATTGATTGAGTTTATGTATACAATTGCATTGATATTTTTATATATTTCCTCCTGTTACACCGTTTTGCTTTAGTATATTCCCACCTACGTCATTCGCGATCTATATTTAGGCTCATTCGGGTAACATTATTTAATATCGTGACCTTTTCTATTTCAGAGCATGGAATAACAAGCTTGTTGAGTAAATTACTATGGCTTACACCGAGGTGAATTTTACCCTAACTGGCTCAATTTAATTTAATGGTAGGATAACATTTCAAAATTTGTTTATAAAGGAAGCAAAACAATTATTTCTACACTAGCATCCCGCTACGGTTCTGCACGACGTATTGTTTACTGTTTTAATTCAATTTAAATTAATTTTACTCCCTAAAGCCGGAAACATACTATCGGACGCGGCTGACGGATGCGGCTGTCAGCCGCGACTTAGTAATGTGCACAGTCTTAAAACATCTGGCGTGCCAGATCGCTCTCGGACGTCAGAACGCTCTCGGACGTCCGAAGGTGACGTCCACGACTTATGTCCGATAGTGTGCACGGCTCAGTGTACTTTCATAGTCTAGGTCGCGGCTGTCAGTCGCGTCTGATAGTATGTTTCGAGCTTAACAGTTACAATCCACAGCAAAACAATTGGGTGCACACTTAGCTTAGATAAAACAAAAACAAGATAAAATATTAATTATTTTTCGCTAAAAATGGCAAAGCGACTATCATCGTGAACAACATTCGAATTGCTTCGATTCGCTTGAATTTTTATGTTGAATTTCAACAACAGCTGAGCCGATTTCGATAAAATTTAATTGGGACTACCTCGGAAACATACTCTTTCGAACTAAAAAAGATTTTTTTAATCTGTTCCCAATTGGTGAAAATATCGATGAACATACACTTTGGAATTTTCGGTAAAAATGAAGCAAGTACGTATAAAGCATCGTCTTTATTTTTACAGCTACTCGTACCATACAAAGGTCTTCAATCTGTCCTCAAAAATATTTCCAAATTGAAAACTATATTATAGCTGTAATAATTTACTACCTAAATCCTCTCCTAGTCGTTGCCTTGATCCTGACATTCCTGCCCAAAGCCAGCTTAGTGTAGGCCGGCGCCAGCTATCCATCTCCGTAATACACGTAAATGACATGCTTCTGAATCCACGGCTCACAGATGCCGCCAAACTGGGGGTAATGAATATGAGCTAATGCCATTAGTTCTGGCTAATAAATTGTCTACGCTTTCACGTACACTTGTTGCGTGCATATTGCAATGTCGTTTTGCCAAAATATTCAAACTTTGAAAGTGAAAATTCGAGACAACTGATAGTCATCTGGCACTAGAGTTAACACTTGAGATTGTTAAGTGTAAATGTCGTACGCTAAAATGATACAGCTATTCTAATTCTCTTTGAAACAGAAGATGCTATCTTTGACTTAGTATGAATAAGCTTTCCATTTTTTAGGGTAAAACCAAAGGGTAAAAACGGGACCCTATTACTAAGACTTCGTTATTTGTCCGTCCGTCTATCTGTTTGTCGCCAAGCTGTATCTCATCAACAGTGATATCTAGACACCTGAAATTTTAAGAGATAATGTATTTCTGTTGCAGCTATAACAACAAATACTAACAAGATTATTTTTTGCAAAAATTAGCATAACCGACTTCACCCGTGTACAAAATTCGCGAATATTTCGCACGGATCGATATAGCATTTTTCACATTATTGTCGATTTATCAAAAATGGCTCAGCCGATTTCGATAAGATTTAAATGGGACCAATTTCAAAGTATAATATTTCCAATAAAAAAAGAATTATTGAAATCGGACTTCAACGAAAAAAGTTATACATAAAAAAAAATATATATATATATATATATATACGCGTCGAATTGTATACCTCCTCCGGTGGTTCGTCGGTCAAAAATAGACTAAAATAAAAATACTTACGTAATTAAGAAAAAAATGTTGTTTTTTAACGGCAACATGTTGACACTTGAAATTGGACTCTGGGAACACCCATACGATACGAAACCTTTCGTGCGAGTCCGACTCGCACTTGGCCGATTTTTTCTAGTGTCAATTTCTTATGGATTTCCAGTCAGCTTTACAAGTCATTATCGAATTTGCATAAATACATACGCAAATTAGGGAAATTTTCGAACAAGAAGTCTAAAGCACAAACCGTAATGACTTTCCTGGAGACGACATCTGCAGCATAAAATACAGTCTGACTTAATATCTCTAGAGCTAATTATAGGGAGCTCTTTTGATGCTGGGGTCAGGTCTTTGAGAGTATTCTTCTGTGAAGTTACTTCAGAAATTATGTATCTTTTAAGTCAGATCTTTTCTATTCCATGGAACTTTTTAACCGACGAAATGTAGGAGTCGACGGGTATTTTTTTTGTATGAAATCGCATAACTTTTTATACAGTAGTCCGATTTTGATATTTTTTTTTATCGAATATGGTCCAATATAAGTTTTATCAAAATTATTTAGTTTTCGTTAAATCAACAATTATCTAATAATAACCAAGTAGTCCAGCCCCTCTACCGCCCAGGCAATAGCAATCGTAATAGCAATCGTTTATGACTTCATTTTAGTCATTTGGCACCGCCTATGTGACGTTAGCCATCAATTGCTTTGCGCGGATTGCGAAAGCAAACGTTGAATGAACAACTTTGATTGCTAACGTCACATAGGCGGTGCCAAATGACTAAAATGAAGTCATAAACGATTGCTATTACGTTTTAGGCGGTAGGGGGGCAGGAATACCCAATTCTCACAATACCTGAACCATCGATTACAGCGAACTTTTAGAATTTTGTACGTGATGTGCTATTTTTGACAAAAAATAATATTATTAAAATATATTTTTAGAATGTAAACATATTTGTTTTTATAGAGGACTGATTTTGTAAACTTGTTTTTGAATTAAAATTAAATATTCAAATTAATGCAAAAAACACGTACAGTAAGATAAACGAACAGCAAATATTTATAGCGAGACTTGATATGCATTCGAAGGTTATGCTCATATTCGGCGTGATGAAGTCCTCGTGTAATATTTCGCACATTTCAGTTATGATTTCGTGTAAACTCGCCAATGGAAACAATGATTACTGTTGTACAGGCTAGTTAGCAGCACGTTGTGGTTTAGTTTACATATTTGTGATGCCAACGACTCACGAGTGGAGGTGCGTTGAACTTGTACTAATGTGTAGGAGTTGATTTCGCCTTATTGCGATCCGTGTCATCGTAATTGACGTGCCAGCGGAATCGGTGATACTGTGCCTGGTAATTGAAAGTGACTCTTTTTAACTCAGCTCTATACTGTAGTAATTAAGTTCGTATTGGCCCGGTGGTTAGCTCTGGTGTTGGAGTTCTAAAGCCGCTTGAAGGCGTCTGTCATGGCTAAACAGTTCAAATATTCGAAGGAGCTACAATTTAACGTGTTATCAGAGCTACAGTCAGTTGTAGTGAAAGAATGTGAAGTCTGACCGTGCCGAACGTTGCTTAACTTTGGTGATCGCTGACAAATTATCTTTTCAAACATATATTTTTTAGAATTTTTTTCATCGCCATTTAATTTTCAAATGGGTTCTAAAAACATTAGAAAAATGAACTATGTGCTACACCAAATAACTGCATTAAGCCTAAATTGAAAAAAAAAAAACTGACAGTGACATTAAGAAACAGCAGAAGGAAATGACATTGTCAATATTGAACATGGTCAAACTAGGTACGCTATAAGCGTTACATACTTTAATGGAAAATGTTTTTATGGATATACGTGCTACATCGTCGTCATATCAGTTCTAGATAGTATTCTTTTGCGTATAATTAAGCCTATTCGATATATTTCCAATTGGAATAGTCGTTAGCGACTTGGCATACATCGCGATCATGTAATCCTAATCAGGATTCTCCACCATAAGGAAGGACGTTTTACGCCGCATTTGCCGGACCAGGACATGATTTTCATTTCAAGATTTCTAGTATTCTGTCATCTGTCAGTTCTACGTGCTATATGCCCTTCCAAAATCAATTCTATTCCATCAACTCCTTCGAGTTTCCCGATGTTGACTCAACAGTCTAAACCTTTGCATCTCACAAATTGAGGGGTGCGAAACCTTCTGTGTTTCCGTCGGCATTATCTGCCGTCGTCAGTTGATTCAATGTCGTCCATTGTTATCTGGTAAAAGTGACAACCTTGGTCTTGTTTGCTCGAAAAAATCCATTTGGCGCTCTAACCAATCCCGGGATTAAAATAAACAAAACCTTTCAGACCGCGCTTTAGGTAAATATATTTTTAATAATCTGTTTGCTTGTGATTAAACTGTGTTTATGAAGATAATATTTTTTGTTTGCGAAGTTAATATTTGGCTTCATTATTTATGTTTATTTTGTTGCTAAAATTGTAGAGATCAAAAATATGCTCAGGTACATAAGGCAAACATGTCCAAGTTTTTTCGTAAGCGTACTTGTAAATACAAGGAATAATGGCCCAAGGGACAAAAAGTCTATACGCAGTACCTCTCCAGTAGATTAATCCTCATAGAAATGTAAATAAAGTACGAGTATTATCATTGGCAACTGAAATAATAAGTAAACAAAATGTGTTGATGATGATAATGAGTCAACCTCACATTATGCTAGCTTTTTGCCGCGGCTCCGTCCGCGTGATCTTTTGGTTTTATGTATTTCTGGGATAACAGTAAATATCCTATGACGCTCGCTGGCCCCAGAAGTAAGTTCTTGCAAAAAATCAAGTCGATCCTTCGATCTATTGCTGCGTGATAGAGTTACAAACAAACCAAGAAACACTTTGAATTTTAATATTAGTAAGGATAACAGATCGTCTTTATGACGTTGAAGTGAAAGCATTTTTTAAAAAAATCATGACGATAAGTCCGGAATATTATATCTTAATATATATAAATCTCGTGTCACAATGTTTGTCCTCAATGGATTCCTAAACCACTTAACCGATTATAATAAAATTCGCACACCATGTGCAGTTCGATCCAACTTGAGAGATAGGATAGTTTAAATCTCAAATTATAGTCGCAATTTTAATTTATTTAGCCACAGCAACGCGTGGCCGGGTCAGCTAGTTTCGTATATAGTTTACATCCACTCCCACTGCATTCCGCTATACAAATCCTATAAAAATAAAAAATCGGTCAAGAGCTAGTCGGACTCGCGCATGAAGGATTCCGTACTGCATGTACCCATTAGCACCATTTCAAGCGTCTAACTCTTGACGCTAATATCGAGCAAATAGCGCCAAAAAAATTACGTTTGTTGTATTGAAGCCTCCCTTAAATATTTATTTAATTCTATTTGTTTTTAACAGAAATACATATGTGTGAAAATTTCAACTGTCTAGCTATCACGATTCATGATACAGCTTGGTGACAGCGACAGACGGACGGACAGCGGAATCTTAGCAATAGGGTTTTTACACTTTGGGTACGGAACCCTAAAACGTATGTGCGAAACATGTCCATCGATGATACACGGGCCATAAACATCTCTATATTCGTCAGCTATAAAGCCGGCGATTTTTATGTTTCCGAATTCGCCGTAAACGCAAATAATGGCCGCTTGCCAACTTCGAAGTTTATTCACTTTAGCTTCTAACGCAAGATTCTCAAACATTTCTTTCACCGCCCTCTTTATTATTACCTACTGTCATACATACATTATAACATACCTAATTTTTTTTTATTCCATATAGGTACATAGGTTCGCGTTTGACGACATACGGCCTGATGTTGAGCAAATATGCGGTCTATGGTGTAGCACGCTTATCTAGAAGATAGCTATTTACACGGAATTTAAAGACAGCCACGTTGTACTTTAGTGCGAATACAGACTCAGGCAAAGCGTTCCACATTCTGGCTGTTCGTATGAGGAATGAGGATTCGATACGCTTGCTGCGCGGAATGTCCACCATAAAAGGGTGGCGCTTTGGTTGCGTCTGTCTAATAATATATATTATTAATCAAAATTTCCTTTTTGTGTTTGTCTGTGTATCCGCTTCAATCTTCTAAACTACACAACATATTGAAATGCTGTGTTCACTACCTTTTATATTATTTTTTCCGTAAAATTTATTGGTACAGTTCATTCGTACATACAGTTTTTATGGGCGACAATATTAGACTAATTTATCTTTTAATATCTTTTGGTATTAAATAGGTAAGTAATACACTTTGCTGTTTTCTGTTACAAGATGATTTCAAAGTAGGATTAAAAATACTCCTCTCAAGTTATTACAAATTAACGCCCCTTTATTTTCTCTACTGCTCTTTAAAAGCCTCCAGCTCCGAACACAAAGGAGCTCGGTCGCCCCCACTTTGAAAAAGACAGCTTTAAAGGAAACTCCCGCGGAAACCCGTAAAAAATTAAGTCTCTCCCGGGGTTTCGACAGGAATCCTAATCCAACCCGCACCCGCATTCCGCATCACCTCCTTTTTTCCTTTCGAAGATTTGTTGTCTCACAAAACTTTCTCGCGTGCCGATATCGTTAGATTCAGCCTAAACAAATATATTTAATATATTCCTTTGCCTTCTGCATTTAAATTCTTTCCTTCCTTTTTTTCTATACAAAAGAAGCGAAGTTATCTACAGTAGTCGAGATGATTGTGTTAGTAACACTCTTTCCATAATTATTTTTCGCAAAAAATGTCATGACCGACTTCAACCGTGTACAGAATACAGTTTTTGTTGATTTATCAAAAATGACGCAGCCGATTTCGATAAAATTTAAATGGGACCAATTTCGAAGTATACTCTTTCCACTTAGTAAAAAGTTATGCGTGGTTGGTTATACATAAAAAAATATATATTTACGCGGCGAATTGAGTACCTCATCCGTTCGTCGGTCAAAAAATCGCAACACCGACTTCCGCCGTGTACAGAATTCGAATAATTTTCAGGAATCGATGTGACATCCATGTAGATTTTTGTTGATTTATCAAAAACGGCTCGGCCTCGGAAGTATACTCTTTCGAACTAAAAAAAAAATTAAATCGATTTACAAATGGAGAACGTACACACAAAAAAGAAATACATACAGACGAACATAGTACCTCCTCCTTTTTGACCGACGAACCACCGGAGGAGGTATACAATTCGACGCGTATATACTCGTATATATATATTTTTTTTATGTATAACCACGCATAACTTTTTTCATATTCGTCTGATTTCAATAATTCTTTATTTAGTGGAAAGAGTATACTTCGAGATTGGTCCCATTAAAATTTTATTGAAATCGGCTGAGCCGTTTTTGATAAATCAACAATAATGTGAAAAATGCTACATCGAGTCCTGCGAAATATTCGCGAATTCTGTACACGGGTGAAGACAGTCAGAATGCTAATTTTTGCAAAAAATAATCTTGTTGGAAATCGTTTTTTTTTTAGCGATATTAGGTGTCTATAGTCTAACAAAAAGTACCTACGAGTATTTTCATATTATATCTTGACGTGTTTGTCTGCAATGTTTTTGTACTTCAGCGTAAAACTATTTCTGCTTCACACAAAACATTCATGCCCTAGTTCTTGTTTGTCATTCGGATAATAATGGAAAAGATAAATATATCATTTCAATGTAGAGTTTCGGCGGCGTGGGAAGTATAATCGTTATGCTTCGCTAAAGACCGGCGACACCGGCCTGGATATGAAATTCTGTGACTTTCGAGTGCCCACGTCCCACACGCGTTATTTCCATGACTTGATTACATCTGCCTGTCGTGTCCTCTTCACTATATTGTAATAGTTATGTCAATGTAACCGTGTCGTGGTATTCCGTTTAACTATGGAAACTATGATATGACTGAAGAACTTATTTTGATCTAGCTTTTGCCCGCAGCTTCGCCCGCGTGGTTTTTTTAATTTTTGTGCTATTCCACGGGAACATTTTATTTTTCTGGCATAAAAAGTAGCCTATGTCACTTTCTATGCGAAAAATCAAGACAATCCGTTGCTCCGTTGCTGCGTGAAAGAGGAACGAACGAACAAACACACTTTCGGATTTATAAAATACTAGCTGACCCGGCGAACTTCGTTCTGCCTAACAGGCGATTAGTCCCGTAGTATATAATAATAATCTATATGTATATCATAGATCTAGTCAAAAGAATGCAGACTCGTGACTGCCATAGCTGTCGCCACATTCAAAAGAACCCATTGTCCATCAAAAATCACGTAAGACGATCTCAATGAACCTGTCTAGTGTCTACCGCGAAGAAATATGCACGTGCTCGTAAAGTTTTTTCACATATGAGTACGATCGAGCTTTACTAATCTTCGTTATCGACGTTCTTAATTCAAGTTAGTAAGGTTTTATTTTGACTGGCATAATTCCAATTAGCTCTGAAAACACTAGCATTGTCACCTAATTACCATTCGAATATATTAGCATTGCAAATGAATACATTACAAAACCGTGACAAGTAGAGCCTGTTCGGGGTTGCCATTATCACACGTGTTGCGATTAGACAAATTGTTACAGTTTAAAGATGATTGTGTTTATTTGAAAAACCTTGCAAAATCACTAATTGCTGTTTGTTTTATTAGACTTCATTTGCTGTGCACTGTTTGACCTGTCGTGAAATACGATCGATTCGACGCGTATTTTTTTTTTTACCTCGCATAACTTTTGACATAGCAGTCCGATTTTAATAATTATTTTTTTATTGGAATGAGCATACTTAAAAATTGATCACATTTAAATTTTATCGAAATCGGCTGAGCTATTTTGAATAAGTCAGCTGTACTGTACCAGCCTTTTTAATAGTCCACTGCAGGACGTAGGCCTACCCACGAAGGGTGATTTGGCCATATCCACCACGCTGGCCCAGTGCGGATTGGTGGATTCACATACGCCATCGAATTTCTTCTACGGACGTATACAGGTTGCCTCACGATGTTTTCCTTCACCGAAAAACCAGTGGTGTGAAATTCCGTACATAAATTCCAAAGAACTCATTGGTACGGGACCGGGGATTTGAACCCACGACCTCACGATTGTAAGGCGGGTGTCACTCCCTCTTGACCACCATGGCTTAATATATAAACTATGATAAATCAACAATAATGTGAAAAATGCCACATCGGTTCGTGCAAAATATTCGCGAATTATGTACACGGTTGAAGTCGAACATGCAATTTTTTGCAAAAATAATTATTATTTATACTGGATGTGGGATTTCATTGTACTCGTCAGAATATAACTTTTACTAGGGAAACATTAAGATCGCAAAAAAACAGGTGTTTTATAAAATAATGTCGTAAGTACGTTCCAGACAAACTGAATCCGCTATTTTTCGGAATTTCTAATTAAACCTGACCATAGTAAATGTTGTTCATAATGATGAATATAATCATCATCATAGGCCTGTGATAACCCACTGTTGAGCATGGGCCTCATTTTCCTTTCTTTATGCCATTCACTGCTGTCTGTTGCCAACTGCTAGAGTACTTACCTACTGTCATGCAATGGAAGAATCGAAAATCTTAATCCAACAAAAACATTTTCATTTGAAATGTAGCCAAGACCATTCCAACTATCAAAAACATGTTAGATCTCGGGTAGAGCCAAGCTTCTAACGCTACACGCCTTAACTCTACAAGTCCTTACTCCACTCACTCACTCTACAACTTGGTCAAAATATGCGACTTGGCTGTTTGTGCTGTGTTTGTGAGTGAGTCAGTGAATCAGTCAATGAAACCGCGGTTTTTTAACGTAAAATATAATTAACGGTGAGAGAAAAATTAATTAAATTTTGTATTCAGGACAACCTAAAGAATTTTAATAAATTTGCTAAGTTTCATTTATTTAGGTTAAATAGTTTTCGAGTTATGAAGGGGTCAAAAAGGGCTCGAAATGGTTCGTGTAACATTACACTCGGCTGCTGCGTCACCAGTTCCTTTTTTCTTTGTCTTGGCTGGACTCACTGCCGCGTGTCTAGATAAGCTACATTGCAAGTCTTGCTTGACTAGATCACTAGGTTTATTTTTATTTTATTTATTTTAGACAAAGTCCATTAAACAGAATTCAGAATGAACACTTAAATCAATCAAAGATCGATAAGAAAACGGAGTACAAGGCATTCTATTTCGAATTTTTATACATATTTTGTTTATTGACTTGTAACAAATGGTGTTACGAATAAATAACTATATGACTATATTTATTTAACAAAAAAAAACATGATATTCCTATCTAGAGTATCTGTTAAAAGTATTCACCAATTTTTAACATGTTTCACCAAATATTTCATAAATATTACCCTGGAATATTCTTTGTCCTTTTTACTGGCATATTTGTGGGCGTCAAAACCTCTGTCGTCAGTGCCGGGCGCCCACCAAATTAATGAGAGCCGGACCCTGCCCCGACCGTAATTACTCTTTTTGGCGGCATTTAATTGAAAAGGTGAAAACAAAACAAATTCTTTGTACTAACGTACGCGTTAATGTTCAACGTTCCTTTTAGAATAGATTGACAATAGTTTGGTTTACTTTGGAAAGTAAACTCGGGTATTGAGGATCTGTGAAGCTTTGTTGCTTTGTTACGAAATGTATTGGAAATGTGATGATTTTGTACGAATTTAGGCTTTGTTGACGTAACCGTCGCAATTAAAAATTTTAGTAGAAAAATCACAGAACTAGAAGCTCATCCGTGAAGATCATTTGTATATACTATACTATTCAACGGCAAAACTGTACTGTACTGTATCAGCCTTTTTTTAATAGTCCACTGCAGGACGTAGGCCTACCCATGAAGGGTGATTGGGCCATATCCACCACGCTGGCCCAGTGCGGATCGGTGGATTCATACACGCCATCGAATTTCTTCTACGGACGCATGCAGGTTGCCTCATGTTGTTTTCATTCACCGAAAAGCCAGTGGTGTTAAATTCCAGAGAACTCATTGCTACGGGACCGGGATTGGAACCCACGACCTCATGATTGTAAGGCGGGCATCACTACCACTAGACCACCACGGCTTCTTCACGCTTACTTCACGGCAAAACTAACACCTCATTTTTACTGAGTATATTCATGAATGTCTGAGCGCTTGTCTATTTTCTAGGGTCTTCTAGCTAGTCTTCTTTTGAGAAACTTACGACCCCCAAGGGCCAACAACTCACTCACTCGTACAAGTTTGGCCTTACACTGTATATGTATACTGTAGTAAGTTCATTTAAATTTATGTCTGCTGGCTAGTCCTAGAGTGTCAGAGTTTTTAGGCCACCAACAATACTGAAATGGCTAAACGGTATACTCGTACCTACGTGGTAATTAGGCGGTAGAGGCGTAACCGGTGTGAAGTTGGCAGCCAACTCTAGCAGCCAATATAACCCGACCAAATAATGTGAACTTTTTTATGAAGTTAGCAGCCATCGTCAAGAACGTAATAAAGCTTTCAAATACTAATACCAATGTGGTCCGAAAACCTTAATTATAGTCTAAGCTACACCCTACATAAAAATTGAACCCGATAATATAGCTCAAAAATAAGATAAATAACTCATTACGAGATTACAGGGCGCGGTGGATTTCGACCGGGTTGGACGTCGTTACGTCGGGTTGGATTACAAATTCTGATTTTCTGATACAGAAGCTATCAGAAATATGTAAAATAAAATTGGCTAAAATGTTTTTTGATGCTATTTTGGCTCTACAAACTTTACACATTTTTTGAAAATTTTAATAAATGTAAAAAAATTCTATATTATATTTTATTTCATATAATTTAAACAAAGCACGCTACAACAGCTATTGCGCTATGCAACAAAATAAGTTTCAGGGCCCTGAAAAATACAGCTAGGCGAAAATTCTCGACAAAATCTGAAATAGACCGCAAGTTTCAAGTTCAGCAATTGGCTGCTGGTGAATAACGGGCCGAGTTCTCTACTTAGTGCTTATGGTGCATATTATTCTGAGACAATGATGTCTGCGCTGTCTCAAACTGTCACATTCAAAGCGGCTTAAAGCCTTACTTTTTCTGCAACTCCTGCTGAAAAAAAAAAATTATGACCGAAATCGAGTTTTCACGGCGCGGTGAATTTCGATCGGGTTGGACGTCGTTACGTCGGGTTGGATTACAAATTCTGATTTCCTGATACAGAAGCTATCAGAAATATGTAAAATAAAATTGGCTAAAATGTTTTTTGATGCTATTTTGGCTCTACAAACTTTACACATTTTTTGTAAATTTTAATAAATGTGAAAAAATTCTATACTATTTTTTTATTTCATATAATTTAAATAAAGCACGCAACAACAGCTATTGCGCTATACAACAAAATAAGTTTCAGGGCCCTGAAAAATACAGCTAGGCGAAAATTCTCGACAAAATCTGAAATAGACCGCAAGTTTCAAGTTCAGCAATTGGCTGCTGGTGAATAACGGGCCGAGTTCTCTACTTAGTGCTTGTGATGCATATTATTCTGAGACAATGATGTCTGCGCTATCTCAAACTGTCACTTTCAAAGCGGCTTAAAGCCTTACCTTTTCTGCAACTCCTGCTGAAAATAGAAAATAATAACTGAAATCGAGTTTTCATGGCCCGGTGGATTTCGACCGGGTTGGACGTCGTTACGTCGGGTTGGATTACAAGTTCCGATTCTTTGATACGTAAGCTATCAGAAATATGTAAAATGAAATTGGCTTAAATGTTTCATGATGCTATTTTGGCTCTACAAACTCGAAACATTTTTTGAAAATTTTAATAAATGTGAAAAAATTCTATACTATTTTTTATTTCATATAATTTAAATGAAACACGCAACAACAGCTATTGCGCTATACAACAAAATAAGTTTCAGGGCCCTGAAAAATACAGCTAGGCGAAAATTCTCGACAAAATCTGAAAAAGATCGCCATTTTCAAGTTCAGCAATTGGCTGCTGGTGAATAACGGGCCGAGTTCTCTACTTAGTGCTTATGATGCATATTTTTCTGAGAGAATGATGTTTGCGCTATCTCAAACTGTCACATTCAAAGCGGCTTAAAGCCTTACTTTTTCTGCAACTCCTGCTGACAAAAAAAAATAATGACCGAATTCGAGTTTTCACGGCGCGGTGGATTTCGATCGGGTTGGACGTCGTTACGTCGGGTTGGATTACAAATTCTGATTTTCTGATACATAATCTATCAGAAATATGTAAAATAAAATTGGCTAAAATGTTTTTTGATGCTATTTTGGCTCTACAAACTCGACACATTTTTTGAAAATTTTAATATATGTGAAAAAATTCTATATTATTTTTTATTTCATATAATTAAAATAAAGCACGCTACAACAGCTATTGAGCTATACGACAAAATAAGTTTCAGGGCCCTGAAAAATACTACGAGGCGAAAATTCTCGACAAAATCTGAAATAGACCGCAAGTTTCAAGTTCAGCAATTGGCTGCTGGTGAATAACGGGCCGAGTTCTTTACTTAGTGCATGTGATGCATATTATTCTAAGACAATGATGTCTGCGCTGTCTCAAAATGTCACTTTCACAGCGGCTTAAAGCCTTACCTTTTCTGCAACTCCTGCTGAAAAAAAAAATAATGACCGAAATCGAGTTTTCATAGCCCGGTGGATTTCGACCGGGTTGGACGTCGTTACGTCGGGTTGGATTACAAATTCTGATTTTCTGATACATAATCTATCAGAAATATGTAAAATAAAATTGGCTTAAATGTTTCATGATGCTATTTTGGCTCTACAAACTCGACACATTTTTTGAAAATTTTAATATATGTGAAAAAATTCTATATTATTTTTTATTTCATATAATTAAAATAAAACACGCTACAACAGCTATTGCGCTATATGACAAAATAAGTTTCAGGGCCCTGAAAAATACAGCTAGGCGAAAATTCTCGACAAAATCTGAAATAGACCGCAAGTTTCAAGTTCAGCAATTGGCTGCTGGTGAATAACAGGCCGAGTTCTCTACTTAGTGCTTGTGATGCATATTATTCTGAGACAATGATGTCTGCGCTATCTCAAACTGTCACATTCAAAGCGGCTTAAAGCCTTACTTTTTCAGCAACTACTGCTGAAAAAAAAAAATAATGACCGAAATCGAGTTTTCAGGGCGCGGTGGATTTCGATCGGGTTGGACGTCGTTACGTCGGGTTGAATTACAAATTATGATTCTATGATAAAGAAGCTATCAGAAATATGTAAAATAAAATTGGCTTAAATGTTTTTTGGTGCTATTTTGGCTCTACAAACTTTACACATTTTTTGAAAATTTTAATAAATGTGAAAAAATTCTATACTATTTTTTATTTCATATAATTTAAATAAAGCACGCAACAACAGCTATTGCGCTATACAACAAAATAAGTTTCAGGGCCCTGAAAAATACAGCTAGGCGAAAATTCTCGACAAAATCTGAAATAGACCGCAAGTTTCAAGTTCAGCAATTGGCTGCTGGTGAATAACGGGCCGAGTTCTCTACTTAGTGCTTGTGATGCATATTATTCTGAGACAATGATGTCTGCGCTATCTCAAACTGTCACATTCAAAGCGGCTTAAAGCCTTACTTTTTCTGCAACTCCTGCTGAAAAAAAAAATAATGACCGAAATCGAGTTTTCATAGCCCGGTGGATTTCGACCAGGTTGGACGTCGTTACGTCGGGTCGGATTACAAATTATGATTCTATGATACAGAAGCTATCAGAAATATGTAAAATAAAATTGGCTTAAATGTTTTTTGGTGCTATTTTGGCTCCACAAACTTTACACATTTTTTGAAAATTTTAATAAATGTGAAAAAATTCTATACTATTTCTTTATTTCATATAATTTAAATAAAGCACGCAACAACAGCTATTGCGATTTATAACAAAATAAGTTCCAGGGCTCTGAAAAATACTAAGAGGCGAAAATTCTCGACAAAATCTGAAATAGACCGCAAGTTTCAAGTTCAGCAATTGGCTGCTGGTGAATATCGGGCCGAGTTCTCTACTTAGTGCTTGTGATGCATATTATTCTGAAAGAATGATGTCTGCGCTATCTCAAACTATCACATTCAAAGCGGCTTAAAGCCTTACTTTTTCTGCAACTACTGCTGAAAAAAAAAATAATGACCGAAATCGAGTTTTCATAGCCCGGTGGATTTCGACCGGGTTGGACGTCGTTACGTCGGGTCGGATTACAAATTATGATTCTATGATACAGAAGCTATCAGAAATATGTAAAATAAAATTGGCTTAAATGTTTTTTGGTGCTATTTTGGCTCCACAAACTTTACACATTTTTTGAAAATTTTAATAAATATGAAAAAATTCTATACTATTTTTTTATTTCATATAATTTAAATAAAGCACGCAACAACAGCTATTGCGCTTTATAACAAAATAAGTTTCAGGGCCCTGAAAAATACTAAGAGGCGAAAATTCTCGACAAAATCTGAAATAGACCGCAAGTTTCAAGTTCAGCAATTGGCTGCTGGTGAATAACGGGCCGAGTTCTCTACTTAGTGCTTGTGATGCATATTATTCTAAGACAGTGATGTCTGCGCTGTCTCAAACTGTCACTTTCAAAGCGGCTTAAAGCCTTACCTTTTCTGCAACTCCTGCTGAAAATAGAAAATAATAACTGAAATCGAGTTTTCATGGCCCGGTAGATTTCGACCGGGTTGGACGTCGTTACGTCGGGTTGGATTACAAGTTCCAATTCTTTGATACGTAAGTTATCAGAAATATGGAAAATAAAATTGGCTCAAATGTTTCATGATGCTATTTTGGCTCTACAAACTCGACACATTTTTTTATAATTTTAATAATTGTGAAAAAATTCTATATTATATTTTATTTCATATAATTTAAACAAAGCACGCAACAACAGCTATTGCGCTATACAAAAAAATAAGTTTCAGGGCCCTGAAAAATACTGCTAGGCGGAAATTCTCAACAAAATTTGAAAAAGATCGCAATTTTCAAGTTCAGCAATTGGCTGCTGGTAAATAACGGGCCGAGTTCTCTACTTAGTGCGCACTAAGACAATGATGTCTGCGCTGTCTCAAACTGTCACTTTCAAAGCGGCTTAAAGCCTTACCTTTTCTGCAACTCCTGCTGAAAATAGAAAATAATAACCGAAATCGAGTTTTCATGGCCCGGTGGATTTCGACCGGGTTGGTCGTCGTTACGTCGGGTTGGATTACTAATTCTGACTCTTCGATACGTAAGCTATCAGAAATAGTAAAATAAAATTGGCTAAAATGTTCCTTGATGCTATTGAAAATTTTATCATTAAGTTCAGAAATTGGCTGCTGGTTAATAACGGGCCCAGCTCTTTACTTAATGCATTTAATTCATAAAATTTTGTTGCCTGTGCTTTCTCCAACAGTGTCAAGAACACTTTTAAATAGGTATTTATAATATAATAGATTTATTATTTATTTATTGATACGTCACAGGAAATATTCATAGAGAGTTATGATTTAAAGAAATTAGTTTTACAAAGTTACAGTTTTACAAAATACTTTTTGACAGGTATTTATAAAATATTATTTACCACTCACAATATTCATATCATCATTTATTGAATTAAAATCTTACATTATTCAATAGTCTATTTCAGATTTTGTCGAGAATTTTCGCCTCTTAGTATTTTTCAGAGCCCTGGAACTTATTTTGTTATAAATCGCAATAGCTGTTGTTGCGTGCTTTATTTAAATTATATGAAATAAAGAAATAGTATAGAATTTTTTCACATTTATTAAAATTTTCAAAAAATGTGTAAAGTTTGTAGAGCCAAAATAGCACCAAAAAACATTTAAGCCAATTTTATTTTACATATTTCTGATAGCTTCTGTATCATAGAATCATAATTTGTAATCCGACCCGACGTAACGACGTCCAACCCGGTCGAAATCCACCGGGCTATGAAAACTCGATTTCGGTCATTATTTTTTTTTTCAGCAGGAGTTGCAGAAAAAGTAAGGCTTTAAGCCGCTTTAAATGTGACATTTTGAGATAGCGCAGACATCATTCTCTCAGAATAATATGCATCATAAGCACTAAGTAGAGAACTCGGCCCGTTATTCACCAGCAGCCAATTGCTGAACTTGAAAATTGGGGTCTATTTCAGATTTTGTCGAGAATTTTCGCCTAGCTGTATTTTTCAGGGCCCTGAAACTTATTTTGTTGTATAGCGCAATAGCTGTTGTTGCGTGCTTTATTTAAATTATATGAAATAAAAAATAGTATAGAATTTTTTCACATTTATTAAAATTTACAAAAAATGTGTAAAGTTTGTAGAGCCAAAATAGCATCAAAAAACATTTTAGCCAATTTTATTTTACATATTTCTGATAGCTTCTTTATAATAAAATCATAATTTGTAATCCAACCCGACGTAACGACGTCCAACCCGATCGAAATCCACCGCGCCGTGAAAACTCGATTTCGGTCATTAATTTTTTTTTCAGCAGTAGTTGCAGAAAAAGTAAGGCTTTAAGCCGCTTTGAATGTGACAGTTTGAGATAGCGCAGACATCATTCTCTCAGAATAATATGCATCATTAGCACTAAGTAGAGAACTCGGCCCGTTATTCACCAGCAGCCAATTGCTGAACTTGAAACTTGCGGTCTATTTCAGATTTTGTCGAGAATTTTCGCCTAGCTGTATTTTTCAGGGCCCTGAAACTTATTTTGTTGTATAGCGCAATAGCTGTTGTTGCGTGCTTTATTTAAATTATATGAAATAAAAAATAGTATAGAATTTTTTCACATTTATTAAAATTTTCAAAAAATGTGTAAAGTTTGTAGAGCCAAAATAGCACCAAAAAACATTTAAGCCAATTTTATTTTACATATTTCTGATAGCCTATGTATCACAAAATCATAATTTGTAATCCAACCCGACGTAACGACGTCCAACCCGATCGAAATCCACCGCGCCGTGAAAACTCGATTTCGGTCATTATT
The DNA here is from genome assembly GCA_949316475.1 of Hypomecis punctinalis. NCBI lineage: Eukaryota > Metazoa > Arthropoda > Insecta > Lepidoptera > Geometridae > Hypomecis > Hypomecis punctinalis. Next base: position 4,247,268 of record OX438798.1, read on the forward strand.
TTTTTTTTCAGCAGTAGTTGCAGAAAAAGTAAGGCTTTAAGCCGCTTTGAATGTGACAGTTTGAGATAGCGCAGACATCATTCTCTCAGAATAATATGCATCATTAGCACTAAGTAGAGAACTCGGCCCGTTATTCACCAGCAGCCAATTGCAGAACTTGAAACTTGCGGTCTATTTCAGATTTTGTCGAGAATTTTCGCCTAGCTGTATTTTTCAGGGCCCTGAAACTTATTTTGTTGTATAGCGCAATAGCTGTTGTTGCGTGCTTTATTTAAATTATATGAAATAAAAAATAGTATCGAATTTTTTCACATTTATTAAAATTTTCAAAAAATGTGTAAAGTTTGTAGAGCCAAAATAGCACCAAAAAACATTTAAGCCAATTTTATTTTACATATTTCTGATAGCCTATGTATCACAAAATCATAATTTGTAATCCAACCCGACGTAACGACGTCCATCCCGATCGAAATCCACCGGGCTATGAAAACTCGATTTCGGTCATTATTTTTTTTTTTCAGCAGTAGTTGCAGAAAAGGTAAGGCTTTAAGCCGCTTTGAAAGTGACAGTTTGAAATAGCGCAGACATCATTCTCTCAGAATAATATGCATAACAAGCACTAAGTAGAGAACTCGGCCTGTTATTCACCAGCAGCCAATTGCTGAACTTGAAAATTGGGGTCTATTTCAGATTTTGTCGAGAATTTTCGCCTAGCTGTATTTTTCAGGGCCCTGAAACTTATTTTGTCGTATAGCGCAATAGCTGTTGTAGCGTGTTTTTTTTTAATTATATCAAATAAAAATAATATAGAATTTTTTCACATATATTAAAATTTTCAAAAAATGTGTCGAGTTTGTAGAGCCAAAATAGCATCATGAAACATTTAAGCCAATTTTATTTTACATATTTCTGATAGATTATGTATCAGAAAATCAGAATTTGTAATCCAACCCGACGTAACGACGTCCAACCCGGTCGAAATCCACCGGGCTATGAAAACTCGATTTCGGTTATTATTTTTTTTTTCAGCAGGAGTTGCAGAAAAGGTAAGGCTTTAAGCCGCTTTGAAAGTGACATTTTGAGACAGCGCAGACATCATTGTTTTAGAATAATATGCATCACATGCACTAAGTAAAGAACTCGGCCCGTTATTCACCAGCAGCCAATTGCTGAACTTGAAACTTGCGGTCTATTTCAGATTTTGTCGAGAATTTTCGCCTCGTAGTATTTTTCAGGGCCCTGAAACTTATTTTGTCGTATAGCTCAATAGCTGTTGTAGCGTGCTTTATTTTAATTATATGAAATAAAAAATAATATAGAATTTTTTCACATATATTAAAATTTTCAAAAAATGTGTCGAGTTTGTAGAGCCAAAATAGCATCAAAAAACATTTTAGCCAATTTTATTTTACATATTTCTGATAGATTATGTATCAGAAAATCAGAATTTGTAATCCAACCCGACGTAACGACGTCCAACCCGATCGAAATCCACCGCGCCGTGAAAACTCGATTTCGGTCATTATTTTTTTTTGTCAGCAGGAGTTGCAGAAAAAGTAAGGCTTTAAGCCGCTTTGAATGTGACAGTTTGAGATAGCGCAGACATCATTCTCTCAGAAAAATATGCATCATAAGCACTAAGTAGAGAACTCGGCCCGTTATTCACCAGCAGCCAATTGCTGAACTTGAAAATGGCGATCTTTTTCAGATTTTGTCGAGAATTTTCGCCTAGCTGTATTTTTCAGGGCCCTGAAACTTATTTTGTTGTATAGCGCAATAGCTGTTGTTGCGTGTTTCATTTAAATTATATGAAATAAAAAATAGTATAGAATTTTTTCACATTTATTAAAATTTTCAAAAAATGTTTCGAGTTTGTAGAGCCAAAATAGCATCATGAAACATTTAAGCCAATTTCATTTTACATATTTCTGATAGCTTACGTATCAAAGAATCGGAACTTGTAATCCAACCCGACGTAACGACGTCCAACCCGGTCGAAATCCACCGGGCCATGAAAACTCGATTTCAGTTATTATTTTCTATTTTCAGCAGGAGTTGCAGAAAAGGTAAGGCTTTAAGCCGCTTTGAAAGTGACAGTTTGAGATAGCGCAGACATCATTGTCTCAGAATAATATGCATCACAAGCACTAAGTAGAGAACTCGGCCCGTTATTCACCAGCAGCCAATTGCTGAACTTGAAAATTGGGGTCTTTTTCAGATTTTGTCGAGAATTTCCGCCTAGCTGTATTTTTCAGGGCCCTGAAACTTATTTTGTTATAAAGCGCAATAGCTGTTGTTGCGTGCTTTATTTAAATTATATGAAATAAAAAATAATATAGAATTTTTTCACATTTATTAAAATTTTCAAAAAATATGTAAAGTTTGTAGAGCCAAAATAGCACCAAAAAACATTTAAGCCAATTTTATTTTACATATTTCTGATAGCTTCTTTATCATAGAATCATAATTTGTAATCCAACCCGACGTAACGATGTCCAACCCGATCGAAATCCACCGCGCCGTGAAAACTCGATTTCGGTCATTATTTTTTTTTTCAGCAGTAGTTGCAGAAAAAGTAAGGCTTTAAGCCGCTTTGAATGTGACAGTTTGAGATAGCGCAGACATCATTCTCTCAGAATAATATGCATCATTAGCACTAAGTAGAGAACTCGGCCCGTTATTCACCAGCAGCCAATTGCTGAACTTGAAACTTGCGGTCTATTTCAGATTTTGTCGAGAATTTTCGCCTAGCTGTATTTTTCAGGGCCCTGAAACTTATTTTGTTGTATAGCGCAATAGCTGTTGTTGCGTGCTTTATTTAAATTATATGAAATAAAAAAATAGTATAGAATTTTTTCACATTTATTAAAATTTACAAAAAATGTGTAAAGTTTGTAGAGCCAAAATAGCATCAAAAAACATTTTAGCCAATTTTATTTTACATATTTCTGATAGCTTCTGTATCAGGAAATCAGAATTTGTAATCCAACCCGACGTAACGACGTCCAATCCGATCGAAATTCACCGCGCCGTGAAAACTCGATTTCGGTCATAATTTTTTTTTTTCAGCAGGAGTTGCAGAAAAAGTAAGGCTTTAAGCCGCTTTGAATGTGACAGTTTGAGACAGCGCAGACATCATTGTCTCAGAATAATATGCACCATAAGCACTAAGTAGAGAACTCGGCCCGTTATTCACCAGCAGCCAATTGCTGAACTTGAAACTTGCGGTCTATTTCAGATTTTGTCGAGAATTTTCGCCTAGCTGTATTTTTCAGGGCCCTGAAACTTATTTTGTTGTATAGCGCAATAGCTGTTGTAGCGTGCTTTGTTTAAATTATATGAAATAAAATATAATATAGAATTTTTTTACATTTATTAAAATTTTCAAAAAATGTGTAAAGTTTGTAGAGCCAAAATAGCATCAAAAAACATTTTAGCCAATTTTATTTTACATATTTCTGATAGCTTCTGTATCAGAAAATCAGAATTTGTAATCCAACCCGACGTAACGACGTCCAACCCGGTCGAAATCCACCGCGCCCTGTAATCTCGTAATGAGTTATTTATCTTATTTTTGAGCTATATTATCGGGTTTAATTTTTATGTAGGGTGTAGCTTAGACTATAATTAAGGTTTTCGGATCACATTGGTATTAGTATTTGAAAGCTTTATTACGTTCTTGACGATGGCTGCTAACTTCATAAAAAAGTTCACATTATTTGGTCGGGTTATATTGGCTGCTAGGGATGGCTGCCAACTTCACACCGGTAGAGGCGTAATAGGTTGTAATTTTCTTAAAAATGTTGTGTTTCTATTTTTATATATACGTATACAATATTTATTATTTTTCTGTGCTATCTGGCAATTTAATTTTTAATTTCAGCACCTTTTTGTTGTTTGTTTAGTAGTTGAAGTTGTTTAACGTATATTATTTACCAGCACAGTTTTCAAGGAACCCAAAATAATATCATGTTTCTGATCAAATATTGCCGAGGTCTAGGTTTAGAGTGTTCAGCCTACGCGCTACTGCGAAATGAGGTTAGCATACCCGATGGGAGTATCTTATGTCTTAACTCACTGTATAATCAGTTATTTACTAATGGAGGCATATTTTATTCGCTATACTCGTACATATCATTACTAATATTATAAATTCGAAAGTGTGTTTGTGTTGGAATATGATTGTTTGTATCTAATAATAGTAATGTTTGTGAGTGTTTCTCTTTCCTTCACGATATTTACTTTATAGTAAAACTAGCGTCCCGCCCCGGCTTCGCACAGGTGTATTATACATATAAACCTTTCCCATGAATCACTCTATCTATTTAAAAAAACCGCATCAAAATCCGTTGCGTAGTTTTAAAGATATAGGCATACATGGGGACAGGCAGCGGGAAGCCACTTTGTTTTATACTATGTAGTGATAGTGATATGTAGTGATGTCCCTTTGTTCTAAAGCTTTAATGCATAGTCTAAGTAGTTATTTTGAATTCCTTACCACTGTTCTCATATATAGAGCTATGCTAGACGGCACTCGCACCAATCCTACCAAATATCGATAAATAAATGATTTGTATTATATTTTATTTCTGGCGCCCAAACCCTTTAGTTTATTGGTTTGTTCCTATCTCACGCAGCAACGGATCAACAGATTGGCTTGATTTTTAGCATGTACATAGTTTGAACGAAACAAATGGAGTTTTGGCGAGAACGCGGAAAAATCATGTCGCCTCATTGTATTATTTTGTTAAAGTTGTGTTTTTATCAGTGATAATTAGTGTAAAATGGTGGTATTTCGTTGATTATGAGCTGATTTACGTGCATGAGTGTAGGCAAGTGATATAATGTGACGTATCATGTTCTTCCGTGTTGTTACCAAAACTCCATAGACGCCTCTAGTAAAGTCTCCACTGCTTTACTGAGGTATGACTTGGACTATGTTTGGACTTGACCGCGACTTTATTGGACTATGACGACACTACGACAGTGACTATTTTGATAAAATATTATCAAAAATTATTAAAACTTTATACTTGACACTGGCAAATGCACAATAATGCGACGCCAAAACTAAAAAGAAGAAGATAGTTTGAACGACGAAAAGTGACATAGGCTACTTACTTTCTATCCTGGAAAAATGAAATGCTCCCATGAGATAGCACAAAAGTTAAAAAAACGCGGGCGAAGCGGCGGGCAAAAGCTAGTTATAAATGTGGACTTATGTCGTGTAAGCAGTGGTAAGGTAAGACGGTAAAAGCGTGGTACCTAGATTGAATTTTTTTAATGTTATTATTTGGTAATGTTTGATTGTGCCTTTTTGGAATAGCCCTGAGGTGGCGTTTAGTAATAAAAGATTAAAGCATTTTATCCACTCTTAATATCCGTTCTCAATGTAAATCCATACTGTATTTTCTCTTCGAGGGTATACATTGGTGCAAACTGGTAAAAATACAATTTTTCCTTTTGCTATGATACTGAAGGAGATTATAGTAAGGTCTCCATAAGACTGACAGCTAGAGTCAAACTAGTCCAGTCCTACAAATGGTGGCCTTACCTTTCATGTCGATCTCATCCAAGCAACCATTAAGCAGAGCAGTGCCATTAAGTAGTATTTATTCAGCATACAAACAATCCATTGTCAAACCGAAGATAATAAGTATGAGTTGTATTTAGACTACAATAACACAATCTAATGTACACAAACGGTGTCCGTGAAAGGTTGCATCATATCTGTGTGTCATCGGTTACATGTGGGTGTGAACTGCCGACCACTGACCACGTAATATTAGTTGAGGCTGGGCCTGCTACTATAATTTTTTCGACACAATAGAATAACCCGACTTCAACCATTGCTATCTACGAATAGTTCGCTCGAATCGATGTATATGCCATTTTTAGATTATATTTGATCTTTCTGAAACCATTCAGCCGATTTTTATACAAAACAAAAAAAAAACATCCAAATCGGTTAATAATTGTCGGAGTAATCGTCGAATTGAAAACCTTCTTTTTAAGTAGGTTAAAAATGAGCCCATAACCGTAGTATAAATAATCAGTAGTTCTAATTTAGTGCACGGACTAGAATATTGCGGCGAGCTCAAACATGACAGGGTTATTTTTATTGCGTTGCGAAGTTTTTATGGATAGTCCTTTTTCCGGGTCTATCATGAGATGTGCTCTATGAAGAATGATTATAAGAAAGTGAGTCAAAAACTTGCAAGACTTATTACTGACGGAAATACTTATCAGAACTAAAAATAAAGTTCCTTGTTCCATTTTTGGGCAAAGGTCTCTCCCACTTCTTCCATTTATCGCGTTCTGTAGCCAAATCCCGCCAACCTTCCCGGAAAGTGTCAAGATCGTCACGCCAGCATTTTTAGGCCTCCCCTGTCTTCGTCTGACCTCCGGTGACGACTTTGTGATGATCCTGGGCCTAAATAAAAAAAAAACTCTTGTAAAATAAAACTTATCTGATGGTTCATTTCATACATTAAGTATCAGCCTATTATATTTCACATAAGAAAAGTATCAGTAGCAGAGTCAGGTAGAGTTATCCAATTTTGGATCTATGATTTTGGATAACGATTCTACAAATTGTATATTTAGCTAGATGTTCTGTGACCAGAATATATTCTTAAAATGTATTATAAGAGGACATAGAATGCATAATTATGCCAAGATTTATGGTAATAGTAGATTTGTCACATGCCTATCATTTAATAGTGTGGATCAAGTCGCTTTAAATATCGAGAATAGTTGACCGTCCCCATTGTTATTTGTGTAGCCTACGGAATATTAGGCAAGCAATCACGAATACGCCTGCAGTTATTACGATTTATGCCGAAGATTTAGGGTTGCCAAACGTACCATAAAATTTTACTTTCGTGCCATATTTCGGATATTTTGTACCATATTTTGCACTCCGTACACAACTCTTATTTTATTTCAGCTCGTACATTTATTGAAATAAAACATTTGTTTTCTAACCGGTCTTTTTAGAAATCTAAGTATAGAGGTGGCCCATGTCCACTGTATGGCGTCTGTGGCCGGATTGATGACGTTGAATGCTTTCTCTAGCAATAATTATCTACGAATTAAATCCAAAGTGCACCGAATCGTGTTGCCCTTTTACTTTTCTCTACCAAAAATCCATAAATAGTCGGCAACCCTAATAGTGCCAAAGGGCATCTCCGTAAGGCGTTTGATTTACTGCGCCCTGATAAAGAAACCGTAATGATCATTGCAGTATTCACCGTTCTTTATGTCTGCCCTCATTCCAAATGATCTAAACATTGTGGTCGTGATACAATTGCTATTTGTTCACATATCGTTGAGACAGCGTTTTGCAATCACGAATGTGGCATATTGCAGTTAGGAAATTGTAAGTCTTAACCTCTCAAACGTGCTGAACTCCTGGTAACTTTTTGACATTTACTAAAGTTTACATAGAGCTTAGTTTGTCTGTTTGTCTTACCTACACAAAGGAAGGTTAAGCTGGGCGCTACTCGATTCTCCTATCGATATAACGTTGCGTAATGTTCCTAAGTAATTTTTATCTTCACAAATTTTATTTGTATTTTTTTATGTATTAAAACTGACGTTGAAATTAAATATGAACCGAGTGTAAGTTATATTATTTTAACAATAAATTTTTCACGTCAATTTCTTAAAAACAAATCGCGCGCACGGTTTCATACAGAATCAACCTGATGCCTCAGACTAAATAAAAAATTCAAGACAGAAAGTTGGGAACAAAATAAGTGAGGCCGGCAAAACTACGCCTCGCCGTGTAAAGACTCAATTACACACACATATACGTATAAGAAAACTACGCCTTGGATTGTCAGTCGAACTATGGCGGCGCAACACCGACGCACTCACCATTTGTATAAAAAACCGGCTTCATTTTGTCTGTTCACGACGTTCTGTCTTGATTTTTTTATTTGGTCTGTGCCTGATCCATGTTGAAATCTACACTATTCTGAACACTCCTCATACTCTAGCGATAAGTTTGCTATCTTAAGACTTACGAAGTAAGTTATAAGATTTAAAATGCAATAGATTCTAGTTTGTGAACTGAAATACCAAAGTCAACTCCCGTCTCCGGTTTGACATAGTTATTTATGCTAAGGTTGCGTTGTAACAATTGCTATTATGGGCATAGCGTACCTAAACATTATTTCTCTGCTATATCGCTCAAGCTGGTGAACCCATTAAAATACCAGGTTTTACAATTATTCCGACTAATCGGGCCACTGGGTTAGAAGCAAACAACGTACGACCCAAATCTTGGAGATAAGCAAAGAAGCCGCCAACGAACTTACTTCAAACAATTTTATGAACCGAGTTTATGAGATGGCTTCTGGTTGAGAAATAAAACCAGCCTACTCGTAGTACGCAAAACATTCCGAACCAACACATAATTTTACTATTACTCAGAAAAGTATTCATTTCTACGAACTGCATTCGCAGTCGTATTTCATTTAATTAGGTGTTTAAATGACTTGAATTTCGTTTCGTAAATAGATGTCTCTCTAGGTACAACAAGAGAAAAAAAAATAGTTTCTGTCGGTGAGTCGAAGTATAATTTCTTTGAATTTGACTATTTTATTTTCAGTTTACATTTTAAGATACAGAATAAGTATATATTTATTTTCAAGATTTATAAATTTTACTAGAAATGTAAATGGATGAATGGACTACATAGAAAGCAATTGTATCATCCACAGACCCTTGAAGGTCTAAAGATAATCCAAGTGCTCAAGCCCACTGCCAGTTGGCAGCGTGCCCAGCATGCTGGCAGCATTGCCACGCTGAATGGCAATGCTTATACGTTGAGCCAAATAAACACCAGCATTTTGGTCACGCGTCGCGTCCACCAGACGCTCAGAAAGACTTTTGAAAACGAGATGAGCTCCCGGCCCTCACGGACCCAAAGTCTCAACTCCAAATGGCTCAAATATGTAACCACTGCCGAGGTTAGCATATTTGCGCCGCTTGTGCTGCTCAGCCGAATTGGCCGCCGCTCCAGCCCTACTCTGAGTCTCAGGAAGATGTGACGGTGCCAAAGTATCGACGCAAGTTACGTCCCATACTAAGGGCCGTCCACACTTCCATGGGACCAGCGTCATGCCGTCAGGCCTTTTGCCATCACCACGCGCCAACCCACTCGGTTCGAGTACGGCTGCGATATTGGCGGTGACAAAAGCCCTGCGTATGACATCGTTAAGGCTGACGTGGCGTCCAATCCGACCAGCGCTTCTTGAGCAAGAGAGACCGTGGTACAATTGCTTTCTATGTAGTAGTAATGTAGTATTGTCATTATATTAAAATTAAAAAAAAAATTAAAATGTCAATTTGTCAATGTCAAACAGTAAAAAAAAAATGAATGGACTTGGCAATAATAAAGTGCCTTTTTGCCTTTTTGGTCCGAAGCCCTACAAACGTGAGAAAGTATTCTTATTTCAATCTTTGTCAAAAAATGTATTACGGAAATTCTCGGGAATAACGATTGGGCGCTGTAATCCACTTACTTGATATTACGCAAACAGAATGCGAAATATATTCAAGCACGCAGTTCAAAGGCGAAATAGGAAAAATGTTTCTTAATATTACCCTTTTTGGGTCTTCCACAAGTACAAAACATTAAGAAATAACATTTTCTTTCCGAAAACTTTCAGTAAAAGAAAATTTCGCAGTTAGTAACTTTTACTCACGAATGCGACTAGGTTTTTCTTTTCGGCTTTGGAATTACTTTGAATATATATTTTATCTTCATCTGGACTAAATGAGAAAGAGATGTCGAGCTAGTAATTAAGTCCAGACAGGCCATTATACTAAAGCTTCTTATCTTCGTTCATTACCTTTGTAAATGTCTACGAAAGTAAAAATATCAGTAAAAAATCTTTTAACCTCTTTTCACTGAGATCTAACGCCAGTGGCGCTACTTTTTCTTGATCCCAACAAGGTTTATCATCCTACCAATTATAGAACGCTGACTTATCGAACATAGGCCTCTCCACGTATATAGGATCTGTTGAAAGCATCAACATGACCGTCTTGTGTTGCGCGTAGACGTACTACGCTGCACTTACAGACATGCCACACGGGCGTTGACGCCGCGTAATTGCACCGCGGCGTCACCGCCGCTGCACCGCCGCGGTGCAGCGGCGGTGCTGAGCGTCGTCGCGGCGTCACCGCGGCGACCAGTGTTGCCGGTAGCGATTTAGACATTAAATCTAGAGTATTCGAGTATTCTATGAATTTTTAGCGGGAAAAAAGGTTTTGACGACAACCGTAATCAATCGTAGACAATCTTAAACTGAAGATGAGAAAAATTCCTCGTACGCGTTAGAAATCAGATCGTGTAATTTGTCATGACGAATGTCACAGTAACAGCTTTCCAAATGACAGCTGTCAAACTTCAAAGTGATTTATCTCGGTCAATATCAATTCTAGTGTAACGTTTCTAGTTAATCTACAAACCTGAGTATAGGGAGGTAATAAGAACAACTAGATAGTTAACAAAAGGTATATATTTTAAAAAACAATCAGCGAAGTTAAACAAAAGGGTAGTTTGATTTGGAAGACAAAGAGATTTTAAATGATAACAACAAGAGAAATAGAAGCTAGATGGGTCGGGGTAAGGCACATTCATAAACCGAGACGCGTTGTCTAACCCTATAGGCAAGATACACTGGCCTTGAATTCGCAATCCGTCGCGAGCGGTGGCGTCGGATACGTAGGTGGCAAGTCGTCCCCGAAGTGCGCAGTTGTAGGGCAGTTGACAATAAGTAGGGCACGGGGCAAGAGACGTCGTCTGAAGAGTCCGTTTCAGTGGGCAAGCGGGGAGCGACGTTCTTACTTGCCGTGCGATTGAACCCTGGAAGTTCATAATTTTGGACGTCTTAGAAATTGCCCAGATTCGATGTTTGACTGCCACATTCATCCAAGTCACGCGAAGCAAAAGCAAGTACCAATGGTATCTAATGCAGTGAATAGTATCTAAGATGAGGGCAGTCAAACTTGTACAATATTTATATAGCTAAATTATGAAAAATATACAATGAAAAGCATGGAATAAGATTATCTAGGTACATTCAAATATAATGTTCAATGAATATTTTAAAGAACAAGTGGGTACCCACGTAATTAACTAAGCAGTGATTTTACTAGTTAATTGATTGAAATCGAGATGTTAAAGATATATTGATTTTAGGGAATAATTAAAATAATTATTAAAACGTTAAAAGAATTAATAATTGGCTGTTATTAAGAATTTTGAACATATTATTTGAATGTACTCACGTCATGATCACTAGCTAATGCACGATAAGATTTTTAGAAACACTTACCCAATTTGGGGTATAATTAATCACAATCACTACTGTTGTTTTCATAAAAGTGATAGAACTCGACAAGATCTACATTTAGGATGACAGCTGTCAAACTTCAAAGTGATTTATCTCGGTCAATATCAATTCTAGACTACTGTTGTTTTCATAAAAGTGATAGAACTCGACAAGATCTACATTTCGGATGACAGCTGTCAAACTTAAAAGTGATTTATCTCGGTTATTATTGATTCTAGACTATTGCTCTCTTCACAAAAGTAATAGAGCTCGACGAAATCTACATTTCGAATGACAGCTGTCAAACTTAAAATTGGTTTATCTCGGTAATTATTGATTATAGACTACGGCTGTATTCACAAAAGGTATAGAATTTGACGACATCTACATTCTGGATGAAAGGTGTCAAACTTAAAAGTGATTTATCTCGGTTATTATTGATTCTAGACCATTGATGACTTCACGAAAGTGATAGAGCTTGACGAGATCTACATTTCAGATGACAGCTGTCAAATTTAAAAGTGATTTATCTCGGTTATTATCAATTCTAGACTACTGCTCTCTTCACAAAAGTAATAGGGCTCGACGAGATCTATATTTCGGATGACAGCTGTCAAACTTAAAAGTGATTTATCTCGGTAATTATTAATTCTAGACTACTGCTCTCTTCACAAAAGTAATAGAGCTCGACGAGATCTATATTTTGGATGACAGCTGTCAAACTTAAAAGTGATTTATCTCGGTAATTATTGATTCTAGACTACTACTCTCTTCACAAAAGTAATAAAGCTCGACGAGATCTCCATTTCGGATCACTTTGAAGTTTGACAGCTGTCATCCGAAATGTAGATTTCGTTGACTTCTATCACTTTTGTGAAGACAGCAGTAGTCTAGAATCGATAATAACCGAGATAAATCACGTTGAAGTTTGACAGCTGTCATCTGAAATGTAGATCTCATTGAGGTCTATCACTTTTGGAAGACAGCAGTAGTCTAAAATCGATAATAACCGAGATAAATCACGTTGAAGTTTGACAGCTGTCATCTGAAATGTAGATCTCATTGAGGTCTATCACTTTTGTTAAGACAGCAGTAGTCTAAAATCGATAATAACCGAGATAAATCACGTTGAAGTTTGACAGCTGTCATCTGAAATGTAGATCTCATTGAGGTCTATCACTTTTGGAAGACAGCAGTAGTCTAAAATCGATAATAACCGAGATAAATCACGTTGAAGTTTGACAGCTGTCATCTGAAATGTAGATCTCATTGAGCTCTATCACTTTTGTGAAGACAGCAGTAGTGTAGAATCGATAATAACAAAGATAAATCACTTTGAAAATTGACAGCTGTCACTTGAACAGCTGTTACTGTGACACTCGTGAAAAATCACATTATTCCTCTAGTATATCTGTGATCAAACGAAAAACAAAAAATACACTTTCAGATTTATAATATTAGAAAGAGTTAGCGAGGACAAAGTTGGACCGCTGACGCTACACACGATCCGATTTCGCGGTTTGCTCACACAAAATCAGAATGTATATGAGAGATTTTACTTTGCGGTTATCCCTAAAACCTTTTTTTCCGCTAACAGTCTAGATGTCATCAGTGTCTAAGGCAACACCGGGCGCCGCGGTGTCGCCGCGACGACGCTCAGCACCGCCGCGGTGCAGCGGCGGTGACGCCGCGGTGCAATTACGCGGCGTCAACGCTCGTGTGGCATGTCGGTGCAATTACGCGGCGTCAACGCTCGTGTGGCATGTCTCAGACATGCCACACGAGCGTTGACGCCGCGTAATTGCACCGCGGCGTCACCGCCGCTGCACCGCCGCGGTGCAGCGGCGGTGCTGAGCGTCGTCGCGGCGTCACCGCGGCGACCAGTGTTACCGGTAGCGATTTAGACATTAAATCTAGAGTATTCGAGTATTCTATGAATTTTTAGCGGGAAAAAAGGTTTTGAATTCATCAATCCGTTCAATCTTAAACTGAAGATGAGAAAAATCCCTCGTACACGTTAGAAATCAGATCGTGTAATTTGTCACGACGAATGTCACAGTAACAGCTTTCCAAGTGACAGCTGTCAAACTTCAAAGTGATTATCTCGGTCATTATCAATTCTAGACTACTGTTGTTTTCATAAAAGTGATAGAACTCGACAAGATCTACATTTTGGATGACAGCTGTCAAACTTAAAAGTGATTTATCTCGGTTATTATCGATTCTAGACTATTGCTCTCTTCACAAAAGTAATAGAACTCGACGAAATCTACATTTCGGATGACAGCTGTCAAATTTAAAAGTGATTTATCTCGGTTATTATTGATTCTAGACCATTGATGACTTCACGAAAGTGATAGAGCTTAACGAGATCTACATTTCAGATGACAGCTGTCAAACGTAAAAGTGATTTATCTCGGTTATTATCAATTCTAGACTACTGCTCTTTTCACAAAAGTAATAGAGCTCGATGAAATCTACATTTCGGATGACAGCTGTCAAACTTAAAAGTGATTTATCTCGGTAATTATTGATTCTAGACTACTGCTCTCTTCACAAAAGTAATAGAGCTTAACGAGATCTACATTTCAGATGACAGCTGTCAAACGTAAAAGTGATTTATCTCGGTTATTATCAATTCTAGACTACTGCTCTCTTCACAAAAGTAATAGAGCTTGACGAGATCTATATTTCGGATGACAGCTGTCAAACTTAAAAGTGATTTATCTCGGTAATTATTGATTCTAGATTACTGCTCTCTTCACAAAAAAAATAAAGCTCGACAAGATCTACATTTCGGATCACTTTGAAGTTTGACAGCAGTCATCCGAAATGTAGATTTCGTTGACCTCTATCACTTTTGTGAAGACAGCAGTAGTCTAGAATCGATAATAACCGAGATAAATCACGTTGAAGTTTGACAGCTGTCATTCGAAATATAGATCTCGTTGACCTTAATCACTTTTGTGAAGACAGCAGTAGTCTAGAATCAATAATTACCGAGATAAATCACTTTTAAGTCTGACAGCTGTCATCTGAAATATAGATCTCGTTGACCTCTATCACTTTTGTGAAGACAGCAGTAGTCTAGAATCGATAATAACCGAGATAAATCACGTTGAAGTTTGACAGCTGTCATTCGAAATATAGATCTAGTTGAGCTCTATCACTTTTGTGAAGAGAGCAGTAGTCTAAAATTGATAATAACCTAGATAAATCACTTTTAAGTTTGACAGCTGTCATCAGAAATGTAGATCTCGTTGACCTCTATCACTTTTGTGAAGACAGCAGTAGTCTAGAATCGATAATAACCGAGATAAATCACTTTGAAGTTTGACAGCTGTCATCCGAAATGTAGATCTCGTCGAGCTTTATTACTTTTGTGAAGCAGAGCAGTAGTCTAGAATCGATAATAACCGAGATAAATCACTTTTAAGTTTGACAGCTGTCATCTGAAATGTAGATCTCGTTGAGTTCTATCACTTTTGTGAAGACTTTAATGGTCTAGAATCAATAATAACCGAGATAAACTCACTTTGAAGTTTGACAGCTGTCATCCGAAATGTAGATCTTGTCGAGTTCTATTACTTTTGTGAAGACAGCAGTAGTCTAGAATCGATAATGACCGAGATAAATCACTTTAAAGTTTGACAGCTGTCACTTGGACAGGTGCCACTCGTGACAAATCACACAAGTCCATACTCGATGGGCTTATGAGATATTTTTCATATCACTTTGCACAAATCAATGCATCTATTTCAGATTTTATCGATCGGCCACATTATTTCTCTAATATATCAAACGAAGAACAAAACACTTTCTTTCTGCGGTTGGCTCACACAAAATCAGATTGTATATGAGAGATTTTACTTATCTTAAGCCGGTTATCCCTAAAACCTTTTTTTCCGCTAACTGCCTAGATGTCATCAGTGTCTAAGGCAACACTGGGCGCCGCGGTGTCGCCGCGACGACGCTCAGCACCGCCGCTGCACCGCGGCGGTGCAGCGGCGGTGACGCCGCGGTGCAATTACGCGGCGTCAACGCCCGTGTGGCATGTGCCTTACACTTTACAGACATGCCACACGAGCGTTGACGCCGCGTAATTGCACCGCGGCGTCACCGCCGCTGCACCGCCGCGGTGCAGCGGCGGTGCTGAGCGTCGTCGCGGCGTCACCGCGGTGACCAGTGTTGCCGGTAGCGATTTAGACATTAAATGTAGAGTATTCGAGTATTCTATGAAATTTTAGCGGGAAAAAAGGTTTTGACGACAACCGTTCAATCTTAAACTGAAGATGAGAAAAATCCCTCGTACACGTTAGAAATCAGATCGTGTAATTTGTCACGACGAATGTCACAGTAACAGCTTTCCAAGTGACAGCTGTCAAACTTCAAAGTGATTTATCTCGGTCATTATCAATTCTAGACTACTGTTGTTTTCATAAAAAAGATAGAACTCGACAAGATCTACATTTCGGATGACAGCTGTCAAACGTAAAAGTGATTTATCTCGGTTATTATCGATTCTAGACTATTGCTCTCTTGACAAAAGTAATAGAGCTCGACGAAATCTACATTTCGGATGACAGCTGTCAAACTTAAAAGTGATTTATCTCGGTAATTATCGATTATAGACTACGGCTGTATTCACAAAAGTGATAGAGTTTAACGAGATCTACATTTCAGATGACAGCTGTCAAACGTAAAAGTGATTTATCTCGGTTATTATAAATTCTAGACTACTGCTCTCTTCACAAAAGTAATAGAGCTTGACGAGATCTATATTTCGGATGACAGCTGTCAAACTTAAAAGTGATTTATCTCGGTAATTATTGATTCTAGACTACTGCTCTCTTCACAAAAGTAATAGAGCTCGACGAGATCTATATTTCGGATGACAGCTGTCAAACTTAAAAGTGATTTATCTCGGTAATTATTGATTCTAGACTACTGCTCTCTTCACAAAAGTAATAAAGCTCGACGAGATCTACATTTCGGATCACTTTGAAGTTTGACAGCTGTCATCCGAAATGTAGATTTCGTTGACCTCTATCACTTTTGTGAAGACAGCAGTAGTGTAGAATCGATAATAACCTAGATAAATCACATTGAAGTTTGACAGCTGTCATCCGAAATGTAGATCTAGTTGAGCTCTATCACTTTTGTGAAGAGAGCAGTAGTCTAAAATTGATAATAACCTAGATAAATCACTTTTAAGTTTGACAGCTGTCATCCGAAATGTAGAGCTCGTCGAGCTATATTACTTTTGTGAAGAGAGCAGTAGTCTAGAATCGATAATAACCGAGATAAATCACTTTTAAGTTTGACAGCTGTCATCTGAAATGTAGATCTCGTTGAGTTCTATCACTTTTGTGAAGACATTAATGGTCTAGAATCAATAATAACCGAGATAAACTCACTTTGAAGTTTGACAGCTGTCATCTGAAATGTAGATATCGTTGAGTTCTATCACTTTTGTGAAGACATTAATGGTCTAGAATCAATAATAACCTAGATAAATCACTTTTAAGTTTGACAGCTGTCATCAGAAATGTAGATCTCGTTGAGCTCTATCACTTTTGTGAAGACAGCAGTAGTCTAGAATCGATAATAATCGAGATAAACTCACTTTGAAGTTTGACAGCTGTCATCCGAAATGTAGATCTCGTCGAGCTTTATTACTTTTGTGAAGAGAGCAGTAGTCTAGAATCGATAATAACCGAGATAAATCACTTTTAAGTTTGACAGCTGTCATCTGAAATGTAGATCTCGTTGAGTTCTATCACTTTTGTGAAGACATTAATGGTCTAGAATCAATAATAACCGAGATAAACTCACTTTGAAGTTTGACAGCTGTCATCCGAAATGTAGATCTTGTCGAGTTCTATTACTTTTGTAAAGACAGCAGTAGTCTAGAATCGATAATGACCGAGATAAATCACTTTAAAGTTTGGCAGCTGTTACTGTGCCACTCGTCGTGACAAATCACACAAGTCCATACTCGATGGGCTTATGAGATATTTTTCATGTCACTTTGCACAAATCAATGCATCTATTTCAGATTTTATCGATCGGCCACATTATTTCTCTAATATATCAAACGAAGAACAAACGTAATTTCTGCTGAACAAATTTCTGCGGTTGGCTCACACAAAATCAGACTGTATATGAGAGATTTTACTTATCTTCAGCCGGTTATCCCTAAAACCTTTTTTTCCGCTAACTGCCTAGATGTCATCAGTGTCTAAGGCAACACTGGGCGCCGCGGTGTCGCCGCGACGACGCTCAGCACCGCCGCTGCACCGCGGCGGTGCAGCGGCGGTGACGCCGCGGTGCAATTACGCGGCGTCAACGCCCGTGTGGCATGTGCCTTACTGTCAAGTCGGCAAAAGTTTTGCGTGTGCTACTTGAACGATATCAAATTTGGTATTTCTACAGATATCTTGTTTCCTGTTTCGATCACGCAGAAACACTTCGACCAAATCCAATAGGATCCTCACATGTCAAATGCGTAAGGTCACACATACCCATCAGGAACCGGTTTAGTAAATCGACCGTCCCCTTTGTTAGAATAAAAGACGCTATGTCGAAAGGGCGAAAGGCATTCGCTCGGAAATATTATGATATAAATAGAACAGGTTGATGAATCAGAGCTTTTCGGCTGGTTTTGTTCAGTTCAGTGGCAAATGATCCGTGAACTGCCATTTATTCGTGTACCGGCTGATTGCTTTGTGGAGAGACCGAGAGACCGCTGTGTGTGATGCCTTTTGTAAACTTTAATTTATTGAATTTGCTCCCTCGTATCGGTGAATTGATTGGGCGTGGTGAATTGTTTGGAATTGTTCGATGAAGACTCGGAAATTGTTTAATAGTTAAGTTCGTATAAATAGGCAGTTTCAGGTTTTTAGCGTTCAACTGTAAATTCTGATCGTTTATCAGAAGATTGATCGTGTCGTCGGTTGGTCTATCGCTGATCGATCAGAAATACCTAATGGAACTATGCTGCCATTTTCGGCCATGCTACTCAACATGGACTTACTGTTTTCGGTTCAAGCAAGTTTAAACCAAAATTCGCCAGTTCCACCACGCTAGCCAAATGCAAGTTAGCAAACTTCACATATTTTGATGAACATCATGCATATTGTGATGTTTTTCGCGAAACTACGCAACGGATTTTGATGCGGTTTTTTTAATAGATAGAGCTACTCAAGAGAAAGGTTTATGTGTATAATGCACATGTGCGAAGCCGGGACGGGCGGGTCGCATAGTGTATTATATACGTACCTAATACTGACTTCCTATAGGTATATTAATTCGTATACATAAATTAGTATTTTATTAGAAAAAGACAAACTAGGTACCAGATCTCTTAAAATTTTATCTAAATTAGATTATTCTGTTATTGGAATGAGTTTGTTAGAAGGGCTTACTTTAATTACTTTTCTCTAGCTAATATTGAAGTTTGGCTGTTATTAAATGGCAGTATACTTACGTTTACCTTACGGATGCCTGTAGGCAGGATTAAGGCAAGGTAAACAAGAGCTTATCTTCTTTAGT
Organism: Hypomecis punctinalis; assembly: GCA_949316475.1. Taxonomy (NCBI): domain Eukaryota; kingdom Metazoa; phylum Arthropoda; class Insecta; order Lepidoptera; family Geometridae; genus Hypomecis; species Hypomecis punctinalis. The sequence goes on from OX438798.1 coordinate 4,266,173, forward strand.
TAACGAACCAACTACAGCCAAGGATAAGCTTGGTTTTTGTCTGCACTCTCCGCCCACTATGCTCTGCAGAAAGGGACCTTTGTTTATATTTATACTAAGAACGGTTTCCGCTTCACTTCCCATAGTATAAACATTCTGTTTCAATTTACCCGACTACGTTTTGTTAATACGTACGGTTTGGTTGGACAATCTTAATTTTCGACGAGGTTTATAACTTTGTCCCAAGTAAATAGCCCTTGTACGTAGAGCGGAGTGCTTTGTTACAAGTTTAAGGAGCACTTTCAGAGAGTCACTTGCTCACCCACTCTCAGTGAAGAGTTGTACGCTATTAACTCGTATCCGTGTATTCCACGTAGTAGTATGACCACGAGGCTTGACTGTATAACATAGATTTTCAATGTTCGCTTCTACTCTAACTCTCTCGAATGCGTAAAATGACCGGACATCAATCCGGCGAGATTTACGCCGAATGCACGTCCGGTGTGCGGCGCGGCAATACACGTTTATTATAAGCCATACACCAACGAAAACCCAGTGAAAAAATCGGTCCGTTGTCCGGTGAAACAAATTGCCGTGAACAAGGGCACTCATCCAATTCGTAGTAGGTAATGATTAAATGAAAGCAGGTGCAGGAACCCGCGTGCACTTAAACATACATACAAAATTTTGATAGTCATAGTCATTTATTGATAACACCACTGTTACAAGTCAAAACTTAAATACCATTAGCAATAATATATTTCAATAAATACAAAACAACAAAACACTTCATATACATCGTATATGAAATTAATGATAATAATTATAAAGTCAATGAGTATAGAGTATAGATATCATCAGAAACCTAATCCTATTGGTATCTAATATATAATTCGGTTTTGTTAAACTTTGTTGGTAAGTTTGTTACTGTTTCACGCTGACCCATCCACAGACCCTTGAAGGTCTAAAGATAATCCAAGAGCTCAAGCCCACTGCCAGTTGGCAGCGTGCCCAGCATGCTGGCAGCATTACCACGCTGAATTGCAATGCTTATACGTTGAGCCAAATAAACACCAGCATTTTGGTCACGCGTCGCGTCCATCAGACGCTCAGAAAGACTTTTGAAAACGAGATGAGCTCCCAGCCCCCACGGACCCAAAGTCTCAACTCCAAATAGCTCAAATATGTAACAACTAGCGAGGTACCGAGCATATTGATTTTTGGCGTGGATATAGTTTATATGTAGTTCTTTTTGTACCACAAAAATCAAAATATCACGCGGGCGAAGCCGCGGACATAAACTATTCTAACATTTGCACCAAAGGAAATCTCGTCGTTACTCTACATTTGTATGAATAAACTAAGTCTTATTGCGTTAGCATTAAGTATCGACCAGTCTCTAGACTCTAGGCCAATGTCGCAAACCGCAGCGGCCGAAGGTCTCCGACGACAATGGAAAGTGGCGGACCACAAACAGCGCAATGTGAAGGACCCACCAAATCGCCTTTAAAGGCATCACGTCATTGGGTGAGTCAAGAGGCCTTTGAGTTATTTAGCAAGGTAATATTAATGTATTTAGAAACCAGTATCGAAATAAGGTCATAAAATTATAGCTGGATGGGGATATTCACAACACCGCATGTGATTCGTCAATGCATGAGCTATCTCGCACGAAATAAGAGTGGTAAAATTAATATTTTAGCAATGGAATTTTATTTTGAATTAGGTACACCTTACAATAAAGAAACTACCTAAAAACTAGGATGGATTATGTGAAAAAATACTTATTCATTTACTTATTCCTATGACGGTTTACAATACAAGAGTGAATAAAAAAAAAATATTCCATGTCATTCGAAAAAAGCAGATGGAGAAATGAAGATGTAATCGTTTAAATCCAACTGTGTAACAAAATGCTGCATCTCGCAATCTATACAGGTAAATTGTGAACTTAATTTAAATCGTTAATTACTATTTAATCTTTATGCTAGCGTTATTGCGTAGTTTGACTAAGTGTTTGTTAGCGATCATCGAAGTTAAGCACCTAGTTGGAAGGGTGACCGCGGGTTGCATTTACAACTGAGCGTTACTGTGACTCGGATGACACGTTAAATTGTAGGCCCCAGTTATTTTAACCGTTCAGTCATGTCCGAGGTCTTTAGGCGGCTTTAACAACTCTGAACTCTGGGCTAGGTACCCAACCTATACGAACTCACTTTATTGTTCTCATATAATATATTATTTACTTGGCTAGTGCAATGTTGAATCATTCGTAGACGTATACGTAAAGAATTCTATCTACCTTTAAGGTGATTCATACGGAGATAACCTCAGGCGAGGTAAACACGTGCACGGCTCAAGTGAATATTCAGAAGGGTAAATATATTGCTTCGTATGAGGCAAAGGTTTGCGACAAAAAGTACATATTTAAAGTACGCCATCACAAAACATATTTGTACCATAAACATTTTGCAATGACGTGACAATTGACAAGTTTTCATATTTCACAAGGCTATGAAATTCCAAAACCATTTCGAGATATTGGGATGCTGATCATTATGCTTATTTTTCCAAAATTTTTAGTGCAGTAACTGCTAAGATATTAGATAAAAACTCTCACCCAAGCCGTTTCGGGATTTATACTAAAAGTTCAGTTGCCAATGATAAAAATAATACTAGCAATATAAAATGACAGTTAACACTGACAGTGTTGACACATAAAATATAGTTTAAAAATAAAATGTCATGTCATTTTCAAATTATTTATTTTGCTTTAGCCCGAGAGGTAAACGCAAAAAATGCAAATACTTTCCAATAGCTGAATTATTGGTACTAAGTTATCAAAATGGTGTACATCAATACCCTGGATTCAGTCAGCTGGGTTCCCTAGCATTTGGTGAAAGAATCCGATTGAATTTTAAAAGTATCTTGGAACTAGTACTACTTATTCTTCTTCTTATAAGTGGTGCTAATTTAAAGCCTGTGGTAGACCCTGTTACATATTTCAGGTGATTGGCAGTTGTTAAACATTTTTTTATAATTTTCTTCCCTTAATATACCGCGGTACACAGTGGACTTTTTGCGCTGACCTCCCGGCCTATTTGTTGTGAATTGTGACAGATTGATTGGCGTTGACAGTGACAGCAACGCTAGCACCTATTTTTTTCTAATGTGGCTTCAGTAAAATTGTTTATGAGTCCTCGTCCTTTTAGAATAAGCTACTTTTCAAAAATTAATTTTACTGAAATTATAAGTCGTATTAAAAAAAAAAATACGTATATGTTATTTTGCAATATTCTTTCAGATAATAAATAAATATAACTATGTTAAAAATTTGAAATGTTGTCAATTATTTATCCACAAAAATAGCAGCAGCCTCCAGGCGGCTTGCACCAGGGCTAGCTTTGCTTGGCTGGGCTTGTACTTTTACAATACAATTTACGAATACATCCTTCGTAGGTAGGCCTACGTCATGCCGTGGACTGTCAAAAAGGCTAGTACAGTACTCTTACTTTCAATGTCTTAATTTCGATCCCAACTATCCTACACCATATTTGATCAATCTAACATTTAGAGAATAAAACAATATTTTGTAATCTTAGAGAAGCCAAAAAGGTACTCAATGTTAGCTTAAAAAGTTCGCATTTGCACGAAAAAACACCCTCGTATCTTACCAAGTATAAAATTCACTCAAATCGGTCAAAAACCTTCAAATGTTCCAGCCGGATTGCGTTTCGTTGTACACTTATCAGAAGTTTCAATGTACAGGCTTGGCATTGAAATGGACACTAGATGCCATAAATCTCATGAGATGGGACATGTGTCGATCTAGCTGGGAACCAATTTTTGACCGACGAACCAACCGGAGGAGGTACTCAATACGACGCGAATATATTTGTTTCTTGTACAACCACGCATAACTTTTTTCATAGTAGTCCGATTTTAATAATTATTTTTTATTGGAAAGATTATACTTCGAAATTGGTCCCATTTAAATGCTATCGAAATCGGCTAAGCCATTTTGATAAATCAACAATAATGTGAAAAATGCTACATCGATCTGTGCGAAATATTCGCGAATTCTGTACACAGTCGGTCATGCTATTTTTTGCACAAAATAATTATTCACAAAACTATCCGCTTAAAACATAAATATATGTAAGAAAAAAAATGCCTAGTCGATGGCTTAAAATCACAAGCCAAATAATAAACCAGCGCCAATTTTACCCAATTACCGATAATACCCAATTTATCACTCACACTGCACAATGTGTTCACACAACTCTACATTCAGCCATGTATGTTTCGCACACATGCACTTTACTGTGTATGAGTGAGTATTTGCTACACATGTGTGTCGCACGCCGGGTAAACAAAAGGCTTATCTCTACATCTCCATGGTGGACACATTGTCCGGTCAGAGCCCTCAAAGAGCCAAGTAACTGACGACCCCCGCCGTTCATAAATGCCTAAGCGTGCGAGCCCCCAAATGAACGTACCCTCGCGGGTCCCCATAAACCTTATATGACTTACGATCAGCATCTAGCATTAAGATCAGGGTTTTATAGGAGCTCGTCTTATAGGCTTTTTTATTTTTGTTGAGTACGTTTCAGTGCGTCATAAGATTTCTTTTAGATTCTCTATTTGTTATTGTCTTAAGTGAAGTTATGTGTCGGTAATTAAATGTTAAACGAGCACTAGCCTTAATTGTGTATTTTTCTCCCATCTAAGAATTGTCACATCTACTACTACTATAATTTAACGAATAAACGAGTTAAGTCTATTTATTTTGTTTGGCAAAGGGGCCACCCTTTGCCATTTAATCAGCTATGTGCCTATTGGGAAAATATTTTGATATAGAATAGAATAGAATATCATTTATTCCATTTACACATTTTTACTTAGTAAAATAAATTATATAAATGGTTCTACCATGGACTCGTCACAATTACAGTATCTTTATTTAAGTATTCTTATTTACCTTCACAACAAGAAAAAATAAAGCTTGGATTACATCAGAGAACGACAACATCAATAAACATAAACAAAAATATAAGTTTTAACTTCCATGATTCTCTCATTAGACATTAGGTTTGATCATAATATAATTGTTATTTTTTGAGAATTGTCAGACATTAATAACAAATATTTAGATATTGTAGGTACATGAATTCACTATATACAAATAAAATCAAAATGACTCAGCTCTGTACAGAGGCATCGTTAAATTATAATCACAATAACATATTATTTTTTGATCTAATTATGGTAAATAAAAATAATTTAATTTAAAACTGTCAGCTGTATAGGGGCTTCGTCAAACAATAATACGTTAATTACAGTAGAATAATCAAATAAAATAATATAAAATTAATGTAAACATTGGAAAAATTATAAAGTACACTTTAGTACTAAAAGTACCTACATAAGCAGTAATATAGCTGTAAAGGGACATAGAACCGGTGTGTCTATTAACAGCATCTATTTTAAATTGTCTGGACCACATGCCTTTTGTGACATTTATTCATGTCTAGTGATAAAAACATGATTATTCTCCAAGCGTCATCTGCCTACTTAGCTCTAAATATAATGACATTTACAGCAATTGTGCTTAGTTAACATTCTTATTATTGTCCTATTTTTATCGACCGCAGGTGAAAAGTATATCGATGTTATCTACGCGTTTGAATACAATAAATCATTGGAACAGTTGACTCATTTCTGATGCCAACTTACTCTAGATCCATTCACGAGATCTCAATATATTATTTATTTACAGTTACTTCTAATCAATTAGCATTCTTTTAAGGGCTTATTCTGTACATCAAAACTAACAACTTTTGTTTTGCAACTTTTGTCAAAACTCAAAAAAATAATCAACTGTCCCATACATTTTGTCGCGGGTGAACGATATTTTTCTATGGAACAACAAAATTTAATTGATTAGAAATAACCCTGTATAATTCGAATCTTATTTATAGTGCAGCGTTCATAGCGTAGTTTTACTAGGTGTTCGTTAGCGATCATCGAAGTTAAGCAACGTTCAGACCGGTCAATCTTTGGATGGGTGACCGCGGGTGGTATTTACAACTGAGCTTTACCATGGCTCGAATGACACGTTAAATTTTAGTCCCCGTTTATCCATGTCAGAGACCTTTATGCTACTTAAAAACTCTGACACCAGCCCCCCGACCGCCGAAGCAATAGCAATCGTAATAGCAATCGTTTATGACTTCATTTTAGTCATTTGGCACCGCCTATGTGTCGTTAGCCATCAAAGTTGTTCATTCAACGATTGCTTTCGCAATCCGCGCAAAGCAATTGATGGCTAACGTCACATAGGCGGTGCCAAATGACTAAAATGAAGTCTTAAACGATTGCTATTACGATTGCTATTGCTTAGGCGGTCGGGGGGCAGGACTAACCACCCGGCCTATACGAACTTACTTTATTTTTAGTGGATATAAATTTTTAGCAGAAGTACTAAATCAAAAGCATCAGATAGGCACAAGTTTCCAACTATCTGAGATGGATGAGAATTTCAACCAAAGTGCTATCAATGGCCAAACTTGCCTTTATACTGTCTTGAGCCAATATAGATAAGGAGAGCTCAGTGCTTTAGGCATAATTATTCAGACGTGACAATACTTGTACTGTTTTTGTTTTTTTTTTGTGAATTTTCGGTAGACATGAGAATAGGTTGCAGGCTATTTTTATTCTTAGGGTGATTATGGAAACTAGCGTGGTTGTTACACTTTTTAATTAAATTAAACACAGGTAAAACTCACACTTTACTACGTAGATAGACGTTCTACTATATGTGCTATGCGAGACGAGCCCGCGTGCTAGTACATACTCCAATTTTGTAAAAGATCGAAACTATAGTAGAACGTCTATCTACTTTTGTTGTTTTTAAACTTTCGCGATTTGAACACATTATTATTATTATATACTACGTGACTAATCGCGCACTAAAATGACCAGGTAAATAAATACCTCATCGGCCGAAACGTCGGGTTGATGAGGTATTTATTTATCTCGTAATTTTAGTGCGCGATTAGTCCCGTAGTATATAATAATAATGTCTATCTACTTAGTAAAGTGTGAGTAACGCATACTGGTGTTTATTTTTTTTTTATTCCTTATAGGTTTACGTTTAACTACATACTGCCTGATGTTGAGCAGATATGCGGTCTAGGGTGTAGCACGCTTTCCTAGAAGGTACCTATTTACTCGGGATTTGAAGACACCCACGTTGTACTTTAGCGGGAAGACAGACCCCGGCAAAGCGTTCCAAATTCTGCTCTAGGTGATAAAGGTGTCATTTCTTAAATGGAAAAACAAAGTTTGCCAGATCAGCTAGTATTAATATCAAATCTACCTTAAGAGAGTTGGCTTTCGAGTTCAGTGACTTGCTAAGATCGTGACGGCTGGTTAGGTACGTACTCGAAGATATAAACAGGATTATCAGAAGGGTTCGGAGAACCAGGGCCCTTATCGTTTAAGCGTGGTGGAGTTGGACTTGCGTTGTATCCTGTTCACGCTAATACTCACGCCCACGAGCAAGAACGAGCATCAAATGGAACGCGAAAATCAACTCTACCGTACTTAGTTGATAAAGAGCCAGGTCCTTAAAATATCTTTCTATTTTGATCTCGTCTTTAGCATTCACGTCATGGATTTCTTATTCTTAAGCAATATAATCTATTTCACTGAAAAAGATTTAGCCGTAGCTATGGTAGCTTAAATGCCACCGTATTATCTCTGATAGGGTTGATGTACCGGTTCTGTACACTGTCCAGGTTTTGGCCATTTGATGTAAAAAATATTGCATAAAAGTATTATAAACAATGTAATACCATACATATTGTTTGTGTGAATGTCAAAGTTTGAAAATGTCTTTAAAAATATTTTTTTAATAATAAAATGGTCTACACAATTATTAAAATTCAAAGTAGCCAAAAATTACACTAAGATAGCCACAAACGGTGCATCTACTGTACTAAATTATCTTGCTAGCTATGATCTTAAATATAGAAAGATGGATGAATGATAGCTAGAAAAAGATCATAGCATCTCATTTGATTTGCATTCTCATTGTGTACTAACTTCATTTTAACTCTTCTACACTCGCCTTTTGTCTATCGTAGCGTTTCTTAATCTTATTCTGTCCACGGACCCCTAAAAATAACACAATTTCAAGAACCCCTTTAATACTAATAGTTCTCCGAACAGTAGACCTCGCAATTCAATTCAATTTAACTGAATCTTTATAATCTTATTTCAATATCTCGTCTCGCTCTTGACCGATTACGTTCATACTCACAAATTAACAGTGGCGCAGGGGATTGATTGCGAGACTTGCTGGCATTTATTTACGAATTCAAATGTTCATAGATAAGACGGACCCATATTTACACATTCTCGCGGACCCCCAGGGGTCCGGGCCCACTGGTTAAGAATCGCTGCTCTATCGCATCAATCCAAATGCGACACAAACTTGACATGATAATTATTTCAATACAATAACATCAAAAGTATCAGGTTCGTTTGATATGGACGTGTATTATTTTTACTGCATTATCAGGAGCGACACTGCAGACAAGTCGGCCTTGGAAACGCCAAGGTTATTAGGTGCTATTGTGAATGTTAATGCTCTACAAATAGTAGCCTAACCGACGGCGCTCCAAGTCAACATTTGCTTTGGTTAGCGTTACTCGGACCACCAGTGTGACCAGATTCAGTATTTCAATACCTTTTTCGGTATAGTTTTCGATTTCCCCACCCTTCTACCCGAAGTCTACCCGCGATCGATGCAACACAATCAAAACGTCGGGATAACGAGGTATTTATTTTTGTCGTGGTTTCAGTATGCGATTAAGAATAATAATTTATTGACGTTTCCGAATAAAAATATTTTTTATAAGTATATATATATATATATATATTATTGCCGCAAGTCGGTATTTTTCGGTCAGTTTTGGTCGGAATTTTTGAGTATATTTTGGAATTGGACGGTTTTGGTTGGTATTTTGGAATCGGTCGGTTTTGGTCGGTATTTTCGAGTATAAAATTTGTCGAGGTTACTTTTTAGTAGACCCAGACTCCGCCCCCCATCAGAGCATTTGCTATTTTTGGAGAACAATTATTTTGGTGAAGCCTGGCGAGTTGGTGTATTTTCAGTATGTTTTCGAGGTGCTCTGGTATTTTTGTACAGTTTTATCTGGTCACACTGCGGACCACTCGAACAACGGTGCTTTAGAACTCGACAAGGGCACTCTTTGTGCGCCGGTTTCTTTCGGTCATTTGCTCGTACGTTTTATAAAATTGGATGGTTCGCATTAGTACGCTAATAAAGTACGGTACATAAAGTTGAAGGGTACTGAACTGTTGAACCAGCACTTAATATCTTAATGTTTTAAATAACACTCTCATACATTTGCATCACATCATGGATAGTGTCTTATCTACATTCATGTTGAAAGCAATATTATTTTAAAGCGAGTTCATTCTCTAAAAATATTCGACTTAAATTTTGACACGACTGCTTTAAAATAGTAATGTTTTTTGTTTAAAATTGAGTAACGAGATCAGTTTATGTCGTTCGTAAACGCTAAGCTGTACTGAAAATGCATCTAAAATATATACTTTAAAAATCTTTATGAAATCTATCGCATGTTTGATTGCTTGCCCTTCAATTCCTAACTAGGTGACGTTGGCATACATACTATACCAGCCTTTTTAATAGTCCACTGCAGGACGTAGGCCTACCCTACCCACGAAGGGTGATTGGGCCATATCCACCACGCTGGCCCAGTGCGGGTTGGTGGATTCACATACGCCATCGAATTTCTTCTAAAGACGTACGCAGGTTGCCTCACGATGTTTTCCTTCACCGAAAAGCCAGTGGTGTGAAAATCCGTATATAAATTCCAAAGAACTCATTGGTACGGGACCGGGGATTCGAACCCACGACCTCACGATCGTAAGGCGGGTGTCACTACCTCTTGACCATCACGGCTCATACATACTTCAACATTATTATCGTAGGGATACTACTTCCCTAAGCATTATTTGTAAAAACCATAGAAATATTGTAATCTATCATAGCTAGAGCGTAGAACGTCTTTCTTGTCAATATCATATTCAGCATCAGCCCGTGATTATCCACTACTGGGCAAAGCTTACGTCATTCACCTATGTTCCTATTCTGGCTATTTGTACTAAATTACGTTTTTTTTTTCTTTTCAGGCATGATGTGTCTCCGTCATATCCGCTAACAACACACCAGCGCTTTATCAGTCGCTTTCGGTAAGACTTTTAAATTGAGTACATTCCGTCACCTGGTTACCTTCTTTATTATCTTACTTATTAAAAATGTTATCAGGCACTTATGTATAGAAACTTTCTCACAGAAATGTTCCCCTGTTTTCCTATATTGATCGCTTTCAAGTCTCCTTTGTACGATCCATGATTTCTTAAATAGATTTCAAAGTTATACGACGTACTTATTCCACTTCACTGGGAATGACGAAAAGCTGACTTTAACTTTTAGAAGCACTATAACAGGATCATGGAAAACTCTTTTGGGAGTTAAAGTTACTGAATAGACTTTATAAGTATGGTTCTGATAGTGCAGAGCTTCTCAATCTTTTTAGCCGTGCGACCCCTTTATAAGTTATACTATTCAGCAATGCGTTAAAAAAAACAGAGTGTTATTATTTTACATTCCATATAGACCGAATAAAACATCTTGGATATCGGATATCCCAATCCTCGCGCAGCTGTCAAGTGAGCTTCAGGGTTATCAGCAGCTTGTAGCTAACATCACAGCCGCCAAGAAGTTTGATTCAGCCTCTACCTATATTTCATTATTGCTTTTTAGGTCTTAGATAGTCCTGTGTCGGTCGTACATTCTCCATGTTCCGGATCGTTCATGACCGACCAGCGAAATAACCGAATCAAATGTATCGGTCTTTCATCGGTCACGTGACCGAACCATACGATGGTTATAAGATCCTACGTACATTCACAATCAAGAATAAACATAGCTGAGACACGTCTCGATTTCATCAGATTTAATAAAATATACTACTGTACTGTAACAGTCTTTTTAATAGTCCACTACAGGACGTAGGCCGAGTACGAGGGGTGATTGGGCCATATCCACCACGCTGGCCAGTGCGGCTTGATGGATTCACATACGCCATCGAATTTCTTCTATATACAGACTTACGCACTACGCAGGTTGCCTCACGATATTTTTCTTCACCGAAAAGCCAGTGGTGTCAAATTGCGTACATAAATTCCAAGGGATTCATTGGTACGGGACCGGGGATTCGAACCCACGACCTCACGATCTTAAGGCGAGTATCATTAGCACTAGACCACCATGGCTTATTTAAATAATTATTTTATATAAAATATAAAATCGCATCAACAACCGGCAATACGTAGGTACACATTTACGTACGTCGTATAGTACGTCAATAATTACAATACCCTTTTTAGTTGAGAGGTTAAAAATCTGCAACTGGCTCGGGATGTGCAACAAAGAATAATGCCGATGATTCACAGTTTTTTTGGCAATTTTACTTGGTATTTAGCTTATTGCAATCGCAGTAGTTCATCGCCTTTTGGACAGAAGCCAACTTTTTTGCATCGCTGATAGCGTGAAATAGAAATCCTTTTCATACCCCATGTCTCTAAGTAGAGACTTTGGAAATTGATGTTATTGTCATAATAAATTATATTATTCAACACTTTTTATAAAAGCTGATATAAAACTGAAGAACGAGGGCCATGGTGGTCTAATGGGAGAATACTCGCCTTCGAATCGTAATAAAAGTGGGTTCAAATATCGATAACTTACCATTACTACTATAAATGCATTCCGATACCTATGAGTTCTTTGATATCTATAAATATAAAATCGTTCAAAATCACCTATCATGAAATCTCAAAAACTACAAATGCAAGGAGTCTCAAATTTTACATTTACTTTTTAAGATAAAAGTGAGCACACTAAGAACAGATTTTGCGAAATTCAAGCCCTAAGTGGGTGAAATAGCGTGGCAGAGTTTGTATGGGAAGACGCGATTCCTTGAACATGTATTAATTCGGGTCTAGAAGCGATGCGACTGCTTTTAGCGCCTCGTCTAGACAATAATAGCACAACAGACAATGGCTAGTAAAACGATCTATTTTTATTCATAAAAGGAACCCATTCTGAACTTTTTTATTTTATTGGTTTGTGACCTATGTATTTTTACATGCTTTTATTTAACTTGCAATGTGTGCAAGTTCGGGTGGAATCTTGCAAGTTACGAGTAAACTTGACCAAATTCCCGGTTTTCGATTAAGCTGAAATTTTGCATGCATATGTATATTGTATGACAATACAATAGTACCTTGGAGCTGATCTGATGATGGAGTCGGAAGGTGCCCATAGGAACTCCTGTACTAAACAAGATAGACCCGTCGTGTTTGGGCTCGTTTTACTTGTCTTGGCTGGCACTCTGCTCCTATATGACATTCAGAATCTCGAAAGCTTGTATTTAAAAAGTTATATTTTTATAATAATTCATTTAACTTTACTCTTGTTGCTAAGCTAAACCCACCACAATATTTTAAAAAATCTTAAGCATTGGCTTGGTACAAATACGTCTAACCAAGTACCAAGTCCTTAGAAAGTTGGGCTGTACCACAATTCACGGCGAACGTATAACTATCCTGAAAGCTTTCTTGAGGACCGGATTGTTCTGCACACAATGGAACTGAACAAACAATGATATCCCTTACTACATTGTGGCACTTCTTATTCATATGTACTCGTAGTTTCAGGTTTTGGACTAATAGATGTTGAATGAAATGATAGATTTTGCCAACTTACTCGTACCAAGACTACATAATTATTAATCATCATAATGATAATAATTTTTCGCCATAAATGGGATAGCCGACTTCAGGCGACTTCCACCGTCTAAAGAATTTTAATAATTCTCGCGAATAGATGTGTAAAAAAAATGTGTAAAATAAAACGGCTCAGCCGATTTCGGTGAAATTTAAATCAAAATCGAACATTTAAACGAAATCGCCTGAGCCACTAAATAGGCGTTTTTTAAAGTGAAAACTTCTTTAGTGGTGTTGTGTACTTTTTGGGATGGGTAACAATGTTAAAACTTATTTCAGGACACGTGACCTGATCGAAAATTCGTAAGACGTTCAAGTTTTCACTTCTGCCGGCACACCCGGAGTGCAACCCGTTGTTTTTTTAAATAAACTTTTATATTAATTAAAAAAAAATTAAAGTTAGATAATATAGAGTTTTGAACCGTTGCGATAATTACGATAATATCTTCATAATTCAATAAGATCTAATTTGATAACAAGGTCAGAAATAATGAGCTGACTTCGCTAAGACGGGAGATAACGTTAATTATTTTGAGTTACTGCGAAACAAAGGACCGTTAGGATCCTAAACGCCATTACAAAGAGGTCTATCGATCTCAGCATTATACATCGAGATAGTAGTAAATGAATGGACTGTCATCTCCTTAGACAAAGACGTAGATATTTTCTAAGACTTTTCTAAAACTAATTGTAATTTCTCGGTCACGTTTCAGAGAAAGCAATTAATGTTCGAGAGCTCATGTTGTCTATTACGTGCATTACGAACGTCAGCTTCGCTTTCGTCCGTGGCATGGTTGTAGTCCGGGAGGCAAGCGCAGAAAATGCGAGTACTTACTAAAAGCTGAAATTTTGTTATAACGTTTCATGGTGATGTACAACAATACCACGCAGTCAAATAACGCCACTGAGTAAAGTAGAATCACTTATAAAAAGCCTGACTGATAGGCCTTTTACTAGACTTTTACTCTTACGTAGATTTACTAAGACTGAAATGATGATTATGAATTACGTTGAATATACGTACTACTTAATTATTACGTCCCTTTTTTTATTTATAGAGCTGCAAAAAATGAGATATATTGCCAACCAGTTTCGTTTGATTACCGACCCACAGTTTCCTGCCCATATAATGCATTTGAGTGACCAAAACTATATTTCATTACCCATCATATATTTCTCTACAACTTATTTCTGTTTACTTTCCTGCTAAGTCACACCTACCAGACATGTTTGCTACCATGCCTTTTATAATTTAGTAATTACCTAAACTACAGTATACACCTACCCGGTGAAATCAGTGCCTTTTTTAATTATTATTTTTCTACTCGTATACCAATTTTCAGCTTTTAGAAGCAGTTGCAAGATGGGTATCTTGCAACTGCTGATAAAAGCTGAAAATTTTTCTTATTCAAACGGGTATTCCTACCAAACCAAAAATATCATGCCTCAGCTGACTGACTCCGGGGTATTTTTGTACACCACCATGAATGTAATAACAAAAAAACAGCTTTTAGAAAGTACTTGTATTTCTGCGCCTACCTCCCGGACTATTGCTAGGTTGTTACGTGCTTTATCTATGGATTCATGGTTGTCAACAGGATTACTTCATTCACTTCATTGACGGTTCGTTTCGTGTTTCGACATAGTAGTAACAAGCGGGGTGAATGGGCACTGGCATTTCGTTTATTTCAAAAGTTTTCACCTCGTGTGTGTATTAACCAAGGAGACCCGGAGTGTCCCAATATACTCTTTGCAAAAGGTACTGAATCATCGTTTGAATTTTAGTTTTTATTTTATTATGTGGACTGTTTAATTTATTCACCTTGACATATTTCTGAATGTAAAAAAAAAAATATTTCTTTGTAATAATTTTATACCCAATTTATTTTTTTGACATTATTTTATTTAATTTTTTATGTTAAATGTATTTAGAATATTAAGTTTGAAATTTATATGTATTTTAAAAACTGTAACTGACTTACCTAATATAACGCAACATTGTTATAAGGTCAATAAATGTTTTGGTCTATTTACGAGTATGTACTGATTGGAAATAAATTAAATAAATAAAGAATCTGAATCTGGTATCAAGGCGAAGAAGAAGTACTCAATTACTTATACATGTATGTTTTTGTCTTAAAAATCGATGAAAGCCGGCTGCACGGACGGAAAAATGTCACGTTCCGCACGAGCCGAGCGTGCAAGCGAAAACGCGGACCAAGCGATAGAGAGAAACGATCAGCTTCGGCTTGTTTCAGTTGTTGATTCAACGATATTCTTATGACGTTATCACTTAAAATTATCGTCCGTAAACCGACTTTACGGACAACCAATTTGTGTTTCTCGTGAAGCAAACACACACGATTCTTTAGTAAGATAGAAGATACTTACCCGCGAAAATGTCCCTTAGAAAAATAAATATCTTCTGTATAATTTAATTTATACCTGCGAAAATAATATGAAAAGCAACTATTCTTCGACAGAGCCCAAATTCGATAGACCGTAAATATTCCGATCCCAAAGTTCGAGTTCGTGTCGACTTTCTAAAGTTTCGTCAGTTCGTAGCACGAGCACTTCCACGCTACACTCAGAAATGTAGCTAGTATTGCTTTTTGCGGTGACATATGAATGGCTCGCTCTATTTTTGCGCCTTTGACTTGTTTGACGACGGATCCCTTTGTTAGCCTGAGAGACGTCTCGCTGATTTAGGTTCCGACTAGACTGACGGGCCTAACGAAGGTCTAACTAAGGGCTATCTGTCTTTAGATCTTGTCATTCATTAGCTGGGGCTGTTGAAGACATTCTGATTTATATCACGAGCTATAAGTTCTATTCTACCGGAACCGTAGATGTTTCTAGATAAGTAGCTGTTTGAATGCGTTTTATGATATATATTTATGTGTTTTCTAAATCGATTCAGCGTGACATTGTAACTTTGAATTGCAGTGTGACTTTAGTGTGTTAGTTTTAGAAGTCAGGCGGACGTGACCAAAGCGCCACCCTTTTATGGTGGACATTCCGCGCGTTAAAACCAAGCGTTTCGAATCCTCATTCCTCATACGAACAGCCGGATTGTGGAACGCTTTGCCTGGGTCTGTCTTCCCGTTAAAGTACAACGTGGATGTCTCAAATCCCGAGTAAATAGGTATCTTCTAGGTAAGCGTGCTACACCCTAGACCGCACATCTGCTTAACATCAGGCAGTGTGTAGTCAAACGCGAATCTATTTGAAATTAAAAAAAAAGAAGTTATAGTGGGTGCACCGGTTGTGGCCACTGTCCCGGTTGTGGCCATTTTGGTGTCAAAGCTATTGCATAAATGTTAATTATAAGCAATGTAACAACATAAATATTGTTTGTGTGACTCTCAAATTATAATTATTTCTATAAATATCATTTGAAAATTAAATTGTCTAATTAATCGTCAAAATTCAAAGTGGCCACAAATGATACTAAGATGGCTACTACCGGGGCACCTGCTCTATTAAAAATTGAGTACTTTTTATACTATCTGTATCCTTCATCTCGGATGTAGGCGCATCCACAATAACAGACGTCTCCTAAAGATCTACAAAAGAACACATTATGCAGCTCTTTAGTTGGTCTATTACCCATAATAATTATAATAAATAATTAACGTACTTGGTACCATTGGCGCGGTAATTATAAAAAAATAAATAAATAAGGTAGTCGACAGTAACGAGTGCCGTGTCCTCGTGTGTATTAAAATGCAACAAAAACATTTTCATGTGAAATGTAGCCAAGACAAGACCACAGATCGCACTATCAAAAAGTTGTTAGTTACTCTACACCCCTTAACTCTACAAGTCCTTACTTCACAAACTCTACAGCTTAGTCAATATTTGTGACTTGGCAGTTTCTTTACAACAAGAACTATTTTTATAACAAAATCAATGAACAGTTAATAATTCATCTTCGCCATGAATAATTTAATAATAATAATCATTCTTCATAATTCTTCATTTACGCCCATGTGCAGATAGCGAACAGCAGGCCAATCGCGGTAATTTTAAACAGCTGTGTTCCGTCTGTAATTTAGTTAAAATTCGGATGCAATTGTAGAGTTTCGATTCGGCTTTAAAGAATTCGGTATCACGCTAAACTTTATACACCAACCGTTTGTTTGACAGCGGTTACGTTCCAACTCTGATTGAGTTGCGTTTCAATTTTTGTCAAAATCATTAGCGCGATACGAAAATAGACAAAAAGTTGAAGTTCGGTTAAAGTTCAATTGTGGTTTAGCTGTAATTTTTAGTGCGATTCACCTGCTTGTGTCTCGAAATGGTTCGTGTAATATTAGACACACGGCTGCTGCATCGCCAGTTCCTTTTTCTTTGTCTTGGCTGGACACTCCGCCGCGTGTCTAGATGTAAATTGCACAGGTTTTGTATTATTAAACTTGCTCTGTTCTAATAACCAGTCACTTTCTTCGTTGCTTATTCTCTTTGCGCCAGCACAACATGTCAAGTGTATCGAACCGCGTCTTACACACCCAAAATGCACAATGGTTTCACGCTCTGAACTCCACACAATAAGGCTCTTTAAATACTAAACAATTGAGTATCTCGACCTCTTTTAGAATTCAAATTGAGCTTGATACGCCCCAAGTTCAGGCAGCCATCTTAAGATCTTGACTCCACTAAAGCGGAAATATGAGAAGGCATAGCGTTGTGGGTTGTGGTACATAGACCTATTGTGTCCTCTCCATAACAACTTGTACATCATATTTTAGACTCCAATAGGAACCTACTGTACCCCATGTGATTGCTTACTTTCCCATCATGTCCCAGATCTAATCTCTATCTCTTCAAGATTAATACAATCGAGTACATTTACCTAGTCAATTATAGCTACTTTGACATTGAGTCTTGCTACTCCAGACGTCTGGAACTTGGAAACACTGAGCAAATATACTGTGGAGTGTGGACTGACGACTAACAACGTCCATCTCTACATAGGGTAGAAACGTTTGCTTTGGCCACCTTAGTGTCATTTATGCCCACTTCGCATTTTAATGATTGTATAGACAATTTTTAAATTGTAAAGAAATTTTCAAAGACAGAAACAAAATTTACGATTGTTTATAATCTATTTATTATGCAATAATTTTAACATCAAATGGCCAACTATATTTCTGCTTTGGTGGGTGTTATCTGAGGCTAAAACTGAATGGGAAAATGGCCTCCCGGGATACTTCGAGAATTTAGGATCGGCCGATCTATATTTCAGGCATTATGTCATATCATTGCTTAATGGCTCCGAAAGGGTTCTTGATGACGCATAAAGGGCAGATGACGGGAAGGCCGTTTTCTTAGTTACGACCCTATTAATACCTCTTTTGGTGTAATTTGCCGTGTAGGTATAAGATAGGAAATGTGGAAAAACGTAAAAAAGAGTAAGTGAAAGAGCTTATTATAGACCAAGTTAAACATATTGAGGAAAAATAACTCTATTTGCTTTGATATTCGGTAATTAGGTACTAAGACTAAGCTAGATCTCGGTACGAATCCTAGTGAAGTTTGAACTTGGAACTGAACCGATGTTTAAAAATGATAGGCTTAATTACCTACTAATGATTAGTCTTTAGTGATTAGCCTCAGTGCCTCAAGTCGAAAGTTTTCGACCAGTGTGTGTTGCCAGCGATGACTTATGGCACAGAAACGTGGTCTCTCACTATGGGCCTTATTAGTAAGCTCCAAGTAGCCCAACGAGCTATGGAGAGGGCTATGCTCGGAGTCTCTCTGCGGGATCGAATCAGGAATGAGGAGATCCGTAGAAGAACTAAAGTTACCGACATAGCCCAACGGATTATTATTATTATAAGTTGAAATGGCAATGGGCAGGGCACATAGCGCGGAGGACTGATGACCGGTGGAGTCGAAAAGTTCTCGAGTGGAAACCACGTAACGGCAAGCGCAGCGTAGGACGTCCACCCACAAGGTGGACAGATGACCTCATTAAGACCGCAGGATCACGCTGGATGCAAGCCGCTATCTACCGGTCTTATTGGAGATCCATAGGGGAGGCCTATGTCCAGCAGTGGACGTCCTTTGGCTGATGGATGGTTGGATGATTAGTCTTTGGATAACTGACAAATCAATCATGCCAATGTCACAGGCTTGATATTTACAACTAAGCGCTACCGTGACTTAGATGATACATAAAATTGAAGGCCACAATTGTTAAATACATCTTAGAAGTATGGACTAAAAAATATAACCTTATAGAAGCAGTTCTATCCACTTGACCTATACGAACTTACACAAGAGAAAGTCCACAACATAACATAACGTTAGTTTTACTTAAATTAAAATTCAAACTAGTTGATTTTCTTTAGAAACTTAGAAACGGGACAGATGAGTTTCTATTTTTATCTTTGACAGAATAATAATTGCCAAAGTTCAAATCAGAAACCATGACGATCACGGTTCAAGATACGTCGTTAGTGCGGCAACAAGACCGTATCAAGATTTATGTAGAATATGAAATCGACGAACCAAGATCTGCTCGACGGTCCATGAGAGCAATCTTTTTATTTTGCTCATCTCCCCCTTTTTTAACCGATTTCAAAAAAGGATGAGGTCCTCCTTTTTAACACGCTTTTATTAGTTTCACCTGTATGTTTGCTTGATTGCTTGCTTGCTTGTAACCAACCCCTTTGAGCTCGATTTTGAACTACTTTGAGCTCGATTTTGATCTAGTTTGAGCGATCAGATTTTCTTAAAACTTTGCACACCTATCAAAGACCGATGAGAATGCACTTATAAAAAAATATGATGAATCCTTAGCGTTTTAGTTTGTTTTTTTTTATTTTTTTTATTTCATAATTTATTTATTCTGCATTAAGAACATGTTGGTAAATATATAAAAGTTACAATGTGGCATATGGATCACGTCAGGCGCAGCAAAATCAGAAGAGAGGAACTTACCATAATTAGGTCATATTAATTTATGTTTAATGAAAAAAAAACACGAAATCGTAAGTTAATAAATGTCCACTAAAAGTTACAAATTGAAATGTTAATGAAAACATATTAAATAATGTCAATAAAAAAAAAAATCAAAAATACTATAATTATTGTGTCTAATGTACAGACAAGGTTTATTCTTAATCAATTAGCATAATTTTAGGGGCTTATTCTGTACATCAAAACTACAACATTTGTTCTACTACTGCTTCGGCTGTTCCATACATTTTGTCGCGGGTGAACGATATTTTTATTTGGAACAACATTTTTGTTTTGAGTTCTGACAAAAGTTTTTTTTTTGATGTACAGATTAAGCCCCTAAAAGGATGCTAATTGATTAGGAATAACCGTGTGTAATAAGATTTAGTTATTAGAAATTGTTTTAATTTTTTTAAGTATTGTGTCAAATCAATTTTTTCAAGTCGACTGTATGTATTTTTGTATTTATGTTACACTTACGCGATTACTCCACCAATAATGAACCGATTTTGACGATTGCTTTGTGCCGACCCGCGTGTGTGTGTGTGTGTGTGTGTGTGTAGCTACCCTAAGGGCTCGTACACATAAACACGAATTGAGGTCGCAACATGCTACGACGCGACATCGTTTCACGATGCGACGTCGTCGGCGTCGAACAAGCAACGACGCTCGCAACAATAAGAACAAGAAGAAACAATTAATAAAAAAAGAAACAGATGCACAGAAGATACTGGATACATCAATTTCTCTCAATTGTGAATAACTAGCTGACTCGCAATTTCTTTATAAATTATAGCCTTTGTGTTATTCTGATGTATAAACGTTACAAATTGCAAAGTTTCATCTCAATCCGTTCAGTAGTTTTTGCGTGAAATAGGAACAAACATCCATACATACAAACTTTCGCGTTTATAATATTAGTAGGACGAGTCATTTCGTGAAGAAATAGATAGATGTCCTTCCCACGATACGACATCGCACCGTGAAACGATGTCGCGTCGTAGCACTATGCGACATGGTATCGTGTTTATAAGTACGAGCCCTTACACATACTGTTTTCACATATTCCTTTACGCAATATATCCTAATCTGTCTCCATTTCGCCTAAATTGAGTTACACACATAAACAAGAGTTATGTACTGTATTTTCTTGAATTAGAATTCTTGTACCGCCATTTGGCCTACAGGCTTGTATTCAGCTATTTCGGGAAAGAGCACAGCAGTGGCAACCCACGCTTTTATTCTATAAACGTACAATTTTCGCCTATATGTGTTTCCGATTGGCGACGTATTTTCATTTCATCGATGAAAAGGGAGGGTTGGATACTGAATGTACGACTTAGGAACATTATTTATTTGATGAAGGTGCTTACTTTTCATTTTAAGTTGGTTAACAATTTGTTACTCAAACACGTTGAATGTTAATAAAGAAGGATGCACGGAATTAACCTGTCAATATTTTTTTTTTTTTTTTGTTAGTAAAAAACCAAACATATTTTCTAAAAATGATATGTGCTTCAAAAATATAGGGATTTTTTGCTGTTTTCATATCACTAATTAAAATTAAAATTAACCCACCAGAAAAATTACAATGATTTTTTTATTGTTTTTACATTACGGATTACATACATAAGAAGTGGCGGTATGGTCTTAAAGGCTTTAGTGTCCGAAAATGGGCGAATTATTTGAAAAAAAAAACAATATTTTATTACTGTTGCTGTCAAAAAAAAGGAAATGTCAAATTCAGTCAATCAGATGACGTTTTTAGTGTTGACAGACTTCGTTCTCGGTATCCAGACTTAGCAATTTTGGAAATGTTGACGTGTTGATGTAATAATTATTTTCTTTTTTAACTTTTGGCACATAATCCTCCGCGGCACCCGACAGCGCTGGCCCAAACCGGGCTCTACCTCGGAGCGTAGGCTCCCTCCAGAATGACGATGTGCCGAACGCCAGACACATCGTCATCCCCCACCTGGGACCAACCAGCACTGGGCGTCAGACAGTACCCGTGTCCGACAGCCCTGGTCTCGATGCAACGGGTCGATTAAAGTGGCCCCGCGCCTGCCACTACGGCTGCAGAGGATAGGGAGAGCGGCCATCGCGATACCGACACGCCTCTTCCCCTGCAGCCCCACCGCCTCCGCCATCACGTTGGCGGCACCCGTTAGGGCCGCTGTCAGGATGGATAGGCAGCGGCACACTCGCCGCACGTCCATCCCGTCGCCGCCCCCGCCTCAATGGGCTCGGCCGCGGCATCGCGATGAACGCGACACCGCAGTCCACCTCAGTCGGCGAACCGACCTACTGGCCAGCCTCCGCACGGGCTTGTCGAGGCCCAAGACCCGGAGAGGCGGCCCCCCCTCGGATTCCTCTTAGCTTCACCAGGCTGGCGAGACCTGGCTACTAAGCCCCCCCGCCACGACAAGGCGAGAACCCACTCGGGGGGGATTGGCACATAATTCTGCGTTAACTCGTTTTAGCCCGTAATGTTTACAAACTGAGGTGTTACTATACATTTTTATAGAAACATACTTTTTTTTTTGTATACTAAAAGATTATCAAAAAGAAAGAATATTCTTATTATTTTTTATATGTACTTTTTATCATATACTTTACTACTAAAAACAAAAAGCAGTAGTTGAAGTTATCCGAGAAATTCGTGGCAATTTTAATATTACTCGTAATAATTCTTAAGGGTGCTATTCGAATCTTTCACTTGCTTTACTACACTTGCAGCAGCTGCACTAGGCCGGCTGTGGCTACACAACTGAGGCGTTAGTCCAGGTTTACACATAAATTGAAATTACATCTGTTCGATATTGCCCTATACATTTTTGTACAGCGCCCCTGGCCGAAACGATGAAGAACTAACCAAAATGTATGGAGCCACACGCGAACGCAAAAGTTTAAGTAATCAACACAAAACCTGGACTAAGGGCTCTGGTTATCTACGTAGTTGTATGAATTTCTACAAAAAGATTCCGAACACGGCTGCGGCAGCATGTGCTACCGAGCCTCTGCTGCAAGTGTTGTTAGCCTGTTTAAACAAGCCAACGTACCTGCGATGTACGACGTAGGCAACCAGCATCGGAATCATTCCCGACTGCGGATACAAGCAGCGGCTCATGTGTGTGCTACCTCCATTCGCAGCCTGCATCCGCAGGCTGCGGCCGAGCTGAATTTATTCGAATAGCTGCTTTACTTATATTCTTAACTTATAGTTGCGGTTCTTGTACTTTTGTTAATGAAATGGATGAATACCGAATTTTCTTTATCATTCCATTTTTCATTTTCTTTATATATCAGTCCTAGACATTGGTTTTTTTGACGTGATAACGTCTTATAAATCGATGAACTCCAAAAAGTAATCTGATATTACAGACAAGATGACATGTACTGTTTTAAAAATCAATATAAATATCATTGAGACAATATTGACTAAAAATACATGACATCAAGTTTTTAAAATCGAGCACCATTTTAGCACTCTGAACATAACAAACCTGGCAATCCATAATCTTTAGTGTGTATACATGTCTATAAATAGGTACTTATAGCTTGAAAATTGTTTTCGTTTTTTCTTATTTTATATTCAATTTTAGCCAAATTGTACATATTTGAACAGTTTTAGAAGCGTCATAAATCACATTGGTGAACATATCATTCTTAGAAAATAAGTGAGGAAAAATTAATCTGTTCGTATATAACAGGTCCTGGTATGTATGGGTTTGCGCATCCTTCTTTATACTTATTGACAAATTTTGGGATAAAAATCTCGACCGTTTTATTAGTATAGATTAATATGCGTAACCAGCATCAGCTAGCATCAAGCATGCATATGCACCGCGACATAATTTTATCGAAGAGTGAAGAAACTATAACAGATAACCTAATCATAACTTTGTCTGGTTGCGTATGTTAGCCGCGCAAGCAACATAAAAACTGTGAATCAAGTATGCAATAGTAGCGCTATTCTTTCAGGAAAATAATTAAATAATATTATTATTTTTCTTAGGATGTCGGGTAAAAAGACTACCCTCTAAACTAGACAAATATGCAATGAAACCTATTGATGATCTGATAAATACATACCAAACTGACGCACTGGATGCAAGCCGCTTCCTATCGGTCTTACTGGAAATCATTTGAAGAGGCCTATGTTCAACAGTGGACATCCTACTGACTTGATAATGTCCGCGATGATGAGGTTTTAATAAAAAAAACTTTTACTGCACCAGTCGGGCCCATGTTTTCTTCTGATTAAATTTGTTATTTCTTGTGTGAGTTCTACCCACGCGTCGTTACCACTCGGGAGCTCACTAGATTTTATTAGGGTTGCCGCGTTTTTATTAAATAAATTATAGGCTTGGAGTTCCACAGGATTCAATGAAGAGAAAATTGTTTTCATGAATGGTTGCGGTTGGTTTATATCTGTTTTACTGCCAAGTTTCCAGATATTATAATACAGACCTTGAAGAAGATTTGGCTCTTGAGAAAGGAAATGGTTCGAAATCTTAAAAAAAATCTGATTGATGATTTCCTTTTTATTATTGTATGCGTTTATACTGGGTTACTGGTGATATACGTATACTCTCTTAAGGGCAATTTTAGTAAGTAGGTACATTAAGAAAAGCAACGTTACCATGGAACCAACCCTAAACTTGCTAAACAAAAGGTGCAGAAATAGCAGTCTTTTAAGAATCCAGGTTTACTCGCGTAGTAAACGTTGCTCACCGTGAAACACATGTTAAGATCGTTCAAGTTGTCTAGTAATTACACTCAGTTATGATTGCGTTCAGTATTATTCACATTCCAAAGGTTTTATTGTCTCGCAGGAGGTATGAAAAGTAGAATATGTACCTACCACTAGAATAAAGCATAGGTATCTTCGTCGTGGGCAGCTTGAATACCTCGTTTCACTGAGGACAATAAGGACTCTAGGACCCGAGTTCACCACCGCTTGTTGAAGTTAAACGTGTAATTACTGTATTCGTATTCGTTTATTTCATAAAATTAATTTACATGTCTACATAATTCATACATATTTGTAAGTCAAATATAATTTAATTATTAACAGTACTTCAAACCTGTTTGGTAATATTAATTATACATAATTACTCTAAATATTTATAAAAATCATTAAAATGATAGAAGGCTTGCTCAATAAGCGAACGATTCAGGCGAGTTCTATAGCTCTGCTGTATGTATTTAAACAACGGTTAAACTCAACTCACCAACAGAGTTTTAATTTATTAATCGCTAAATCTTAAACGGCTTGTTAACGAAACTTTGTTGTACACTAAAGATCGCCCGTTGTTTAAATACAGTAATCACACGTTTAACTTAAACAAGCGTAGGTGAATTCTGGTCTTAATAACAAATTTACCTGATTAACCCATAATAATCTATGAAATTAAAAAGGTTTTCTCGACTTATCGAACAACCCTAGTGTGCGAAACACACACACTAACTTGGCTTCCATAAAGCTTGTTCTAAAGCGTCCTATCGTCGTGTAATTTTCCGTAGTTTCGTCTAGGAAATTAACACCCGAGCGTTCTTGAGCTGTAATGAGCTGTCGCGGGATCAATTTGTCTGCAACATGTTTTAACATAGAGACGTCAAGACTGTCTGTCTCTTAACTTGATCAATCCATAACGTTTTGAGAATTTAAAAAGTTAAAAACTGTTATAAAAGGGTCCAGGTTTGACCCGCGATTTACTGGTAATCAATTAGCATCCTTTTAGAAATTTATTCTGTACATCAAAACTAACAACTTTTTTAACGACTTTTCTGAAATCTCTAAAAAATTATGTTCCATAGAAAAATATCGTTCACCCTCGACAAAAAATATGGAACAGTATAACACTTTTTTTTTTGTTTTCCCAAGTTACAGAACAAGAGTTATTAGTTTTGATGTACAGAATAAGCCCCTAAAAGGATGCTAATTGATAACCCAGTAACCCTATATAGTGTGCGCAACAAATTAACTTGGTTCTCATTAAACTTATTCTAAAGCGTCGTCTATCCATCCATTCATCAGCCATAGGACGTCTAGTGCTGAACACAGCCTTCCCTAGGGATCTCCAGTAAGATCTATTGGAAGCGACTTGTATTTAACGTGATCCTGCGGTCTTGATGAGGGCATATGTCCACCTCGTGGGAGCACGCCCAACGCTGCGCTTGCCGATACGTGATCATTACTCGAGAACTTTTCAACCCCTAAATTGAAAGCGTCCTATCGTCGAGTACTTTTCCGTAGTTTTGTCTAGGATATTAACACTCGAGCGTTCACGAGGTGTAATGAGCTGGCGCGAGCTCATTTTGTCTGTAACATGTTTTAACGTAGAGAAGGAGATTGCCATACGTTCCTCGGCGCGACCGATACTTTACTACAATATTATTAAGGATTCGATAAATCCGAAAATGTGTTTGTTGGTTTGTTTCTTACTGCTGCGTTTCAAATAAAGCCTTTCGTACAGGTTTTGCATAGTTTACTCATACAAACTTGCACGTTTGCGTGTGGCTCCATACATTTTTGTTCGTTCTTTCTCGTTTCCGCCAGGGGCGCTCCGCCAGGGGCGGTGTACAAAAATGTAAACTACTGCATGTAGAATCAATTTATTTGTAAACTTCTACTAACCCAGAGCAACGGATGTTTTAGGCATGGATATAGGTACATAGTTTAAAGGTCGAATTAGTTAAGGTAAGTTATTTTTATACAGGAATAAATTAAGGATCCCCTAGGAAGCCATGGGCAAAGCTCGGGATAAAAACTTTATTTTACCCACAAAAATGAAAATTAGCGATACAATTAAAAATTAAAACAGTTATACAACTAGCGGCGTTATATCAAAGAGCAATGACTTCCAGGCAACTTTAAAGGTACTTATACGAGGAAATCAGAAGTAAATAAGCGTAAAGAAAAGAAAGTAACTGACATACCCCAGCGTGTTGATTATGATTAGCATGTCTTGAATACCAATCTGATACTCTCCTACTCTCTCTAAATACATAGAACCTACCGACCTAAACTGGGTTATTTTGAAAGGGTGTGCTTGGCCGAAAGGGGATGGCTTAAATTTAGACCATCGTTATGAAAAAAAATACTAAAGAACCGACTGGGGATACGAAAAAAAGTTAAATATTTTAGTCATTTGGTTTATTCCGAATTACATCTTTGTAGTTTTGATTTGGTCTTTCTTTCTCTCCTTTTTCTTAACGTATACCTTATTTGAGTAACCACGTATATTAAAATTTTAATTTAACCTTAAAGGTTTCTTAGCATTTATTTCATAAACATAATTATTACTCCCCCTGCCTTCTCATAGGCTTCGCTTCTAATTACGCGTCGAGGCGGGTTAATTACAATTTAATTGATCGACGTTTGTCGTGTTCAATTACTCTCGTACCGCTGGTATTATAACATAAATTATAGCGAATTATTCCCACAGCTGTCATAATTAAAAAGTTATTAAATTAGCGTGCAGGGTGTGAATTACGGTAATATCGTGTTGGGGAGCGATTAAATCACGACTTAGTTGTGTAAATTCCGAATTTGTAAGCCGTTTAGGCGAATTCGGTCGGTACGAACGGGTTTTGTAATGTGACATGTTGTCCCGTTAAATCAAGTTTATTATGTTCAATGTTCATGCAGTAGAACATTTTGCATCCTTGCTTTATTACCTACTAGCTTTTACCCGCGGCTTTGCCCGCATGATATTTTGATTTTTGTGCTATCAAAAAAAAAAGATTTGACGAATATTCGACTCGACTCGAAGTGAAAAATCGTATCATGTAAGGTATCATATAAAAGAACTTCATTAGCACATGCTAAAACAGGTTTTTAATTATTTTAACAATGTGTAATTTTCAATGTATGACGAAAAAGTAAAAAAAAATCTTTTTTGTCGATGGTTATAGTACTTATAGAGATTTTAACAACTTACTTCCCAATTTGTGAAATTTGTACGAAACCCTCGATGTGCGAGCCTGACTCGCACTTGTCCGGTTTTTTCGTTTTGGCTGTGACCCAGAAAGAATGTGTTTGATCCTTGAACAGTTCTTTAGTTATGAACGCGCAATTTAAGAATTATGCCTATCCAGATAAACTTTAGGTATACCTTAGCAAAGAATTTCAAATCGTTAATTTGAAACTTTTGCGATTTGAACTCATTATCTTTGTTCTACGGAACTTATCGCGCAATAAAACATGAGATACTTATATAATTAAATACCTCTTTTTCCCGACGTTTCGACCAAGTAACATTAGTCATGGTAACGGGCAGACTAGACGCGAAGCCGTACTACTCAAATTGACATTGTTAGCAAATAATTTCAAATCAATACTATCTTAAGATAACCTAGAATGTATACGATGTATCGAAATTATGCCCGATTAACCTAAAAAATACTTCTTCCCGCTGAAATGTCCCACATTTTCTTTGTGATATTGCTCTATTAAAAACGCATTTCCTCAGGTTTATAAATATCGGAGCAATCAAGGCATATTAAATCAACAGCGAAGCAATCAGAAAATCGTATGTAACTTGTCAAAAATTCCCCGAATTCATGTTTTTACCCCACTGAAGCCAAAATGGATTACCGACTTGTACCTACTAATGACTTTACTCACGAAGCGTTTCTGTGCTATAAACGAAATTCCGAACATTAGAGAATCCCTATACACGTGAAATGTAAAGGTGCTTCCCCACTGAGCATCCTTATTAATACCAGTGGTTCTCCGAACATACATCTCGTTAACTCAATCTTTATAAGCCTATATCTCGACTCACTATTGGCCGATTTGGTTCATACTTGCAAAACTTGTAAGTATTTAGATACTAAACAATCTTGCCAAATATTATCGAAATCGACTGATAAATAACGCAACAGTAAATATCCCCCTTTTGAGGTAATTACTCCCTACCAAAAATTGCCGATGACATAAATTGTTTTTTGACCGACGAAACGCAGGAAGTACTCAATTCGTCGGATTTTTTTTATTGGATAGAATATACTTCGAAATTGGTCCCATTTAAATTTACCGAAATTGGTTGATTTTCGATAAATCAACAATAATGTGAAAAGTTACATCGATCCGTGCGAAATATTCGCGAATTCTGTACACGGTTGAAGTCGGTCATGCTATTTTTTGCAAAAAAATAATTATCCTCGAAACCAAGTTTTGTCGAGATCTGTTTAAAAATGTGTCCTGTAGACGAAAACCAACATCTGCTAGTCCAGCATGCGACCACGAATATCCACGAAAAGAAATCGTTACGACGTGTGAAAAAGTGACAGAAATATAATTAGCCATAACGCTGTTTCGTTCTGACACGTCGAAATATTGCGTGGTGCGTATCCTAGCCGGGCTGGACAGACAAAAGCAAAATCGCCGTGTCTGAAACGGAGATCTTCGCTTACGCTCGATCAATCAACCTAATTTACAGAAAGAAGATTGATTTTCATTTGTAATGTTATATTATAGGCGAATGCTCGCCGTGAACAACGCCTTAATGCTCTCCCAATAACATTACCTTCATCAAAATGTTTCACTTCCACGAATTCCTGAAAGCTAATCCCGAATATTCAACGCTAACCCAATTCTAAATAATTTCCTCATAAATGCTTTTAACCTTGTACCTACTTGCCAACTAATTCTTGGATTCATTATCCTGAACTTTGCCCGAATTTCCCCTTTTTGTAAAGAGTTCTGAAGGGTATAGTGGGTATTGTTTAGGATCTCCTCTTACAATCTTCTTTGTAAATTTGCACTAAGCCTACTCATTAATTAGTTAATTAACAACAGTAAATATTACGAGTAATTCAACTTATAATAACGAATTATTTTCGGTAGTTATTATATTTTATGAATAACTGAATATCTACTAATGATGTTTGTAATACAACACGTAAATTCGTTTCTTTTGTGCTACTAACGTACGTCTATATCCCGTCATAATTATGTAGAGTAATATTGCTTAAAAATAATGCGCAGTGGCTTCTAAAAAAATATTTTCCATTCATGGTTCATTAAAGTGAAAACTTCTCAGGCGGTGTTGTGCACTTTTTGGGGTGGGTAAAAAAATGTTAAACTCGCGACAGGAGAGGTGACCAGCCCTCCCTACCGCCTAAGCAATAACAATCGTAATATCAATCGTTTATGACTTCATTTTAGTCATTTGGCACCGCCTATGTGACGTTAGCCATCAATTACTTTGTGCGGATTGCGAAAACAATCGTTGAATGAACAACTTTGATGGCTAACGTCACATAGGCGGTGCCAAATGACTAAAATGAAGTCATAAACGATTGCTATTACGATTGCTATTGCTTAGGCGGTAGGGGGGCACACACTGGGGGGCTGATCGAAAATTTGTAAGACGGCGCAGGGCCAGGGCCATTTATTTTACCACATAAATGGTAGTAAGTATTTTAGATGTTCAAGTTTTCACTATTGCCGGCACTCCCGGACTAACCCGATGTTTTTTTAACGTTGATAGTACTATGACTATAGTCATTAATTGAATAATATTTGTATTTGTTTATTTCATTAGTACGGCATTAATTTACAATTACACTAATTGTATATTAGTATGATCATATGATGTGAGGTAAGATATACTTTCTACGTTCATAATTAACATTCATTTATTATTCATGATTATGTTTATCTCAACAAATCTGGACCAAGTAACATCTGTATCACACTTTTTTGGCAATCAACATATTCTGATCCCTATTTGTAGGTAATGCATACTTAATAATATATCGTTAACGGCACTTACTTGTGTAGTTAAAGCTCAGACTAGAGAGTAGGTACTAGACTAATCATATACCTACCTAATCAGGCACCTCTGAAGCAACCCCGTGCCCTCGAGTCTCTTGAGAAACCAATTAGGAAACCGTTGACGACAGATAGGTCTAGTCGTCAAGGCCAGAGCTCGTGTTGAGTTGGATGGGGTTGCTAGGCTGTTGCTCTTTAAAATTCCCCAACAGTTGGGACTGTTGGGAATTTTGTATTTTTTTTTAGATACCCAAGGTAAAATATGTTAGATTATTGGATTAAGTTAGAGTCATTCCAAAGCTGAACAGCCTGGAATACGAACGACTTACCATAAAAATTTTCACAACGTGCGGAACGAGTCATAAGGGAGAGGTTATATGTGGATCTAAGAGGGATAGAGTGGGCTGTATACCAATAGGAGAAGCGTTCGATTAGGTATCGCGGGGTGGAAGGGTTGAACAAAATATTATAAAGGAGTGAGAGGATATGAGCATTCCGACGAGAACGAATAGGAAGCCACTTGAGCTTAGCGCGAAGTCACAAAAGGATCCGTACCGTTTGGGAACCCCGTTTGTTATATAGGACCCTTCCTTAAATATTTATTTATTCTGTTTTTAGTATTTGTTGTTACAGCGGCATCAGAAATATATCATCTGTGAAAATTTCAACTGTCTAGCTATCATAGTTCATGAGATACAGCCTTGTGACAGACAGATAGGCGGACGGGCGAACGGACAGCAGAATAATAGGGTCCCGTTTTTAACCCTAAAAAGACAAGGCATGATCACTCCGGCTCATAATGTTGAATTCGGCAAAAGTAGAATTTGCAAAAAGTTGAATTCCCAAAATGTTGTGATCTCTATTTTCTGTACTAAAATGTACCAAAATAGCTGCTTTTTTTCTTTGTCTGGTATTTTTGTCAACAAAGTCTGGCACCCTGCGCCCTATAGCCGGCCTGTATCTTGTCGAGTTGAAGCGTCTAAAGGGTCATCAATAAATTATGCTGAATATAAAAAGGCCTGATGAATCTGGAATTTGAGGGGAAACTTTATTGATACTTGGCGTTTTTCAAGCAGTCTTAATTTACGCTGAACAATCTCTTTCGGATTTTGCATACGCAGCTTCTTCTGTGATGAGTTGGGACTTTTAAGATTAAGTTTTTTACTGCTACGTAAGAAATTAGCCACTAGGATTGTTACCGTGACTTTGTATTTGTCCGGAGTTCAGAGACTAGGTATATGAAATAGCCCTCGGTAACCTGGTTGAAAAACGGCTCTCATTAATAGCGTGACTTAGTTGCTTCAAATCCCGGTCCTGTACCTACTTTTTTACCCACTTCAAAAAAGGTGGTTCTCAATTCGACATGTTTTGTTTTGTATGTTTGTTACGAGATTACTCCGCCAAACGTGTAGGTACTTTGATCATTTTTTTTTAGTTTTGGTAGATCATACTTCAGAGGTTCTTCCATTTAAATTGTCTCGAAATCGGATGAGTAATTTTTATCTATTATCAAAAATATTGGACACGTATTTTTTTTTGTCAATCAAACAACATATTATGACAAAGATAAACCTTATCAAAGTTTGAGAGTGAGGGTCGTGATGTCACCTCTCTTACAGAAGTGTATACATTAATTTGTATGGCACTTGTGACGTCACGCGGAACTTTGACGAGCTGTATCTTCATCAATTTTTGTTCAATTGACTAAAGAAAAAATACGTGTCTAATATTTTCTTATAGTCTATGTGACGGACTATATATATTTTTAGTCGTCATGCCTATTCTGTACAAGGAAGTCGAAGAGACGAAAGTCTCTGCTTCCACACGATGATTTTGGTTTCGTCTGTTCGGAGGTTTTCAACGAATCTCGACGAAACTTGATACACAGCTTGATTTTTTGACGACGGCGGTTTTTGATTACCCTCAAAAAAGTTTTCTGTCGCGCTATTTATCAACCGATTTCAATAATATTTTTTTTCTAAAGTCCGGTTTATGTTGGTTGCAGGTGGGCGGTTAAGACGGACTCCTCCAACCTGCCATCATGACGCTGCACTGGTGGATGCACTGGTTCTGGGTGACAACGCTGATCACCCTTCACGGTGAGTTATTTTATATAGGCCGAATCAAACATTTTGGCGGCTGTGACCCAATCCTCGCGCAGCTGTGAAGTGAGCTTCCATCAGGGTTGGGTTATCCGCAGCTTGGAGCTAACATCACAAGTAGGCGTCGTTGTCTAGCAATTTTCCGCCCTGAGTCATATTCGGATATGAAGAAGTGAATGTATAAAACGAACGTTTTGTTACTTCTCTTCGCGTGGCTACATTTTGTTCTACGGTGACCAGAAATAATTATTTTTTGCAAAAAATAGCATGACCGACTTCACCCGTGCACAGAATCATTACATAGTATAAAACAAAGTCGCTTTCCGCTGTCTGTCCCCATGTATGCTTGTATCTTTAAAACTACGGAACGGATTTTGATGCAGTTTGTTTTAATAGATAGATTAATTCAAGAGAAATGTTTATATGTATAATACACCTGTGCAAAGCCGAGGCGCGTCGCTAGAACGCAAATATTATGCACAGATCGATGTAACATTTTTCACATTATTGTTGATTTATCAAAAATGGCTCAGCCGATTTCGATAAAATTTAAATGGGACCAATTTCAAAGTATATTCTTTCTAATAAAAAAATAATTATTGAAATCGGACTACTATGAAAAAAAGTTTGGCGTGGTTATACATAAAATATATATATATAATATATACGCGTCGAATTGTATACC
Source organism: Hypomecis punctinalis (assembly GCA_949316475.1). NCBI lineage: Eukaryota > Metazoa > Arthropoda > Insecta > Lepidoptera > Geometridae > Hypomecis > Hypomecis punctinalis. The sequence continues at coordinate 4,299,606 of OX438798.1, forward strand.
TCCTCCGGTGGTTCGTCGGTCAAAAATATCAAAATTATTGCTATTCAAATAGTTCTAGATTGATTGCTAGGTGCTAAAAGTTATATTTCAGTGCTAGATAAGCCAACATAGTTCATGTAGTATACATAGTAGCATGAAAATTGCTAAGTTGGCATCACTGGATAGATACAAGATGCAATTTATAACCCATAAATTGCACCTTGTACATGTATGCACTATGCACTAGGTACTTGTAAATCGTCGCTTTGGTGGCTAAGAGAGCTAACCCACAAAATGAAGTTTTGAGATAATGAGCAATTAAGGGACAAGGGTTAACTACAAAATATATTTTTTATAATATCTTCTAAACCATTGGTCCGATTTTGATGAAAATTAGAGTCGTATAAGGAAAATAGGCTTATTGAATCCCCGTTTTAGTATAATAATTGGTAATTATCTATGTAACTAATTTGAGTAAAAATGTGGGTTGACCTCTGTTCACCACCAAAGCGACGAAATGTATAGCGGCTGACATTCCTGACTACTACAGATATATTTGAGGCATTATTGCCTAGATATAGTAGATATGTTCGTATGAAGGAGTATAATTGGGTCAAGTGCCCAGACAATGTTGAATATTGTACGAAGCTTTCATGACAAATCGATAAAAGTTTCATATGAGACAATCCATAGTCACTATCAGCTATTTGTTACTTTATGACATTCCTTATCACGGAATTTAGGACCTTAAATACCAGAATTATGTCCCTAAATTGGCTCCATGTAATCATTGCTAATATTAAAAATATGAAAGTGTTTGTTACTCTTGTAAATTAGATTTAAGTCAGGAGGAAACTATAAATACTATTTTTGACCGACGAACCACCGGAGGAGGTATACAATTCGACGCATATATACTTTTTTTTTATGTATAACGCATAACTTTTTTCATAGTAGTCCGATTTCAAAAATTCTTTTTTTATTGGAAAGAATATTCTTCTAAATTGGTCCCATTTAAATTTTATCGTAATCGGCTGAGCCATCTTTGATAAATCAACAATAATGTGAAAAATGTTACATCGATCCGCGCATGACATTTGCGTTCTAGCGATGCGCCCCGGCTTCGCACAGGTGTATTATACATATAAACATTTATTTTGAATTACTCTATCTATTAAAACAAACTGCATCAAAATCCGTTGCGTAGTTTTAAAGATAAGCATACACGGGGACAGACAGCGGAAAGCAACTTTGTTTTATACCTACTATGTAATGATTCTGTACACGGGTCTGTAGTCGGTCATGCTATTTTTTGCAAAAAATAATTATTGGATACAGATTCGTAATGCTCTATATTATCGAACGCCACTTATAACATCTTTAGTGAAAAGGCCGTTTGATAAAAAAGGATATCTCATGGAAACTGCAACTTTATTAGTAGGTAATCTTAGACGCGCGTGAAAACTAGTTTTAAATATCACGATTCCGTACCATTTGCTTAAACATTTATTACATTCTTTTTCTTCGCATATTAAATTACCTACGTGTTTCCCGCCCTCGCGAATCGTAAATTATAAAAAGCCCTTATGTTCACGTCTCCTTCCCCATTATGAATGGCCAGTTTTATTTATGGAGTTTTCCAAGAAAGCGAAAACTGCCTCTTAAGCGTTTTCATTTTTTAAATCCTACTGTTGCGTAAGTAATTGGAAGGAAAGTGGTAGCTTTATCTGTACGAGCCCCTCGAGAGGTTGGAAAAGAATTTGGAAGATCAAAGATGTCTGTGGTTTTTTTTCATTTCAATGTGCTACGCCGTAGCAGCTACGGGACCAATATCGCACTGAAAATATGAGATAAATAAATACTTACCTCATTATCTTGACGTTTCGACCGAGTTGCACCGATCGTAATTCATAATTCATTTATTCTGCTTCCATAGTGTACATGATGGTTAAAAAAATATAAATGGTACAAAGTGGCATATGGACTCCGTCGGGCGCAGCAATAACAGAAGAGAGGAAGGCACCATAATTAGGTCATCTTAATTTATCTTTAATGAAAATAAAAAACATGAAATTGTTAGTAAATGCTTAAATGTCCACTAAAACGTCGTGGTTACGGGTAGACTGACACGATAAATAAATACCTCAATATCACGATATTGAGGTATTTATTTATCTCATATTTTCAGTGCGAGATTAATCCCGTAGTACATCTTTTTTATCGTTTGAACAAATTATTTTTATAAACACATCGCAAAAGTTTGAATATAACCATAATTTCTGTCTAACCTTATCAAGACCGCAAGCCGAGCCGATACAAGCCGCTTCCAATCGGGCTTATTAAAGGTCCATAGGGAAGACCTATGTCCCGCAGTGGACGTCTTGTGGTCATCCATTAGTTCATCACTAATGGATGGTAAAATATCTAAAAAAAAACTGAATAGGTGCTACGATTCCTGCTATATATCATCATTTCGTGTCATTTGTTGATTGTTGTTGATATTCATGATATGGGGTTCATGGGGTTACGCCTCGTTTAGAATCAATTTTGTCTCGAGTGTTTGATATTTGCAACCGCATTAGAATCTGACTTCTCTTTTTTTGTAAGTAAACACCCTGTCAGTGATTTTGAATGTTCAAATGAAATAAATATGCGAAAGAGCCGGTGGAAAGAGCAGACCCTTTATAAATAGCCCCATATTTTAACTTGTACTTTATCCTCATTTCCCATTTACTGTTTTCCTTTATCGTTGCCCTAAAACGTTGAATTTACAGAATTAAAAATTTACGACAGTTGACGTCGTAAGGTGACAGTTTCCCCTCCTTTCAACGTTTTTATCTTCCATTTATTTACAAAGGAAATGGAATAAATGATTAATTTATTTTATTATACGTGGTGTGTGTATACTCATCGGGTGTATACATTTATTTTTATATTAATGGCTTGTAATCAATCACTTTTAGAATTCGTAATAAACTAAGATTCTGCTAATAGGTATAATCACAATGCAGAACGCACACACGTTAATAGAAAAACAGAAAAGAAGTAAACAGGGTCACATTTCCGCTGTGACTATTTCCAAATTTAGAGAACATTATTATATTTCAATGTTTTGCATTTACACTGATTTATTTTATTAAATAGTAAGACGTGTTTTTCATAAATCTAATGAGCTGTATCTATTTACGGGGTTATTCCTAATCAATTAGCATCCTTTTAAGGGCATCTTTTGTACATCAAAACTAACAAAAAAAATCTGTTCCATACGTTGTGTCGCGGTAGAACGATATTTTTCTATGGAACAACAATTTTTATTTGAGGTTTGACAAAAGTCGCAGAAGAAATGTTGTTAGTTTTGATGTACAGAATAAGCCCCTAACAGGATGCTTATTGATCAGGAATAACACTGTATATGAAAATGAACTCCAATTATCCTCAACTTGGTCATGGCATCACTTGTAATCTGCTGGACCGATTAAGCAAATATTATTTGTTGTGTTTGTTATTGTCAGGAGAAGGTTCTTTTGAAAGGAAAATTAAGGAAATTGCTCGGAAAATACCTAATAAAAACATCAATTAAATTTTCCTATAAAAATGTTCCTACATGTAAAAGTTGCTGTATCTGGCCATTGGTAGCGCTAAACTCCATTGAATCGACCAATAGTGAGATGAAGGTGATATGAAGTTCACCGGATCAGCTAGTATATTAAAAAACACATGCTTATGAGAAACGATGTCGTGATTGTCACATTATCTCATATTATCACAAAAGCACTAACGATGGTGCTAAGTGCTGCACATGTCTGCAAGACGTAGTACCACGCGGATGCGCCACCGTTGCCTGCGACAAGGGCTTCACATGCTAACATGCGACGCTATTTACTACTTACACCCATTAGAATCCACATGATTATTGCTTGCGCAAGTTTAACTGACCTACAAGCTAAGTAGACATAGAAGAAGTAAGGTAAACGTACGTAACTGCGGACGAGTCCCAGAACGCGGACGTTACTCGGTTTTTTAATTTTTGTAATTTTCTACGAAAGTTTAAATTGATCTTATGAATGACAATAAATTCTTGGTTATATTTCAAAGAATTATACAGGCAAAAATGTACACGTAGTGTAATGGTGTCCAAACCAAATTATCTCAAAAGTGCGGTGTCGTAAAATTTTCGTTAATCTGTTAATTCAGTAGCTGAATTTGGTGCCTACCCTGTCATCAACTTCAGTTCAATTCTTAGTTGTCTAATGTGATACAGCAAGTGTGCTATTTTATTACAATACTTAGATAAATTACCTAATATTATAACCTATAATCTAGACATAATCTTTATGATTATTTATAATATTTGCGTATCCGCCTACTGGTACTCAGTAAACCCGTAGTTGTCCCAATGCACGGAAAATAATCACATTTTCCGTCCGAGAAGTGGGACACACATCAGTTCTTTAATAAACGTTGTACCAAAGTTTGGATCTCGACCTTATTGCCTTGAAATAAGTCTCATTTTTCCTTGCATGTAAAAACATCGTTTACAAAATGCAATTATTATAATTCGGTTGCGTCTTATTCCTTTGAATCAAGAATTATTTTGGGCTGGTTCAAGCAATAGTCGTAACCAGTTTTCTTTAGTATTGCTTAAACTGTATTTTTAACATGACAAAACATTTTGATCGATTTGCAACGTAAGTGTATTTAAAACAATATATTTAATTTAATATTTAAAACAATAATATTGAAGTTTATGCTTCAATATTTTTACATTATGTTTAAAAGATTATCTAAGTAAGATTTTTCGTGCTCAGATTTTGATTTTGGCAAAGGACTCTCTTAGCCCAAGCTTGTTTTTTGCACCATCTGCATTATACTTTTCTCTATCGAGCTGTGTTCTAGCAACAATGTCCGTACCATTTTTTGCTTTGGGAATGATTGCCATCGCCCGGTCGATTATTTTGCAGTGGGTTGTCGTGGCACTTATATTCTTCCACATATTTCTAGATTTAATTCATAGGGAAGAAGTCATCGGTTCCTGCTGTATTTATGCAGGTGCAGCGGTGTGATCTCTAAGGTTATTTCAACAGCAGCTGAGTGTGTCTTTTTCATTCATCTGCTCATTTAAAGATCACGCTATTCTGCGTTTCTCGTAGCATAGTTGTATTTTGCACGTGTTGGTATCTGATTATCTGTTAGACTCCAGTCTTTTCCTACCGCTTTAGTGCATTGCCATAAAATTTTGTTGCCTTCGTAGTGACATATTCGAGTATTTTTTCCACAGAAGTTAATAGCCTAGCCAAATATCAAGATATTTAACTTCTTTGATTAGTATTAACCTAGTAGTATCTACATAGAGTTCCTAGTAGTATCATAATAAATCTGTTTTCTTGTTTTTTTGTGCGAATAACACTAACTCCATTTCAGTGGTGGATTCACGGAGAGCCCATGGCGTTCACACCATTTTTCATTTTATCTTCTAACAGGAAGTTGAAAGTCATAAAGTCCAGACACTATTATCACATCAGGATTTCAGCATATGCCACAGTGACAATGCCTTCTTTGTTAAGGGGTGAGACAAATTCGAACACTAGTAAACTAGTAAAAATGACATGATCCCTTCTTGTAGGCAGTCTTTTGTAACTCGAGCGATTTTGTGTGAGCGCGTCGTGCTTGCCATTTCAAAGTTGGATGATCTACTAGCGAGTATTGTGATAATGCACTTCGGTTTACTATTTTCGCAAACTTACCTAAATATTAATGAAAATAGTCTTAACAAACGACCTTTCAATGTCAATTATGGTGGCTAAACAGAACTGTTTGATTTATAAATAAAATAAATAATTATTTTTGGGACATCTTAGGGTCACTAACCACTGAGCCACCGAGGCAGTCACATTTACAGTGCAGATTCGATTTTGTGGGTAACTTGGTGGAGTGCTCTCCACCTGATTGTCTCCGTTGATTTTCCTAATTAATAGGCATGTTGATTATTGTGGACTGCGTTTTTTGCTAGGAGTCTAGTGTCTACCTCTTATGTGCTCATTGCAGATTATTTCCAGCGTTTTCTAGAAAGAGCTGAGGTTATGGTGCAAACGACCTTGGATTTGTGTAATCGATCTTTCTTGACTTTGGCAGTAAGACCACTTTTACTTCTCTTTAGGCTTTAAGTATATATCTGAAAAATCCACGCCATATACGATCTAAATATGACGATAAAATGTATTTTATCATTCCTAGGCCGCATTGGAAAAGAACTGGATATATTTCACACAGTTTGGGTGCCTTGTGTAGTTGGAAAGTGCTTATTGCCCATAAAAGAGTCTCCTATGTGACAATAAAGTCTGCAAAATCCCCTGTCTTCCATACCACATTTATGTGGTTATCCATCTGTGTAGTTCAGTTGACAATCGGTAAAAGTACGTTTGTAAAAGCAATTCAAATTGCTTCTGTTCTGAGATTTTATAAGTACTATCAGGCTTCTTTAAATGCCTATCTTTATTTTTGAGTCACTCGATATCGATTCGATCGATTGAATAGAGTTGCTAAACGTTTTCCGTGAGTTTTTCTGGCTTTTTTTACCTATACCTTGAATAGGTGGCGCATATTTGTATGCTCTTGTCAGTTCACTGGTGCACACCAGTGCTATTAGTGTTAACTACCTAACGTTTCAGCAAGTTTTTTTTCATAATGTGATTATTGTTTTATTTGAAATATATTTTATTACATGTAAACTATTATTTCTTTGATTTACAAGACCTTAAATGGCTTAAACTAAAATACTATGTAATAATAAAAAGTAATAATACAATATTAGGCAATTTAATTTCTAATGTAAAGCAAATAGAGTCTTAATTCGTATAGCGTCCGGGAATTGGGACAATTTGTCCAAGATTCGGGTCGATTTTAAAGTTCATAAAAATAATAATAGAATAAAGAGGCAATTTAGATTCTAAAATAAAGCAAATAGAGTTCAATTTCGTATAGTGTCCGGGAATTGGGACGACATTCCGCGCATTAGGACAATTCGTCCGCGGTTTGATACATTTCGGTATTTTTTTACATTTTGGATATTAATTCCCATTAAAGCTCAAACAAATTTAAAAAAGTTTGATTATTATAAAACTCAGATAAATGCCTTACCTGGTCATATTCACTTTGTTGTTGTAAGTCTATTAGTATCAGCGTAGTATTACTTCAAAGTCAGCGAAGTTCAAAAACGTCCGTACATTGGTACGTTTACCTTAAATCATGACACCTATAGACTCAATACGAATACTTTGTCATGCATCTAAATTTTAGAAGGACAATGCTAGTTTTTGCAGAGTCTGCATTTGGCAATCTACTCTCCCCGTTTTGTCTAATCCTATTCGTCTAACACCTCACCAGTGAATTCTGGGATCTAAAAAGTATCACACTTTTTTCACGATGATATTGTGAAAAGAAAGAATAACCTGATTGCAAAACTTACCGTAAAAAAGATACAAAATTAAATCCAAATACACCTTCGTACATCAAAATCGGTCCACCTCAACATAAGTATCTGCTGACATCAGTTTGAATTAATGTAGAATCTGCCAAATGTTCCGGATCGCAGTGATCTTAACCATCCAAGCTATATAATAATTATATAGATTGGATACTCAGTCGTCTGATAACTCTTCTTCTTCTTCTTAGTCGTTACGCTCTTGTCAGAGCGGTCGTGGTCATCACGTAGTATTTGTGGTGGTAGAGGCAGATGTAATACGCCTCACGATGTCTCGCCATCTCTCTCTATCGCCGGTTGCTAAGCGGCTCGCATGGCAATCGTGATTCACTTGTATGTACTGCCATGATGATTTTCTCGGGAGATTAGTTGCAGTGGTTTCCCGTTGCCTTCTGCACCAGACTTTTTTGAGGGTATTTACACCTCAAGGTTGCTGAAACCTCTTCCGACCAGTTTCCTAGCCAGGCGTATGGTTATACCGCCACGGTATAACCATACGCCTCGGTATGGTTATACCGTGCCAGTGCCTCGGTCGCCAGTGCCTCGTCTCTCTATAATTAATTATAGACTGACACCAGGGCTAGCCTCATCTCTCTATAATTAATTATAGACTGACACCAGGGCTAGCCACCCGGCCTATACGAACTTACTTTATTAAATCGGCATATCTAACGGAGTATGTACTCGTATTCATCGACTTGGCATTTTTTCTGATGACTCGTATTGCTTGGCCTTATGATGTAAACCGCTATATCAGTTTAATCGGAACATGCTATAATTTCCGCTGTCATTTGTGATGAAGGCGGCTGATGAGTTTTTAGGCGGAAATTGCTTGGAATATCCGAGAGTTGTACTGTATTGGGCGACTGGTTACACGACGGACGCTCGTATTTTAGTCCTCGACACAAAAAGGGGATGTTATTTTCACATGTGTATTTACAAGTCTACGTAACGTGACCGACCGTGTTCGAAATATCAGAGGGCCAAGTGGCAGTTTTTCGCTCGAGCTCGATCGCGTTAACGTTGATGTGATTTATATGGAAAGAATGAAATGAATGAATGAATAGAATATTGTGTCACGTACAGAAAACTGAATAGCTATGTGTAAGTATTTTTTACGGTAATATAACGAGCGCCAAACCGATCGAACACGAGCGTGGTAACGTCTGTGATTGGCTAACTCAAGCGTGTGTGTCAATGTGCTCGAGTGTGAGCTCGACGCGTTCGGTCCACGCGACGTAAAAGTAATTCGATTTGATTTGCAAAACTGCCACTCGGCACTCAGATTCTCTATACATAAATCATAAGAACGGCTGAACGTATGCGTAATGTCACGTGACCGAGTAAGAGCAGGGGGCGAGCATTGAGAATCTATGTGAATGAAAGAGCACAGCATGCGATCCTTGCGAATGTTAAAAATTATTATTTTCATAAATTGGGCTCCGGATCAGTAGGAAGACAGAGGTAGCTGATATTGTGCCCCGTATAATATGATTTATTTTAAATTACTCCGTGAGTTTATGTATCAAAAAAATTGGACACGAATTTTTCTTTTGTCAATCAAACAATAAATTACAAAGATAAACCTTGTCAAAGTTCGGGAGTCGTGACGTCACTTCTCTTTAACATTTGTATGTGACTCGCGACGTCACGCGGAACTTTAAATGGTTATATCTTCATCAGTTTTTTTTTACTGATAAAAGAAAAAATACATGCGTAATATATTTTATTTCTTTTTATATTTCTTTGTGACATAACAGTAATTTGGTTGACTAATATTTTAATTGCATTTTGATTGTTTATTTTTATTAATTTAATTGGTAATTTGTTATTAATAATAATTTGATTACTGTACTGTACTGTACCAGCCTTTTTTTAATAGTCCACTGCAGGACGTAGGCCTACCCACGAAGGGTGTTTGGGCCATATCCACCACGCTGGCCCAGTGCGGGTTGGTAGATTCACATACGCCATCGAATTTCTTCTACGGACGTATGCAGGTTGCCTCACGATGTTTTCCTTCACCGAAAAGCCGGTGGTGTGAAATTCCGTACCTACATAAATTCCAAAGAACTCATTGGTACGGGACCGGGGATTTGAACCCACGACCTCACGGTTGTAAGGCGGGTGTCACTACCTCTAGACCACCACGGCTCTAAATTTAATTTTGATAATCTATCTGACGGACTAATTATATTTTTTGGTCGTCATGCCTATTAATAATTAATATTTTGGGACATCTTACACACGGCCTCTGACCCCAAACTAAGCAAAGCTTGTGATATGGCTGCCAGAGACTGATATACTACATATACATATTTTTAAATACATACTTATAAGTAACTAAATAACACCCAGACACAGAGCAAACACTTATATTCATCATATAAATATTTGCCCTGGGTGGGGATCGAACCCACGCCTCTTTGATCCAGAAGTTAGGGTCATTAACCACTGAGCCACCGAGGCAGTTTAACAGGTCATTTAACAGTCATTAAACAGGTGATAGGCAAAGCACTTGACCAAATGTGGTGGTGACAGGCAGAGTAGGTATCTGACAGAGTGGTAGTATACCCATACTATATTCTGTATTTCTATTTCTATATTTCTGGCATGACTATATTCAGAAATATTGCGGCGACATGACACCTGGATGATACTGGCCCAGGATAATTGTAAAATAAATGATCAATAATATTAATGGTCAATAAGTGGTCTGAAATCTGGTTAGGACGAAAGATGGAATAGGTTTCCGCTTTGCAGTAGGTTGAAATAACACATGGAGATGTTTGTTAATACCAATGTTTATCTGTTATCGTAGGTGACTAATAGACTTTTCGATTCTACTAATAGATTTAATAATACCTCAGTCACAGTAACGATAGATACCATTAACTTCTCCTCAGTATAATCTTTGCTTGATATAATCAACCAGATACTCCTTCTCTTAGTGTTATTGTACTCGCAAACTGCATCTAGTTTGTGAAACTCTGGCACTGGCAATTACATATAAGTATGTATACATATCATGTAAATTTGATACAGCACAACAATCACTGTCGGAGTGATTTCTCAATTCGAGCGGCGCACGCCATCTGAGTCACGAAATGGTAATGTCAAGTGTCGCATACGCAAACTATTCTATCCATGGATGTAGTAAATCGACAGTAAAGGCCGTTATCCTATGGATGTAGTATAATGGATTGGCTTAAAGTCAATTTTCGAAAAATAAACTCTGAATCGAATTTGTCTGCAACTGAAGAAAGGACTATTGTACGAGTAATATTTGGAGAGAAGCTCATATGTGACTTTAGTGCTCTAGTCGTTGTGGCCGGGGTCGACGCCATTTTATGGTTAAAACTTCTGGTTGAACATATCGATATAGTACGGACTTAAACTTTTAAGAAACAGGAAACAGATAAAAATCAAAACTACCCATAACGCCTTTATAGTTATACAATTATTACAAATCCTTTATTGCCGTGCACCACTACACTTACTATCACTACACTGCATTCTGAAATGTATGTTTCGTAAAAATGAATTTTGCTGTGTAGGACAATAAAGTTATTAGATCTTTTAGGTCAAACATGTCTTCTAGTCATCTCGTTGGCACCTTATACGTCTTAAAGTCATAACATTTTCTCTGACATCCATGTTTACTCCGTTGTTGGACTTGTTGGCAACGTGACATTATACCTATCCCTCCCTTAGTACATTATTCTATTCCGTTTGTAACGTGATATTTGCAATTCACAGTGTGGAACCCAGCAGCGCAAACATTATATCCACATTCTTGGAAATTCAATAAATCTGAAGCACTAGTCTATTGAATACGTTATGTTCAAAACCTGATGTTGTTACTGGATAAGATTGGAGTATAGAAATGCAGAAATTCTGTTTTATAACAAATACTATTAAGATCCATATTATTTTACACATACCTTGACATTAATGAGTTCCTATTGAATTCGAACAAGTAAATATTGCTTTTGTGGTTCAGAAATAGACAAAGCTCAAAAAAACTCATCAGAATGTAGTACATATTTTGAAAAGTGTGTGTTATGAAAAAAACCCTTACCGGCAGTGATCTTTAAAAGAAATGTTCTTTTTGAAAAGTGCACATTTCTATAGGGAAAAATAAAATTTCAGGACGATGCACATTTTGAAAACTGCATTTTCTGAATCTAACCTATACTAATAATAATGTTATGTAGCTGTAGATATACTTTATTTATGGGGCCAAAGACACAGTTTCGACATATTATTGCTGTGTAGCAGTCTAGTTCTGGAGTCAAATATCATTTCGACAACGATTAATGAACATTACTCCCGGCATAGTCAGCACATACGGTAATGCAATATCTATCACGTTCGCGTTCCCAATGTTGTATCTACGACGTCTGCATATTCGCTGCTATTGTTGCGTCTTTCTGGGTATAATTTGATACGATTCCAAATAAGTATCGTGTTCGATTACCTCGCTTGGGACAGCGCCACTGTTTTATAAATTCAACTCTTTTATCTGAGTCGTTTTGTTGTTCAATAGAGGTTTCGTAATCCGATAGTGTCTGAGCCAAAGTCATAACTTATCACGGATACCTAGTCCCGGTTATTTTAACCGTTTAGTCATGCATGTTAGATGACTTTAAATGCCTTGAAAACTTCACTAAGACCAGACACCCTATCCATAAGAATTTCTTAGGTATGAGTATAGTCCCGGTTATTTAAACCGTTTAGTCATGTGAGATTACCTACTTTAAATGACTTGAAAACTTCACAAACACCAGGATCCATACGAATTTCTTAGGTATAGGTATCATTGATAAAGCATTACAAGTTTTTCAATCAAAAGTATTTGTGTTTGAATGGTAATTTGATTTTTTCGTAAGTCTTGTACATTGTTCCTTTCCTATTAAGTTTAAGTACCTACCTGGCCAGCTAGGTATTTTATTTTACCAACAAAAGCACTCTGCCGACGACCGTCACTTTGCAAACAAAAAACTTCTAGTCTCCCGTACAAGCGAGATAAAAGCCGGATCTTTTTATTTCGCGCTGAAAAAGTTCTAAACTTTGGCGACCACAAAAAGATCTTTTAAGCTTCCAAGTGCAAACTTTTTATAGGACAATTGACAAAGAAAATTGGTATGAGATAAAATTCGATAGCTACATAATTTATAGTAACTATCATGACTGTAGCTCTACGATAAACTGTATATCGTGTCTGATATTTGAATTATAGTATTTATAACTCTAAGTGGTTGAACACTTCTCATACTCGAAGATATTTATCAGTTATAATCATTATGAGTATGTAATGCTTATTAAGAGAGTAACCTCGAGAACGCGAAAAAGAGTTTCTAATACATTGAAATATCATCTCGACAAAATATAGGTACAAAGTACTCAATTAGTATTTATGTTAAGGCGCTTATTCTGTACATCAAAATTAACAACTTATATTCTGCGACTTTTGTCAAAACTAAAAAAAAAAACTACCATACATTTTGTCGAGAGTGAACGATATTTTTCAATGGAACGATATTTTAGAGTGGTTGAACAAAAGTTGTTAGTTTCGATGTACAGAACAAGCCCCTAACAGGACGACCAGTTACCCTGTATATTAGAATGGCTGATTTTTTGCCGTTTTAAGAGTGGTGTTTAGTCGAATCATACAAATCGGTAGATGTAAAGTTAGCTAGAAGTAATATCCATTATTACTAAAAAGAAATGTAATTATAGATAGATAAACTATCAAAAAATATAAGACACGTATTTTTTCTTTTGTCAATTAAACAAAAATTGATAAAGATATAAACTGTTAAAGATCCACGTGACGTCACAATTGTCATACAGATGTATAGACTTTTGTAAGAAAGGTGACGTCACGACCCCCACTCCCAAAATTTGACATGGTTTATCTTTGTCATTTGTCGTTTGATAGACAAAAGAAAAAATACGTCTCCAATATTTTTTGATTGTTTGACTCTCGGACTGATTATAATAATGATTTTTGTCCCAGTCATCATGTCTATTAGCGCGCAGCTTTATGCGAGCTTCTTTTTAATATCTTTGTTTTGCGAGTCTTACTCATCCTCATCTCCTAAGTTTGCGAAGTTGAACCAATGAAACACACACAGCGAAAGGATTAATCTCCTATGTATGACCCCGTTGAAAATTTTCCAGGTTACGTGTTTTTCAACCTTGACATATAAAAGGCACTTACGTATTACACGTGACACGCACCTAGTTAATATAAAAGGCTTCGTGCGACGTGTCATGACAGGCCAAAGGGTTTTGAAAGATATATGAGGCTTGAGAGGAGATCCTCAAAATATTTTCAAGTATTGCATACTCACGTGTCGGATCTCTCACGTTTTCGAGTGTCTTACGCATACGTCCGAGGGCGTATGTCCTTTTATGGCAGGCAGTTTCCTTGTTACGGTTTTTTGAGTTGTTCTTACCGTGTGTTGGTTTCAAATCTGTACTGCAGATCATCACAACAAATGAATTTTATCGTATATTTGATAATGTCAGTTGATCCTAATATTTTACACGTGGGTTTCTCTTGTGAAAAAGGGGAGGTACTATATTCATGTGTGTTTTTTTTTGTAGGTATATGTTCAGCGATATTTTCGCCAATAATAAAACGTTTTTTTTTTCGAAAGGGTACTCCCGAGGTGGTCCCGTTTAAATTTTATCGAAATCGGCTGAGCTGTTTTTAATAAATCAACAATAATGTACATGAATGTCACATCGATTCGTGCAAAATATTCGAATTCTGTACACAGCGGATGTCGGTGTTGCGATTTTTTGCAAAAAATAATATTTTCAAGTAAGATTCGCTATTTTCATTTCAATTTCCTTTGTTCATCGCCATTATCTCACTGCTAGGTAAAATCATCTCTTACTATACTATCTACTTCGCCATTGTTTTTACATGTAATTTCCGTTCTAAAAGACTCGTTAACGCTTCGTTTAGCATAAAAACTATTTACAGATTAAGATCTACTTCTTTTCAAGTCAGCGATTCGAACATAAAATTAGTAGTTGGCTAGATCTTGTTTGTCTAGTAGAAGGAACTGCAGCGGTGCTCAGCGATTCGATTCACAGATTAAATTATACAGGGACTGTACTGTATGTACCAGCCTTTTTAATAGTGCACTGCAGGACGTAGGCCTACGCACGAATAGTAATTGGGTCATATTCACTACATTGGCCCAGTGCGGATCGGTGGATCACATATTATTATGCCATCGAATTGCCTTCTACGGACGTACGAGTATGCAGGTTGCCTCACGATGTTTTCCTTCACCGAAAAGCCAGTGGTATGAAATTCCGTACATAAATTCCAAGGAATGCATTGGGACCGGAATTTGAACCCACGTCCTCACGATTGTAAGGCGGGTGGCATTACCACTAGACCACCACGGCTTATACAGGGACAATAACACACAATAGTATAATCTAGTTAGTGCGCTAGATCCGTTCGTGCACTTAACAGGATTACTGTACGAGTGCTATTCTAGGCTAGGCTGGCTTGCGCGGCCAGTTTTTGCTGACGTCAGCGCGCCCACGTTACGGCCTGTTTAATAAGGGTTGCTACACACATAAGCGGGCCGGCACAGTTGGTTCGTTTTGTTCGATAGAATTTTTCGAACGACATAGCCGATTCAAAACAGTTACTACGTTATATTAGACATTCGACACTCGGTTTGTGACGATCATTTTCATTTTCTTATTTCGGTTTTCATTCGACCCTTACGTATCCACGCGCCTCCGCGCGTCGCGGACCGCGGTATTCCCGAACATTCATCTACTTTCGGCAACCCCGAATGTAAGAGTATACCTATACATTTTGTTTTACCGCCCGACTTTGCCGAACGTACCGCCTTGGAGCCACTTGGCCTGGCGAATACCGATCGGCTATTTTTCCCGAACATGCATCTACACATATTCGATTTTACCGCCCGGCATGGCAGTGTCGAATGATGCCGCTTGTATGTGTAGCAAGTCAAAGACTCGAGGGATGTTTGTATTCTCGAGTCTGTACTGCTTTATTATTATCGGCTTTTAATACGTGGGAGTTGAAATTGAAATGTATCTTTTTGATGTCGTCCTAAATAAACGTAATTTATTTTTATTTGGCGTTTAGCTCTTAAAAAGTTACAAAATTAAAGTGCAGGTTTTAAATACGGCTATTTCGGTATAGAATTAATATTATTTTCCGAAGAGTATGTTATATTATGGTAATAAAATAATGGATATGGATAAGCGTACAGTAATGCCCAATGCCAGTTTGGGCGTTGACATCCAATCCAACGCTGCGCTTGCCGGTACATGATCTCCACTCGAGAACTTATCAATCCCATTGGGCATCAGTCCTTAACCCCATCGTTCATCATTCCACCGTGCTATGTGTCCTGCCTACTGCCTTAAACTTACCAATCCGCTGGGCTAGGTCGAGGTGAATGCCGAGTTAAGCTTATTGGCAGCTATGGTGTTCCTGACAGCTCACTTAACAGCTGCGCGAGGATTGGGCCATCCGCATGCAGCTTGTAGCTAACACACACAACACAGCCGCCAAGAAGTTTGATTCAGCTCATAATATTGGTTCTTCTAGGGATAACACAGGATCTCCTATATAGGGATAGAGATCTCCTCATTTCTGATTTTTGGTTCAAATATCTACAACATGTAACGGAAAGGCTGTATACATAAAAAGTGGGTTGATACTATACCTTATATAGATGCTGTATTCGAAATTTCGAGCCAAAATAACAACATTCACTTTTAAAAAAAAATTAAACATGACTGACTAGAAAAATCTTTTACACGTAAACAAACATGTCACAACAAGGAGGTGTGGTCTGATTTTGATGGGCAAGGCCGTTTTATTGACCTCACAGCTGTTTAGTGTGATAGTGCTGTGCAAATGTGAATCAGTCATAAAAATGTCTAGTTTTTCAAAAAAAGATTAAAATTTATTAAAAAATTTTTGATTAAAAAAAGATTTGGTACTTTCAGTATGTATACAGTCTTTCCGTTACACGTTGTATAGGTCGAATCATACAAGTCGATGGATGTGCCATTGCCTTTGTAGGTTCGCAATATCCAATCCTGACTGAAGCTCACAAAAGTTTCTCGCAGCTTGTAGCTAACTTCACATCCGTCGACTTGTATGATTCTGCCTATACCACACCGCCTTGAGAGATGAATCAATTTACCCACCAAATTTTATCCAACACTAAACTTTTGTTAAAGACGTCGAGGCAATAAATCATGTAGATACTCGAACAATGCTCAAGGTCCTGCGGCTCCTATTATCCGCCGCTACTCGTGGGTAATAACCGGTGTGTCCCTAATTCGTAGGCCTGCACGAACCCATTGTTAGTTTCCGCATAAATAAAGCCGAACAAATCCGCATAAAATATGTATTTATTATGTACCTTTTGATTAAAATATTAGTAGTTAAATTTATCCAGCGGATTTCGTGGATTCGGCTTTGGGCTTGAATGGAGACTACATACCAGCAGCGTAGGGCTTCTAGCGACAAGGTGGACAATCCGACAATATAATTACGATTGCACAACCAAGCTAGATGCAAGTCATTGGCAATATCTGCTAAATAAATATGCTCAAAAAAAATTAATTCAAAATTCACTCTTCTTGTGTAGGTATACTTGTGCATCAGCAGATTTATTAAAAATCCTGTAAGTACAGCTAAAACTATTATAAATCAAAGAAGAATAATCAAAAAACCTTTTTTTAAACTGTCTTTTATATATAATCTTTTACTGAACAAGTACTCGTCCAGACGAATCAGACGAGCGGTAACTCGATGGGTTTGCGTCGTTTCGTTACAGAGTTCCTAGGACGTCCTTCCAGCTCCATCATCTGACCCTGGTTACCATTGAAAGACAAACTACTCGTCAAGACGATTCAAATGAGCCCAAACTCGATGAGGTTGTGTCGTTTCTTCCCAAACTTCCTTTGGCCACCTTCCAACACCATCATCAAATCAGCACCAAGTCATCATAACATTGCATTGTCACGCAATTTACACATGTACTTATGCAAAATCGGAATCTTCAGCGCAATCGGAAACCGGGAAGTGGATCAAAGGTGATGTTCACAAGTGGTATATTATTCAGATAAAAATCTAACCAAGATGATATATACATCATTTGAAAGCTTGTTTTATGGGCTTCTGAAAAATATTTAATTTAATTTTTTTTAGCCCTGCATTTTTTTTTAAAGCGAAAAATAAATTATTTGAAAAATAATAATGTAGCTTTTTATTTTTTCTAGTTTAACAATAATAAAGTGCTTCTAGCGTTATTTTACTTGCATTCAAAGCTGATTCTACCACATTCACCTCTTAATTTGCTAAAATTAAAAATGATAACCTACCAGTGTGACCTGTTAGTAGGTACAATGTAACAAAAAAACACTTATAAAATGTGTCTAATTGGTAAAAATGCTATTATTTAACAATTTGGAGGTTACTTAATCAGAGTTCCTAGGGATAAACTAAATATATTTATTTATCCTAATAAAATCAAAATTAATTTTTAAAAAAATGCAGGGCTCTTTTATGTTTTCAACTGATGTAATAGACTCAGAAAAATATGAACTTTCTCGAAATGTAACGATTCTTGTGGTTAGATTTTTTGATTATTATTATACCAGCCTCCATACATTTTGTGAACATGTCCTTTAACTTGCAAGATTTGATTACAGACCGACAGACAGACAACGGGACAGGTGAAACTAAATAAAATCTTGTAAAATGCATGTAATGTTTTTATGATTTTTAAATCAAAATCAAATCGTCCATAATATAGCCTACTTCAACGTAATTTGGGTCACATCACACATATAAAATGGAATAAAAAGGTATTAAATTCAACTGGGCCCTGTGAAAGGGTAGGGCTCGGCCATTTGAATAAGCTACGCAATAAGAATGGGCAGCGCCCGCCGCAGCTGTGCCGCGACATTTCCATAATGCAATGGAAAATCAAATCCATTGCGATACAACTATACGCAGTAAAAGTATTTAGAATATCGTTTTAAGAACAACACCAGCTAAATTAACAATTTATAATGAAAAAAAAATGAGTTCACTAAACAAAGTGAACATTATGGTTTTATTGAAAAAAGATCAACTGTCACTAATTTATTGACATGTGTTCATTCCTGGAGTGTACAAGTTGATAAAAAAGAACCTGTTGATGTTGCATACCTCGATTTTGAACGTGCATTTGACAAGGTACCTCACCAGCGCTTGTTGTTCAAGCTTGAACACCATGGATTGCGTGGTAAGTTGCTTGAGTGGTACCGGAGCTTCTTATCGGGTAGAACATTTCAGGTTCGAGTGGGGAACTCACTATCGGACCGAAAAATGGTTTCCAGTGGTGTCCCGCAGGGTTCTGTGTCCGCTCCTCAGCTGTTTGGAATTTTTATAACGGATCTGATAGAGCTCATAGAATGTCAGTCAGCTTTTTTCGCAGATGATGGGAAGTTTTTTTCTAATGCATTAATAAAGTCTGGAGAGCTTCAAAAGGATCTAGACCGCATTCAGAACTGGACCAGGGACTGGATTATTAAGTTGAACACAACCAAATGTAGTGTGTTACATCTTGGTAGAACCAACCCTAGAGAGACATACACACTTGATGGAGTTGCCTTGGCATCTGTAGACCAACAGAAGGATTTGGGAGTCATCATTACTGCAGATTTGAAATGGGAAGAGCATATATCTATGATAGTCAAACGGGCTAACTCATTTATTTATATCATACGCAAGTCCTTTCAGACAGTAACAATGGATGTTTTTATTAAGATTTACAAAACCTATATAAGGCCTCTTCTAGAGTATGGGTTCCAGGTATGGAGTCCTTACTTTAAGAAAGATATTGATTTGCTTGAAAGTGCACAAAGAAAAGCCACCAGGATTCCATATGCTCTGCGCCGCAAGACCTATGAAGATAGGTTAAAAGCTCTTCGTCTCACGACCCTCGAAGAACGACGATTGCGTGGAGACTTGATTGAGACCTTCAAAATTCTCAATGGCTTCTATAATCTTCCGGATATCCACGACATGTACACCTTGAAGGAAAATATGCGCGATAGCAGACGCCATACAGTCCTCTTACAGCCTACACCATCACAAACCAACACTGCACACCACATCCTCTGCAATAGAGTTGTATACAATTGGAATAGGTTGCCTGAGGATGTCATCTCAGCTAGAACTATAAACACATTTAAAAATAGACTAGACCTTTGGATAAAGAAGGAAAAAATTTCCTTGACAGATAAATACTAATTTTATTCGACACTGCTTGATATAGGCACATCAGTATACACTGCTCGCCTATAAACAAATAAATAAATAAATAAATTATAAAATTAAAAATTTTGATAATCGCCGATCTTATTAATATAGAGCTAGAACTGCACTACCTCACTCGCATCTGCGTTCAGACCAGAAAACTGCATTAAAATCTATTTATTCGTTTGTGATTATTGAAGTGAAATTTCTAATGCGACCTCCAACAAGGTTGCGTTAAACGTTTAACGCTACCATGAAAGTACTGTTGCGTCGAAGTTTCACTTCTTCCGCGCGGAGGGACTCCACGCAATATATTTTTTTATTATGCCTTTTATGCTACGGACTGACATACTCTACTATAGTAAGTATATTATTTCACTATTTTGAAGTGAAATTTCTAATGCGACTTCCAACAAGGTTGCGTTAAACGTTTAACGCTACCATGGCAGGGGTATGAAAGCACTGTTACGTCGAAGTTTCACTTCTTCCGCGCAGAGGGACTCCACGTACTATTTTTCTTTTAGACTTTAGTCGACACATCACAGTTCACACACCCATACGCGCACACACTCGGACACATGTAAACTCTGTTCTAGAGGCCTGTTTATAAAATAAATACTGTTTTGTTAGCTAGTATAATTTATTATTTTTACGCTGAAATTATTTTTATCGTGCTTCACACACTAGGTGTATAGAAACTTTCTTTTTATGATAAACATTTCAAAAATTGACGCGTTCGCAGGATTTGAACCTGCATCCTCTGGGACACCGGCCCAGATGCTTTGTCCAATTAAGCTAAATCGCGTCCTGCGAATGTGCCAAATTAGTGAGTGTTTATCATTTTTACCAACTACTACTACTAAATGATAAACACTCACTAATTTGGCACATTCGCAGGACGCGATTTAGCTTAATTGGACAAAGCATCTGGGCCGGTGTCCCAGAGGATGCAGGTTCAAATCCTGCGAACGCGTCAATTTTTGAAATGTTTATCATAAAAAGAATATTTTTACGCTGTCAACAAAAGTCATTAAAACTGGCGCGATATTATAAAGAAATAGTAGTTTTTGTCCCGATTTTCGCAGTTATATAACCTCGACCCGAGTCTGACCTACTGTAGTTGAAACAATGTTGTCGCCGCCCAACTATTTTATTTACTAAGTTCTAATGAGTAACGCTACACACACACCTATAATAAATTTCCTTCTTGTTTCAATGTTGTTGAAGTGCTTTTAGCGTGTGTTCGTTCATTGATATCATTCAATCTTTCGTGATAATTTATCTCATCTGATATATTGACATGAGTAAGAACAAAATTGTATAATAGGGTATTACAGTCAGTTTTAAAAAGCATCTCAGTTAGATCCTGTTGGTCTAATAAACCACTAAAAAAATACAAAAAATATTTTTTTAATCGTTAAGTGTTTTAAAAATGCATTTTAATTTTACAATTTCAAATATTCGCGCGTAATTTACGTAAAACGATGGATGTCATTATTTTACTCTGTGGTCATGAATCACGTCACTATGCTATGTAAACAATGCACGTAAATATTTTTCACGATAGTGTCTTTGTTTGTAAGTTTGAGATTTATGTTGAAAATGAGTTATTATAAATGGTTAATAATGAGTTACCGTTCGTGTGCTGTTCCTGGAATACTAGTGTACAAACACCGGACAAACTATTCAATGTTTACATAGCCGGATGACGTCATAACGTAGCGGCGACTGTTTTATGCACAGATTAAAAAGACGGAATATTTTGTATTGATTTTTAAAATTTATTTTGTTGTTTTATGATCTAAAAGGTACATTTTCCGATTGCTTTTTGCTTAAGCTATCTCAAAAATACATTTACAGATTTTTTCTCGTTCATAGTAAAATAACCTATTGTATCCATCGGCCATGTGACGACTCTGGTCGAAATATGTTCGCAACCTTTGACAGTATTGTCAAAGGTTCTCAGCTCTAATGAAACCATACTATACGCATCAAAATTAATAAAATATTACCAAGTTTTTAACTTACTTTACCTCACAAAGTATTTCTCGCCGCGATTACTGTCAGAAAACGTGGTCAAAATTTGAATACTTTGCTGGAATATCAATGCCAATGAATGTTCACACTAGGTGTTCATATGTCAGCTATAACCGAACGACGACCTGCAGCTAACGGTCCATGGGGTAGCAGCAGAATTATGTAATAGAGACTGCACCGGCAAGCGCAGCGTGGGACGTCTGTTCACAAGGCGGACAGATCACCGCAGACTCTCGCTAGATGCAAGCCATTTATGATCAGTATGCTGAGTGTGAGTTTTGTCGTAAACATGACGCGCTCGCACGCGCTCGCCGCGAGCGCGTAAGCATTTAACTTGTATGAACTTGTTCTCGCACAAAGTGTTTCAAAAACGTGCCGCTAGTGGCGCTGTACATTTCTCCATACAAATTACAAGCTTACGCGCTCGCGGCGAGCGCGTCATGTTTACGGCAAAACTCACACTCAGCATACAGTTCTACTGGAAATCTATAGAGGAGGCGTATGTCCTTCAGTAGACTGAAATGATGATTATAAGTACTACTTACTAGTAAGTAAGTTCATATTCGTGGCTAGCCCTGGTGTCAGTTTTTAAGCCGCCTGAAGGCATTTGATTTGGCTAAACGGTTAAAACAACCGGGGCCTACAATTTTAATGAACGTGTCATCACAGCCACGATAGTGCTCAGTTGTAAGTGCGAGCTACAGTCACCGATCTGAAGACTGGCTGTGCTGAACGTTGCTTAATTTCGAAGTATCCTGAATGAACTGTATATATTTTTCAAGACTTGATCGATTCATAAACATAACCGGATACGAGTATATTAGGTGCTTCAGGTGCTTGCATGTTTTCAACAAAGGATTCTTATCTTCCACTCAAATCACTTCACGCGATATTTCATATTCGATTCGTGCTTTGCTTCAAAAGAAATACAACAATATGCAGATGTATACTAATACGTATTCATGAAACTACATGCCGTGATGATTAGAATAGGATTACTAGTATAATGGCTTTATATTTCAGTCATATTGCCGGCGATCGTCATGAAACTAGACCCATACTGTATTGGTTTGCTTTTACATTGCACCGCGTGAAAACAATATCCAGGTTATACATACGAATATATTATACATGACGAATCTAGAATATAGTACGTATATTACTATAGTTATTATTTTAGCCGTTAAGGTAGGTATCTGTCTGCCCACTATAGCGTAGCATTACTAGACTTAGATGTATCTTTATACAACAGAAATTATTCTTATTTCGGCATTCCATGTTATAACAGTAACAGATATATTATGTACTAGAATATGCCCTTGTCTACAGTACCTTCACTCTGTATTGTGTACTTGCGTTTTACTCATAAATAAGGAATTGAGGTGATTAATGGTATCCTTGTATAGAGACAGTAAATAGGAGTAGGCAGCTATATCCAAGTTTCCTGTACACTTTAACCCGTGATACCTAGCTATATGAACCAGGAAAGAGGTGTAAGTATGCATGTGTAGTCATCATAACTTGATCCTATTAAATTAGCAATTGGAAAACAATCACAATGAGGAAATGAAAATTAAAACAGATACCTACGTTTATACAATTATGATCCCATATTTGGCGGTCTTCTGTACATTATGTATCAACTTTTTTTTTCCAGATTATCATTTTTTTTAACGGGCAAAAGTGCCTTTATTACCTACAATAATATACAATACTACTTTTATGCTAAAACTACCTACACTACTACTACATAGAAAGCAATTAGATTATCCACAGACCCTTGAAGGTCTAAAGATAATCCAAATGCTCAAGCCCACTGCCAGTTGGAAGCGTGCCCATCATGCTGACAGCATTGCCACGCTGAAATAAAACTTGTATTAACTTGAAATAAAACAAAATATACAAGTCCCTAATCTGCACCTATCACGAACATCCCAAAATATGAGTAGTCCCAACTAAATTAACATCAAAGTTACTAACTAAGCTCTCGTATTTACGTTAGGTCTGCAAACGTTTGTTTTCGCTCCCAAAGTGTATGCTAATCAGGGGCTCTATAATTGAATCATTACAACGGCTGAACGTATGCGTAAATGGTGACGAGGCTGAGTAAGAGCAGGAGCGAACATTCTAACTTCCTTACTAATTTTATAAATCTGAAAGTGTTCATGTTGGTTTGTTACACTTTCACGCAGTAACAGAGCAACGCATTGAATTGATTTTTGGCATGGATAATTATAGTTCAAAGGTGGAAGAGTCACATGGGTTACTTATTATCCCGAAAAATCGAAGGTTCCTATGCGAACGATCCTTTGCGAACGTTAGAAATGATTCCAGCGTTTCAAAAATTAGGCTCCAGGATAAGTTTTAGGAACTTCGATCCGTTTCAAACAATTCTCATGTTTACAGCGTGCCGGCGAACGCTCGGTGAACCGTTCACTGTTGGTTTGCTTAATAGGCGTAATAAACTGGACGTAATAGACTAATGGCAATGATTTTCAAGCCTATTTAGAGGATGTGTGACTTGGAAACGAATTGGAAAATACATGATGAATACTCGTATTCTTTGAAGCGGAGGTTGCCTAGCGGGAAAACGCTTGCCTTAGATCGTAAGCTTGTTGGTTTTATGCCCGTTCTGGTGCCAATGAGTACTTTGGAATTCGTGTTTTTTGGTGAATGAAAAATGAAAGCAGGTTTAAAAAAATCGTTTGCTTGTGCTAATAGGTACCTAGATACGAGTACCTAAGTATACCGGTTAAAAGCGATATAAATGTAAAGTGAATAACAATTTATTTATTCGTTATCTATTGAAATATTCAAAACGTCAAGCTCAGGCTCTTCATCCATTAACCTACTATCCTACTAATTTTATAAACGCGAAAGTTTGTGAGTATGTATAGGTGTGTTTTACTCTTTCACGCAAAAACTACTGAACGGATTGAGATGAAACTTTGAAATAGTATAATGCTTATACATCAAAATAACTCATAGGCTATAATTTATAGAGATATTGCGTGAAACGAAGTTCACCGGATCAGCTAGTGCGTAATAATTTAATCATCCAATTTAAATCTAACCTAAACTCTATTTTTTTCCACTTTCCAGCGAGTTCCGGAACCCTCGCCGCGCCGCAGTCAGAGGAACTCCAGCACATCACCACCGACACAGAGATCGAGCCCAGACAATCAGACAGACAAGGCAGAGCCATGTACTACGCCAAAACTCCAGTCATCACCACCCCGACACCTACCAACGTCACCGACGTTCAAACAGAGAAAATAGACCACACAGACCATGTAGATCATACTGATCATACAGATCTCACGCCAGAAGTGAACGCTACTATGAATACAACACAGACAGACTTAGTCCATCCATCGCTAATATGGACTGCAATCAACGCAACTGACGTACTAAACGTGACTAACTCCAATGACACAGTAGCAAATGCAACAGAAACGCAAAACGCAACGTTTACAACCAAAAAGCGGAATCTAACACGGCCGGTGTTCGTAAAAGAGGATACAATAGATGGAGTAGCTGAAAGTAGGATTGTAACAGAGAAGCCTTTGTCTCTAGAGACGACGTTCATACAGACGCGGACGCCGTCGAATATAGAGTCGTCGAGACGAGTGATAGACCAGGACGATGGGGGAATGGACACGGGCGCTATAGCGGGAATTTCCTTCGCGGCGTTGGTTCTGGTGGCTTTGGCTGGCAGTACGGCATTTGTTATGTATCGGCGCAGGTACCTGAATAAGCCTCAGACGCTGAACGATAAGTGTTCCAATCCGGACTCCAGTGGGTACTTGGATGACAGTACTATCAGGGTATGTATTTCTTTTTATATCAACTTTACCTCCATATGCAATTATTCTTCTTCTTTTCGGCCTTAGGACGTCTACTCTTGGATATAGGCTTTCTATATAAAACTCCGATAAGACTGGCTAGAAGCGACTTGCATCCAGCCTGATATCATAGTCAATATCGTGTCAATCAAACAAAAAATAATGAAATATTAGAAGTAGGTAACCTAGTGAATGGAACGTTCTACCTAAACTGGTGATCGAAATTAAATTATGAATTTCAAACATTTTATCATCAAGCTTCTAAAATCCACAATGTTAGTAAGTTCTCCACTATGCATGTCACATAAACTCTATCTTTCATATAATTTTTTCGCCTTATTTCGTTTATTCTATGCAACTTCTAAACTCCTCAGATACAAAATAAAATACTAATACTCTTGTCGTCTCTGTTTTCCAGGACAATTCAGAAGAGATGTACAGTCTGGATAACGATTCGTTCCTGAACTCTCTAGAAGCCATGACCATCCAGAACTACTGGACCGACACCGTCAAACATACCAAATTGTAAAACAATTTCGACCAACAATGCGTATTATCAGGTATCATTAAAATATTATAACTGAATGAACTATCAACATACAAAGTCGCAGTGAATATGAGGTGATGAACGAATTGACAGTGAATACCGCGAATTGAAAATAATAATGTGACTAGTAACATTGTAATGAATAAAGTGAAAATACTTTCAATATGACACTTGATTGTATCACTGTGAATATGTGGCGATGAGCAATTCGATAGTGAATAATGTGTATTGTCAAGTGTCGTTGTAATAGATAAAGTGAATGAACTAACTTTCAATGAGATATCAAGTTGTATCACTGAATATATAGTGACAATCGATGTGACAGTAAATATCCTGAATTGAGATTAACAATGTTTTGAGTATTATCAGGTATCTTTATAAAGGCTTAAAATGAATGAACCATCAATACACCAAGTTGTATCATTGGATATAATATGATGATCGATTTGACAGTGAATATACTGAACTGAAACTTACAAGGTGTGTTATGAAATTCTACCTTTGTGACATGAATGAATGAACAAAGTGAATGAACTCTATCAAAGTTTATAAACTATATGACAGGTGTCCAAAATCAAAAAATCAAAAATTTGTGTTGTCAAGTATTGTTGATTTCGTTGTAATAGATTAAGTCAAAGTACTGTCAATGTGATACCAAGTTGTATCACCGTGTATAAATTATCAAGGAGAAGTATGATCAGTGTATATCAGAGAGTGATAAAAATTTGACAGTGAATAAAAATATCTTAATCACAAATAATGATATCGAGTTGTATTGCCATCTGTAAACTTACATAAAATACTAATCTAACCGTGTCATCCAGGTACGTTATGTTAAAATGGTTATTCCCTAATTACGTTACTACTCATGTGGTAAACAGTGAATAAGAAACATGAAGTCTCATTGGCTGTGCGTGTAGGTCTTGACATACACACTTTAACCCGCTCTCTCGTATGACGCAAGGAATTAGTGCGAGCAGGATAAAACATAAATACCAACCCTAACACGCTTAAGCGATAAAGACTTCGGATGCACATGAAGTAAAATGTGCAAAAGTGGATAGAAACTTTATAAAAGTGAAAGAAATTCGAGAAAAAATCGGATAAGTGACAATGACGACAAAGTATTAAATAAGTTAAGTTGGAACTTTGGGTAATAATAATAACTTATAGCTCGCAATTTTTAATATATTAATTTTAGGTGTCAAGTTTCACTACAGTAGTGTAAGTGTAATTAATATATAATTTATGGTGACTTAATACTAACTTAATTTTAACGATAAGTATCAATGTGTATTTTTATAATGTAGTGGCATCAAAACTGTCCTCTAACCAAATTATTTTGACTGTACTAAAATGTCTAAAATAGTCTGCACTTCGGTTACTGCACACTTACTTAAGTGTGTATAAATTTATGTTTTCGTTCAATACTTAGGATTCCATGAGCTAAGTAAATATTTAAAATTCACTACATTCTTACTAGTGTATAATACCAATAGTATTTGATATTTTTTTCATGAGAATACATTGGCAGATATGTCATATTTAAAAATCTCGTTTATTACATTTTTATTTCTGGAGCAAATACTGTGCAATTTGTTTCTGAAATATGGCGATAGCTGCAATAATAACGCAATAAAACACTTTAAAAAGTAATAAATACATAAAGGGGCCAAATTTAAATAAAACTGCAAAAATGTACTCGATGGAAAAAATATCACAAATGAAAAGAACTAGACATAACCATATTTTTTCTGTTGGTATCTCTTCCGTTAGACTGAAAATAGCTACCATTTATTTTGATAAATAAATGTAACTATTTTCTACGTTTAATACACGATATATAACATTAATGGTCATCAAATTTTATAATACTTAAAAATACAAATCGCGCCTTCGGTACGACAAGGGCATAATTGCCCTTGACTTGCCTTGTCAAATATGCCCTTGTGTTATCTGAGGTCATCATCATTAAGCATGCTTTGTTTTTTATTTCTAAGGTGAGGTTTTCTCTGTCACTCTAAAGCTTTCTCTCTTTCTGATTTCGTTATTAGAGAAAGAGCAAAGAAAAACTGACACTAGAAATAGCGTTCTATAATGTAGCATACATTACCTTATAGTAAAATATATTTTTCAAAACAAATTTTATTTTGAACTAAGATTTAGATACAAACACCGTAGTATTGTATTGTTGTGATATAGTCCTTAGATTTATTTTTCTAAATGCTTAATGTACTCGTAGAGGGTCAAAACTTCTTGCTATTTTTGTGTATATTATGAATTGAAAGCAAGATACCGCCCTTGTTCTTTACATGCGAACTTGCGTGACACTTCAATATACAGTGAATGATTCATTGTTAAGAAAATATTTATTTCCAATTATACTGAGCGCCACATAAATTTAAGGATGGGAAGTTATACGCAGCGTTCTGCGCAAAAGGCGAAATATAGGTACGCGCGGGAGCCAGGGAGACGAAACAAACGCCGGGGCACACCCGCCTGCCAACCTCATGCCTCCCGCGCGCTCCCTAAGCCCGAGCTCACTACTTCGCCATTTGTATAGGCATTGTGCACACATGCGCAATAATTAGCGAATCACGGCGAAGTATCATCTGCGGCTAACTTCCCATCCTTCAATTTGTGTGGCGCTCAGTCAAAGAAGATATAATAATACTACGTAGCTCAGTATAGCTTTGCTTTAAAGAAAAATTAATCAGCTAACCTAACCTAACCATCCCAAAATGACAAAAGTCAATTACGTCAATGACGTGCTAATTGACATCTGTCACTTTGAAATCTGTCAAACGGTAATATGCCAAATTATGATACGAGCAATTATGATATTTGCTGCCCGTCGTTTATTTTATTGTACTATTTATTTTTCTTCATGAAATTCCACCATCTTAATTTCTATTCTTATTTCAATCCAAGTTTTTAATACAGTATGATGCCCGATTTTATCACTTATTATAATGTGCCCAGCCCAGTAAGAATAAACACATAATAGATTAGTTTATAAATTAGCAATGTACTAATAAGTATGTGATCTCAGTATATCGTTTATAATATAAATAATATGAGTGTTTGATAAGTTGTGAGCGACATTATTAATTAGCTATTAAATTATTCGCAAGAAAAAACTGCTGCCTACTTGGTATATATCAAAATAAAACTTAATGCAATAGCAATACGTTTTTTTTTCCATCTTACTTATAAATTTGACTTCCTTTTTATTTTAATTTAAATTTCCTTTGATATTTGTACTTTGTAATGTCGCTGACATCTTGTATAAGATGTGTTTAAGCTTTAAATCATATTCGGTGTTAATAAGTAAAATAAACAGCTTTGTTACAAAATGTTGGTTAACTTAATCAATGTGTGAAATTGTCTACCTAACTGTTCATAGATGCTTTGGCTCACAAAACAGGGATGATTTATATTAGACCAGCCCCCCTACCGCCTAAGCAATAGCAATCGTAATAGCAATCGTTTATGACTTCATTTTAGTCATTTGGCACCGCCTATGTGACGTTAGCCATCAAAGTTGTTCATTCAACGATTGCTTTCGCAATCCGCACAAAACAATTGATGGCTAATGTCACATAGGCGGTGCCAAATGACTAAAATGAAGTCATAAATGATTGCTATTACGATTGCTATTGCTTAGGCGGTAGGGGGGCAGGACGGGCCGTGATGGGTCGGACGGGGCACGTTCCATACAAATTTTGTGTAATGTACCGGACGGAAAACATGGGTTCGATCCCCACCCAGGGCAACCATTTGTGTGATGAACATTGGTGTTTGCTCTGTGTCTGGGTGTTATTTAGGAACTATCTATATAAGTATGTATTTAAAATTATGTATATGTAGTATATCAGTCTCTGGCAACCATATCACAAGCTTTGCTTAATTTGGGGTCAGAGACCGTGTGTAAGATGTCCCCAAATATTTATTTATTTATTTAAAATGTATGTAACGTCCCCGTCCGGCCCGTCCCGTCCCGGTCTAATATTAATCATCCCTTAAACTTGGTGGATATATAAAAGTAGAATTACGTAGTTCTTTAATCGCACAGCGAGACTAGTGTTGCCACGAGCCAAGACAATGATTGCTATGTATTTCTATGAAGTATATGCCGTGGCTAGCGACGCATAGTCTGTATGTCGCCCGACAACATTATAGTCTGCTGCCGCGTGCAGTCAGCTATGGACTTGGTACCTTTAATATAACATGACAGACGAAGTTTAACCAACGTTTTGAAGTAAAGCTATGTTTAAATAGTGCTTTTTATTTTGTACTTACCGTACTGTTCTCCATTTTGAAATGATTACCTGTTCTGTTTTTTGGATTAATAAATGTATAAAGTAATGTTTCTTTGCGCCGCTTTTTTAAGTTTCTTTTTAATTGTATTTTAATGTGATTTTCTCCGTCCAGAAGATTTGTTTTCTAGTTGTCGGCTTTTATGCTTATGATTTGTTTTAATTGATATGATATTTTTGTAAAAAGTTTTAAAACTCTTATATGCCCCAAATGCTTAGTTGAAATATATGAAATTTTCACTCTTTAAATGTTAAAGATGTAAATATAAGTATCATATCAGACGTTATTATCGAGAAAATCATTATAAGTAATTGAAAATAAACAGTTAGCTCTTTTACATATAATGTAGAGTTCAGTGATATATTTTTGTTCTGAACATGTTTAGCTGTTTATGTATTAATGTATGTATCAGACATTTTATATCTTTAATAATCTACATCTATCAAACCGAAGAATATAAATAAAAAAGCTTCTCTACCTTATGGTAAAGGGTGAATCAAACAAGTCGGCGGGTGTAGAGTTAGCTACAAGGACGTGATATCTAATCCTGACCGCGTTGATACGATATATTATATGATATTTCGCGCAGCTTATTTCTAACTTCACATCCGCCGACTTATATGACTCGACTTATAGTTACAATGACGCCTAACTACAATCTTTAAGTCAAACGTCGCGACCAGCCTAGTGCGCATTTTTTTTTGGCAATCGCAGCTTATGGATTTTACAAAAAAATCTACTATATTTGAAATACTATCTATCTTGCTATTACCTATTCAACCTGTAATGAAGTTGTGACCAGTAATTTCTGTAAACTAAAACTTTATACCTTCTAATTCTAGAGCATAGCGCGCTGATCGAGACGTTTCTTTATAAAAAGCAAAATTATTTTTATGTTTATTTTTTTTACTATGGAAATTAACGTGGTTTTCACACATTTTATACTATATATAACGGGACTGAACTCACATGTGGGGATAGTCGTAATGACTATAGTTTCGGTCGCATTCGGCGACCTTTATCAAGTTGGCGAGTGCTAGCACGCGGAGCCGTCTCGCAATGCACTCAACGATAGACGATAGTCGTTACGACTATCCCCACACGTGAGTTCAGTCCCGTTATATATAGTATAAAATCTTTATTTTTGTTTCTTGTTTTACACCTACATATAAATAATCTTACATTATAATGATCTACTGACACTTCAGTTTTTTACTGATAATAATTTCGTATAATATTTATGGTACAAAGTGCCACTATTGGTATAGTTGACATGAATTTTGAAATGAAACCCCTTTAGTTACATAATACTTATAGGTAAATGGTTTGTGAGTACCTATTGTAATGTAATAATAATTTAATATTACGTAATTAAATCTATTTTTACTTGATTTGGCGTTTTATTTTATCTATTTAGTTACCACATAATCACTCTTTGATAACTTAGTTAAACCAGGATGCCAGCCTCATATGAAAATAAATCTCTCGCGTAGTATACAATAGGTATACATACCTACTGGAGTATACTTATTTATAGCCTGCACAAGCGACGCGCCAGGAATAATGAGGAGATTCGCAGACGAACCAAAGTTACCGACATAGCCCAGCGGATTAGTAGTTGAAATGGCAATGGGCAGGGCACATAGCTCGGAGAACTGATGGCCGATGGGGCAGTAAAGTTCTCGAATGAAGACCACGCCAAGCTCAGCGTAGGACGTCCACCGATCAGATGGACCGACAATATTATTAAGACCGCAGGAACGCGCAGATGGGCGATGCAGGCTGCTTCCAACCAGTCTTATTGGAAATCCATAGGGGAGGCTTATGTCCAGCAGTGGACGTCCTACGGCTGATAATGACAAGCTATGAAAAACCCCACTCCTTACCGCTATATATGTATTGGTACTGCGCAACGACTCGCCTCGTGTTCACAGGAGTTAAGTTTGATTCTACCTATATGCACTACGATTTTATTAACCTGATTTAAATAATCGGCCAAGTGCGAGTCGGACTCGCAAACCAAGGGTTCCGTACCGTAGGGATACCCCTTATTATATTTTAATGTAATTATTTAGTTTTGAAGTGAGCGTTTCACTGAATATTCTGTGAATATTTCCAGCTCGGAGCAAATAAAAAAATCAAGAAAGAATGTTGTGAACAAACAAGTGAAGCCAATTAAAACTACGCCTCACCGTGTACAGTAAATTACACACACATCCATGTACAACGAAACTACGCCTTGGCTTGTCAATCGAACTATGGCGGCGCAACACCGACGCACTCACACATGTTTAAAAAACCGGCCTCACTTGACTGTTCAACGACGTTCTTGATTTTTTTATTTGCTCTGAGATTTCAAACGTCTACCTGTCACCGCTTTTAATATCGAGTGAAAAACGGTCAAAATTCAGGTTTGTGTAATCGTCGGTGCAAAACTCAACTCGCCAATCTGCCAAAATGGCCATTTTGACTTAAGTGCATAGACGTATGTGTCTCTATCAGATGCATGTCCTGGCCAAGTATTATATCTGAAATGTCAAAACTACAGAAGATATGAGCTAATGTTTTTTAGCCAATTTGCACGACATGTGGTTTTCACAAAACTAAACTAACCTATATGCTTTAAAATCAATATGCCACTGTCAGAAACTTTTAGATATAAAAATATCGCAATGTTCAAAATGCCAAAGTGGTAGATTGAATATTTGGCTAAGTATGAAAATTTTGAAACAGCTAAAATACCACAACAGACAACTATTCTAAGTGAGCAGATTGGATAGTTTTCATGGTTCATGTCTAATCAGACCTGTAAATTCAGCATTGAACAACTAGTTTAAGTGGCAGATAAAAATGAATACCTTGGTTCAATATAAACTTAAAATTGATAGATACAAAGATCAAGTAGCTTATGTTGCAGATACTTTGGTATTGTTAGTAAAAATAGAAAAAATAGCGGATTTTCAACCGTTATAACAGTAACTCACCTTAAATAAAACTAAAAAAAAAGTTAAGAACATACATTTTTAACTCGATTTTTGAGAAGTCGAACTAAAGCAAGAGCACATCACTAAAATTGACAGTTATTTTTATTTAGTCTACGACAGGTGAATGAACGAACTTCATTCATTTTGACATATTTTCAATTTTTTTCATTGCTCTTCTAGCCGTTGCGTCGAAATTCGAAATGGTGTGTACGTATTTTGCAAACTTCATTTTCATTGTGATTAGATAGATAGATAGATAAACTCTTTATTGCACATCAAGAAATAAACAAAAAGAAGAAACGAAGATACACAAACAGGGTAACAATGGGCGGCCTTATCGCGATCTCTGCCAGGCAACTTTGGGATGGAGAGGACAGAAAGCGTATAAATAATGGACGGGGTGCGCATTAGTTAAAAATATAATTTAGATTATACAACATAAACATACATACCAATAATATTGATATAAATACTTAAAATACCTAAAAATAAAGAAAACAATGCATAAAAAAATCATTAAAGAAACCTATGACAAATAATAAACTAATACATAATAAATTACAATATACTACTTACATACATCAACATAAATGACAACAACATTTACATAGTTAAAGAATGGACAATTTCTGCAGGTAATGATTTTTAACCTGATCTTTAAATACATTCAGTAATTGAGCTTTTCTGACAGTAACGGGCAAGGCATTCCATAACTGGACTGCCTGAAAGGCAAATGAACGGCCATAAAAAGTTTCACACCGTTCGGTAGGGGTCATAAGGGAAAGGTTATCCTTGGATCGGAGGGGAAAGGAATGAGCATCACGCCAGAAGGAAAAAGAGTCTTTAAGATAGCGTAGGGTAGAAAGATTGAAGAGGATATTATAAAGAAGATTAAGGATATGTGCATTCCGACGAAGACGAATCGGAAGCCACTTGAGCTTAGAACGAAAATGAGATACGTGATATTTGCGTAACCCAAATAATAATATAAACCTAATGCAATAATTTTGGAGTCGCTCAAGCTTATCAAGTTGGGCTTCAGCAAGATCTAAAAAGTTGGCGTCAGCGTAATCTAAAATAGGAAGAAGAGACTGTGCGAGCGCAACTTTAGTAGCTAGGAAGTTTCGGAGCCGTCTAAGAGAGCTACCAGCAGCAAACAACTTGCAGCTGATCGTTTTAATATGAATATCCCAGCATAGCGTACGATCAAACATTACACCGAGGTTTTTTACAGATTCATTATATGGCAAAGTGATTCCATCGAACTCTACGCAAGGAATTTTGGGCCAGTCGATTCTTGAAATGTTATAAGAACTGCCAATTAGAATGACTTGTGACTTTGCGGGGTTGATCTTTGTAGAATTCTAAACCATTTCTGAATAATTATGGCTTTAATCGACAAAAATACGGCGTACAAGAATATGAATATTAAGTAATGACAGCTAGTTACAGATCTGGCATAAGCGATGTAACAAGCTATGGTTTCTAAAGTAGGTTGCATATCACCACATTCTCCCCTGGTTAAGATGTATCGTAGTCCTGGAGATATGCAGGAGGGCGCCGCACTCTTGATGATCGATGAGATGTTTCTGGAGATTGTTCTGGGGTAGCATATTGCTCATCATCTCCCAAGTCTTCGAAATCTGGATCCTCCGTATCAGATTGCTCATACCCAGTGGGTGCTAAATGCCGATTGGAGACAACAAGCTCTCGGCCATTTTGTAATCTCACATGCGAGTGCATGGGATTTGTCTCGACTAGTTCGACTTCCTCTACAATTGGATCATATTTACTTTTCTTTACGTTGTTCTTCAAAAGTGCTCTTTCCGCCTGCGTGAGCCACGTCGGCATTGACTCTCCGTTCGCGGATCTGCGCGGATGAGTAAACATTCGCTCATGAGGAGTGCAACCGGTGGCTGTGCACAATAACGATCTTATAGAATGCAGTGACTGTGCGAGAACAGTTTCCCAGCGACTGATGGGCAGATCTAATGTTTTTAACGAAAGCTGCACTGTCTTCCAAATAATACCGTTGTACCTCTCAGTTTGGCCATTGCCTTGAGGATTATATGGTGTGGTATAGCTTGTTGCTACACCCATCCCGTGCAGAAAATCTTTGAGGTCAGCAGATACAAATGCAGTTCCTCTGTCTGAATGTACATAGTTCGGTATACCAAATACTGAGAATAACTCTGTCAACTTCTTTTTAACAGTTTCTGAACTTAGGTCCGAGCAGGGAAACGCGAAAGGAAATCTGGAGTATTCGTCTATGATAGTGAGCATGTAGCGATTGCCAGTATCACATGGTAGTGGTCCCTTGAAGTCAATTGATATTCTTTCCAATGGAGAAGTTGCCTTTATTAAAGTACCCTTCGTTCTAATAAATCTAGGTTTTATTTCGGCGCAGACCTTGCATGACCCTGTGATTCGCCTGATGTCTTCGACTGAATATGGCAAATTTTTCGCTCGAACCCAGTGAACCATGCGTGTTATACCGGGGTGGCATAGATTTTTATGCAGTTGAAAAATTTTGTCGTTTAGTGTTTGTGTTGTTGCCGTTACATACGCTCTAGAAAGGGCATCAGCTACTATGTTATCTTTGCCTGGACGATATATGATATCGAAATTATAACTTGATGATTCTAAGCGCCATCGCTGAATTTTATCATTTTTTATTTTGGAACTATGTTTTTGATCAAACATAAACGCCACTGACTTCTGATCAGTAATAAGTCGAAATGTTTTGCCCATAAGAAATTGTCTCCACTTCCTTATGCTTTCCACGATAGCTGCAGCTTCTTTTTCTATTGCTGAGTGATTGCGTTCAGCAGTGCTCAAAGTTCTCGAGAAAAATGCTACTGGTCTGCTTTCTTGGGTAAGAGTAGCTGCAATAGCGTGATCAGATGCATCGGTTTCTACGGTTAGTTGAATGCTTGGGTCAATAACGTTGATTGCTGATTTAGCTATTTCGGTTTTT
The DNA here is from genome assembly GCA_949316475.1 of Hypomecis punctinalis. Classification (NCBI taxonomy): domain Eukaryota; kingdom Metazoa; phylum Arthropoda; class Insecta; order Lepidoptera; family Geometridae; genus Hypomecis; species Hypomecis punctinalis. The sequence continues at coordinate 4,336,112 of OX438798.1, forward strand.
AAAGATTGAAACGCTTGTACTGCTTCAGTAGATAGCGGGAATTTCTCCGATTTTGCAAGAAACTTTATCTTGTCTGAGAATTTTGGAATCCATTTTGAATAATGTGCAAAAACGCCCATAGTCCTTCTGAGTGAGGATAGATTATCTGGTACCGGCATGTCCAGTAGAGGGCGCAGGCGTTCAGGATCCGGCCTAATAACGTTATTGCATATGTTGTAGCCTAGTAAGTTTATATTCGTTTTAGAAAATTCGCTTTTCTGAATGTTCAAAGTCAGATTGTAGCGAGTTGCAATCTCTTGAAAAGAATGTAATCTCTCATCATGCTCAGCTTGATCTTGACCACATATTGTTATGTCATCTAAGTAAGCGTATACTCCTTGCAGATGTTCTTTTTCTATGATAGTATTGATAGCTCGTTGGAAAGCAGCCACACCATTGGTAACACCAAACGGTATACGCCGAAATTGATATAAATTTCCGCAGGCCTCAAAAGCTGTATATGGTTTTTCGTGCTCTAAAATTGGTATCTGATGATAAGCACTGCGTAAATCTATTTTGCTAAAAATTTTATGTTTAGCTACCTTAGCAATAAGTCCATCTATTGACGGTAACGGATAAGCATCAAGTTCCGTGAATCTGTTTATTGTTTGTGAGTAATCGATGACCATCCTCTTCTTGTGATGCTCGCTAGACGTCACAAGAACTTGTGCTCTCCATGGTGATAGACTCGGTTCGATTATCTTGTCATCTAAAAGTTTTTGTATTTCAGCTTTGATAAATATAGTATCTAAATCAGAGTATTTTCGGGACTTCACAGCAATTGGCTTCGCAAATGGTAGCAAATTAGTAAACAAGCTGACTGGTTTGATGTTTGCTTCGGATATAGCGCATAGTTTGAGTGTTGGTTTAGAACCACCGAATTCCATTTCTAAAGCCTTATGATTCTGCAAAACATCATGTCCAAGTATAATATCTGAGCAAAGTCCATCCATAATCATGAGAGTAACATCAATATTTTGATTTTGTATATTTAGTGTCAGTTTGCATGATCCAATCACTTGCGTACATAGATTTGTTGTTGCCATTGTAATCCTTTGCTTGCAGGGATAGACATTCAAATTGCATAAGTTAACAAGACGTCGATCGATAAAACTTGCTGTGCTACCAGTGTCGATAAGTGCCTTCGCTGTAGTTTTGCCGTTTATGATAACTGGTAGTGTCGCTTTGTTAAGATCTGTTGCTGACAATATGCAGGAAAGATATGATGAAGTAGACATTGCATGAGTAACGTTTTCTTCTGGAGCCTCACTTGCTGCTACTTGAGGATTTCGACTAAGGCACACTTTCGAGAAGTGGCCCTTCTTTCCACATTTCGTGCATATAGTATTGGAAGCAGGACATTCGCTCCGAAGGTGGCGACGATTTCCACAGAAATAGCATGTTTCTTGTTTTTTATTAGAATTCGTAGCGCAATTCATTATAGGCGTTGGTTCTCGTCGGTAATTTTCATTATTAATTTGCGCCATTTCTAGAGCTCGTGCTTGCTTATAAGCTTCATCAAGAGTAAGAGTACTGTTTTCTAGGAGTCGCTGACGTACTGCTGATGACGATAGCCCTGAGATGAAGGCGTCTCGAATGTACTCACTTTCATGTTGTTCAGCGTTTACCGATTTAAAGTCGCAGTCCTTCGATAAGAGTTTTAACTTTTGTATGTATTGATCAATAGATTCTCCAGGATTTTGTTGACTTTTGGCTAATCGGTAACGGGCGTATATCTCGTTTACTGGTTTCAAAAATAATGCGTCTAATTTTAGTATAGCTGCGTCATAATCTTTTGTAACTTTGATGTGCGAGTAGATGATCGGGGATAAGTAATTGACTAATAATTGATATTTGCAGTCATTACTTATCTTTTCTTTGTCTTGTATAGCTTGAATGAAATTGTTAAAAGTTGCCTTCCAATGAATCCATAGATTCGATTGGTCCGAACTTGCTGAGGGATCGGCTTCGAATCTTTCTGGTCTTAGATATTTATCCATTTTTAAATTTTGTCGATTAAATTGTAGAATTCTAAACCATTTCTGAATAATTATGGCTTTAATCGACAAAAATACGGCGTACAAGAATATGAATATTAAGTAATGACAGCTAGTTACAGATCTGGCATAAGCGATGTAACAAGCTATGGTTTCTAAAGTAGGTTGCATATCACCACAATCTTTAAGCCAAAAGATCTGCTCCACTCTGTTACTTGGTAGAGATCAGAATTTATAGCAGAAGTAAGCCGTTGCGATATAGAATTAATGAAAAAAGCAAAAAGAAAAGGAGATAGCACGCCGCCTTGTGGCACACCTGCAGTAGTGTCACACCAGGAAGAAAAATTATCTCCAAGGCGAACCCGCTGCCGGCGTCCGTACGGATAACTGTGAAGCCAGTCGATTGCTGATGGAGATATGTTAGAAGAGCGCAATTATGCTAATAAAATGTCGTAGTCAACGGTATTGAAGGCATTACTGAAGTTACAGGGTAAGAACAGTAAGCTTACCGTCACCCATACACAAGCGTATGTCGTCGGTGATCTTAATCACAGTGCTATGCCTAGGACGGAAACCGGATTGGAAAGGATTGTGGAGATCATGTCTATTAAGGTAATCGTTCAGCTGTCTGTGAACAAGACGCTCCAGAACTTTGGATAAGAACGGAAAGAAAGAGATAGGTCGGTATTCGGAAAAGGATTTGGGATTGGATTTCTTAGGTAGTGGTATGATCTGTACATCTTTCCAGGCTGTAGGAAATATTCCACAAGAGATAGAATTATTAAAAATGGTACACAGGATAGGAAGAATGATGTCTGAAATAGGCAAAAGCATGTTCCGGCTCACCGCACCGCAACACTGCAAATGATGGCCAATAAAATATTTAATTCTATACAAATGGTGTTTTACACGTTTGTTGCCCGTAGTAGTTTGTAATAGGATCTTTTTAGAACATCGTTTTTTTCCGGGCCGGTCAATAGTTTTAAAAAAATGACAGGTGTCAAAGTGACAGCTGTGGTAAACAACTTCATAAAAATAATTAGAATATTTATACGTATCATCATTTTTCCTACTTTCTTCTTTATGAAGGGGTTCTTGTTGAGATTCATACACAGCATGACCCAAACTAAGTAGCCATGCCCCCTTGAGTATAGTCTGGTTATAAGTTACTGAGATATATTATTAATATATTTTTCCACAAAAAATTGCAGCACCGACTTTCACTGTGTACAGAATTCAAGCGAATCGATGTGACATTCATGCACGTTTCTCTTGATTTATCAAAAACGGCTCAGTATATTTCGTTTTTTCAATGTGACCACCTCGGATCTATACTCTTGAAACTAAATAAGAACTTTTGAAATCGGTTCACAATTGGCGAAAATATCGATGAACATACACAAAAATACATACAGACGAACATATTACCTCCTCCTTTTTGGAAGTCGGTAAAAAGAAATTAAATATTTAACCTTGCATCATACTGTATGATTACATTGTACCTACCTCACTAACGACTTTGACTGTAGAAATTCATGGAATAAGCATATTACACAAAAGTAAACTAACCTAACTGCCACATCAGTTACTTTAGTACTGTATTATTTTTTTGTATAGTAGATTTGCTACTATATAATACTAGCCAATCTGCTTTAAATTTCGTAAAAACCATAAAATATATATTTTAGTATATTACCCCTTAAGACAACCGCTTATTACTTATATTTTCCCAAAAAAAAATAGTTTTCGCTTAATATCCGATCTACACGTTAAAGTTTTATAATCAAAAAATTTCAAATCCTTCTCCTGAAAAGTTTGTCATTTGCAGATTGGCTACTTTAGCTCTGACCCGACGGTATGGCCCCGCTTATTTGTTTTTTCTCTTTTTAGTATTATTTTGTTATAGGTAGTGGCAACAGAAATACGTCATCTTCAGCGTTGCCAGACCGTACCAAAAAGTACGGTTTTCCGAACTATTCATCACACAACCGTACCTCAGTGTCTATGCTCAGTGTAGACCGTACCTTTTTCGTACCTTTTCTATATTAGTGATTTACTGAGGGTAAAAAACAAAAAAAAATGCCTTCTGTTTTTCTCAACATTCTGAATTTGCTGAAAAACTTTTTTTTTCTTCCAACCAAATAAGATAATAAAAAGGCTGTTTAGATTACATTCCTTGCCTGCCTTCCTCAGGAGTATTCCAAACTATTGAAGCTTCAATCATGTATTAGCAAGTTATTTATTTATTAACTCGTGGTAAGTTAAATTATTATTTTACGATTACAGTCTGTCGAGAAACTAATAGAAAATAATGAGACTCATACTGCCAACAAAAAAAAGCAAAGATGTCTTCAACTTTCTGTCACATTTGGCACTAAAATATGGACTCAAATTACTAAGGTGGAATTTTCTTAAATTCTAAAACATTCTTTTCATAATTTTTTTGACAAACATTTTGTGTTTACGGGTCGGGATGCTTCTGTAAGAACTAGATCAGTTTTTTTTTCTTTGAGTTGGCTGTCTGCGTTCATAGGTTGGAAAAAAAGCGATATGGAATCGAATATTCAAAAGGATATGGTAAAGTAGAACATTATTACCGATTGCCAATATCGAACAATTCATTTGTAAATCAATTATAGAAATGAGGTTATAAATCAATACAGAGTTACGGAATGGAGTAGTTATTAAATTCGTTAATGATGGAGTAAATAATTTTTTTTTGATAATAATTTATCATAGGAATAATGTGATGAGGAAGTTCAGATATGAAGCGATATTATTCTCTATATTTAAAGGAATAAAAGTATTGTTTTATTTATTTGTTTTTAAACAAGTGTGCGAAATTCTGTTGTTTACGTACCTGTCAGAAACTTGAAACGAATTTACAATAATTTTGATTAATTGATAATTCAATACCTACTTGAGTTACATAAAATTTCCACTTAATAAATAATAACATTTTTTACCTTCTTCAAACATCTACAATTTCTCTGTTTATGTAAAAATGTTTAAATACTCTTCTGGTATTAAAAATATTTTCATTTTTCAAATTCAAAATGATTCCAAGAGACAACTCCAGCGCGTCCTGTCGAGAACTTTGAATACTGCAATGAGGTGACTTTATATTCGATTCCCTATCGCTTTTTTTCCAACTATGCTACTATACTATTTCTATGGTCGCAGACAGCCAACTCGAAGGAAAAAAACTGATTTAGTTTTTGCAGAAGTATCCCGACCCAACCGTACGTTGAAGTTAAAAACCGTACCTTTTCAGAAAGCTAACCGTCTTTTTTTGGGCAATCATATTGGCAACACTGTCTAGTCTGTCTATAGTAGTCTGTGGCTGTGCTCGGTAGAGTAAGCTTTTTCTATGGTGCTGTCTGCGCAGTTACTTTTACATTACAATTTCATTACATATTTTTCTCTTTAATTGATTTGCTTTAAAAGTAAAAAACTAAAACAATTTTACAATGGTGTTAGCGTGGTATATGGATGATGACACTATTAGTGATCAACGATTGGAACACCACAGAAATCCTCCAGAATTTATCAACTTGGATGATTTGTACAAGAAAACTGGAGTTGAATATTTCAAAGTGAGTATTGATTAATCTCTCAATATCAAAAATATCGTTCTTTCATGGAGATTCGCAAATGGACCTCTTACATAATCAGATTAAACTTGCGTTGTCACGGGTCAAAATTGGTACCTAAGTACTTGATATTTTTGTTTGTAAACATTACCGACTTTTGCTGGATTTTTATCTTGCAACACAAAACACTGGTGAAGAATGAATGATTAAAGAGCATTATCTTGTATATTAATAAGGTCAAACTTACCTTGAACTTAACTCAAGCAATGGTGTGCTCAAAAAGTACCTACTACTTTGCACTTCAACTTAATAATTTTTTGGAGTTCTGTAAATCCATACCCAAAGGGTAAAACCGGGATATTAACTAACGCTTGAAATATTCACCCATAGGCCTCCTCTAGAATTTGCCAGAGCTCCCTATGCTTCTTCCTGCGCCACCCTGGCAGCAGGTTGTTGTCACACCTTTTTTGGGGTTGTCCCTGGAACCGCTTCCCGTCTCTATGTCCAGGGTAGACAACCTAGTATTTCAGAAATAGAGATAAGAGTAATGTTTTGTAAGGTCATATATTAGTGAATAAAGGCTATTTTTATTTTATTTTATTTATGAAATATTCACAGAATATTTAGTTGTATATTTACTTCAAAAATAAATAGTTAAAATAAATTAAGGGGGACTCCCATATGGTATGGAATCCGTAGTTTGACTTCTACTTGGCCGATTTTATTAATGTATATCATTATAATATAGCTTTGGGTACAGACACATTAAATAAGCTTTTATTAATATTATTAAGATTTTATTAATGTATATCATTATAATATAGCTTTGGGTACAGACACATTAAATAAGCTTCATTAGGCATGTAACTAGTATTTTGCACTGCATTATACAAATTATTACTAATGTTAGGAAGAAAACTAAATGATCGAGATGTGAAACTTAAGTTCTTTTTGAAATTTCAGCTCAATGTTGACACATTCACTACTGACGGTGTTCTGGACAAGCTGAAGGCTGACCGAGGCTATACATACGAAGATGAAATCATCTGCTCCAAGGAATGTCTGCAGAACTACGAGGAAAAGCTGAAATCATTCTATACTGAGCATTTGCACACTGATGAAGAGATTCGGTTAGCATTTTGTTTACTAGCTTTACCTGTGGCTTCCCATACGATACTCGATTTTTTCCTGCATAAAAGTCATAGATACTAATAATAATTTATTTATTTGCAACTAATAATAATTCTTAGCAAAAAGTTTACAAACATTCAAATTATATCTCAAAACAATTTTGTACATTGAAGAAAGACATGAAACATTTTTATTTATGCCGCATATGGATTTGCAAAAATGATACAATGTAATATTAATTAACTCATTTAATTAAAAATTGAGCTGTCCCTAGTCATCTCTATGAGATTCCCTGTGTCGCAATGACTAGTTCTCTTCCATTGATTTTATAATGTATTAGAATTATAATCATTTATTGAAATATTAAGCTTAATACTAAAATTTAATATACAACAATTTTTATAGTAACATAGTACCACAAAATAATTCTCATCATTTCACAATACATGGTAAAACAAAAATTGATTACAATATTAAAACCTAAAAAATATATCCCATAATTTCACAATAATTTGACTTTTCGACTTTTGATTTGTCTGCCTCGGTGGCTCAGTGGTTAGTGAACCTGACTTCTGGATCAAAGAAGCGTGGGTTCGATCTCCACCCAGGGCAAGCATTTTTTTGATGAACATAGGTGTTTGCTCTGTGTCTGGGTGTTATTTAGGTACTATCTATATAAGTATGTATTGAAAATATGTATATGTAGTATATCAGTCTCTGGCAGCCATATCACAAGCTGCTTAGTTAGGGGTCAGAGACCGTGTGTGAGATATCTCCCAATATTTATTTATTTTATTACAAGAATAAAAAAAAATTACAATGATTTGATAAAAATAAATAACGAACTACTTCCATTAGAGTTAATTGCTGTAAAGAGGAAATTTCATTTAAATTTTAAATAATGTTAAAATAGTATAAAACGTCAACATATAATGACAATAATGTTTACATAAGACATGGGATTTCAAAATTATACTGTTTACATCGACAACTCCAAATGTTCTCATATGTGTTCCTATGGAAATAAATGGCTGACTGAATGAAACTAACCACTGAGCCACCGAGGCAGTCAAGTCTATACAAAACATATACTAAAGCCTTTGTTGCACTGTTGTAAACCAAACTTGTAACCCAACAAACACAACTGACAGAGCTGCTTTTTTTAGCAAGGCATAGAAACCATTTTTCTATTTAAACTCATATAATTAACAAATAATGTTACCTCTTGACAATGAAAAAATGTTTCTAAGGCTACACACTCCATATGCCTGCAATTGTGACCTGCAACTGCAGCAACTTTTTTGGTGGCTGATGGGGCAGTCAAGTTCTCGAATGGTGACCACGCACCGGCAGGCAGCATAAGACGTCCACCGGCTTGGTGGACCGGCAATATAATTAAGACTGCAGGAATGTGCTGGATGCAGGCAGCTTCTAACCGGGCTTATTGGAATACATAGGGGAAGCCTATGTCCAGCAGCAGACGTCCTACGACTGATAATGATGATGATGAACTGCAGCAACACAGGAAAATGAATAGAATAATAATCTAGTCTAATGGCAATGATTTCAGGTTCGTCCTGGTGGGGTCAGGTTACTTCGACGTGCGAGACGGGACTGACCAGTGGATTCGCATTCAGGTGGTCCCCGGAGACATGATCGTGATCCCCAGTGGAATCTACCATCGGTTCACGCTTGACACTGAGGTAAAACAAGTAATGTATATGTATAACAAGTTTAATTATTTTATTTCATTTACTAATTAAATCATGGTGTGAATAGTATGAGCCCTAATATTTGTCTCGAATAATGCCGCCAGAAAATCTTATGTTGCTGGATCTGAAAACTCGCTTTCTATCTTTCCTTTTTGGCACAATAAATATATTAATTATTATTAATTTTTGCTGAAAAACCATGTCGGTTTACAAAGTAAACACATTTTAGTATTTAAAAAGAATCTAGATGATCATAGGCTATGCATAGGTCTAATGTTAATGATGGTGTGTAAAAATTCTATGCCTAATACATTCAACTATTAGTAAGCTCCAAGTTGCCCAACAAGCTATGGAGAGGGCTATGCTCGGAGTCTCTCTGCGAGATCGAATCAGGAATGAGGAGATCTGTAGAAGAACCAAACTTACCGACATAGCCCAGCGGATTGGCAAGTTGAAATGGCAATGGGCAGGGCACATAGCTCGGAGGACTGATGACCGATGGAGTCGAAAGATTGTCGAGTGGAGACCACGTACCGGCAAGCGCAGCGTAGGACGTCCACCCACAAGGTGGACGGATGACCTCATTAAGAACGCAGGATCGCGCTGGATGCAAACCGCTTCCAACCTGTCTATTCGGTCTACCGGTATTGGAAATCTTTAGGGGAGGCCTATGTCAAGCAGTGGACGTCCTATGGCTGAAACGAACATTCAACTAAGTATTATTCAACTCAGTCAACGTTGGAATACGCTGCTAGTGTGAATGTTTTAATTATTATTATTTTTTTTAATTAAAAAATTTACTAACCACAGACTCCAGGGTCTGTGCCCTTTGTTAACTAAGATTACAATTATTTTATTATAGTTATTGTACAAAGAGTAGGTACTAGAAATATTAGCCTAAGTTAGTCAATGCTCTGCGTGAATGCCACGAGCAGACCGGCGACCCGCAAGCAGCACCCGATCACGAGTGTGACACATGTGCCAGCCATCGCTCTCCTCCACCATATTTGAGGGAGGAGAACGGCCCGACACATGATGCCGCCGCAAGAAGGAACCTTCGATGGCGAGCATTATTATTATTAAGATAGAAGTCTTTTGTAGTTTTTTTATTATTATGATAAAAGATATGAAATATTATTATGTTTGTTTTGTTTGTCTGAGACATTAGCCGCTTTACCACAAAACATTTAAACACGCTTTAAACACTGTTTACCCGTGCAATTTGTACTGCTAAACATTGCCTGACGCGTGTCTCCTAAACTTCGTAAAGGAATAGACAGGTTTTGAAACATTTTTATAAAATTGATGTAATTGATTTGGTTAAAAGAAAATCTCTAGTTAAGTCAATGTTAGCAGTGTCTTTACACTGAGTTTAAGTTCTCATAATAAATGTATTTTCTGTTTCATTTGCAGAACTACATAAAAGTGAAGCGGTTCTTCATCGGCGAGCCGGTGTGGCTCGCGCACAACCGGCCGGCGGACGAGCTCGCGTGCCGACACGAGTACGTCGCCAAACTCAACCAGGGCTTCGCGGCACAGGCCTGTTGAAATAACGGTTTAGGGCTGCGTTTACTGAACTTCGAACGCCTAGGAACTGTACGGAACTGACAGATTGGATGAAGAATCTCTGTGTTAGACAACATGGAAGTTGCGAGTACTCCATACAAGTTCCGTATACGACCAAACCGTGCGAAGTTTAAAAAACGCTCCCTTAGGTGAGGAACGCCCAATTCCAACAACGGCATATGGTTCTAAGAATGCCCAATCCTTACAATGGCTAATTCTAAGAATGCCCAGTTCTCACAATGGCTAATTCTAAAAATTCCCAATTCTCAAAACGGCAAAATAACTTAAATTGGGAATTTTATAAAAAAAAAAAACATAAATTTGTCTGCCTCGGTGGCTCAGTGGTTAGTGACCCTTACTTCTGGATCAAAGACAACCCACGCCGGGTTTGATTCCCACCCGGGGTAAACTTTATGTCATGAATTATTAGATTAGATTGTTATTTAGGTACTATATATGTAATTATAACTACATATTTATATATATGTAGTATATCAGTATCTGGCAGCCATATCACAAGCTTAGTTTGGGGTCAGAAACCGTGTGTAACATGTCTAATATTTATTATTATTTATTTATTTTGTCAACAAGGTCTCCGGTAAATAACGTAGTACTTCTCAATGGCAAGTAAACTTGCCATTGAGAAGTACTACGTTATTTACCGTACATCAAAGTGAACAAGTTTTATTATGGGGCCAATCAATCCAGATTCCGCGAAAAAAATTGGCTATCCAATACATTTTGTTTATTATCAATCTACTGTTTCTGTGGAACTGACAACTTTTTCGCGAATTTGGCTTCGGTTGTTGCCACAGTAAAAGTTATTATTCTAAATGTACTTAATTCGCCCTTAAGAAACTGTTACAGTTAGCTACCGGTTACCCAGTGTGTAAAAAAAAAATACGTTTTTTTCTATAAAATTCTTATTTTTTTTGCCATTTTGAGAATTTGGGATTCTTAGAATTGGGCATTCCCGGACTACTTGGGCATTATGAGAATTAGACATTCCTCGCCTAAACCAAAATAATGTCCATTTTGTCAACATTGACTGCAGCTATCTCACTCACGTATATTTTTAACTTTATAACGTCTTATAAATCGAACACGATCGTACGAAAAAGCATGACTCATTGTTGTGTTCCGCCCGAGCCGAGCGTGCAAGCGAGAGCGCAGAGCAAGTGATAGAGAAACACGATCGGCCTAAGCTTTCGGCTTGTGACGCATATATTATGACGTTATCACGTAAAATTGTCGTCCGTATCCTTAGATTAAGGACTAAAGTAATAGAAACAATATTAAAATAGCAAGTGATATACATACATCACTTTGTCCCATTTTAAATATGAAATTTATTAGAAAAAGATGCACATATACCCGAAGGACTGGAACATACGTAATTTCGAAGAGTTTCACGAACTAGCATTGAGCTATCTCGGCTGTCCAAATTCAAAAAGTTAGCAAGTAGCAAAGTAATGTGATCAGAGATTTGAACCTTCTGCTGGAACTAGAGGGTTCAAATTTCCGATCATATCGCAAAAGACAAAGTAGACCAAATTACAACCATTATGACACTCCAACTTGTAATTTTGACGTTTGACGACAATGTGTTTTTTGTTCCACTCACTCTCGCGTATGCTGTATAACAGATATGAATAATACAGCTGTAACGTAGTTTTTATTAGCAAGGTTTCTATTACTTTAGTCCTTATTCTGAGTCCTTATCATTTATTTATTTATTTATTTATTTATTATTTTCCACAATACAACTATCTTGACAGGTTCTATCACCTAATGCGATAGTGTAGCTATACTAATTAAATGATTATTAAACATTTCTACCAATATTACATTATACACTCAAACATTTTATAGTAGCTATATATGTACCAACATAAAAACATTTTAGCTCTTATAGCTTAACACAAACAAAGCTATTTTTGTGAATTCATTCAGTGAACACGCAAATAGGTCCGTGTCGACCGCGATAAGGTTGATAGTGCGCAGTGCGCGCGTCAGAGGCGCTTCCGCAAGCAGGTTTGTGCGCGCGCGCGGCACCGCCAGTAGCCGCGGCTGCAGCCGCCGCCATACGTACCTGTCAGGGACGTAAAGGCGTATATGTGCTAATATGTCACCATTTTGAACTTTCCCTCTAAGTACCTTAAATAAGTATGAAACTAAAGCAAATTCCCTCCTTACCCTTAGTTGATTGTACCCAACCATACCCAGAACAAATAGAGTGGGGTACATTAATGGATAATATGGATAAACTCCATACAGCTTCAAATATAAATATCTAACGAATTTGTTCTGAATTTTCTCCAACATCTGTACATATTTAGTTTCATGAGGAGACCAAATAACTCCGTTAAATTCTAATTGGCTCCTGACTAAAGCATTATACAAGGCTTTGACTGCATTTATATTTGTGAAACCAGATGACGTGCGAAGAATAAACCCTAGATTTCTAAATGATTTTTTGCAAATTTTAATAATATGATCCCTAAATGTCAAGCCTGCGTTAAAAGTCACCCCCAAGTCTTTAACTTCTGTAACTTTAGCAATAGGCACTCCCCGTATATTGTACTTGTGTAAGATTGGATTATGCGATCGAGTGAAAGATATAGTCATGCACTTGGAAACGTTAAATTGTAATAAGTTATCCGTGCTCCAGGCTACTACTCTATCTATATCTTCTTGCAGTCGTTCGCAATCCATTTCACTTTTAATTTCTAGGGACAATTTCAAGTCGTCGGCAAACAACAGACATTTTGCATTCCGGACAGTTGCCGGGAGGTCGTTTATCATTATACCGAATTCTAAGGGACCAAGATTACTACCCTGACTTACTCCGGATCTCGTGAAATACGGTTCCGATCTGTGCCCTGAGTATTCCACATACTGTTGCCGATCAGTCATATGACTGGCAAAAAATTTAAGCAGATGTGGGGTGAAACCGAAGCCAGCTTGTTTTTTTAGTAACACGTCATTATCAACCAAATCAAACGCTTTTTTATAATCAAAATAAGCAGCGTCAGCTTGCCCTCCACCATCTACTGCTGGAACCAGATATGCCATATGACAAAGCAAATTACTAGTCGTGCTTCGGGCCAGGCGAAACCCGTGCTGAGCATCTGAAAGCTGAGTATTAATTTGACTCGATACTTTCTTTTGCACTATAGACTCTAGTATTTTCGCCGGCGTAGACAGTATTGCTATAGGCCTATATTGTTCAATTTTTGTGCACGATTTCTCCTTTGGCACCGGTACTACTCGCGTCACCTTCCAAACCTCCGGAAACTCGGCTAGTTCCAAGCAGAGATTAAATATGTGATGAAGCGGCTGAGCCAGCACCTCCCGACAATCTTTGAAGACATAGGGTGGTATACCGTCCGGACCTGCTGACTTCTTAGGCTTCAGCTCCCGGAGCGCGCTGCGGACGTCCTCTAACTGCAGCGAATCCAGATGCACGCGCGCCGCCCCGTTATCACCGCCCGCTTCAGAGATCGCGGCGCTCACATCTAAGTTCGCTCGTTTCGTACTGTAAACTGAATAAAAGTACTCTGCGAATTATTTGGCGCATTGATCGTTACTTACTACAACCCCGTCCTTCAATATCTTATGCGGAGCTCTGCTGTTTCGTTTGGACTTAGCAAAATTCCAAAAGGACTGTGGATCCCTCAGTAATTGATCTTGGACATTCAGTTTATATTGCTTCTCCGCAAGATATATATTATTTTTAACCCTAGCCCTGCACTCGGCAAAATTGTTATAGTCAGTGGACGAACCATATTTCTTAAATTGCTTGTGGAATTTCGACTTTAATTTTAAATCACGAATGATGTCAGCCGTATAGAACTCAGGATACACATACTTCGAGTTCACCCTTCTCCTTTTTTTTGGAACGCAATTATCGATAATCGTATTAAGATTGCGATAAAATAAATCTAAACTCAAATCTAGATTTAATTCATATATAGGAGTCCAGTCTACTGCCGCTATAGAAGTATACAATAGCGGAAAATCAGCTTTGCTGTAATTAGCACTAGTTGAGCAAGTATATGTAGGTAAGTATTCAACGGCGTCGGTGGCGGGCGCGGCGCCGGCGCCGGCAGCCGGCCTCCGGCGGCGTCGCGGAAGGCGCACCGACACCTCAAGCGGAGGATGGTACGCATCCACAGTCACTAGCGGCGCATCCGACGCGCGCACAACAACCCTATCGCCCTCAAACGTACTCAGCACCAAATCTAACTGCCTATCATTGCAATTACTTACACTGTTACTCTGAATGAATCCACAATACGCCTGAAAATACTCAAAATAATTGTTTATATTCGCAGAGCATGAATATAAATTAAAGTCGCCTACTACGATCATGTTTTTGAAATTATCACAATAATCTTCCAAAATTTTAAACAACAACATGTATTCGTTTTCATCGCTGCTTGGCGGTATATAAACGACACATAACAAAAATAAAAATCTATTATTTAAATATACAGAACTACCCACTAACTCAAAAATATGCTCGTCAATGTTTACATTCATCGGTACCGTTACGCGTCGCAGCTCGATCCTCGGTGTGGCCACTAAACTCGCGCCGCCCTGCTTCCGGCCGTCCGCTCGATCACATCGAAGTATCGTGTAACCCGGTGGAATTATTTCCGCGTCGTAGATGGACTCATTGCAGCCAGTTTCTGTTAAGGCGATTAAATCTGCGGTAGAAGCAGCCACACTGCTCGAAAAAGTATCCAATTTTGTCCTCAGCCCACGTACGTTCTGATAGTATATCAATATTTCGGATGGTTTATTGGGTTTTACGTGTTTTGCTGGGCGGTCTACGAAACCAAATCCACTCACAAAATTCTACATTCACGGGCCAATTTTTTGGGTTACACAATTCTTCATATTTGCTTTCCGGTACACCTACTACAAACGAAGCGTATGCCCTTTCGGTTTTGTGATTTATTTTTGTCACTTTTATTTGAACCTCATCTTGAAATATCCCTCTCACATAGATTTCCATTTTTTCAACAGTGGTTTCCTTAAGAAGGCGCCATACGTGCAAATATTTATTCCGCTCAGTTCCTTGTATAAGAATATCCAAGTCTCTCGCTTGCGCCGGCTGCAGCCCACCTCGTTTCACCCCGCTGGTGGGGTATCTGTTTTTCTTCCTGTTTACGGTGTGCCAATCTTCATTGTCTTCCTGGATATTTTCCATTGTAGTAATATTACTGACAGATTCACACAAACTACTTTTGTAATTATCTTCCCTCCTAGTGACTGTCGCCGGTTTCGTGGCCCCACTTTGTTGCGTTGTGGTACATACCCTCTCATTTTGTTTTGCGTTTTGTTTACCCAAACATATTAACTGGGGACTGGACTGGGGACTTTCTGACTTACGAGTATCATCTGCAACATTTAGAATGGACTCCTTCGCTATCAGCATAGCTTCTAGATCTCGATTTTTCTTCTTTAAGGTTGCGATTTCGGCCTCAAGTAAGCTAAAATTATCTGCCTTTTCTTGGACTACCGACATTAGCATACGCATTTCTCGCAACTCATTTTCAGTCTTAAAGAATTTATCTTGAAGCAAAGCATTCTCTCTCTGCTGTTCATCCATCCGACGATTCATTTCGGAGCGAAATTCCAACAGTTCTTGCAGTATCTTACTCTCATTGTCCATAATGACCGACAAGTCAGCGTTATTACTACCGCGTTCTGTATTAACATATTTGCAAGCGCTTGGAGTAAATGTCTTATTAAGTACGATATTGCTTCTTACAGGAGTGTTAGAGTTGTCCTTTTTAGGTATGCCACACGTACACTCCGGGCACTTCCAATTTCGCTTGTATTCTTCAGACAAAGCCTCGAACTTTTCCGTTGACATGTTCAGACACTTGAGATGGTACATTTTTTTACAGCATTCTTCTGAACACTCCATAAACAGTATATCATAGAGGATAGCACTGCATCCATTACATTTCGTAGCCATCGCTGCCGCCTTTGAATTAAGTAAATAATTAACCGGTGCGTTCCTCAATGTCGCATACGTCCGCTCGCTACGACGTTCGCGTCACACCAAAAAAAAAAAAGAAAAAAAAAAAAAAAAAAAAAATCATGTTGCATACTAAATAAAATACAATGTTTATAGCTAAAAACAGGGAAATATAAGATTTAAGATCTTCATATACATAGCTGAGTGACTGATGAGCGCAGTGCTGTGATGTACAGTCAACTGGTAAATTATAATAAGGTAATTCTATAAAAATATGTAGTATATTGTTACAAACTTTATATGTATAATACTAACACACTTGGAAAAAATAAAGTTTGCTCAAATGAAATGGAATACACGATTTATATATTTGTACCATACTGTACAGACCTGTTGATAAGTAATAGTAATAATTATTATATATAATATTGAACTATAATATATATTTATAATAAGAGATACTTGCCATTCCTTTTTAGGAGATAATTTTGTGTAGCATAGAAATGTGATATTATAATATAAACTTATAACATTTTAGCATAATGTATACTCTCGTATGTTTTATGCATGATTTACTACACATGTTTAAATAATCTTAAAATACATTTACTATATTATGTTGCATTAATGAAATTATATCGAAATACCTGTCGTTTTCTTTCTGAGGGGTTAGTACAGGTTTAAGCGTAAATTTAAACTGCAGTAGTTTCCGTGTACGTCTCTATACATTGTTGTACAGCGCCCCTGGTGAAAATGAGAAAGAACTAACGGAAATATATGGAGCCACACGCAAACGCGCTAGTTTTAAGTTAACTATTCAAAACTTATAATAAAAAGGCTCTGAACTGTCCAACAAAGGAGTAAGTAAGTAAGTATAGGCCGCGCCACACAAGTTGGTAGATGTAAAGTTAGATACAAACTACGCAATATCCAATCCTGAATGAAGCTCACATAAAGCTGCACGTTGATTGGCTATTGCGCAGCGTGTAGTTAACTTCACATCCGCCAACTTGTGTGGCGCGGCCTATAAGTTTGTATAGGCCGGGTGGCTATCCCTGGTGTCAGAGTTTATAGGTCGCCCGAAGACCTCTGACATGACTAACAAAGGAGTAACTATGTGATTTATGAATGAGAGATTTTTTTAGAAAGTATGTACTTAATCTAGTTGGTTTTTATATTAATTTCAAGTCAGTGATGGTATTTTTTTTATTTCGTTCATTATGTAAGTATGCAGGGTTATTTCTAATCAATTAGCTTCCTTTTAAGGGCTTATTCTGTACATCAAAACTAATAACTTTTGTCAAAATTTAAAAAAAAAATCAGCTGTTCCATACATTTTGTCGAGGGTGAACGAAATTTTTTTATGGAATGATAAAAATTTTTTTTGAATTTTGACAAAAGTCGCAGAACAAAAGTTGTTAGTTTTGATGTACAGAATAAGCCCTTAAGAGGATGCTAATTGTTTAGAAATAACCCTGTATACTTATTTTAAAAATAAAAAGAGTACCTCACAGTATTCCATGGCCTATCAGATTTTATCACATTACCTACTAGTTAGGTACTTCATAATTTGGACATAACACCACAACAAAATACACAAGGTACATTTCTTCTTGTAAAAAATATTATTATACCGCCATCCTGCAATGCAGTCCCATCAGAACCCATCAGTCTGTGCGTCATCTTACAGTTATTTGTAAAGTCACGAGGAAATTCAATTTAGTATATTTTTAAGGGTAAGTTTAAACAATTTATTTTTAGTGGTAGGACTTTGGCGGCCAGGCTCAAAAAGCACCACCTGAAGAGTCAAAAAGTATTATGAGATCCAGTTACTACATATCTAGATCTTTTAGCTAGAGATGAGCTAGAGGCATTGCATGAGGGTGATATGAAAAAAGAAGATACTTATCTACTTTATGACCTTGAGCATCGTCGCTAGGTAGCGTGTTTGTCGGCCTTTTACCGGATACACTTCGGAGAGTGCGCCCAGGAGTTGGACAATCTGGTCCCACCTGCCCCTTTCCTCTATCGTAGGTACGGCTAGACAGACGCGACCAAAGCGCCACCCTTTTATGGTGGATATTCCGCGCGTTAGAACCAAGCGTTTCGAATCCTCATTCCTCATACGAACAGCCGGAATGTGGAACGCTTTGCCTGGGTCTGTCTTCCCGTTAAAGTACAACGTGGGTGTCTTCAAATCCCGAGTAAATAGGTATCTTCTAGGTAAGCGTGCTACACCCTAGACCGCACATCTGCTTAACATCAGGCAATGTGTAGTCAAACGCAAACCGATCCGAAATAAAAAAAAAAATTACCTCTTCTGAAAGAGGAGTTCTTGCAGTATAAATTAAGGTAGGTACCTATAGTAAAATCAGTGTAGGTATGCGGCGAAAGAAATTAGACTTTTTCAGAAAGAAAAGACCTTTTTACCCGAAATGTAGACTTAAATAGACACATGACAACGCCAATCATATTTGACAAATTCACAGCCATGCAAAACTCAAATGCCATTTGTAGTATAATAGAGATCTGTTGCCATTTGTAAACATAAAACCAGCTCTAAGCGAATATCCATCAAAAATGTGAAATTATCAAGTAAAATTCCGCCACAATACCACAAAATGGTCCCGATCTCCCGATAATGGGAGATACATTAGTTCTACCACCGTACTATTCTCATCTATTCGTTACCCAACAAAATAATAGTAAAGTTACAAGACTCATATTGTTGTCAACTTGGTGCAAGGCTGATTTGATGACACTGCAATCGCGAAGTAAGTACCTACGTCTACTACCTATCTATTCAACCTGTTCCACAAACTGCTGAGTATAGGCCTCTCATTCTTTCCGGTCCTGTGCTAGCCTCATCCATTGCCTCCCGACAAGTTAAAGTCATCATCTGACCATCAGACCAAATAAAAAAATCAAGACTGAAAGTCAAGTGAACAGACAAGCGAGGCCGGTTTACTAGTTTACTATACATGTGGTGAGTGCGTCGGTGTTGAGCCGCCATAATTTGACTGACAAACCAAGGCGTAGTTTCGTTGCGTACGTTTATGTGTGTGTACACGGCGAGGCGTATTTTTTCCGGCTTCATTTGTTTGTGCACAAAATTCTGTCTTTATTTTTTATTTGGCCTGAGATCTGACCATCGTGCTGGTAACCGCCAGGTGGGTGGTACAGATGATCATGGCCATGCCTCTATGTCTTCGTGCTTCTGTTGGTTTTAAATTGGAAATCAAAAAATGGTATGTAGGGGAAGGTACCTACTGCCCAAGCCGAGGCAGACGCAGCAATAATAAAAAAAATTCAAGCAATCGATCGTGATTTACAAATACCAATCATCAAGACGGACGCTTTTTATAATCCAGAACTAAAAATCGTATGTTAGTTGTCTGCTGGTCTTTCAGAAGCCGCAGTGTAGAGAAAATGTACATTTCAAGGCGACATAAAGAGGTCATTATTGTGCCAGAAAATTCAGAGCTATTGGTGCCTAATATGTATCTACCTACTTGATAACTTGTACATACACCAAGACTTACAACTTAAGCTACCAAAATCCAGAATGGTAAAAAAAAAACTAGTAGATACCTGCAAGGTTTCCGGTAGATTTTCACATGCCGTTGGTTTCAGAGCTACAGCCGAGGCATGGCCGAAGGAGACGCAGCAGGAATCATCGTCTTCACGCTCTGGTACATCGGCATCATAGTCAACTATGCTATGTAAGCTCCAAACACATTTTACATATGTAATAAAGGTAAAACTTGAAGAACTTAAAAGAAAAGAGAGGCCTTTTCCTGGTAGTGGGATTTATCTGTCTGAATATTATACCTAAGTGCAATAGGCAGTCGCGAGTCCAGACCTCAGAAAAAGTTATGAGCATGGCTATTTAATTCGGCCAAGCGCGAGAAAGCGCGAACCATATCGTGGTAAGCAATCGTGTTGAGAGGTGATAGTTAATTTAAATTGGATCCAGCGTCTTTGACAGCCTCTGCATTCAATCGGCGCTTGAATTTAAGTGTTGACATTTGTATTGATTTCTTTTTATGAATTTAAGTAATGCCCATGAAAGGAAATCCGCGCCTAACAATAGAGATATAACTTACAGTATTTTATAATATGGATAGGTACATGATAGACTCGTACGCGTGGATTATGTTCTTTTTTTATGGAAATCTGTGGCATAACGTTTGATCATATCAATAAAAGTCAATAAAGCAATTTTCCATTAACTAATTGATTAGTTGACTTTTATTGATATGATGATGATTTTTATTTTTTATGTATAATGTACTCCACATAGGTAGATAAATAAGTAAGAGATGATAGAGTTCAACTTTTGATAGGCGCTTTCGAGATCGATTTACACCTGTTGAATTTTGTGTACCCACAAGTAAAAGTAACTTTGATCTTTTTTCTTTTATGTTATTTATGATAAGTATTTTGTAATCTATAGGTAACTAACAATATGTACTTAGTAATGGTAATAAGGATTACTCCGTCATCTACATTCAGCGACTTACCTACGACAATCAACCTTAACCTAAATTGAACGAGCTATAAATCTTCTGACACCAGGGCTAGCTACCATCCATTAGTTTCACTTCACTGGTGAACGCTGCCAAGCTATTCATATTTCTAAGTCTAATAAAATAAAGAACTGATAAAGATTTATATCTATATCCTCGTGTCATGAATAACTGTATGTATAAATACCTACCCTCAGTCAGCACCAAGCGATAGCGCCTGTAATAAATACGTGATGTGCTAGGATTGTCTATTGCTAACATGGTTACGAGCTTTTAGGGTCCAGAATAAAATCTAGTAGAAACCTAACGCGTGTTACTAGTTGAGGGTTCTTCAACTCTTCACCACCAAGTAGCGCTCGTAGCATAGTTTGACTAGGTGTTGTCAGCGATCACCGAAATTAAGCAACGTTCCGCACGGTCAGTATTTGGATGGGTGACCGCGGGTGGCGTTTTCCAACTGAGCGCTGCCGTGGCTCGGATGACACGTTAAATTGTAGACCCCGGTTGTTATAACCATTTAGCCATGTCAGAGGCCTTCAGGCGGCCTGAAAACTCTGACACCAGGGTGACATGTTACATTACATGATTGGAGGCGCCAGTTTTAATCGTTTTGCATTCAGGCGTTTTAGGCGTGCCTACCCGGACTAGCCACGCAGTCTTAGCTACCACAATGATCAAAAAAGGAGAATATAGACATTGAAATGAAAGGAGTTGGCAAGTCGTATCTAAATCGTTCCTATAGAGATCTGCTCGTGCCCTAGCAAATCGATATAGGTCCTCTTTTAGGTTTAGAATATCTCGACCGACGGAATTACTCCTCTGATTACCTACTCTGTTTCTCTTTCAGGCCCATATCGTAAAATATCGATTATCCAAACACGCGTGTACCGTTTACCCTTCTATTTATAGCAGACTCTTAAAGTATGGATTATGACCCGCTCCGTAAACATTGAATTATAATAGGTGTACGTTTATTTTAGGGAACACTTTGCTAGTTAGGTAGGTACTGATGAAATAAAGAGGACCTTTCGTTATAAATTAACTAGCTGACCCGGCGAACTTCGTTTCACCTACGCCTATTCAGGAACTTTCTTTGGCTCATGCACAACAACTTTGCGAAAGATCATCACTTGATCAAATGCATAGTTTACGATTCTATAAAGGACATACAGAAAAACATTCATTTTTAGGGTTCCGTACCTAAAGGGTAAAAACGGGACCCTATTACTAAGGCTCCGCCGTCCGTCCGTCTGTCTGTCTGTCACCAGGGAGTATCTCATGAACCGTAATAGTAATTTCAACTGTCTAGCTGTTGAAATTTTCACAACTAATAATTACATAATATAATATATTATATATATAATAATATTTCGTAGCTTGCAGCTAACTTTGCATCCGCCGACTTGTATGATTCGGCCTATACTTTATTAGCGATTCGTTTTCATGAACTCACAAAGAGCGAAGTTATATTTGAACCGCGTCACGTAGAAAAACATCTCAACCTTTAGCATATCTTTGTGTTACAAAATTGAAAACCTGTAAACAGAACTGCCGGAACTGCTCACGGGCTGAAGATGGAAAAACTATAAATACGAATGGTTTCTGTTGATCATAAATTATGTCCGTGACGCGTGTCGGCTGTCGGCTAGAATAATGGGTTGTCGAGGATTCGTTACGGTGTGCCGACGTTGGCTGACTTTTCTGATACTTTTCGTCTTTTACATATGCTAATTGAAGAAGAAATAGACCAGTAAATAAGTTAGTGATATTTGTATGATGTATACAGGGTGACTGGTAATATACAGTCAATTAGCATCCTTTTAGAGGCTTATTCTGTACTTACATCAAAACTAACAACTTTTGTTCTGCGTCTTTTGTCAAAACTAAAAAAACAGCTGTTCCGTACAGCACTGTTTGAGGGTGAAGGATATTTTTCTATGGAACAGCAATTTTTTTGGGCTTTGGTAAAAATCATTGAATAAAAGTTGTTGGTTTTGATGTACAAAATAAGCCCTCAAAAGGGTGCTAATTGATTACCATTAAACCTGTATAAATGGGAAACAAGCGCTGATTCAGCCGTCAAAACGGGTTATGGGCTCGACCACCTAACATTGGACAATTGCGTAGTTCGACTAGATGTTCGTTATCGATCATTGAATTTAAGCAACGTTCAGCACGCTCAGTCTTCGGATGGGTAACCGTAGGTGGCGTTTACAACGCAGTGGCTGATGCCATGTTTAATTGTATGGGGCATGTGCCCCGGTAGTTTTAACCGTTTAGTCATATCAGAGGCCTTCAGGCGGCTTTAAAACTCTGACATCAAGGCTAGCCACTCGCTCTATACTTACGAACATATTGGACCAAGAACGATCCGAACCATATCACAGTAAAGCTAAACTTCTTTTTCTGGCGTTATGACCGAATACACTGAATCTGCTCTTGAATTTAAGCATCGACTTTAAAAAAAATAACGCTGCGCATAAAAAGTGGATTCATATCGACCATATCGTCGTGCGATGAACGAACGGGCTCAGACCAAATAAAAAAAAAAGACAGAATGTTGTGAACAAACAAGTGAGGCCGACTAAAACTACGCCTCGCCGTGTACAGACAATAACACACACATCAACGTACAGGGAAACTACGCCTTGGCTTGTCAGTCGAACTATGGCGGCGCAACAGCGACAAACTCACACATTATAAAAACCCGGCTTCACGTAACTGTTCAACGACGTTCTCTCTTGATTTTTTTATTTGCTCTGAGCGTACGGGCTCAGATAGATCCGATAAAACTAGAATTTTTTATGCAACATACGGTCACATTTCTAAGTCAAAGTCAAATTATTGATTTGCATGATAGTAGGTACAAAAGATCTTAAAAATATACAAAAATACATATCCATCCACTACCAACCATAATGAGGCGTGCAATAAAAAACTCTGTATAATATGTTCCGACCTTTTTAATAAACCGCTGCTAAATATAGGCCTACCCACAAAGGGAAGGAAGGAACCCAGATGGAACACATTCATACTTCACCACATAGTAAAGCTAACGGAAAATAAATCTTAGTCCCAAGACCTTGAATCTGAAGCTCTTAACTTCCGAGTCATAGAGCTAAAGCGCTAATAAATCACTTCAACCGCTCCGCTGAAGTAAACACTCCGTAAATCAAGAGTATTTCTACCTTCTACTCATTAGACAAGCATCTAAGGCTGATCGTAGACGTGCGTGTCGTTACAGCCACAAATGCCGACGCTAGAGAAGAACAGCCGTTTCTGGCCAGTATCGTGTGCGGTGCATTGATAAAATAACGCTCCATACTCATAGTTTCCACTAAGATAAGTACCTTTGTCGAAGAGTGCCATGGATCGTAGACAGTAGTGGCGGGTTTATGCTTTTGTCACCAGTTAGACCATTGAAATTTGGCTGCACATACCAACATCTGAAACTCTAATACAAGATTACGCAAAATTGCTCTGAATTTTACCAGCCACTAAAATCTGACGCTCTAGACTTAAGTTTACTCAGCGTATTGGTAAATCCACTACTGATCGCAAAACCAGCATAAAATAATTTGCTCAGCTGAATTTAAAATCCGGAATGCCTTTGCATTCGATGTAGGGGTGTGCACTTTCAACTGGGCCAGTATATCGTTGGTCGTCATCCTTCCCACTATCTTACTTCTTACTAATATTATAAATCCGAAAAGTTTGTTGGTTTGATTCTCTTTCACGCACCAACGGAGCAATGTATTGACTTGATTTTTGGCATGGATATAGTTCAAAGGCCGGAAAGTGACATAGGCTACTTTCTATCCCGAAAAAGTAAGAAGTTCCTGTGGGATAACACGAAAATCAAAATACCACGCGGGCGGAGCTGCGGGCAAAAGCTAGTAATATATAATTATAAACGCGAAAGTTCGTATGTATAGATGTTTGTTCCTCTTTCACGCAAAAACTATTGAACGCATTGAGGTGAAACTTTGCAATAGTAATATATACAAAACGAAGTTCGCCGGGTCAGCTAGTAAGAAATAAAATATCGGTAAAACGTCGGTAGCCGTTAAATCGTGTTGGATATCTATAGGGGAGGCCAATGTCCAGCAGTAGATGTCCTGCGACTTTGATGGTGGCGTTTTTTGGCTGTAGCAGCACGCTGGTTTGCGATGACACTGAGCATCTAGTTACCTAGGTACTCTTCTTCCGGCCGCAGAATGTTCAAAGAATTTCATTTCCGCCGCGAGGGGGCTCTCGAAACGAGTTTCTGCCCTCGGGTTCAGGGCTGCCGCTCATTCAGCCAGATCTAGGTCACCCTAACGCTGGTTACGCAAGACTAGGGGTGGGTGCCACCCCTACTGGTAGGCACCGGAGATATATTATGCAGATGTGTCATTAGCTTTAAACTAAAAAAAATTAAAACCGTAAAATTTTAGGAAATACAGCTAAAAATTAATATGTATTGAGTCATGATGCCACATGAAACAATTTTAACCTTTCGTTTTTTGGGTCTGGAGCTTAAAACATTTTACCCTTAAACCGTGAATCCTATCCTTTCCGAGAGATTCTTGAACATTACAGCATTTACTATCTATACTTACCTGTCTGTAGTTTTCTATATTTTTATGCAAGAGAAGCAGGAAGTGCAGATAGTTTTTGACCATATTGTTCTTGTTCTCGCAACGCGTGCAATGAATGTAACCTTTGACGCGGTGATACGAAATGGCTGACAAGCTCGATCTTTAAGCAGCTTTTGACCAAATTATTCTTGTCTTCACATCGCGTGGAATGTATTCTAGAGCCACCTCTACAGACAGTAGCTCTCTGAAGTTGATCTTTTCACGCGGCGTTATGATACGCCTGACAAGTTTTATATTTAGGGAGCTTTTGACCAAACTGTTCTTGTTTTCGCAACACGCGCAATGAATATAGTCACCTCTACAGTAATTTGCTCTCTGAATGTAACCTTTTCCGCGGCGTTATGAAACGGCTGACAGGCTCGATATTTAAGCAGCTTTTGACTAAATTGTTCTTATTCTCGCAACGCATGCAATTAATGTAGAGTCGTTTCTACAGTCATGTTCCTTAAACGTGATCTTATCACGCGGCTTTTTGAAACTGCTGACAAGCTCGATACCTATTTAAGTAGCTTTTTACTAGCTTTAGTTATTATTTTCAGCTTTTGACCAAATCGTTCTGGTTCTCGCATCCCGCACGATTGTGATGGAGTCGCTTCTACAGCAATTTTTTCTCTGAAGGTGACCTTTTCACGAAGCGTTATGAAACTGCTGACAAGCTCGATATTTAGGTACTTCCGAACGGAAATGCGCAGCTGTTCGCCTCCATGTGCGATTATTTGGGTGATATTGATGAGGGGCTTTGCTGACTTTGATAGGTTACGAGTTAGGCAGAGAAGTGTATGGATCATCATAAGATACGATATTAGTACTTTGGGGGTTTTGCATCTAGATCTGAAAAAGAAGACACCTGCTTCAGCGATCATCTGTGTTACAAAGGTCATTGTGCTGCTGCTACAAATTCTCTGATAAAGGATCAAAATGAAACATACATATAGCGTAATTATATTGTTTCTTGATAAAGCTCGTTTTCAAAGTCGCGTTGGACCCTGGAAAGTAGCACACTTTTGCACGTTATTTAATTCTCTAACCGATAACTGCAGTGCTGTTCTACCTAGAGTTTTGACTACCTGTTTTAGCTATAAGGGGCGCTTTACTTCAGGCGAGTGTGCTCGTGTCTCTACTGCTAATGCAGGAAAAAAGGATGAAGAATTGTTTCATTACATTGTCGCCTCTTTGAAAATGTTTCCATTTTTATTTCATTGAGTTTAGAACCCTAAACTCTCAAAGCTTGGAATGATCAAAAGAGCTCTATCCAATCCCAAGACGCACTATAGCCATTGAAAATAAAAACTTTGGTGCCCACCCATCGAAATCACCTCATAGTGTTCCTACTGCTAATAAACTAGATAAGTATAGTTAAAAACTTGCTAGGCCATCCCCTCAAAAAATCTAGCTATTTATGGCAATGGACATTACTTCACTCCCGTTAGGTAAACTTTCTTACATCGTCATCCAAATGACTCTAATAAAATATGAAAATATGAATGCCACTATACTTTATAGCCTTCTTAACATTTGGCCGACATTTGCATGGAGCTGGTATTTTGGCAAATGTCTTGTAAACCCCAAAACGATAATCAACCCCGAGATAAAACGCTGTCTAGAAAAATGTTAACGAAATTATGAGTTTTCTTTAAAGCTTCTTAGTGCCTATTACTATGTATGCAAGAAAATTTTCACATATAGGCATTCTAACATCATTAGCTATATGGCGTCCACTGCTAGATATAGGCTTCTCCTAGGTACATATCTATAATAAAAGTGATTGGAAGCAGCTTGCAACTAACGTGTCTGCGTTCACATTGTCTGTAGCACTCTTTCAGGAACTGGACTGTATCCTTAGACATAAAGTTATCTCTCTCTCTCTCTCTTCTGTACGTTTTCCGTCTCATCTCTCATACTCAAAATCGTTTTTTTCGTTCAAAATCATATATCTATGCTTGTCTTATCTTCCGTTTCATGCATTTCTTCTGGTAGAAATCTCAACAAAGTATTTTAGTAAGCTCCTAAGTACTAGTATAGTTATACCACGATGCTTCAGTTAACATTTGTACTAGCGTACTGTATGTTTATATACGGATAAAAACAAGCCTTGCAAGGGGTAACACCCGCATGAACTTGGCCTTGAGTACAGCTAGTACTGCCACGAGAATATAGCTCTTTTTGCATGCTACCTTGCTCTATAAATAACTGTCTGTAACCTACGCCAATAATGATTATATTACGTTACCAATGAGGTTGATAAAATCGTGTCTACATACATCGGCCATGTCCTTCATCTTATTATGGAGTTTTCGAATACTAGTTTGTTTTGTTACGAAAGTTATGAATGAGGTAATCGAGTAATTTTCCTGATACGTTATTTCTGATATGGGCTTTTGGTGGACTGTTTTGTTTTTATCGTTATTTGTACGACTTACTACAGAGCTTCATTGATTTCTTTGTATTCATGTTGAGTTGTTAATCCTATGTTATTTTTGTGCTGCGAGAATGTCATGTCATAATGCTTCTTGTCATGTATTTTAACCGTCCGTAGTGTAGGTAGTGACGACTGCGTGGGTGTAGTCATTCATCATTATTTTGGAGTACTCTGGCTGTCGGTTTAAGCTTCTGTTTGCTCCGTAACTAACTAAAAATATACAGGGTTATTTGTAATCAATTATCTTTTTAGAGGCTAATTCTGTACTTACATCAAAACTACGAACTTTTGTTCTGCGACTTTTCAAAAACTCAAAAAGAAAATCAGCTGTTCCATACATTTTGTCGACAGTTTTGATTTGATGAAAGTCGTTGAACAAAAGTTGTTAGTTTTGATGTACAGAATACGCCTCTAAAAAGATGCTAATTGATTACCGATAACCCTGTATATTTCGGTATTTTATTTTAGTAGGTATTAAACACATTTCAAATTATCTACATACTCATCCAAATTAACGAAGTGAATGTACCTAATCCACGCCGAAAAAACAAGACTTTGGATGCCAGAATATATGCAATTTTTTCTCAAATTTGTGTTAAGTTTGTCTATACTTATTTAGTGTACTAAAATAGAATACCTTACATAAATGACATCTTCTCAACCTGATTAAATACCGAAATAGCATAAAGTAAAAACGCCACGAACTACGTGCGATGCCTGAAGTCCGCAAGGCTTTGAAGGTTTCAGCGAGATGGTCTAGGTAAATAGACTAAGTAGGTAGGATATAGTCGTTTGCCCTAACGCGGTTATGCAACCAGCCGCCTCCGCGGGCCTCGGTCGATACGGAGTGACCTAAATACAGAACGTAGCTTTAGATAGGTACATACTTCAGGCATATAAGTGAAACGACAAACTTTCTGCGCATATTCATCTCCTTTCATCCCATAGCGTTTGTCAGCGATCACGAGTTAAGCAACAAAGTTAAGCAACATTGGCATGGTTAGTCTTCGGATGGGTGACCTCGGGTGGTACTTACGACAGCGCTACGGTGGCTCAGATGACATGTTAAATTGTGGATCCCAGTTATGCTAAGTCAGAGGCTTCCAAGTGGCTTAAAACTTTGACAATAGGGCTTGCCACCCGGTCTTTATGAACTTTTAAAACTTCCTAGTGAGTTTCTTGCAGGTTAAAGTTGTTGCTTTCCTGTAGAAGTCTCGCGCATTTAGTTTTGTTTATTGACCGACGAAACGGAGGGGGTAGTTAATTCGACGCCTATATTTTTTTTAATGTTTAACCACGCATAATTTTTTACATGGTTGTCCGATTTCGATTATTCTTTTTTTGTTGGAAAAATATACTTTTTAAATTGGTCTCATTTAATTTTTATTGAAATCGGCTGAATTTTTGATAAATCAACAATAGTGTGAAAAATGTTACGTCGACCCGTTCGAAATATTCGGGAATTCTGTGCACGGTTCATGCCATTTTTTTGCAAAAAAAAAAAAGTAATTATATTCTTTAGTTCCACTATGATTATGTAAATGTCGTAGGATTTTAATCAGTATTTCCACTTAGATTTTTTTATGCCCTGAATTTTAGGGATTTGCGTCCGTAAAAATCGCTACATAAAAATCTCTGCAGTCTGCCACATACAACACAACTGTGCATAATCTTATGAGTTTCGTGGAAATCAAGGTTCAGAAATCGTAGAACTAAGAATTGATAAAATAGATTTCATATTATTATGTGTAATAACAAGATACACTTGACATAATCATTTAATTCCTACCAATCGTGGTGACATTGAAGCTGGCTCCGCCGGGCCAATGCACTAATGATCTGGCACCTTCAAACTGTGATTTAAGGAGTGTTAGAATTGGGCAGCTGCCATCTTCATAGACTAGAGTCTAGTGACTAGACGGTACCTGAGAAGTCGTTAGCAGAAAATACATGAAGCCAAGTTCCGTAATACCCGTAGGTGTTAACTAGCTGTGTCCTTTAGTTTTGCCTGTATTTAAAATTCATCATATCATATCATATCATCATATCATTGTGTCTATGCTCTTGATATTATTATGAAACACACTTTCCCATTTCAAATATTGGTTGCTATCCAGAACACAAAACGATGCCCTTGGCTGTAATATACGGCTATAAATCGTGTACGTCAATATCGCATACGAGCTTCGAGACAATCAATATCAATGTTTCCGGAAAACCTGGTTGTATCGCGTGTTGATAAGCCATGAAAGACACAGGCCTTGACTTTGTGCAGTTACGATGAAAGGCTGTAGTGGCACTTGCCTAGATTACGTAGGTGTTGGACGTTAGTTACTATCTTTATATATCGACTTATCATAAACATCAATCGCTATTTTATTTCAGCTCTTAGGTAGAAATCCGTGTTTTGATATATGTTGTGAAGCAGCAGCAGAGTGGAGGAGAACGCACAGTAGCACGTGGCGAGTGCAGATCAAAGATACACAACTTGTGGTGATATGAAAAACCTTTTATTCAATAGAAAGGTAATCTCATATATACGAGTATAATATTCAATCTCTTTAAATCACACAATAAATGGGATGTAATTAATTCACACAATAATCTAGTAATATTTTAGTTGTCGATCCAACAGGGCAAGAGACGTAAAAGGGAAGAGAGAGTGTTGCCATGTACAACATCTCAAAATTTGATGAGAATACTTTATTATAATTTAGTGTCACATACATGTGCCCATATTCAACACTTCCCCTTATTCTCATCAGATTTTATAACCTGAACAATAACTAATTGCATCTGAAATGACTGTTACACTATGCTCAACATTTCCAGAAACTTATCAATTAACATTTCCAAAAATGATTCTACACAATGCTATGCATTTCAGAAACCAAGTGACTCTACAGTTACTTTAATTGACTTTACATAACATTTAATAACATTGACATGAACATTTAATCTTTATGTCTACACAACACAAAAAAAATAGTTACACAATACACATGCTATAACTAAACGGTTGTTCATATCAAATATTAAAAAACACTTATCCTATACAGGCATCAATAATTACATTATATACAAACAAACATAACATAGCATCATATTCCAACATTTTAAGCACATACTTGCATTTTAATTAAATTCAATTCTTTAACAAAATGATGATGCTTTACAGAGCCTAGTGGTTTTGTTAGTATATCGGCTGGCATCTTATCAGTTGATAGGTACTTAACAGCAATAACATTATTCTGTATAAGATCTTTTACATAATGATATCGAATGTCGATATGCTTAGTACGTTTATGTGAATATTGTTTTGCCAATAACAATTTTTGAGCACTTTGATTATCATTGTATATCTCCATAAGTAAAGGTTCGAAAGACATTTCGCTCAAGAAATTCTTAATAAAACACAATTCTTTGGAGACTGACGAAATACTTAAATATTCACTTTCAGTACTACTTAAAGCTACACAACTTTGCTTTTTAGATTCCCAGCTCACAACATTTGAACCTAATTTCACTATGTAACCTGTGTATGATTTCCTATCAACACTATTTCCCCAGTCAGCATCAGCATAAGCGTTTATATTCAAATTGTCACTCTTATAAAAACAAAGGCCATATTCCATAGTACCAGCTAAATATCTTAACACACGTTTAGCTGCTATCCAGTGACTTTTATCAAAATTACATAAATATTGACTCAGCTGACTGACGCTATAAGTTATATCTGGACGTGTGCATACAGATAGGTAATTAAGACAGCCAACCAATTGCCTGTATTGATAAATACAATCATCTAAAGTCTCCGTGTCTGAAGTTACATTAAGTTTTGAATTTGAAATCATAGGTGTGGAAACATACTTACAATCTAACATATTAAATCTTATAAGTAATCGTTTTAAGTATTCATATTGGTCTAAAATTAAAACATTCTTATTTCTAGTTACACGCATGCCCAAACAACTAATTAGTGAACCGAGGTGCTTAACATCAAAGTGTTTTTCTAGTAAATTAAACAGTTCTTTGGTAGTAGTAGTTGTAAACACATAGAAATCGTCTACGTACAAAGCTATGATGGTGAAATCCCTTTCATTCTTCTTCATGTACACACAGGGTTCACACTTACTCTGTACATATCCATTTTTACTAAGTACCTCTTGCACTTTCAAATTCCACATGCGACTAGCCTGTTTCAGACCATATATACTCTTTAATAACATACACACCTTAGTCTCTTCAGTCACAAATCCTGGCGGTTGCTCCATATATATAATTTCATTTAGGTCAGAATTTAAGAAAGCCGTAGTGATATCAATATGTTCTATAGACATATTATACTGAACTGCCAGTGTAAATAAAATTCGCAAAGTTGAATGACGTACGACAGGCGAAAACGTATCTGAATAATCAACACCCTCCAGTTGACTAAAGCCGCGAGCAACTAAGCGAGCTTTAAATTTATCAAAATTGCCTGACACATCATGCTTTGCTTTGTAAATCCACTTGCATTTCACTACATTTTTATCTGTGGGTCGATCCACTAATTTCCAAACTCCATTTTGTACTAATGAGTTATACTCTACCTGCATGGCTTTTTGCCATTCTCTAGAGTTTGTAGATGCAATAGCCTCCTCGTAAGACTGAGGCTCATCGAGTATAGAATCGGCGAACATACTTAATTCAAAATCTCCATACCTTAGTGGTGGTTTACCACGGTTACTGCGAATGGGCCGGTCGCCGACAGTGACAGAAGCCTCTGTTCCACTAGTCGCGCCTTCCCCTCGAACTGCTGTCTCTCCACCGGACGCCGGCTGCTTCTCCAGCTCCTCGGAAAGCTCCAGCTCAGCTGAGGTCTGCTCACCCTCACTGTGTCTCTCGCAGTCATCGTCGCCTGATTCTGCATCTGTGAATTCATACGAAAATTCATAAGTATGATTCTTATAACTATTATCTAAAGATTCGTTTATATCATGACTAGATTTATCAGCATTTGAATGCTTAGAATTCATAGTTTCATTGTCAGAATTCAATTCATTATTATACTGAACAATAGGAATTACCAATTCACTATTAAAATAAATGTCAGTTCCACTAATGTCATTACATTTAAAATCCCTATAAAACTTGTCTTCTAGAAAATTCACATTTCTAGACAAAAATACCTTCGTTGGATTTGATGGCTCTACAAGTCGGTATCCTTTAACATTTTCAGAATAACCAACAAAGATACACATTTTAGCTTTAGCGTTCAACTTACTTGTACGAGTAGGCTCCGGCAGCAGAGAATACGCTATGCAGCCAAACACACGAAGATGTCCGAGACAAACAATTTGTCGAGACCAAACTTCCTCCGGTAACTGTCCTGCTAACGCCGTACTGGGGCTACGATTCTTCAAATAGATAGCAGCCATTACTGCCTCTCCCCAAAAACGGTTGCAAAGACCAGATTGCCGCAGCATGCACCTTGTTTTCTCTAATAATAACCTATTAAGGCGTTCCGCGACGCCATTCTGCGGAGAACCATACGGTACCGTTAACTGGTGAACTATTCCTTCATCCTGAAGAAATCTCTTAAGACTGGCATTGCAGTACTCACCCCCATTGTCAGAACGCAAGCTTTTCACCTTCAAACCTGTCTGCTTTTCGACCATCGCCTTAAACATAAGGAAATAAGACATTACCTCTGATTTTCTCTTCATTAGATAACCAAACGTCTTCCTCGAGTAGTCATCCGTAAAGGTAAGTAAGTATCTTGCGCCACCCCAGCTTTCATCACTCACAGGACCAAAGACATCAGAATGTATTAGTTCTAGACACTGGCCGGCACGTCTCGCTTGGCCTTTCGGGTAAGCCTTGGCCACAGGCTTGCCTTCGAGGCACGCTATACAAGGTTGAAGTTTGTCATCAGTTACCTGAAATGAGACATTACGCGCCACACATTCTCTCAAAGAACTTAAACCTTTCATACTGATGTGTCCTAACCGTCGATGCCATACATCAACATTCTCACTATTTGATGAAGCTAACTTTGCAGTCTGTGATTCCTGCACTTTATGTAGGACAGCCAACGACTGCTCCTTTGCAAAAATACTTTCCATTCTGTATACACCTTTACACAATTTTGCAGACATAACAGGTTTGCCATAAACAGTGCACTTTTCATAAATAAAACAGCCATCACCACTAAAGACAACATTCATCCCTTGTTCACACAACCTACTTACGGACAGCAAATTTTCAGACAAACGAGGCACATACATCACATCTTTTAACACTTTCGAATAATTTTTAAAACTTACACGCATATCACCAACATCATTGCTTTGTAATTTAGTCATCTTATCAGCACAGTTAATCTCTGTATTACATGTTCTTATATTATACAAAACGCTCTTGTCTTTCATCATATGCGAGGTCGAGCCACTATCAATTATAAATTCAGCTTTTGAAGAGGATGTACTCGCAGCTAGATATGCCGAAGCAACCATGGTTTGCTCTTTATTATCTTCTTTTTTGTGTTGTAAATCTCTCTTTTTCTTGAAACACTGAGCCATTACGTGTCCCGCCTTTTTACAATAATAGCATGTTTTTCTTCTTGTAATTCTTTTAGATATGAATGCAGACGAGCTTCCGTTTCCTTCGTTGACTTGTTTTCTTCTGTATTCTTCCTGTAGAAGTCGAGCTCTCACTAGCTCTGAAGTAAGCTCCTTGGTGATTGATGCGGTTTCCAGAGTAGACACTAAAGTATCAAATTCAGCTGGCAGACCACTCAACATTATTTCTGAGATTTCCGGGTCTTCAATATTCTTGCCAATTTCAGCTAATTGCTGTACAATCGTGAATATACTATCTATATATGCAGTCATATTAGCTGATTGTACATACTCAACTCTGTGTAATTGCCTTAGTAGACTAACTCTCCTGAATAGTCCCTTGTCTTCATATATGGAGGCCAGCTTTTCCCAAGCTGCCTTTGCTGTAGTAATTCCGTACAGTAGTTGATAAAGTGTCGGTTTAATGCTTAGCGAGATTCGAGCTAAAGCTCTTTCCGATCTGATCACGTCAGAATCATCTGATATTGCACTCCAAAGACCTTCCAATATCAAAATATTTCGCATTGAGAACTTCCATGACGTGAAGTTTGCGATTCCATCAAGCTTTTCAATTCGCAGGCCACTTTCGTTAGTTTGATTCGAGTGACATACGCCACCAGGTAGCATCACTGGTTCAGCCATCTTTGAGGTTATGACAGCGAACGCAATAAGAATCACAACTCGTGGTAAGATATTTGTTATTTCTTTGATCTTAATCTGCACTTTTATTCCTGGGCACATCACCTGTTTTGATATATGTTGTGAAGCAGCAGCAGAGTGGAGGAGAACGCACAGTAGCACGTGGCGAGTGCAGATCAAAGATACACAACTTGTGGTGATATGAAAAACCTTTTATTCAATAGAAAGGTAATCTCATATATACGAGTATAATATTCAATCTCTTTAAATCACACAATAAATGGGATGTAATTAATTCACACAATAATCTAGTAATATTTTAGTTGTCGATCCAACAGGGCAAGAGACGTAAAAGGGAAGAGAGAGTGTTGCCATGTACAACATCTCAAAATTTGATGAGAATACTTTATTATAATTTAGTGTCACATACATGTGCCCATATTCAACAATCCGTACCTCATAAAATTGATTTGTAAATTATCACCAGTTTGTACTGTACAGTGTACACGTCATACTTATATACCTTTCTACATGCAACACGACATTATTCTTTTGCAGAATTGGTTAAATACAGGGCAGATTTTTATCATCATCATTATCTGTTTATTGCTCACGTTTAGTAGTCGCTTGGACGCTCTTTGGTTTGATTGTCTCCTTGGTGCACTTTGGGTTGATATCGAAGACCTCATTCTTGATCTGGGTTATCTCATCTGCAATGATTCGAATTTATTTTTGTGGTTTACGGCAGTTGTGATAGAATGTCGGAACGGTTTGATGTACGCTAGATGATTAGATCTTTCCATCGCCAGAGATTGAAATGAGTCCTAATATTCGAGTGCAATCAACATTCTCTGATATAGTTGGCTCATCTCCAGGCGCGCCGCCCGCCGTCGGGTTGGCTCTGACGCGCTGCCAATGTTTACGATTACTGCTCATTGGCACGGCTACCTCAGATTCTGAAGAATATCGCAGACTGCTTATTGTATTTGTGATATTTTACCGGTGAAAAGTTTGAAGAAGCTTGGCAGCGTGTGGGGCAATTTTTCTAGAGAAGGTTTGGACTTTGAATGTAATTGAGAAAGAATGTCCATATTGTGCATTTTTCAGATGCTTCCTGCTGAAGCCTCCCTCAGATTCTCAAGAATATCGCAGACTGCTTATTGTAGCTGTCATATTATACCGGTTAAGTTTGTGAGATCTCCGTGTTGAGGCAATTTTTCTTAAGAAAGTTAGGAGTTTGAAAGAAATGTAGAAGGAATGTTCAATTTTTTATAGACTGCTCCCTGCTGAAATAAGATGTTTGCACATCAGCAAGTTTCGTCAGCAGCATTATTCGCGTGCTGGCACCAAACTTACCTAAATACTAAATAGTTACAGACCTTACAGAGCTTGTATTGATATAGCTAAAAAATATGTGCTTCAATTCTTACACCCGAAGATATAAAGCTAGACTAGACGAAATCCACGCGCTTTTCAATTGCACAGTTTCAATTAAGAACATTAAACGATTTAGATGCATCCAATAGTCGTCCGATAAATCGACTAAAACATTCGATTAGACGTGAATCGTATATTTCTCGATTTCCACCGTCTAGCTGGCATAAACATCAGTTCGTATCCGCTCGATTGGGTGAGATGCGATAATCGATTTTATGTAATTCAACTGTTTACTTACTCGATACCGAGACGTAGGAAATATTCATCAACTGTGTTGAATGGTTCTGTTTACATTATCGTCTTGGAATGTGTTAATTTTAAGACTCGTTATTCTAAATCTATGTTATTTACCTACATCGCGTAGAATTCATTTAGAACTGTTTTTATCGCCCGTATAAAATGCAATTACATGCACCGTCTGAATACCTTCACGGAGCGCTGGTTTTAGTTAAAAAGAGTGGTAAACTAGCGATTAGTTCTATCTTGGTAATGCTTAGCATAAATCGTCATGAAATTATAAAAGAGGAAAAGAGACAGACGACACATTCGTGGTGGAGAATCTTCGAGAGAGAGTGAAATAGAGACCGGCTGACAAATTCATGCTTATACGTATACGCCATAACCTCGAGAAAATAATAATCCACAGTCGCAAGGTCGGGTTTTTACGATAATCCTCTATTATGGTTGATGGGATGTTCACGGAGCTGTGAAGTGTTATAGCACCTAATTCGGACTTAACTCTATTGATTCTTTACGAGTTGCGATCGGGAAGCCACTGAACTGCGTAAAGTGGATTGAAAAGCAATTTGGGATGCCTTACGTGATAACAGTGAATTTTGTAGTCAGTGTTTAAGAATATTGCTAAGGCAATGTAGTAATTAAAAAACCTATTATTAATGCTATACGACGCTTCAAAACGTATAATACTTAGAAACAAATTCTCTCGTCTTATTCTTACCGTGTCGTGGTTCCAGTTGATCACTAATATAATTATTGTCTAGTGGTGTGATTAACAATAATTTGGCTTTAACAATGTACGAAACATTTTTTTCTAATAGGTTTTTAATACTGTACTTAGGTATATTTAAAATAGCATTTCTCAGTATTGATTTGTTGTAGCAAGTGTAGCAACCGACTTCAAACAATCGTGTCCTAGTGTAGTGCCTTGCGTGGAACCTAATTCCATCACATGTTTCGGAGCTACCTAGTTAAATAAGTACTGAACGTAATAACTTTTTTAAGAGGCTATTTCGCAACTATCCTCGTATAAAGTCTGCGTAAAAGATAAATAAACACGTAAATCAGTTCACGGATGATAGAGATATCGCGGCACATCAAAAACATACAGTTGAATTGAATATTTAATTGGAAGTTAATTGAAAACGCAAACTAATATTATGGGAACTATTTTGATAAAATTGACACTGATGTTATTTTTGCATGTCAAACAGGCAGAATATGGCGGTTGATTGTTATTAACTTACCATCTTGTATTACCCATATACCTACGCAATAAAGATAGATGACTATGACAATGAAAAAATCACATAGGTATTAGTTTTTCTTGATTACAGCTTAGAGACTATCTAGTATCGACCTTGCAGAAGCATTCTCGATGTTCCCTAGAACCCCGCTATTAAACCGCACAAACACATAGCTCCGCTGCCTCTGTTTATAACTGCCGATTTACGGGACGACATCGCTGCTGCCAAAACGCAAGATTATTCGTTTTATTGATGCGCTAGTTCGCGTTGTCTCACGATTTACTATCGATGTCAACACTACTTTCTTGATTTAAGTGTCTCTTGATTATATACATCAAAATGTTTCCAATCATTTGGGAGAGATAATGCCTTAGACATACCTCAGACACTTATGCATCTCAAACATATAACACACCTCTTTTTAACTGACTTCCAAAATATCTCTATGTTCTCTAATGGGCTCTATGTTCGTCTGTATGTATTTTTTTTTGTATGTTCATAGATATTTTCGCTAATTGTGAACGGAATTTAAAAAATCTTTTTTAGTTTGATAGGGTCGCTCCGGCTCATAATGATGAATTCGCAAAATGTTGAGTTCCCAAAATGTTGAATCCTTAAATGTTGAAGTGTTAAAATCCCATTTTTAATTTAAATGAAATCGCTTGAGCAGTTTTTGAAAAATCATCAATAATGTAAAAATTGTATACATCAATTCGAGCGAACTCTTCGAATTTTGTACACGATGGAAGTCGGTTTAGCCATTTTTTTTTCGAAAAATAATTATGCATCGAATATTAGAAGCATACCTACCTAGAGATACGCTTGCTGAAAATCGGTGTATTTGATGGATCACATTATCAGCATTTCAACAGTCTCTTCTCTAGATTCGAGACGCATTACAGAAAATATCATCTTTTTCCATACTATATTGTGCATCAGGATTATGAATTTTTGTAGGCTACACGTTATATTTTTATTTCTTCGTAGGTAATTTTATAAGTGGCGTAGCGTAAAATTTCCTAATGTTGTCTCGTCAAAATAGCTGGTCCGCCAGTAATGACGCCTCTGCTAATCACAAACACCTAATAATAAAAATGTTTTTTAAATCTTTGTTTTGAATAAATATTTAGTGTATTTCCGCTATCTTGTGATAGGCAAATAAGTTTAAGGGTAGGTATTTAAAAAACACTATTATTAATATTACAATAATTATATATAGATATTTTTTTGTATTATTTTGTAAAAAAATAGTTTTTTAAATGTATAATTATTGTATATTATTAAATGTATAATAATTATATATATATATATATATATAAATAATCTGTTAACAGCAAATAAATATTATAAAAATTCTTTAAAAATAATATGACAAAATATTGAAAACACATCACTAACAAATAACACCCTTATTCCCTGTTAGTTATTAAAATGTTTTTTTTTATAAATCTCGGCTGGTCCCAGCTAATGGACACCTACTTTCCGAATGTTTACGCCGCTGCCAGTATCCGCGGCGTGCTTTGCGTGCTGACAACCAGAGATTTACCATCGGCCTCGGTGTCATAATGCCCATTTCTATTTCAATCCTGTTTGATGGTAAACTGAACGCAACCGGGGTCACCTTGGTATTGGGAGAACTATAGTTCTTACGAAGAATAGGCATGATGACTGGGTAAAAAAAAATATTATTATAATTAGTCCGTAAGTTAGATTATCAAAAAATATTGGACATGTATTTTTTCTTTTGTTAATCAAACAGTAATTGACAAAGATAAACTTTGTCAAAGTTCTGGAGTGGGGGTCGTGACATCACTTTTCTGTCTAACATACATTTACATTACATTTGTGACGTCATCCATTTTTGTTTTGACAAAAGAAAAAATACGTGTAATACTTTTTGATAATGTATCTGACGGACTAATTATATTTTTTTGTCATCATGCCTGTCATATATTCCTATTGATCAAATTGTCTCTGTATTATTCTAAATGTCCCTGAAATTTTACCTCATTGCTGTTTTCATATTTATTTTGGCATTAGGTTTATGACAAATCGATTTGGCTGTTGATTTGCTTCTTTTGGCATTGGCCATTTCAGCTAACTATCAATATTAAATTCTGTATTAACTTAGATATATTATTATTTTTTATTAGTATATAAAGATTTGCGATGTTGTTGAGAGATTTGTATATCTCTGTCCTTTTTTGTTTTTCATCTTGCTACATATGTGGGTACCTATGGAAAATCGATATCCTAAGGTACCTAAATTCATTGTTTCGTGTATATACTAAGCTAGAATCATTATAGCATATTTACAAAATATTTACGCAATTCGATCTTAAATCCCGGTAACCAAACAACTCTTATGATCGTATATTTGTAAATATTTACGCAATTTCTGTGTACAAATTGGTATAGCGTTGGAAACTCACCCTAATTAGACTTCTAATGAAAAAATACTGTATCAGAACCAAATCATCATTGGATTCCGAAAAACATAATGGAGTCCTATTTATACACTACAAAGCACATGGCCCCTATGTAGATCTTAATTCTTTTGTTGGGAATTTGGCAACGACGCATATTAATTCTTATATTGAACGCATGGCACATATTTCACATTTATGTTTTTGATGAGATACCTATCATTACTTTTTGTTCAGAAATAAATATTAGCATAAATCATCACAAATGCATGGTTAATCTATCGAAAATCTTGTTACCGCGATCTAGACATAGCGCCTCGCAACACTAACGCCATCTAGTGGAGTATTGGTTACCTAAATCAATACGTCAATAGTACTACTAGTTATCAATAATTTTTAGTTTTTAGATATTTTCCTTTGTATACGGCTGATACCTTGGTGCCAAATATCAAGTTTCTAGGTCATCTGGAAGTGGGTTAGGTTTTTGATCTATAAGTGAGTGAGTGAGTGAATCAGTCAATGAAACCCCGATTTTCAAACCCTAATTATATCAGTAATCGTTTGAGAAAAGTTTATAAAATTTTGAATTGTTGATGAGCTAAGGGATTTTAATTAATACGCCAAATTTCATGTAT
Source organism: Hypomecis punctinalis (assembly GCA_949316475.1). Taxonomy (NCBI): domain Eukaryota; kingdom Metazoa; phylum Arthropoda; class Insecta; order Lepidoptera; family Geometridae; genus Hypomecis; species Hypomecis punctinalis. Next base: position 4,376,956 of record OX438798.1, read on the forward strand.
GTAGGTTAATTAGTTTTCGAGTTGTGATGAGGTTAAAAGTAGCTCCAAATGGTTCGTGTAATATTACACACGGCCGCTACGTCGCCAGTTTTTCTATGAACACATGGCTGGACGTGCTTTTGCGCGTCTAGAATGCCGAATCTTTTTAATTGACTGATGACGTAGTAGAAAAAACCGTGAGAGCCGTGGTGGTCAAGAGGTAGTGACACCCGCCTTACAATCGTGAGGTCGTGGGTTCGAATCCCCGGTCCCGTACCAATGAGTTCTTTGGAATTTATGTACGGAATTTCACACCACAGGCTTTTCGGTGAAGGAAAACATCGTGAGGCAACCTGCATACGTCCGTAGAAGAAATTTGATGGAGTATGTGAATCCACCAACCCGCACTGGGCCCGCGTGGTGGATATGGCCCAATCACCCTTCGTGGGTAGGCCTACGTCCTGCAGTGGACTACTAAAAAGGCTGGTACAGTAGTAGAAAAAACGCTTTGAAATAATATATCTACTTATAATACTAGAGTATTCATTGAAGCATAACACATTTTTTACTCCCAAATAAGTAAGCCAAATTCTAAAAGTCGAGTTAAATTTGACTCAGACCGCAAGAATGTCGGCTATCAAGCGAACGGAAGGTTCCATTACGAACATGACTAATCTGAATGAAGACAGATTGCAAATGCACTGGTTTATTACTTCCATCCTACACGATTGGGATAGATCGTTGTTTTAGACAATCAAGAGATGCAATAATTAACAATGCATTGAACCAAGCTATTTATGTTATTCGATTCTACATAGCCGTATAGAATAGGCCAAATAGCGATCTTTTAGAGAACTTATAACTAATTAAAATTAAAATAATGCGCAGCTTTATTTTAATTTAATTATTTTTTATTCAATTTAAATTATTAACAAAGATAATGAGAAAAAATGGTACATATCGAAAAGACACAAATCTTCCAAAATGAATTGACACTAAAGGCCAAAGGAAAACTACCGATATGTTTTAAATTAGGTCGAAAATTGGAGTTAATAATTATGTTATTATTATCATACGGATTAATTAATTTCATTTCATCAAGTTTCAAGCAAAAACAAGATGAATGTAGAGGAATCGAAATCGAATAAGAAAGAAGATTCCTAATAAGAACATTGTGTAAGCTAAAACCGAAAACTGTTGACACTAAAAGATTTCTATGAGACTGCAAAGCTTTCTACTGACCAAACATAATTTATTCTCAATAGGTACAATTTGTGCCATTGATCGAATTGCTGACTTAAGAAGAAGACCTGAATATTAATCCGCAGAATAAGGACGACCTCATAACGAGGTGTAAGTTCAAGTCCCGGCTTCTTGACCAGACGGAGACAGGTCGAGTGACCTCGGCGGAAGCCCGCCAAGTGCTGAGTCACGCCGGACGCCGGACGCCGTCGAATTGGGAAGCCGATCTAATCCGTCGCGAATCTCGAGGGGACACAATGCAATAAAAAGGTTGACTGCTTTTTGAAGGACGAGCTTTTTTATTGGAATTGATTTTTATTCATGTTGCTTTTTGTGATGTTGACTCTGAAAATGATATTCTGAAACGTCTAATTAAAGTACTGTACTGTACTGTATCAGCCTTTTAATAGTCCACTGCAGGACGTAGGCCTACCCACGAAGGGTGATTGGGCCATATCCAGCACGCTGGCCCAGTGCGGGTTGGTGGATTCGCATACGCCATCGAATTTCTTCTAAGGACGTATGCAGGTTGCCTCACGATGTTTTCCTTCACCGAAAAGCCAGTGGTGTGAAATTCCGTACATAAATTCCAAAGAACTCATTGGTACGGGACCGGGATTTGAACCCACGACCTCACGATTGCAAGGCGGGTGTCACTACCTCTAGGCCACCACGGCTTCTAATTAAAGTAATGTAGTATAATTAAGAATTCCTAATATCTTAATAATTCCTAATTATTCAGACTACAATATTATATAACGGCGTTTAGTGACAAATAAATTTTGTTTTTTTTCCTTGTAGAGATCGAAAAAGTTTTATCATCATTTATGACTCAATATTATGGTCTGTTTGCAACGTTTTTTGAAGAATAGGAAAAAAACAGCAAATTATTATGAATCTTTGATGTTTCCCCGCAAACGATACGGATAATTTTTTATCGTCTTTCCACGGATGACAAAATGTTTGCCCAACTTACAACATCTTTCGACTGAATCATACATACAATCAGTAGATGAGACCTTTTCATTTTAGAGTTCCGTGCCCAAAGTGTGAAAGTATACTTGAATCGTATTAAATATCCATTAAATTATATTATGTTTCTATAGAGGCTTTGCTGCGACAATAGTCTTAGGGGAGCCCTAAATACAAGAAATGTGTTAATTCCCAACTTTATTATTACTGTATCGTGACGTGACATATTAAACCCACTTTATAGGTATATTACTTAAGTGTTTCGCGAAAAATTTTCATCTTACAAGTTTTTTAGTGTATTTGGATTATAACATTTACCTATCGCGCAATCATTACTACTCATTAGGTGAAAGTCAAGCTTGTGCAAAAAGACACCGAGTTGAATAAAAAAAAACATATTAATATTTTGTGCGAGTCCTTCCGTACGTGAGTTCGATTCATTTTTAGCCATTTTTGTGTGAAGTGCTGCGACTGATTCACATTTTGTTAGTCAAAAAATGATGATCAAAATGTTTCTATTGCGAAATACCTAGCAATGATATCGAAAGCCTTAGTCAGTTTTTCCTATGACGTACTTACCTATCATACTTACATTTATCTTTCCTAAACTGAACATTTTATCAAAGATTGCTGATAGAACAATCAAGTTCAAAATTCGAATATGGATTTACTCAATACCTCAATAGTTATAACAGCTTGATTTTGTCAGTCAAAATCAGTCAGCGGAACGTCTGACTAATGATTCATCAACGTAACCTTATCAAGGTCGTCTAAGCTATTATTGTCATTAGTTTCTACCAAGTTACTACCTACCAGTACAAGCACCACTAAATGTTTCCTTTGCAGCATGAAATAGCGATATCTATTCATCAAATTTTAACCATAAACGTTCGTTCGATAGTTATTTTTCGCAAAAACTGGCACAACCGACATTAATCGTGTACAAAATTCGAATAGTTTGCTCGAATCGATGTACCTATACAATTTTTACATTATTCTTTATTTTTCAAAAACTGCTGGCTGAGTAGTTTTTCATTTCGATAAAATTTAAATATGATAACTTCGGGAGTATACCCTTTTGAACTAAAAAATATTTTTTAATCAGTTCACAATTCGCAAAAATATCGATGAATGAACATACACAAAACCAAAAAATACGTGCAGACGAACATAGAACCCTACTTCTTTTTGGAATTCGGTTAAAAATAAAGGACTCAAAGATGCGTTATCATTGACTTTCTTTTATCATCGGTCATCTTTATCAATACTTTCTGATCTCAAATGCGTCAAGCATTCCATGTGATAAACATTTCATAAATCTCCAAATTCTCCAAGTAAACTTTTATCAAATTCGACTCCATAATCAATATGATAGATTTATGTTATCTAGTTGGCACTGCCCTATCCCACTAAACATTGCCTTTGCCATGCTCCAATAATATTACTGAAACTTCGGCATGTGGTATAGATATATCATTGGCAGCTATAAACAGATACTTTCAATCTTCTCTGGCTATTACGTTTGTCAACTTTTAATTCCCCGTTCCACTTCGATCCAGTAAATGGTCGGACTGGTAATAGAAATTGTTCAATTAAATTCATCAGCATTACACTGTCGATTTGACCTGCGACCTTCATGCCAGTGGGCACTAGTCAAGCTAATCATTCTAACCAGTTTATGCGGGCCAAGAGTTACTCTTTTAGTTGTTTCAATTACGTTTTGTTTGAGCGATCATGTGTCATTTTTGGGGTATGCGGGATTGTGTGTTTGACGATTATTTGATAGATTTGTATCATGTTGAATTGTTTAAACTCCTACCGTTTTTGTTATAGAAAGGATAATTTAGTCGTCGCCTCGTCTTACCTAAAAAGGGAAGTATGGCATTTCATTGCAAATAGACAAATGGTATTTCCGATAATTTATCTCCTCGGAGTGGAAACAAAGTATGAATTGACATTGGCAACTTACATTAAAAGTGGATAAAATGATTTTATCCCTTTACCATGCTAGTGGTGCAGGTGTAAGTATTTACCAGTACCACTTTCTATCACGTCATGAACTCATGACATAAACTCAAGTGACATGCGATTGTGATCATGTAAGAACGGCGTTTTTTGAACAAACTGTTTTGTACAGTTATTTTCGCGGCAAAGAATGAAATTCTAGGTACCTACCAATGCATCAAAATTGACCTTGCGTTGATTATACAATGCAAGGTCAATTTTGATGCATAGGCTCGGTTTTATGATTAGATTACTACGTAATTCACATCATTTCATGGCCAGCATTTTTCAAGTCCATGTTTTGTCATTGTACCACACGTGGTTTGACATATGTCGGGCGCTCCCAATTCGTGGGAAAAGGCAGCCACCATGACGATATTGTGCATTGTGGAACACATGTACTCGTATATAATTATGTACCTACTTAGTATTCAGATAGTATAATCATTTATGTCATTATGGCCAACTTTTGCTAGCTTCTTTAAATTCAAACTGGATATTCGTTATGTTACGAATGAGTAGTTATTTTGGGAAAATTTCTTTTTATCATCTATCACTGTCTTCTTTGAACCTGGCTCATTATTATTGTAGGTACTGCCCTCGTTGTAACTTGAAAGGCTCTTTCACCCTACGCTTCCTTCGATCAAATATCTACAGAGCCACAGTCCCTAAGTGAAAGTAGTAATAAAATGTCCGAGCGCCGTCATACTTACCGACTAGGACTTAGATATTTTCCTCCTGAACACTGCGCTTAAAGCTCATAGGTCAGTATTGTCGTCTTTGGATCATGATAAAATTGTAAATCGTCGTGTATACAGAATCCCTTTTCCAGCAACCAAAACAAGCTTTGCTCAGCGTTTTGGTGACTTTAATATTGTTTCCGTTTGTAGAATTGTAATAAAGTTTTGTGACATTAAAAACAAAAAAGTTCATGAAGCGAAAACTAATTTTGAAATGGTTAAGATCTCTTTCATATGATGACACGGAGGACATTCTAAAGAAAATACATTAGAAGTTTTAAATATAAAACCGTTTTAGTTTGTAAGCTGTGTAAAAAAATTATAAAAAGACTGTCATGTAAACCGGGTCTGATGATTTAAGACATTTGTAATCAGGTTCACAGGTTGCCCTGATACAGGCTCAGCCTAGTAGGGCAATCGACATTCATTTGTTACAAGTACTCGTATTTGTCATAAGTTGTTAAATAAAATATTTTTCATTTTCATTTACATTAAATAATTCACAATGACCCGTTTTCTCGAATCTGTACGTTATGCTTGTATTGTTAATGAGTGCTTGTAACTGAGCACTTTGGTATCGCGCGGAGTTGTAGTCGGCTTACAATCGCCTTACGACTAACTAAAGAGCCTGCCCACTACGTAGCTTGGGCAGGGTTTTGGCTCGAACACTTTTTTGCATAATTGTGACTCTATAGATATTTGCTCGAAGTTCGTTTCACATAAAATCGCTATTGATCGTACTGCTATTTTTGTCACAGTACCAGTCATTTATTTGAAGACCTTTCTAAAAAACCTTGAAACTGCTACAAACAACCATCAATCAATTCTTATACGCCTGTACTTCAGTTATATTTGTAAAGAAATTGTTTTCACATGCTCGGGTCGTGTGGGAATAAACATCTGCTTATCATTTCGCGGTGATATTAGGTATAATGATGGCAAAATTTTCCTGGAACGAAAATTGCCATTTAATCATTGACGTGGATATAATTTGAGGGAAAGAAAGTGATGGCTAGATAGATGAATTCTTTATTATTAACACAAAGAAAAATACGCAGATAAAAAACTTATTAATACTATAGCGTGCAACAAGAGGCGGCTTTAACGCTAACAGCGATCCTTGCCAGGCAATCTTTGGAATAATAGAACAAGTCAGGGGTGTGCGTTAATAAAAAATTATTCGTCCTTATAAAACATACACATAGTTACGGTTTCCTCCACTTGGATCCACAACTTGGCTCCACTTGTGGATCCGCGGATTCCTTTATCTCCTTTTTAATCCACCGGTGGATCCATGGATACTTCATTTTCCTTCTAAATCCACCGTGGATAAAATACACATAATACAAGAGAGATAATGTAAAAATACATCAAGCTTAGGCCATACCTGGTACAGTATTTAATTATTTTGGAAAATAATTTTCCTATTAATTTCTTTAGTAAAAATCACAATTTAAAGGAATTTCTTATTATATTTTGAAATTGCTTGTAAAATATGGCGGCGTGATGGCGGCCTTGAACAAAAATCAAATAAAAAAAACACGAAATTCCATTTTAATTAAGCATTAATTACCGTTGTTTTTTGTGAATTTGTTTAGGTACCATATTTTAAAGCTTTTTTGGGCTACTGTACATAGTCTGAGCCCACTTTGCAAGATCTCCTTTGAAAGTGTATAATTGTGCAACGAAATCTTTTTTATCCAAGACAGGTTTGGCGCAGGGGTTCCTAGTCGAGGTGTTTCCAGGATGATGCTTGTTGTGGAATAATAAACACACTTTACACTAGGCCTACTGGCCAATTTATAATTTCAGTCTTAATTCAAAATAGATTTACGTGGAGAGCCCGTGCGTCCAATCGCCGGGCTCTCCACGTGAGCAGATGAGTGAAAAAGTGAGTGATATACAATATGAATGAATGTGAATCTTAAAGCTAACACAGATAAACTATATTGAAGGGCGCCTATACGGTGTTGCACTATTTAATCAATCAGTGCGGCGCAGATGGCGCAATATAATTGTGGCGTATGTGGACGCCACACAGGTAATGTACCAACAATGTCTCGTTATTTTTCTTGATTATATGAATCGTCCAAATATAATTTGCTATGGGCCGTATCAAGTTTCTTGGCGGGTGAGAAGTTTACAAGCTGCGCAAAACCCAATCCTGACTGAAGCTCACTTAACAGCTGCGTGAGGATTGGGTTCCGCGCAGCTTATGGCTAACTTCACAGCCGCCAAGAAGTTTGATTCGGCCTATAACATATACATTTTGACATGATTTTTTCTTTTCATAATCAATTTACTGCTATTTTACGTAACTCTAGATCTGAAATGATAAATCACACAGGATACATACTGTACTGTACTGTACCAGCCTTTTTAATAATCCACTGCAGGACTTAGGCCTACCCACGAAGGGTGTTCGGGCCATATCCACCACGCTGCCCCAGTGCGCGTTGGTGGATTCACATACGCCATCGAATTTCTTCTACGGACGTATGCAGGTTGCCTCACGATGTTTTCCTTCACCGAAAAGCCAGTGGTGTGAAATTCCGTACATAAATTCCAAAGAACTCATTGGTACGGGACCGATACATACTACCACTTAAAAAAATGAAATACAAGAAGTAAAATTAATGCACGTCGCTGTCAAAGCAACCTTAATGTTTTCAAGGAAGATCCATCTCGGGCAAATGTGCAAGCGTTCCGTGGTTAATTTTACCGTCGCAGGCGCAGGCTAAATGTGATGCGTTCGCTGCTGGGCGGTTTTACTTTATTTGCTTTACATTTGGTGCCACAGGGCTGTCCAATGATTATTTATTATAGCACGTGTATCTCTACCATGATGACTCATAGTGAATTTGAAAACGTAAACCTTCCTTTTAGATTCGATAGTGAGATCTACACTAGGATCGCGTAGATGACTTTAAACAACTATCGAAGTCCCTAGTTGCCCTCGAGTTCAATTCGATAGGTTTTTATGTAGTAATTAGTATAACTCATGGTGCCGATTTTAATTCTATACGTGACCACTAGAGGCGCTGTGAAATATGCCAATAGCCATACAAAATATCATTTACCGTGAGTCGTGACGCTATTGAGTAAGATTGCTAAATACTCATTATAGAGATACTGAACAAGTTTATAGCAACTGTGAACGTGGACAAAATCACTTGATAAAATCAAGTACCCTTATACTTGACACACTTTATCAGGCTTTTTTCTACATAGTAGTTATATCGTTATCGACATAATGTTAGGAAACAATATTCATTTTTAAAAAAGGCTTCCAAAAAAGGAGGAGGTTCTATATTCGTCTGTAGGTATGTATATATTTTTCTATTTTTGTGTATTTTAGTCGATATTTTCGCCAATTGTGAACAGAATCAAAAAAATAATTTTTAGTTTCGAAATGGTACACCTACTTCCGAGGTAGGTCTATTTAAATTTTAACGAAATCAGCTGTGTCGAAAAATCAACAATAATGTAAAAATTGTATACATCAATTCGAACAAATTATTCGAATTTTGTACATGATGGTAGTCGGTATTGCCATTTTTTGCGAAAAATAATTATCTTTTTGCATAGTGTATAGTACATTTAATTTAATCATGTTTATTCAATTGTGACATAGATCCAAATTTTGACATTGTAGGTATCTGCAATTTTTTGACATTTTATTATTATTGAAATTGTATTATGATAATTGACTCATGTTTTTTTCAATTTATAATCTTATTCCTTGATTCTTGATTGCATAATTTTTAAATGTTTTTCTTTTTATTCTGTTAACTAGCTATTATTTTTTATTTTAATATTGTGAGGCAAATGTTATTGATCCAGGTCGTTTTTACCTCAATAAAGAAATTTGTATTTGTACATAATGACCGTGATAGACCCTCGATTCGATGGGCATGTTCATGTTCTTATTATGTATGTAACTTATTACTTTTTTATGCAAGTGGGATAATTTTAAGAATTAACAGATAGGACTACTTATAATTTCAGCATTTTGGCACGCTAGACTCTAAAATACGGGTAATTTTATTTTGGAATCTTGATTCCCACATTAGTTTCCAATCCCTCAAACGATTCAATCAGACTAGAAATCTACTGCTCGCTTTGGTGCGTTTCTGGTTACATCGCTTCTTCTCAGAAATACATTTTTGAAGTGAAAACTTATTTAGCAGCGTTGTGTAATTGTGGGATGGGTAAAAATGTTAAACTCGCGTCAGGACATGTGACCTGATCGAAAATTCGTAAGACGGAAGGTCTTTCTCTACCGCGCGGCGAAAATGTATGCCTGCTCCTGAAACGCCCTGCGTCACTTAAATGCGTGTGCGTGTGTGATATTGTATTTTACCAGATAAATGATAGTAGGTACTTTCATATCTACTGATAAGTAAAGCAATTCGTGCGAAATTATTTCCTAACCATTTCAAAATATTAAAAAATGAACAACGTAATTTTTTTTTATGTGCAATTTTTCACCTTCTGCCGGCACTCCCGGAGTGCAAGTCGTTATTTTTTTTTGAAGTCACATTGATATAAACTTTAAATACGCAGGATCAACGAGGTGAGGAAAGGAAACGAGGAAAGTTCTAGTTTTCTTTCTTACATTGTCAACCCTATAAGGGTGCATCTTGGTCTATTCCCGGAGTCTCCCGGGCGCCGGATATAGAGCTAGATCTCTTTGTTCCCTTCCACGAGGTGGTGCTTTTATTTTAAATGCCAATGTGGCGCGGTTTCGCTACATAAATAGTTTAGGTCTTATTCACAAACGTTATTTAAAAAAGCAAACTGTTTCGTCGCTTATGGTCAAATACGCAAAAGGTCAAGTGACTGAAAAGCCGCCAAAATCGTGACAGAATCCTCACTCCTCATTACCAAAGAGTAGGCATTTGATAAAGCAACACCAGCGTCGATGTTGCAGTTGTCTTCGACGGAAACTTCTTGTCATTAGGTATAATATTCAGGTTCCGGCAGCCGGTTTTCTAAAAACAACGGGTCGCACTCCGTGAGTGCGACAGAAGTGAAAACTTGCTCTCTCCGTCTTACGAATTTTCGATCAGGTGGTGTCCTGAAGAGAGTTTAACATGTTTCACCTATCCTAAAAATGCATATCGCCGCTAAAGATGTTCTCATACCACATGCTCGAAAACGACCCATTATAATATGTCGTAGAATCTTAAGGTAAAACGAGTCATTGTTATCTTAACACAATCTCGAGGGCTATGGCAGTTCAATAATGTTATATGAAACTCTTTAGCGAGTAAAATAATTTAAATTTGGAAAGCCTATTCGTCTGAAAATTTCTCAACTTAGAACATTTAAGGACATCGTAAAGAGGTTTAAAAGAATTTTGCAAAATCGAATTCACAGAATAAAACCTATTTGGTGCCCGTATCAGTTCGATTTATAGAATAAAACCTCTTTACAATGCCCGTGTTCGGCCATGATAATCGAGCTGGCTATGGTCTTATTTTTTTCATGTAGTATTTACACTCTCTGTTTTATTCGCTTTATTTTAAATTGTGTGCGATTTTATGAAAATTTGTAGGTACATTCTAATTTGTTTTAATTTATTGAGAACATTACCGAGTTGTACTTACACTTAGTGAATTTATGACGTAAGTATTACTCTTATTCTTGGGATTATATTTTCTCGCAGGATGTATGAAACGTAGAGTATATGCACCACTAGAACCAAGTTTGTTTTCGTCTTAGGCGAGTTGAACCCCTCGCTTCACTCAGGGTCCAATTGTCGTGTCCCGTGAAGTGAAATATAAGTTATTTCACTTCAATAACGTTTAATAAACCTATATAGCTTTATATCGCTTTCAAGCATATCATACCTGCCTATCCCATCATGGAGAAGTTGACGACATAATGTAAACGTATGCCTCTATAAACATTAAAATATCCAGCAAAAGAGAATAAAATTGCAATGGCTGTGAAATATTTTTTTTTTCAAAAATGTACACTAACAAATTACCTCATTAGCCAACCACACAAATGCCTCTTTGTCAAATCTACGCCGGAAATATTCTTAGTACAAAATGTTCGTAACGTACCTAACTTATCAGGTAATATATTTGTTTTAATGGAAAGTGAGCATTGCTACTTTGCTACCAATTATTTTCAAGGAAACATTTCAAGAATACCTGTAGAAAATGAAAACCACGATCATTATGTTTATGCTGCTCGTGACTAATGACGTTGTTTGGCCACACAATAATTCAGTCACTTAGCAACTCCGCCATTCGTCAAACTGTCTGACACACATCAATGGTGTTATTTTGTCTCGTTTTTATCACTATGTGAGACTTACAGAATCGTTGCAATGTTCACAACCGACTTATAAGAAAGCCATGTTTATTTTAGATGTTTGTTCTTAGTTGCTTATTTATTTGTAAAATAGTTAACTTATTTTTCTTTTACCTTCTTAGAGTGCTTGTTCAAGGCAATTTGTTCCACCGGACAACGGACCGTTTTTTTTCACCGGATTCGCGGTGGTGGATTACGGCGAATTCACCGGACATCCATCCGGCGAAAAATGTAAGCATTTGTTTAGGTACTAACGGTCCGGTGTCCGGAGAAAAAAACGGCCGTGATCAAGCGCTCTTATTCTTTTCATTTGACGAAATAGTGAAATTTCCTTGCATTTAATATTTGTTCTCGTCGTTCATCGTCGTTTCAGACATTGGACGTCCACTGCTGGGCATAGGCCTCCCCTATAGATCTCCAATAAGATCTGTTGGAAGCGGCTCGCATCCAGCGCGATCCTGCTGTCTTTATGAAGTTTTCCTTCCACCTTGTAGGCTCAGACCATCAGACCAAATAAAAAAATAAAGACAGAATGTTGTGAACAAACAAGTAATGCCAACCAAAACTACGCCTCACCGTGTACAGACACATTACACACACATTCACAGTCAGTCAGTTGAACTTTGGCGGCGCAACACCGACGCACTCACACATGTATAAAAAACCGGCCTCACTTGGAATTATTCCAGTGTAACGACGTTCTCTCTTGATTTTTTTATTTACTCTGAGCTTGTAGGTGGACCCTCCTACTCTGCACTTGCCGGTGCGTGGTCTTCACTAGGGTGAAACAAGTTGACGGCACGAACTCATATTTTGTGTAGCTTATGTCTGAAGAAGATTAAAGACACCCACGACATAAGATGTCTTATGTCGTGGGTGTCTTCAAATCCCGAGTAAATAAGTATCTTCTAGGTAAGCGTGCTACACCCTAGACCGCACATCTGCTTAACATCAGGCAGTGAGTAGTCAAACGCGAACCTATTCGTAATAAAAAAAAAGAGAGATTCGTTGATAAACAGTAGGTAGATATAGTGCGTGCGCACCCATTGCAATATAATTTTGTTTTTATTTGTTTATAAAACCTATAATTTTTACCTCACACGGCTGCGTACTAAATGCGCATAAGTGTTTTCTCGGTAGTAAATTATGTAAAAACTGTTGAATGGATTTATTTAAAAAACAGTTAGGTATTTGAACTAACGAATATAATTATATACTAGGCCGTTATTTTCATAAAAGATGACTCAGTTTAGTTATTCTGTGTTTTTTTTTACACTCAAATTTTTAGGCTCATAACGTTCGAGTATATAGTATTTTTCACAGTTTTATTAGCTAGATTTTGCAAAAACAAATTGATATAAATCTTAGTTTTAGATATTCAACAACAAACACTGGTGTGATTACCTACCGACGTTTACTCGTATACGGATTGACGAGCGACTTGTCTAACCTTAAGAACTTTTGGTTCTTATATTCGGCTCTCTCGTTTTCCTATATTATGAAAAACTGAAATCAAGCTTTAAAAGTCTCCTTCACTCTCTTCTAAAAAATGTTTTATTATAGTTACATAAAACAAAATAAAATATAGTATGTGCTTCTAAACATGTTTTTCACACCATCCCGGAGTTTTCCATCGTTACAGTCAGTTTGATGTTTGCTCACCGATGATGTCAATATTGGCGCATGCAATTGTCGAGTTTGCATAATTGTTGACTGAGTGTATCGCATGCGCTTGGATATTGAGAGATTTCACCTTCATCAATGTTATCTACCGGTGCATGTTTGATGATAACAATAGCGATATTTGATCCATAACGTTGAGCTCTAGATTGTGTTTTGATGTTCCCTATACTATATCATGCAATAACAAAACAGTTTAATCGGCTAATATATACGGTTTACTCGTGAAGATAATATAATGCCATACACTATGGGATTGAAAATTTGCGTGTCCGGGCATAGACATCATAAAATAAGCTTTGAATATCTTTCATGTATTTATAGTTTGTTTTAAGCAAATAAAATATTAATTATTTCATTGTAGCAGATCAGATTTCTTACTTCTTCTGCCACTTCTTTTAACCTGAGAGTTAATTAAATAAAAGCTTGTAAAAAACCTTAAAACCTTCCTCCTCCTCCTCCTTTTGACATCATTTGATCAAAGCGAAGCTAGGTCTGTGGCCTGTGCTTAGATATATATTGCTTTCGTCTATCCAGATGTTGTTTTTTGTTTACAGGTTGCATTTTTCAACAAACCTCTGCGAAATTTGGTACACAGATTCTAATTCATTTATAGATTTTTGTCGTCGGCCATTGCCATTTTTGATTGAGGCCCTTGAGATTGTGTTTCCTTCAAAAAGGAAAGTTTGATGTCGCACTATTTATCAGCTGATTTTTTTAACGGGCAAAAGTGCCTTTATTAACTACATTATGATACAACACTACTTTATAGCTGATTTTGATAATATTTAGCAAGATTGTTTTGTATGTATTTAAATCCTAACAGGATTTGCGAGTATTAACCAAATCAGACAAGACTAGTCAAGAGCGAGACCAGATTAGGTAGTTTTACGTTTTGAAGCTAACGAATACAAGTGATGAAAATGTGAATAGCGTTCCAAGATAGGTAAATCAGAGTCAGCAGTTGGCGAGGCCGACTCGGTCCTGTTACTTCGCTTCCCGTAACAGGAGACGGACGAGCTGTGTTCTCGGTTGTACGCAAATTCTCTGCTTCCCGTCTGTGTATCTCCGTAGTTATGTTTGTCTACGTCAGTGAAACTGTAGACTTTTCTTATTGGTCATTTTTAGGGTTCGGTAGGAAACGAGGAACTTCGTTGTGTTTATCAACCAAACTGCATGAAATTTGAATTTATCAACCAAATTGCATGAAATTTGATATTATGATAGGTACCTAGTTCAAATATACATATATCCTAATTTTAAATATTTAAAAAAATCAAAACTGTGTGTTTAAGGTGTGCTCCAATACTTTTAAATGGGATGTAAAGAGGATGAAAAGGGATTTCCAACCCCACCCCCTCATGTGGGTTATCGTTGAGTAGGGTTTGTAAAATAAATGTAAGGTTTCCGAAACGATTTTTTTTGTTACATGTACCATTGGTGAGCTATAATAGGTCGACAAAGTTGAGTGAGTGTCCCTTGGACACTCTTTTTTTTGCTATTTGTTATGATACACACTTGAAAAATTGTCAAAAAAAAACTACCATCGCTTCTAAATTCCGTAAGCTCACTGCGTTGAAAAACAGAACTCATGTAAAGCTGTCAACAAAAGGTTTCCAAACTGGCGAATACTCTATAGCAAATATTTTATCGTAAATTCTACACGATAAGACTTAAACGCATACACACATGCCAATCGAGTCGTTGATCCCATTTGGAACAAATCAATTACTTTATTTTGATTAGGATGAAATATGTATCTCAGACTCTGTCTGTCGAACGTTCGTTCTACGCAACAGTGTACAATAATTGTACATAACTACATACCTTTTTCTTCTTCTTTTATGTTTGGGCGTCGCATTGCTGTGCATTTGCCATTGTCAAGTATTAAATGTACATATCATACCTAGTTAGGGAAATCAGATACATGTTTTTGCTTAGATAGCGCTATATATATTCGTTCAACGCAAGGCAACAGAGTAGTTAAAGAAATCAGATATTTTAAATGTGTGAAGATCGTCGCTCCCGCGGAGTGCCAAACTGAAGCGGGCCAGAAATAGCGCGGGCCTAGGATCGGGTAGTAGTTGTGCACTTGTCGCATAGGCGGGAGGTTGATGCACCGTCGCTGCTATGACACCGAAATACACTGTAGAGGGGCGTGGATGGCGCGGCCAGGTGTCTTCTTTTTTCAGCCAAAGCGGGAACTGAACTGGTCGCTTTAATTGTCTCTTTAACTGAGTAAATACTTCATGAACATTTTAAGATTCAACATTTTGGAAATTCTTCATTATGTACCGGAAAGATTAATGCTTTTGATGTTGATAAATTTTTGTTTGTTTGAAGTTTTGTACTCGTTCTGTGGCCACACGATTCAAGGAATCACACAAGGAACTGTACCGCGCCGCACTGTTTACTAATTTACTCGTACATATCAGAAATATAGGGTTAAGTACTGGTAATCAATTGGGTGAACGATATTTTTCTATAGAACAACTATTTTTTTGAGATTTGATCGAAAAGTCGTTGAACTAAAGTTGTTAGTTTTGATGTACAGAATAAGCCCCTAAAAGGATGCTAATTGATTACCAGTAACCCTGTATCTACAGGGTTACTATACATCTGTATGGTATGGGTATTTATTTTTGTGCAACTAGATTCAATGGGTGGATGCAGCCATTTCTAAACGACCCTGTAAGAAATCCATTTGAGGGCCTTTGTCTAGCAGTGGCCGTTCAGCTGCTGATATTTACTAGAACTGGCCATCCTCAAGTTAGCACAGAAGCATAGAGTATCATGCAAACCGGAGATCATTGGAATTTATATGAAAACTCACCAATGCTACCCTAGCCATTGCATGGAGCATCGTTCCCTGGACCCGAAACAACAACTAAATAAAATAACACCCAAGCTCCATCTTCAAACGAACTGTAGGTAAACACGATCCGTCTAGGAAAAGCTTCACTAACTACGGCCAGCCTGGCCCGAGGCCAAAGTTAACACGGGATAAACGGCCCTTGTTGTTCGCTTCCACTGTATTTTGCTATTTGATGAATCCAAAATCCATGCAGCCTAATATTTTTTTCCTGATTTAATCACCTATGTAATTACTAGCTTTACTCACGGCTTCTCTCAGCTCTTTTTAATTTTTCCTGGGTAAAAAGTAGTTAACACTCTGAGTTTTGAACACTTTCGGATTAAGTAAGTAAGTTCGTATAGGCCGGGTGGCTAGCCCTTGTGTCAAACTTTCGGATTTATAGTAGGTATTAGTAAGAATTACAACATAGGGCAGATGCCCCGGTTGCGGCCTTCTTAGTATAATTTGTGACCACTATGAATTTTAACGATTAATTCGACAATTTAATGTTCAAATAACATTTTAAAAAATATATATAATTTGGGATTCACACAAACAATATTTATGTTGTTACATTGTTTAAAATTACCATTTGTGCAATAATTTTGTCACCAAAATGGCCACAACCGGGTCAGTGGCCAAAACCAGGGCACCTGCTATATAAACGTAGGTATTGGCTTCACTTTAAATCTCGAACCAACAGTCCACTGCGAAACATAGTAATATAACCAATCCTCCGACGGGCCATCTACCGCTCTATTACAGTTACGGGTTGGCAGATTGACATTTATTTGAAATCTAAACGTATGCAACACCGCAAATCCAGAGCTAAGAATAAGACATCAATTCCAAAAAAACTGACAGACCAGGATATGAACTAACGATTTAATGACTTAGGTGAGCCGAGCGTTGTCTCACTAAGCTACTGAGGTCTAGATTCTAAAAAAGCTTCAGTTAAAAATTTAAAACCAATTACCTACACAAAAACAACATCATTGTTTTTTTACATTACTGAAACAAATCTCTTAATGCAACAGTTACAGCATACTCGTAGTGATAAATAGGAATTTGTAAACATTAAAGAGAGCATTACGATTCAGATGGGAGATAAATTTTATTGTAAGCTGCAATATATTCTAGCCAATAACTAGTGTCTGGATAAATCTAAGCAATCTATAGTATCCGCGGGCGAATCCCACGCAGATAGAGCAGGATACTGGCTGATTAGGGATCTCCATCTATGCAAAGTACGTCCTACAGCATTCCGGTTACAGCTGTCATGCCTTCAGGCATAGAGATAAGTATTATACAGAGAGGTAATATATATACGTCGATCGAGATATTCTGGAACTGAAGACGTTGATATGCTAAGGCACGAGTTAAAAAATAGCGGTGCTTTGGCCACTACCACTGGCGTCTCGGTGAAAGAAAACATTGTGCGTGAGGCAATCTGCGTTCGTCCGTAGAAGAAATTCGATGGCGTACGTGAAACCACTACACGTCACACTCCCTGGGCCAGAGTGGTGGATATAGTTCAATCGTAAGCCTACGTCCTGCAGTAGATAATTAAAAAGGCTGATACAGGAGTTAATAAAACGATGCAGATATATTTTTTTCCATCTCGATTTGAGTAGCTCGGTTTTGTGATTAGAAACGTCTTTGTATTTTGATGGTTTCGACAGTTCTGGTACCAACAATAATTCAAAATATTTAATATGGAAACCAAAAGTTTCAACTGGTTGTGCGACTTCTTTTTGTTCTGAGCTTTTAGGTGTTTTTGGGTAATATTGCTTTTCACTAAAAATAACTCATGGGCAAGAACGTGTAAGGTTAAATAAGGAAAAATAATAACAATATGTACATAGTCCTAAAATTTTGCGTGAAATATTGCCTTTTAATATAAAACACTAAAGCTTGCACTGCTGGTTTAAGTAGGTACTTGATAATTGAACAACACAAAATACAACTGATTTTTCCCCGTGTGAGCACTGCAAACGATACTATTCTAGGTATCTCTGTAATAACTAAAGAACACTAAATATTTTCATATTATTTTCTCGCATTGAACATGATCTAAGAAAGTCTTGGTCGAAAGCAAAATCATAATTTACATTTGAAGGTCATGTTGAATATCACGGATTACCTATCCGCAAAAAATTGTGACGATCTTCCACTTGACGCTTGACGTTCTTTAAAAACAACACTTCGTGCCAAAAACTAACTTTTTGTGTTGCGGAATAAATAAGCACGCAAGTACAGAAACTCCAAATTTTTGGCATGTGCTGTTGTAACCAGCCAAAATCGTTTCATTAGTTTTGCTAATGCGCTCTCACTTTATACTATTGTAAGCTGTCTTGGATTATTAGTAAATTTCAACGGTGATCAGTCATTTTCTATAGCACAATTACCTTGCTATGAATTATTGAACGGTTTGGTCCATATTTACAGGCTGTGTACGTTATTCAGACTCTAAACTTCATGAGATGCAGAGATCAGGGACTTTATTAGCGATTTTTGATATAAAGAACGCACCAAACGACACCTTGATTCAATCTAAGAACGTCTGTCTAGAAGATAACATATCTTAGAATCGATATATCGTATCAAACCCGATACTTCAGCCAAGTGCTCGTGGTATTAAACGATTAGAAGCGACCTTTTCTCCTGATAATGTAGTATCTTCATCTCGAAGGAGTTTGGATATCTTCCAATAATATAATCTTGATGACGCAAGAATGCGTTGATTGTTGCTAGGCCAATATACAAGAAGATAATTGTTCTGCCAATGCCAATACCAATGCTATTTGGCACCTCCATACATAATAATATAGCATATAGTGTAAACAAGATATTTTTGTCCAAGGGATTTTTTCTATTATAAAATAGATTTTGTGTATCAGCTGTGTTATCAAGGACTTCCGATTTACACGGTACGTTTATGTTTATTTTTGTTACGTCTTCTTTGTTTTGGTTTTGATTATTTTTTTCACGAAACTTCTTAAACAGTCTTCCACGATTTTGCTTAAAATTTAGCTAAATATATTTATCTATTGTTGCAGGGATAGCTTTACCAAAAAAGAAAGCGAGGATGGAACTCAAACTAATGCCGGTTCGCGTACTTCGTTGGTTAAAAATGGTAGCATTTTGGAAGAGTTAGATTTGGAATTTGCACCAGAAGATATATTGTCGCAACTGAAAGATATAGAAGGAGCAGAAAAAGTTGGTGATTATGAGAAAAAGGAAGAGCCTGTTATTGAAACTGTTGAAACAAAACCTGAGCCTGAACCACAACCAGTTGAAGAGTATGACAAGTTTATGGAACTTGATGCAGTTGATGGTGAAACAGAATGAAGTGTTGTAGAATTTCCTTAATTAATGTAACTTTTTTATTTGTATTGTAAAATTTATTTTTATATCTATTTTAATGTTATGGCTATTGCAGTTTTATGAAAGTAAAATATATTTGTTAAGATACAAGTGTATTAATTTTTAAAATCAGATTAGTTGTTTGAATTATGTGATGACTTTATTATTTCCTTACAATTTTTTATATTTCAAAGTAACATCCTTTTTGAAGATTGAGAATTTTCGGTTTCATTATTTTTATTGGATTTTATTATCAGCTTTCGGAAATTTCCTACGGTATGTGCGTTAATTTATTTTTGTTTTTAAATATTTTATTTTTTAATTTACATTTTTATTTTTTTACTATCATATTTTAAGTCTTTATTTTATTCAGCTTCATTGCAATGATTTTGTTACAGAGATTATTTCAAAAAAGAAAGCAAAGGAACGCAAACTCCAGAGGGCTCATGCATTTGTCCACCGAGCCATGCTATCAGTCCGAAAAAAGGTAGCGCTCAAGACATAGATCAGGGGTCTAAAATGCTCCTCCAGTCGGCAGTAGAAGTTGCTAAAGAAGTTATTGAAGATGATGAACCTGCTCCAAAGGCAGTACCAAAACCTGTAACTGAACCAGAACCTAAACCTGAACCAGAGCCTGTGCCTGAACCAGTACTTGTACCTGAACCAGAACCTGTACCTGAACCAGAACTTGTATCTGAAGCAGAACCTGTACCTGAACCAGAACCTGTCCATGAACCAGAACCTGTCCCTGAACCAGAACCTATACCTGAACCAAAACCTGTACCTGTATCTGAACTCGAACCAATGCCTGAACCAGAACTTGTACCTGAACCAGAACTCGAACCTGAACCAGAAGAAGAAAATAACGACTTCATGGAAGCTGAAGCTGCAGATGACGAATAATAACATTGCAATGCATTTTGGAATCGTTCTTTTTGAATTATTTTTGTTTTGTTTTTACAAAATATGAGTATTTTTACTTCTATTGACGGTTTAGTGTTGATGATTATATAATTTTGAGGAAGGAAAATTTACCTTTTACTTATTATTGAATGTAGTTTATTCATATAATAAATACAGCATCAATAAGTTTAGATCGCAACTATTCCACGTGGTAGCGTAGTATACTTGCGATTACTTTATAATTATACTCATTAAAACTCCTACTCTCTACTTTTTTCCTATATGCAGCTTTCGCGTTTTCTATAGCAGCTCGAGATATTATCAGGTATATTATTCATAGAATTTACGATCCGTTTGAAAACTCTTTACACCCTTTAAATTGTAATAAAATGTTATGTTTTTGATGTAATCGCTTGAGTAAGAAATATTGCTCGCCCATATGTCATATTTTTATTAGAAATGTTTTTATTTTCTATGTTCTTTTCAGCCAAGTTTTTGCGTAAAATTATGGCATGTAACTTTATAGTCATTTAAAAAACTGTAAAATCTAAGACATTTAACCATTGCCATTGAAGTGTTGATTACATGAAAAATATCACTCAGATCGGATAATATTTATTAGAGATAGATAACAGGTTCTTGTAATGTATGGAGAAGTTTGCGGTTCACGATCCTCTTAAAACCAAGTCAAAATTCAGTTCGCCCGAAAAATTTCAGGTAGGTACATCTAAACGAAGTATTGTAGAGCCGTCCGCCTCCTTTCACATAGTTATAGCATTTGGAGGTGATAATTTCGACTGGCCTTCACTCAGAGCAGCATCCATCAACCAAGTCAAGTTCAATGCCAAATGTAAAACGAACGACTCGCGGAATGACTCAGTCGTCAATTCGCTCGCGAATTTTAAATCTGTCTTCGCGTTTGTTATTTCGGACATTAAAATAGTGGAGAATACGTGTCTCTATATGTTTTGATGACTGGATGTACGATCTGTATCATCATTTCTTATTGACTGCCTCGGTGGCTCAGTAGTTTGTGATCCTTACTTCTGGGTCAAACAGGCGTGGGTTCGATTCTCACCCAGGGCAAATATTTATGTGATGAACATAGGTGTTTGCTCTGTGTCTGGGTTTTATTTAGGAACTATCTATATAAGTATGTATTTAAAATTATGTAAATGTAGTATATCAGTCTCTGGCAGCCATATCACAAGCTTTGCTTAGTTTGGGGTGTGAGATCGTGTGTAATATGTCCCCTAATATTTACTTTATGTATTTATTTATCTACTGTAAGGTCTGATTGCGATTTGATGTTTGCTCCCTTATCTCTGTCTTCCTCTTTTTTAATGTTCACGTAAACTTTGCCCTTTAAGTTAGATGTATGAAGGCAAAAATTGCATGTCCGCTAGGATATACTGTTAATACTAAGAAAATTGAGTATATATATCCACTATTTTACACGATTTATGCAATAAAATTTTACTTTTATAGTTCAGATATTGAAGTTTCTGCAAGCTGATGCAAGGCAACTTTTTAACACAGAGAGTAGTTTAAAGAAAGCTAAACATACAGTAATTTTATAGAAAAACAGGTATAATTTTAGATCTCTACCTATTTGATGTATTTTTTTTTGTTTTACAATACTTGTGTATGCTATTCTGTAACAAATTAACGAAACTTTATTACAAAGCATATATCCGTGTGTAAAAATTTTGTTTATGAGTATTTTTTTATTTTGAAACTGTTTTTTCATCTACAAGGAACTTATTACCAAGCGAAAGATATGCCGAAGACGTAGCCAGGAAAGAGGAAGAAGAAGAAGAACGTAAAGCTGCCAAAGGTGATGGTTGCCAATGTAGAAATTGTGTATGTGGCGACAAAGGAAAAAGCAACAAAAAGGGAAAATCTAGAGGGATGCAAACTTTCAAGAAGACTTGGCCTATTTTCGTAGATCCGCCAGATAAACCACCTACGTCTAAATAACTGCATGCTATTGAAGGTATTATAAATGACAAAACTATCTTAGTTTTCTAGAATTTGTGGAAAATGATGCAAAATATTTTTGGTCATCGCAAAATTTGAACCTCAAATATCAAGCGCAGTTTTGTTTGAATTTTGAAAGTTGATGTAAAATCTATACTTCAATGATTTCAATGTACGTAGTCGAATTGCCAGAATTATTAATGCTACGTTTATTTTTTAGGAGAAATCATTTGGATGTCTCAACGAAATGAAAACTTAACGCAATTACTAGATGGAAACAGAAGATCATCATATTTGGACGCAATTATTTGCTATTGATCTGTTGATATGGATTTTATCAAATATTTAAGTAGAAAATTTATAAATGAAGTATCAGCTGGTGATGAAACTACCGCAAGAAAACATTATCCATGTCTCTACGTTCTCTAGTAAGTTCATTGGCAATAATTATAGCACTAGATAATTTTAGGTCTTCGAAGGTCGTTTCAGCATGTTATCTCACAAAAGGCATAAGATTGAGCAGTTCAACTACTTATAATAAAATACTTAATAGAAAAAAATATTTGCGACAATTACTATCAGGTATTAAACGGTATTTTAGATTTGTGCAGTGCAAACAGACACAAACTCGTTGCGGCCCCGGTAGCGGTCAATTCTTTAATATGATTTGTCATCTAAGGATAACCACATCAGCCTAATGAAAAAAATTAGTTTTCATTATTATCATTTAGAATTAAAACTTAACGATTAACCACAAGATCATTGTATATCAAAAGTTGTACTTAGTGAGATAACATTCTTGGGATCAGGATAAACATGTATTATCTAGTGTTGTAAAAGCCAGAACTTATTAGAGAATTTACTAAATGGTCTTGTGGTTTTTCGCGGATCACAAAGCATCGTAGTTTCGTTTAGCATGGACGTTCCATAAAATTAATCAAAAAAGAAATTTTGAAATAAAAAAGATATTGAACCTACTATAGTTTTTGGTTAAACGAAGCTCTTGATTATTTTTTTAGTTTTGATTCTTGAACTTTTTTAAGTTGCTCAGCATCTGAAATATATTTGAACAGATAAAATACATAGTGATGATAGCATGACTACTTTTTCTTTTATTGTTTTTTCGTATAAGTTACAAAATTATCATAGTATTGATTCATATCATTATTGTGATGTAATGAAATACTACCAGGACTATCGCAGACTGAGAGTTTATTACGAAAACCTTAACACTACATACATACTATGATGGAGGTGGGTAGTTTGTATATAAAATCTACCCCCGTAATATTGCATACACTACATAATTCCTCCTTCTATTTTTATTATTATTTGAATAGTCAGTTTTAGCCAGGAAAATTTGAACAGTACCTATCCGAACAAAATCGAATCGAATTTGAAAAATTGTCATTCAGATTTTTTTCTGTGTCCATTCATTAAAGTTGAAAAACTACGATTTTTGCGCCGCTCTCTGAGCTAGTCCGTTTCTATCAACGATATATTTTTTTATATTTTTTTCTGATAATCATTTCTTATTTCACTACCGGTACAGGGGTTTATTGCCGAGTGAAGAATACGTGCAGGCGGTAGAAGCAGCCAGAGCGGCAGAAGAAGCCAACGCGGCGAGGAATAAACCATCCGGAGGGGGCGGCGGCGGTGCCGGCGGCGGCGCCAACCCGTATTCTCTGCACAGTATGTATCGAAGATATTTCTCTTATTACCATACCCCGCACAATCGAAACCTCCAAACCAATAAGTACCTAAATGAAAACGCTGCACATGAAATAAGTGCGGCGTAAGTAGTGGTGCGACTTCATATAGTAAGCAGTACCTAAGTCTAAGAAGGAGTACTCGTAAGAGTTGGATAGGAACTCTTTGCAGTTTTATCAAATATTTTTGTAATTCGTCGACGAGTCAGTGATAAACATTTGGCCTACGAGCCGCTGAAGATCGACCTTCACCAACGTTATATCCAGATGGGGACGTATTTTTATAAATTATTATTTTTATTTTATAAACATTAAGCACGCCTATCGAAAAGGGTTCATGGCTATATATTATTAAATTTAAAATATGCCATAAATGATTATTGACGGCAAGCCAGTTTTATTCGACAATCTTTAAAGCTTGTTTCTTCAAAAGTGTGTCATAACAGCATTGTAAACATGGTACCTTTATTTTTATATATTAAATAGTAATGGTTTTAAACTATTTTCTGTGTGTAATTAAGTCTAAAATAAGTAACGTATTGGTTCTGACTGTAAAGTTACTTATAACTTTTAACTTACTTATAAGAAAAAATAGAAATTGAAATGATTAATTTTGTGAATAGAGTATCTTTCTTATGATACCGATTTCGACTGGATATAAGGTCGGTTTCGTACAAATATGTCAATGTCATATTTGTGAATAGAGTATCTTTCTTATGATACCGATTTCGACTGGATATAAGGTCGGTTTCGTACAAATATGTCAATGTCATATTTGTAAATGGTTGCTTGCTAGGTAGTATGAACAAAATTAAATAAGCAAACCTAGTATATTCTCTACATTAAAAACTATTAGTTGGAATAAAAAAGTACAGGCGTAAGTCAAAAGAGTGGAGGTAAAAAACTCATTTCCATACAAAAAATATCGAATTAAATATAGTCATGAAGATTTTTTGATAGGCAAGCTATCACAGGCCTATTTGTAAATAACAGTTTATAAAAAGTATGTCTCATCTGGTTATCAGATGGGTGAAGGTCGTTCTTCAATGTCTCTCCCCCTAATTGAGATACTTGCTAGCAAAAGTTGACAGAAGTCCTCAGCCAATTCATAAAGATCCATGTTATTGGTGAGGATGGGTGAGAACCCATTCTGTACTTCTCGGTGTATTCGCTACGGCAAGCCTTTTTTTGTTTTTCACACAAACTGTTTTCCATCCTTAGTATATTTATAGAATCTTTACCATGAGAGACGAGCCCTGACATGGAAAAAAATGCGGTCTATCTAATGTGTTGACTTCGTTTTGAACTTATCAGTAACATTATTTTATTTATTTTTAGAACTCATATGATTGCTTCGCAAAATCCTGCTGGCAACTGTAAGCGTTGTGGATGCTACTTTCCTGGGAAAACGGTAAGCATGAAAATAACTTATTTACTCCCTGCTCAGGCACTTAAGCAAGCATACTGCCGTAATAAAAGGTGTTGTATTGGAAAATTTAGACTTTCAGAGGTCAGTCAGAGGATCAAATCAACCCGTAGGTATACCCAAAAAGAAATGGCTGTTTCATACATTTTGTCAAAAGTCTATGAACTACTGATTTTTTAAGAAATTTATATGAAACTAGCTTTTATTCGCAGCTTTGCCTGCTTGATATTTTGACTTTTGTGCTATCACATAGGATCCTTTAATTTTCTCGGGATAATAATGTCACTCTCCGACCTTTGAACTACCTATATCAGCGCCAAAAATCAAGTCATCCGTCGCTCTGTTGGTGCGTGAAAGAGTAAAATACCAACAAACACACAAACGGATTTATATAATATTATGCTAAGCATTCTATATTACTTTCTGAATAGACCTGAAGACATCATACACTTCAATAAATCTTCAGATAG
This sequence comes from Hypomecis punctinalis, assembly GCA_949316475.1. NCBI lineage: Eukaryota > Metazoa > Arthropoda > Insecta > Lepidoptera > Geometridae > Hypomecis > Hypomecis punctinalis. The sequence continues at coordinate 4,402,608 of OX438798.1, forward strand.
GCTCGTTATCAGCTTGAGATTGCGTCATTAAAATCCAATCGCTTATCAGATCGCGGTTTGCGAAACTGATAATATGTCTTCAGACTATCTACAAGGACTCGATAAGGTGGGGCTAAGCTGAGTGATAGCAGATTAGCAAGTTGAAGTGGCTGTCGGCAGGTCACATAGTTCGCTATAACGGATTTCTTGGTTTGCAAAGAACGATTTTGAGCATCGTGAAATGAGAACTTAACTGTAATTCATGTTACATAATGGTAAAAAGTTTTTATTTAACGCGAATAAGTCCTCGCTTGACCACCAATTCGCCTGATGGTAAGCGACGTTGTGGTCGAAGATGAAGCACGCAGACTTAGAAGATACCTGTAAAAAACTAAACCATTCTTCAGCCGTAGTTGGCCGTGAGACGTGGGTTCAAATCCCACCCCGCACCATTAAGTTCTTTGGAATTTGGAAAAACACACCACTGTCTTTCGGTGAAGCAAAATATCGTGAAGTAACTAGCACAAGTCCGTAGAAAAAATCCGCCCTGGATCAGCATGGTATAGATATTAAATCGGCCCATGTTTTAATGGAGGGCTATTAAAAAAACCTGCCCCCCTACCGCCTAAAGCAATAGCAATCGTAATAGCAATCGTTTATGACTTCATTTTAGTCATTTGGCACCGCCTATGTGACGTTAGCCATCAAAGTTGTTCATTCAACGATTGCTTTCGCAATCCGCGCAAAGCAATTGATGGCTAACGTCACATAGGCGGTGCCAAATGACTAAAATGAAGTCATAAACGATTGCTATTACGATTGCTATTGCTTAGGCGGTAGGGGGGCTGGTCAGTAACAGTACTAGCCATGTCACTTGTCAGAGGCTGTCAGGCGGCTTTAAACTCTGACACCGGGGCCAGCCACCTGGCCTATACGAAGCCTTAGTAACAGTACACTACAGTCGACGAGGGTTGCGTCCAGCTATCCAGTAGTATAGTAGAATTTAGAATTAATACATACATAACTCTCTTGAGTAAATAGAAGTTTGCAAATAAAATAAATTCACGGAATAATCTCAATAGAAATAGAGTAGTAAACAACATAGTTGCCAACAGCTTCCGAATGTGCGCCGACGCAACTCCTTGTGACGCACACATACAACTATGTTATTGGTTATTGTCAAGAGAAAAAAAGAAAGAGGAGCGGCCTATAACTTTTTAACCGACAGACAGACAAAACTCTTATTTACAACCACTAAAACGAAATAGCAGGTTCTTAATTCGACTGTATGTATTTTTTTTTGTATGTACATACATACAAAAAAAATCAGAGGGATTTAAAAAAAACCGGACAAGTGCGAGTCAGGCACGAACATCGAGAGTTCGGTACAAATCCATAAAATTTCACAAAATTGGGAATTTGTTAAAATCTCTATACTATATCATATATCTATCTATACTTATACCATCGACAAAAAAGTTTTTTTTTACTCTTCTCGTCATACATCGAATATAATAATATAATTATTATAATATAATATTATAATATAGCCTTTATTTCCGAAAATTTAAAATTAACTACTAAAAAAAAACTTATAGGTAACTATTATTCATGCAATTACAGAATGTCTCTGATTTCGGTGTGCCTTACGGCAAAGGCCTCCTCCAACTCTTTCCACTGTTTCCTATCCCCTGCCACTCTAATCCAATGAGCTCCTACAGTGACATCGAATATTACACATTGTTAAAATAATTAAAAACCTGTTTTAGCGTGTGCTAATGAAGTTCTTTTATATGATACCTTACATGATACGATTACTCACTTTGAATTTTGAACCCATATTTTGTAAATTTTGAGGCCCTATTTTTTTGTCATTTAAATAAAAACGTACAGTTTTTAGATTTATTCCTATATGTGTACTCTAAGATAATACTTCTCGCCAAATTTCATAGTTCTATGTCAACGGGAAGTACCCTGTAGGTTTTGATTTTTGTGAGAGTCGAAATACGCAGAGTTTTACGACATAAACGGTTCTAACTTTTTTTAAACGATAACTGAGAAGTTATTTTTTACACAACTGCAAGAAACCATAAATATAGGTATACAGTTTAAATTTCGATATCTTTACGCGTTCCCGAGATAAAGACTCTTGAAATACACTCAGACGGACAGACGGACAACAAAGTGATCCTATAAGGGTTCCGTTTTTTTCGTTTGAGGTACGGAACCCTAAAAATATGATCCGATACAATTATGATCCGATTTTAATGTTTTTTTTGTTTCGTTGATCATATTTCAGTCGTATTTGAAAATCATCAATAATGTAAAAAATTCTACACCGATGACACAGATTGTTTCGTGCGAACTATTCGAATTCTGTGGATGGTTATACCATTTTCAGTAAAAATAAATTGCCTAAAATAATTATATTGTCGTTTGCGTGCTTTATCTTCAACCAGAACGTTCCTTACAATCAGACGAAATCAAGTGGTTGGTGATCAAGCGCGGACTTAATAATTATAAAATAAAGCTTTTCCCCATAATGTTGGAACACTTGGTCGCTTGCCGCTTTCTCCATAATTTGTTGCCAAACAGAGATAAATTATATATTTAAAAAAAAATCAGCATCCGTATTGTGAAAATTTGAAAAATACTACGCTACGCTTATGTACCTACTAAAAGAAGTGTGTGTGGAAGTGGATAATGCATAAGTACATGATCCATGTCGATGTTTTGTTTGTTGATAAAATAATGGCAGCCATATTGTGTGAAAGCTTCCATGTTATACATACAGGTCCTAACTTCTACCTATTTCAAGTCTGTACATTTATCAGGTCCATGGTTATTGTACATACATTTTCAAAAAACAGCATGTAAATTTGAACCTTAGTATCCAAATGAAATGGCTGAATGGTGTTTGCCGAGAAAATAGTTAGTTGTAACATTGTAAGATTTATGGTTTTCTGTAAATACATAATGCATAATGAAAGTCATGTTTGTTATACAGTTGTAGCCATTGAAATGGTTAGCATCAAAACGTTGTAAGCTTATTACTGTACAGAAAATCTCAATTAGTAGCTTGTTGCAGGCGAATCTAATACTGGTTTCAAAGTATTCCATCCATCCATCCATCAGCCATAGGACGTCCGCTGTTTGACGTAGGCCTCTCCTGAAGATCGCCAATGAGACCGGTTAGAAGCGGCTTGCATCCAGAGCGATTCTATTGTCCTGATGTGATGTCTGTCCATCTTGTGGGTGGACGTACTACCCTGCGCTTGCCGGTACGTGGTCTCCCCTCGAGAACTTTTCGACCCCATCGATTAATTATCAGTCATTTGTGATTTGCGCCCGGTCCCCTGCCATCTCAACTTGACAAATGGCTGGGCTATGTAGCTCACTTTGGTTTCCACCATCATGTCAGCCGCAGACTGACATAATATACTTACTCCCGCTATTAGTGCATTAACAATTATATTAGTAAATAGTAAAAAATGATTATATAGTATCTATATTGTTTTGTATTATGTAGTTCTACAAAATAAAATTTTAATTATGGCTGCCATAGAAACTGTTGCCAACTAGACGCAGTGCTAGTGCCTGTGCTTCGACGTTAAGTTAGTGCACTTTCTTTTTATTTGTCCTACTTGATCTACAGAGTAGGTACCTACTGTATAAAACGTTTTGAGAACATTGTAGGCGTTACCATTATTTTTTCTACTCTGTGCTATGAATCATACCTTTAGTAGGCGATAGTAGGTATTATTCTATTTCTCGTTAGTAGACCGCTCGACCGTGTCGTTTTGTTTTATTCGCTAAAGTATGATATAATTACTGTATTTATCATACAAACTAAATTGAGCCCCATAGACGGTAACTCATTGCATGTTTTCGTCCTATTTAGTACAATACAAAGCCATATTTGTACTTAAAACATCGGCCCACGTTCCTTTAAAGGTACACCTACCTATACCTATAATACCTACCTAAAATATTTAGACCTTATAAAATAGTTTATACTTACTTAATTTATATTTCCTCAACTTAATAATATTGAACACTCAAATAACATTCTAAACAAAATCTTCTAAACTTAAAAAATGTTACCGAGGATGTAGCCAAGTAGCCACACATAGGTAGAGCCAGCAATGACTATTTTATCCTCAAACGTAACAACTTACTCCATTACCGTACTATTGCTTATTCAAAAGTTGCTATTTTCAGAGAAGTGTAATGAACCTTAAATTTATAATGGTCTATCGCTGCATCGAATAAAAACTGTAAAGCAAGTAAACTCAAACAGTTTAGTTAGAAAGCGCGAGCACAAAGCTAAATTTCTCGTGACAACAAAAGAGCAACGTCTGAGCGTGAAATCTGTCCGTGACTAGAGCTAATAGAAATTCCGTGAAGCGCTATTCAGCCGAGAAAGGGTGCACTTAGAATTACTTTCGCTGAAGTCGAGGCTGGGCGCGCAGAATGCGGTTTGGGCGGCGGCGGCGCGGGCACGTTGCACTTGGAGACAAGGAATGACGGGTCATGAACTCGTGAAACTTGTCACTTTACAAATAAATTAAATATAACTGTCCATTCTCATAGGATCCTGATTAGGATTCCCTGCCGCACACAGCGGAACGGAGAAAAACGGTCCCTCCGGAAGACAAGCGCTGGTTGGTCCACAACCAGCATTTATGCTGAAGTGGGACCACGCTGTGACAGAGATTAAATAAAATAATTAGATTAGGAATGTTTTTAGTATATAAGATTTATTGTATATGCTTTTTGTTTGTTTTAGTTTTTGTCTCAATAAATAATTGTCTACCGTGTTCGACAATATTCAACCGAGTAGTAAAATTCGCTCCATCCAACATAATCTAAACTATATGACGTCCACTGCTTTTTCTACAGATTTCTAATAACACCAGTTGAAAACGACTGCATGCAGCGCCATTCTGTCGTTTTTTGATCAGGCTATTCACGTTATGGCTAAAGTTTCAATGGCCCTGCTTTATCACATGAATGTCGCTAACAACAACTCCTCTAAAGCTCAGATTCCAAATAGGTCATTGTTTAAGACTGTTTTTAGATTTTTATTTCTCTATCTGGCTATTAGAAAATTTGTCGCATCTATGTGATTCTTTCGAAACGGTAAATAGCAACTTTGTTGTGATAAACATCCACTAATAATCTGTTTTCCTCAGAGTTCATAACCTGAGACGAGGAACGTATCTGCATAAAAAAATGTCCCATCCCAAACGCCTGCAATGATCTAGAGCCAAGATTGACTCCCTATTCGATATTATGATGTAACTTGCCAATTTTGTCCACACTTGGCGCTGTCGGCTCCATACGTCTTGAAGGCGTGCCATGGATACTTTTGGCCAGATGCACCGGGTTCAACGACCGCATGACTCACTGTCTCCCGTTACGGTGCACCATCTATATACAGTTATACAGGTTGTCCTAATGTTTCCTGTACATTTGAAAATAGCTGTACTGAATGGCTATTCTGTGCCTTTCTATAATGCTCCAGAACGCAAGAACAGCCACTAAAACTTCTATTCTAGGCAATTTTATCCATTCTTCAGCGTGGACGGCTCCACGTGTGCCGTGGACACTTCTGGCCAGATGCACCGGTTTCAACGAATGCATGACTTACTGTATCCCGTTACAGTGCACCGTCTATCTAAACTGAACATTGCGGGTGTACAACTATACAGGTTGTTCGAATGTTTCTTGAACATTTGAAAATACCTTTACTCTACTCTGCTATTCAGACATTCACACCCATTATTGGGTGCCTGGGCAAGTCTGATTCATGCACCTAGCGCAGCGGCCCAAGCTGAGGTCCGTACCTTCGAGGTGCCCCTGCGCTAGTCGTTCCACGATCTACTTAGGGCTCAGCGTTTTCATTCTGGCCCATGCCCCAGTAAGCTGTAGAGGCCTCAGAAGCCAAAAGCAGTTAGTCATTAAAAAAGAAAAATCTCTATTCGAAACATGCTATTCGAATGTTTCCTGAACGATTTGCAATACGTATCGGTCTATCGGTAAGTATTCTTACCCCTTAGTTCCCCGTGTGTCTCCATACATTTTGGATAGTTCTTTCTCGGTTCCGCCAGGGGCGCTGTACAAAAATGTATGGAACTATGCGGAAACAACTGTAGTTTCGATTTACGTGTAAACCTGTACTAACCTCTTTGTCTCTCCAGAAATTTTCAGGATCAAGAATAGCCATCTTTGCTTCCATTCCCTCCTTACTATCTATTTTAATTATTTATTGGCGTAGACGGTTTCATGGTATGGGAAGCGTGCCGTGGACACTTCCCGCCAGAAGCGGGTCGAATGCACCGCAGGGTCAACGACTCCAATGACTCATTGTCTCCCGTTACAGTGCACCGTCTATACCAGGCACTGCAGGTAGGTACACAGGCTGTCCGAACCTTTGCTGGAGAATGATACCTTATTTTTGGACGAAAAGACTTTTAGCAAAAAAGACTTAACCCACACGGTTGCCCAAAATGAAAACGTATTTAGCAAGTGCCTTGCGATAAAAAACACTTATTACGTTTTGATTTTGGACAACCAGAGTCCTTTTTGCTGTCTGAAATAAGTCTCATATTAATTTTATATATCAACCACCGTAAGATGTGTGTAATAATTTCATAATAATTATGGATCTGTTAGATTTCAAGACCGGTGGAAAGTTGCATAGATCTTAAAGTAAAAAGAGATGCAAATGAAATAAAAATCTAGACTAGGTTTACTTCTGCTATGCTAAGTGTAGATTATGACTAAGACCATATACTATATGGTTCGTCTATGCTAAGACTCAGTGATTTCAGTATATTCGAACAAAGCTTATCTATTCATTTATTCAAATAAATAGCTGTACTGTACTGTACCAGCCTTTATAATAGTCCACTGCAGGACGTAAGCTTATCCACGAAGAGTGATTGAGCCATATCCACTACGCTATCCCGTTGGTGGATTCTCATAAGTACGCCATCGAATTTATTTTGCGGACGTATGCAGATTGCCTCACAATGTTTCCCTTCACCGAAAAGCCAGTGGTGTGAAATTCCGTACATAAATTCCGAAGAACTAATTGGTACGGGACCGGGATTTGAACCCACGACCTCACAATCGTAAGGCGGGTGTCATTACCTCTAGTCAACCACGGCTTCTCAGAGAATTAGATTTGTAATAATATTGTGTAATCTAGGAACACTCTGTATCGCTAGACGTATTTCTGATCATGTCTGCTGTCTGACGGTCTGTCCGCGGTGACAGGGAGGTAATGTTATACCTAAATGAGACTTTGTGTGGGACCTAGTCTTGCTATAAGAGGACATGTAGGTACAGCGGCTAGTTTGGTGTTTTATTGAACTATAATGAGTACGAGCTTTTTGACCGACGAACCAACCACGCATAACTTTTTTCTTAGTAGTCCGATTTCAATAATTCTTTTATTATTAGAAAGAGTATACTTCGAAATTAGTTCCATTTAAATATTATCGAAATCGGCTGAATTATGTACACGTGTGAAGTCGTTCATGCTATTTTTTGCAAAAAAATATTATTTTTCTTGCAAGTAACACCTGCAAAAAAACACCTTTTCAAGGGTGAATATGATCATTAATATGAACATTTTTTACTATGGGGCGAACTGCGAAAAGTTGACAAAAGTATCATATGGAGCAGCTGACTTTATTTTTCGAGATTTTGCGTTTGGCCTTGTAGTAAAAGTTGTTCATAATAATGAATTAGTGGACTTCTTAAAGTTTATTGCGAAACAACGCATTTTATGATACAAGGCGCAAAAGTCTATGCAGGCACTATTCTGTAGGTACCTAGAAACTAATACTTTAAATAATTTTATGTAATTTTATCATACCGCTCGATATTTCAATTATATCTTACTTCCATAAATTTTAGGTTGGTTTTGTGGTATGAGAATTGAAAAATGATAGATAGACCACATTTAGTTATTTATATGCTTATCTACCAACCTAGACCTGGAAACTGATACTAACGGTATGGTTTGGAGTTTTTTTTATCGGTGATGAGGTGAGGTCTAAAACGCCGAATGCCAGCCACAAAAGTTTCAACGGTAGGTAAATAAGTAAAAAAAAAATATTTACAACCACCACACTATATTGAACTATTAAGAAAAATGTATAAAAAAAAACAGATCCAAACATAACAGGCGAAAATACTTAACTTGCAAAAATAATTGAGAGAAATACGATTAAGTACATTAAATAAAAAAATCATAATTAATGATTGTATGTTTAATAATGACTGGTCTAAGGTTCTTTCCCACTACGCTTAGCTACTTTCCCACTACTTCCACTAAACTATAACTGATTCTGATTGGTGGATATGGCACATCCTTAGCTACGCAGCAAAGTGGAAAGCACCCGATTGATGGTTAAAAACCTACTTACCATAAAGTAAGAAGGAAAATATATAAATAGGCATAAGGAAATTGTTACAATAAAATCTCGTTCGGAATTCCACTACTGATTCATTGACTCGTATGATAAAAAATGCGCATCATCAACATTACGCATACAAACCAGTTCTGTAGTCAAGCTAAGAATGGGATAGATTTTCTATTATATTGGTATAATTTTCTCATATACACATGGTGGCTCTGCAAAATGGAGGGACTTTTAGACATGTTATATGCTCAAGCGCAGAGTAGGACGGGGGACAGTGGGTTAGTAAAGTCATGTTAAGACTGCAGGATAACGCTGAATATAAACTGTTTCCAACCGGTCTTATTGGAGTCTATAGTAGCCTATGTCCAGCAGTAAACGCCCTATGCCTAATGCGACGACGACAATACCTAAAGTATAATTTTGGGATGGTATTTGATCGAGAAAACTTACGTTCACTGCCAGCCGAGTCGATGACCCCGCCTCTTTGGATTTATTTTACTTATTTAAATAAGTAATAAAATACTGAATAACGATATGTTTTTCATGATGTGAATACATAATATATTTATTACTTAATAAATGACTATGTAATTAGCATTATCTATCCGTTTTGAATGATAGATTTAGAAGGGAACTTATGATTTACGTATGACTAGAGGAGGATGGATGGTTTCACAGAACAGGAAAAGCTTTAATTTATCTTTTCTATAAGGATTTTGGGTGATACCGATATTAGATACCAATGTGATGTCTGGCCAGAATATTTTTCCGTAATTTTTCATATAATATAAGACCAAGCTTGAACCATAGCGCTCATTGCGTAGTTTGACTCAGTTTTCGGATGGGTGTCCGCGGATGGCATATACAATTTTCTTGGAAAATATTTGTTAAAACTTTGCTGCCATTTACATTCAACTCGTAAGAAAATTCAATACATTGTCCCCCTTCCTCCTTCCTCGAATCTCCAGTAAATATTTATTCCACTGATAATACCTAGTTCGTAGTGTGTACATATGGACAGTCGGTCGGACGTACTTTCCTACCTAAATCACTATTTATCCTACATTATTTCCTACCTAAATTAGTCACTACTAATTTAGGTTACCATATTTATACTACCTATGTGAGTCTATATTTCCTTAATAGGTAGGCAAGTTTCAGAGAATAACATGACAATGTTATTAAAAGGATTATTGTGTTGTTCCCAGAACATTAAGACAAGAATCGCTTTGAGCAGCATCAATGGATAAACGGAATAAATGGAATAATATTATGAAAGGAAATAAGATAAGTACGGCAATAGGTATAAAAGTGTGCATTCAATAAATGCTTTATCAAAATGCTTATGAGTTTAATTGCATGCATTATCAGAAACAGACTTGTTAATTAGGTATTTTTATGATGCCTAGTTCGTAAGTGTGGTGGGAAGCTTATTTAAAAGCTTTTATTTTTTATTGTCATACAATGATGATTATACAGAGATGAATGAAAGTAGTGTTCATATTGTAGAGGCAGAGTCAAACTTGTTGGCGGTTGTGAACACGGGGCGAGTAATAGCCCAACGAATCTGCTATCGTTATCTATGAAATTATTTTTATCGTGCTTCACACACTAGGTGAATAGAAAATTTCTTTTTGTGATAAACATTTCAAAAATTGACGCGTTCGCAGGATTTGAAACGCGAAGACGGCGTCTTCGCAGACAGCGTTTTAGCTTAATTGGACAAAGCATCTGGGCCGAAATCCCAGAGAGATGCAGGTTCAAATCCTGCGAACGCGTTAATTTTTAAAATGTTTATCACAAAAAGAAAGTTTCAAATTCGTTATGTCAGCTACGCGAGAATCGGGCACGTGCGCAGCTCATAGCTAACTTCACAGCCGGGTAGAAGTTTGGTTCAGCTTATAACGTCACATCAATAATTGAGATAAAATTAGGCAGATGATGATAGATACATTCAATGATCTAACCTTAAACATTTAATCTACTCGTAGACCTATAGAGCAGGGTTTCATAAATTATGGATTGCGACTCACTGGTGGGTCGTAACTTCACAGTATGTCGCACTTAAACTACTCAATAGGCCCAATTATGAAGGCGCCGTCGTAAATTTAATAGCAACGTAAAGTGCTCTCTCTACCGAAAGCCTAAAGTGAATAAGAAACAGTAAAATTCTAAATTGTATTGTATTATATTAGCAATTTAAAATATTTCTGTTTCTCTGAATAAGCGCCATCGTAGTTAGGTATGATGGCGCTTTCATATTTGGGCCTTATATATGTCGCGATCCACTGTTATCGCGAATATTGAGTAGACCCTGCCTGTAGAATGACACACTCACCGACTGAGCAAAAGATGACCCTGATGCTGCAATTTTAAATTGGTAACGGTTAAATTTCATTTTCACATATACAATTATACATGTCCTCGTGGTCATACTCTCGTTTTTCCCGGGCGGTGGGTTCCCAGTTTGTAAGGTTGCGTCAGGTTTGTCATAGCCCAGGCAACTTTGGGAACAACTGCTCTGGAGAGCTTTTCTTCTACAAAAACGTACATCTTTTTAAGTTTTTACAAAATACCGATCTATCCAGATCTGACGGTTTTGTGCTATAGGTAGTGTTCCAATTTTTATCGAAGGTGTTAAGGTCGTCGCGCCATCTCTTTCGGGGCCTGCCAAGTGGCCGGACCGAGTTGGGATGCCACTCGGTGGTAATTTTGGCCCATAGTTATTCCGGCATGCGGCTCACATGGCCAGAATTTTGTTTGGAATCTGGAAAGCTCGAGGGGAGGGCTTTGCCCAGCAGTGGGACACAACAGGCTACCAACAACAACAACAAAATACCGAAGTAGATATTTTCGAAGTATATTTTCACCCCTAAAGTTTGTATTATTATCATCTTAGTCGTGCCATTACGGCTGAACTAGGCCTCCCCTAAAATCGGACACATGGCTAATGATGGCTGTCAGAAACAGCTTAAAACCTCTGAGAGCGCTCGTATACGTCCGTGTTTTTTTTCACCGGACAACGGACCGTGTTTTTTACCGGATTCGCGGTGGTAGCAAATGGTTTACTATAAACCATAATTTAATGTAGATATTTTCGAAATATACAACAAAAATATCTAAATATCTCCACCGGACATCGGAAAGGAGGAAAATTTAGAAATTCCGTTTATTTAGAAATTCCGTCTGTTGTCCGGTGACAAAAAAACGGACGTTTACAACTCTCAGCGTTTGATGACGATGGCTAGCCATCTAGCCCATATGATGTTACTACTGAATTCTATATAATTCTATTTGATATAGAAACTGTTGGATATTACTTCAGTACGAAGGGACCTCACTCGGACCTAGTCGATAATTGGTGCTGATTAGTAAGCATGGGCTATATTAGCATATAGTGTCCTTACGCGATAATGAAACCAGGTCACTTACACCTACTTTACAATGCCTGTCGAGAAATGCTCAGCAGCGTAGCAAGGAGTAATATGAGCCATAATGTACATATACCATTACCTACCTACGAAGAATTTATCGAGTTTAAAGAATATTCAAAACTAGTTTTTGACCGCGGCTTCGCCTGCGTGTATTTTGATATTTGTGCACTTTTTATTTTGTTAGGACAGCCTTTGTCACATTAAGTACCTAACCAAAAGGAGTCGACACGCCCAAGCACCGAAGTCTGCCAAGTTAGTGGGGGGTGAAGAAACGCACACAAACCAAAATATAAGCAAGTTTACACGCACAAAAATGTAATTAACTATACTTTGTATATCCTTGTCACTATCCTTACTCCTATGTATGTATATTATTATACAAATATAAAAACCGTTTAAAATAGTAGGAAATATTCACTACCTATTTTACTACACTTGCTGTCATAGTCCGAAGTTCAAGGTAAAGTCAGAATCAACTCTAAACCATAGGTACATGAGCCGTAGGACGTCCGCATCTTCCCCTATGGGGAGGCCTATGTCCAAACCGTAGCCGTAGCGTATTGGGAAATGCATAGGTATTTCCCAATAAGCCCAGTTGTAGGCGGATTGCATCAAACGCATTCCTGCGGTCTTAGGTGAACGTTCTACGTTACGCTTGCCGGTTCGTGGTCTCTATTCGAGATTTTTACGGCTTCAAAGCCCCAAGTCTAAGCCACAATCATTAAAGTGATAGGAAGTATATAGTAAGTACTTTTTATTCAAAAGGCTTTGAAATTATAATTTATCTTTTAAAATACTTAATGCAAACTTTTGAACCATCTACTTACCTACTTAGGTACCTACCTCTAAAGTTAATAACTCAATAGATAATTTTAAAATTCAAGTAACTGAGTAGGAATCAGATCAAACTCACGTCATAGATAGTATTGATCTGATTGTGTGCAGATAGCTGATCTGCGCTTGTGTGCAGATGTGGGTATGGTAATTTCCATGAATTGGCGCAGCGGGCAGCGTGCGCGGGCGCAGGCGAGGCCGGATATTGCTCGTAATCCACTCAGAGCGGCCGAGCCCCTCCGGAGCTCACAGGACGTACATTAGACGTTGGTCACAGACCCGACCACAAATCTACAGGGTTACTCAGAAAGGGCTAAGCCGAGAATGGTGATTCAGATTATTAATATGAATAGATTTACTACATGGCAAAAGATCAGCTGTACCTTACGAAATCGCAATCGGAATCTACAAAATTTAAATTTATCAGCTGATTTTCTTTAATTCGGTTTGCTCCCATAGTAAAAGTTGTTCATAATGATGATCTAAAACACCCTCTTTTAGCTTAGTACACCCATGTCTACCACATTAAAAAAAGTCCAACCCTATATTTGTATCAACCATCTAATGAATTGTATCAACACAGAGTAACTACCGGCATTGAATTTTGAATGGAATTTCATATTTCCTAATTAGATTTTTGTTCGATCATCACGCTGCCATATTTTATAAGCAATGTCAAAAGAAAATAAGATTCGAAAATATGAAATTCCTTTGATGAAGATTGTTATGAAAAAAAAAATAGGAAAATCTTTTTCCAAAACAAATAAAGCTAATACTTGTATACTACGATGTAATGGCCCAATCTCGATATATTTTTGCATTAGATATATCTTTTTTGAATTTGACCAATTTTGTGAACCTTCAGCTGAACGTGTCGTCTATAAACAATTTTCCCATCATACATTTCAAACCATTTAGGTACAGGAAACCACATGTTATCGAGGACAATATGGTGCAGATAAAGTTTGAGGTTAAATACCTTATCATACCTCTACACACCTACAGGTGCCGCCAAATCGGCCAGACCCCATAAACCACTAAATGAGGTGCCTACCTACTTATAGATAAAAGGCTGAACTCTAATAATAATAGAATTGATAAAAGCTTGATTATTTTATTTTATTCTTATAATTTTAGAGGAAGAAAAGCGCGATTTCGATCAGAACAATTCGACTTGTGAGGGCTCCCAAGAGACTGGCCTGGCCAAGTTTGGGACCCACTGTTAATTTCACTGTATAGTTAGGTACAATATGGTATTAGTAAAATTTTATTGAAATTGTTAATTGAATCATGTTTTGGTAAATAAAATTTTCTTTCTTCTTTCTCCGATTCAAATACTTGATAAATAATAATAGGTATACATTTTATTAATAGGCAATTGATTAGACTGCAGCTGAATATACATTTGCGCAAACCTCGATAAGAAATTGTTTGCTTTAGCAACTAAGTAAGTACGGGTCGATTCAGGTGCTATTATAATTATACTTATTACAATTTTCCTCAAATGTCAATCAGAAGCCATTGTTATCTGATTTAGTTATCATCGTCCATCGACAGTTATCGGTATCAGTCGGTTTCGGGAATTTTCGACGATGATTTCACTTCTGAAAGTGATCGGACGAAAATGGATAAGACTTTACGCGGTTTTGTGTTTGGTGATGTTCTTATGCCTGTTGGTTAGGGTGTCGCAGTATTCACAATGGTAAGTAATCATAACTTGTAGAAACTTTTTTCTGTTTAAGAACTAAGGTTAGTAGCATTTTGGAGGTTATGTTTCGTGACAGCGCAGCGTGATCGAGCTGTTCGGTTTGCGTCAGTAAGTACTAAGTTTATTGATACCGGTGACGAGGCCAGCTTGGATTGGTCGAGTCGTACCGGCGATGCGTAAGCGCAGGTTGTCTTGCAATCGTGGTACAGATAAGATAGAAGTTACTTGGTGAGACAGGACATCGTCCTTTACTTACGTGCTGATTGGGTATTTTATTATCCCTTGTATTACAGTTTATAATTATTATTATATAGCTTCCTTTTTAGATCTCCGGAAATGTGATACAATACGAGTATGAAAAAGTAATAAGTTTGGTAGCTGCGTTGGGATTTTTTTGCATGTAGAGACTGTAGTGTCTGACTGAAGAGGTACAACTTTTAAGGTTGTAATTTGTAGGGTTTTTAGGGTTCCGTAGTAAAACAAGGAACTCTTGTAATTTCGTTGCCTCTGTCCAGATGGACAGATGTCCTTGTGCCACACAACCTCATATGAATTAGATATTATTTTTCACATTTTTATTTCTCCTGGATAAAATGTAGCCTATATTCCAACCTTTGAACTGTATCCTTTACAAAAAAACCGGACAAGTGCGAGTCAGGCTCGCACATCGAGGGTTCCGTACAAACATATTGTTTAAATAATTAAAAACCTGTTTTAGCATGTGCTAATGAAGTTATTTTATATGATACCTTACATGAAATGATTTACTCACTTTGAATTTTGTGAATTTTGAGGCCCTATTTTTATGTGATTTAAAAAAATGTACAGCTTTCAGATTTATTCCTATATGTGTACTTTGAGACAATGCTTTTCGCCAAATTTCATAGTTCTATGTCAACGGGAAGTACTCTGTAGGTTTTGATCATTGTGAGCGTTAAAATATGCGTTTTTTTGCGACATATACGGCTCTAACTTTTTTATACGGTAACTGAGAAGCTTTTCTTTTACACAACTGCAAGAATTCATAGGTTTACGTATATAGTTTAAATTTCAACTCGATATCTTTACGCGTTCCCGAGATGAAGAGTCTTGACATACACACAGACGGACAGACGGACAGACGGACCGACGGACAGACGGACAACAAAGTGATCCTATAAGGGTTCCGTTTTTTCCTTTTGAGGTACGGAACCCTAAAAAT
The DNA here is from genome assembly GCA_949316475.1 of Hypomecis punctinalis. Taxonomy (NCBI): domain Eukaryota; kingdom Metazoa; phylum Arthropoda; class Insecta; order Lepidoptera; family Geometridae; genus Hypomecis; species Hypomecis punctinalis. Next base: position 4,418,202 of record OX438798.1, read on the forward strand.
CAAGTAAGTTGCTTTGTTGCTGTTTGAAAGAGTAACAAACCAACAAACACACTTTCGGATTTATAATATCAGTAAGGATTTATCTATTTTATTATATTTATTTATATTATTATATTTATGAGCTACACAGCTCATTTAATGATAATCCTGGGCGAAAAAGAAGGAGTATTTAAGTTTGACGTGCTACGGGTCAAACTTTCCTTTTTTCAACACACTTCTAATTGCTAATTTCCTTCAAAGAACTATTTCCATTCCGTCCCGACGCAAAACGAGAAAAAACACGCTCCTCTTTTTCCCAAACACATGATGCCTTGACGTCAGACTCGTTAAATCATAGAGAGCTCCATCCTTGTATCTTTTGTGTATAAGGGGGTGTACATCAATTACGACGGTGACAAGTTTTACCCAGATGATTTTTCAGCCCTCTTTCTTTCGCTGGTGAGGAGATATCGTGAGATTCGGATATACTCCCTTCCCTCATCGATATCATCACGTTACATTGCGTGTAAGTACCTACTTATGTAAAAGTAAATAATAGGACTTGATTGGATTTGATTTAAGTAAAAATAAAAAAAAATGTTGTATCTTTTATGGAGAAACAAACTTATGTAACTCTGTGCTCTTGAAATTCTAGTTTCTTGCAGACAAAATAAAAATCATGAACCATTTACCAAGACGGATCTTGTCTTTGTTTTTTCACCCCAAGTAAGATAAGAGACATTTGCAGTGAAGAGATTCCTTCGGCTACCTCCTGTACTCATGGTCAGATTGCATTATTAGGCAAATCTGGCCACGTCTAGCTTTTATGTCGTTGGTCAGATCCTGTATTCATGAACAGATTGACATTGTTAGGTTGTCCTGACCAACGCTACTACCACATCTTGACCCCTTCTCCTCCACAAAAATATATTGAATATTTTATTTTCTCTGGAACACATCACGTAGGTAATTAATGGACGCCCCATAAGTAGTTAGTACGTAAGTGTTTTTTTCTGGGCTGGGCGTGTACGCTGCCAAGATTTGGCCTCCCAGCTGCCTGTGGCACTGACATTGCCCGGCTGAGGCCGCCAAAAATAGGGCAAGGTCGCACGCGTCTTCGACTTATATAATTTGACAGCCATATTGATGAGGAAAGCGGACAACGACCGATATGAAGGCGACCGAACACTCGAGGCTGCGTCTGTGTACCTAATGATTATTTAATTGATAGATGGCTTTTCTGTGATGACCTTTTCGGTGTAATCTAAATGAAGAAAGTTATTACTTTCTATAGGTAAAAAGTTCTAAGTACCTAGAGCTTAGACAACTCTCAAAAAACATACGTTCTCTAAGTACCTATCTGGCTATATAGTGTGTAAAGTGATAGTGTTGTACTCAAGCTTGTTAGGTTTCTTTTCAGGCTTCTATATAACCTGTCTGTATCTATATGTATCCGTCTGTCTTACCTATTAGGAAAGTTACTGATACCAGATAATTTTATACATCGGAGCTAGACTGACATTTTTATAGGTACCTAAAAATACCATAAGCTGTGAAAAACTAAGCCTAGGTACCTACATTAATAACGCCATATTTGTTGTTTGTAATATAGGCTCCTGAAAGTCCTGTAGTCTTGAAGGCGCCAAGGCAACTTGCGCTGGCCCTTGTCAATGTTTTTAAACATCATGAATAAGTACAATGGTATTGTAGAATATACTAAACGGTGGAAGAGAGCAAACATGCGATTCAATAATGCTTTTTGATTGACGAAACGGAGTAGGTACTCGATTCGACACGTATATTTTTTTTATATGTAACCACGCATATCTTTTTATTTAGTAATCCGATTTCAATAACTCTATTTTTGTTGGAAAGTTCGAAAGTTTCGAAGTAGGTCCCGTTTAAATTTTATCAAAATCAGCTGAGCCATTTTTGATTAATCAACAATAATGTGAAATTGCCACGTCTATCCGTGCGTACTATACGCGAATTCTGTACACGGTTGAAGTCGGTCATGCCATTTTTTGCGAAAAATAAATATATCCTACACCTTTTTACCAGTTTTATGCCATAAAAATCTTCTTCTTACCCCAGGCAAAGATTACAAATACAAATAATTTATTGATAACACCATAGTTACATGTCATATTGGAAAAAGAAATACATACACATTACAGAATTACCTACAGCAAATCGATGCTGGGTTTCGATTAGGTATTCTAGGTTCCTTATTAGATATGCCTATAGATTACCCACACGGGTAGTTATGTAATAGGTTTATGTATGGATCAATGGATACAGCTAAATTGCAATAGATTTTAGTAAAATAGCTCCAGTTATTGTAAACCTAATCATGTGATCAGACACTCGCATGTGACTACCATCTTGCTGCCATAATCATAATCACGGACAGTTTACAATCACATTGTATTGGGAACATATGGACGAATGACGGACGCCATTTAAGTAACCAATTTCGTTGTCGCGTCTTTAAACATTTTGTTTTGTTCATACAGTTCGCGATTTGTAGTCAAATATTTTATTATTAATCGACTTCAACCTCAAAGAAGGGAGATGTTCTAATTTTTTTATATGTGTAGGTCTAACTAAGAACTTTTTTCTAAGTTAACCGATTGTTATATTAAAAATAAGAGATGACTTTTTTTTCGCGAATTCGGATTTGGTCTCATAGTAAAAGGTGGTGATACTTTATAAGTATTCTAAAATATCATTAAAGCTTTTCATCGGGCGAGCTGGTGGTTAAATGTAGCCCTATTCTACATTAAAAAAATATATATCTCCTAATATATATCACACCCTGTCTTTGAAATGAGTTGTTGGTCTTTCTGTGTTAAGTTTTTATCAAACAAAAAATTGTCGTTTCATACTTTTGAACGGGCAATAGAAATTTCAGAAAAAACCTTAATATGTACTTATCAAAAAATTTAAAATCAAACAAGAGGCAAATTTTTTACACATTTTCATTCATCCCTCATAATATGTTAACCCCCTTATAACTTCTGTGATAAACGTAGATAGATAACATCCTTGCGTAACCGGCGTAGCGTATCATTCTACGACATCCCTAAAAGGATCATAAGCATAACATGGCGTGCCTACGGAGCCGTTGAAGCCTGTACTCATTATGTTACGAAATTTACACCAGCTGTTTTAGTAAAGATCTATTGTTATAGCGAAATTCTCAATTCTCCAATATTTCTGCATTTTCTGGCTGAGCGGTGTTATCCAGGTGTAGGTACTACGACGAAAAGGGGTAATTCAAACCATCATTATGAATTTTCTATACTACTACTACTAGCGGGTCGCTAGTAGTAGTAGTATAGCCCCCCGGCCCCGGCTTCGCATAGGTGTATTATACATATTATAAACCTCCCTCTTGAATCACTATATCTAATTACAACAATAATAATAACAATTAATAACTACTTACTAATAACAATTCCCATAATTAAATAATAGAGCAGCGGGGGTTGAGATTTTATTTATTTACCTATTTAATTTTTCCATACAATTGATTACTTACGTACAGATAGTAGGTAGGTAGGTCTGTAGGTAGGTAGGTACAGAAGGTAGTTAGAATTTGTTTAGTAAATTATTTTTCCTATTATGCTGAAAGTTCCTAAAAGAATTTTCATTTAATTTTCAATCTTTACGAAACTATCCACCAAGAATCTAAAAAATAGTAATTTTTTTCAAACAAGAAAACGCGAGAAATCTGAAACAATTCCCAATTAAAGAATAGAGCAGCGGGGGGTTTAGAGTTCTACACACAATACAATACTTACGTAGGTACAAAAGGTAGTAAGTCGCTGCCAGCTGGGGTTGTTTTTACGGCTTCCACGCTGGCACGCGACCCTCGCTGGGTCAAGGACTTGCCAAGGACGCGCCCGGTTACGTAAACCGGAATTTTAAATTTTTTCAACGACCCTTGGAATTATGAATGGAATGTACAACGTGGAACGGAACGCACATTATAGTAACGTCTCATCAAGTCTGATAATGAACGGTCTACTTTCAAAATATCTATACAGGGTCATAGGTACCCATTAGGTAAACGCAAAACCTTTTAAGGGTGAGTCTAGTACATCTAGACCTAGACAAACAACTTTTGTTCTAGGACTTTTGAAAAATCACGAAGAAAACATCAGCTTTTTCATACAAAAGTTCGCCAACGCGCGGCAAAATGTATGGAGAAGCAAATTTTTTTTTGCGAATTTTCGAATGTCGTATAGTATAAAAGTTGTTTGTCTAGAATTCTAGATGTACTAGAACCGCCTTTAAAAGCGTTTAATACCTATGACTCTGTATACGTCTATTATATAAAAATGAATCGTGGTTGTTAGTCTCGCTAAAACTAGAAAACGGCTGGACCGATTGTGCTAATTCTGGTCTTGAAATATCTGTGGAAGCTAAGGGAAGGTTTAAACGTTGAGAAAAATTATAAAAATTGTGAGAAAAAAAAAATTGCCATACGAAATGTTCCTACCTTTGGCCTTACACAATAAGGCCCCGGGTCAGCTAGTTGCTAGTACATAATATATTTAAAATAGAGCTCATAGCGTAGTTTGACTATACCTTGTAAAATTCTTGATACGCGAGATATTGAAACAACATGTCATAAAAAAAGTTTACGGTAAATACTATGTAGGTATAGGTATCACGAATACTTTATTTTCTAAGGAATCTAAGGATAAAAATATTGAGCGTTTGGGTTTTCGAATTTTGGATCACATCCAGACGCCAAGAAAAAACGCTGATTCTAATTTTAATTTTCCCTCCAATCGTTGATAAGGAATAGTGATGTGACCTGCGAACGTCGATCGATCGATTTCAGAAGTTCATCTAAGAACCTTTGAAAGCGCTAAGAACTAGATATTGTAACTACTTCCGATTGAAGAATGAAAAGTAGTTATAAAAAAATATAGTTTAAAAAAAGGAACTAAAGAAATGCTATGAAAGCGTCATAGCATTTCAAACTAAATTCATTACAATTTTCAGCCTATATTGAAAATTATTTTACACTTTTTAGTTTGATATGCTATGAAAGCGTTACTATATTTATTTTTCACTTTTTAGTAATTAAATAAATGCATCTGTCTTTGAAAGTGTGCATAGTTTAAAGAAAATCTGATCGCTCAAAATAGGGAAAAATCGAGCTCAAAGGGGTTGGTTATATTAGAAGCAAACAAACGTACAGATGAAACTAATAAAAGCGTGTTAAAATTGACTTTGATACTTAAATGTTTTCGTAAAAAAATAATTTCTGTTATTGAATTCTAACCATAGCTCTACAATGCCCTATATACCTACCGACTTACCTTTATTTAAATCTTATTCCACACAGTAATCACGTACAATAAATCTAATCTATAAAGAGATAATTCCTGATTATAAGATAAGAATGCGAAATTCATTTTGTGCATGCAAAAAATACATGCCATTGCAATATAAAGATAATTTATATGTTAGTTAAATTGGTTTGGCAAGGAAAATGTTTAATGATATACGGAAAGATGAAATTGATTGACAACCATAGCAATGCTAATAGTCGAAACGTATTGAAGCTATACCAACGAGCGATCTGCCAAGCAAGCACCACATCAGCAAGGCCAAGGTTGCCTGGGAAGGGGGGCGCGGGGAGCCCGCGGGCTTAACGCTCAGCGCTGTCCCGCACCAGCCATTCTGCACCTCGCAGTCGACTCTGACGGTTGTACTAGTGCCAGGTAAGCAGTGATAGCTTTCAATTTTAATCTAACGTCGATACAGACCCGGCGATTGTGATCCACCGCCGCGGCATCTCAAAAAATTAAACGTATCTTTCGTGTGACAAGTTAAAGCGATTCAAGATGATTGTGTTCTGATAACGTGGAGTGCTGCGGTTTCGATAAGGTGGTATCGCTCGACAAGAAAACGGAGTTGCATTCGAATATCGCGGCGCAGGAAGGTAACCGGTGTGACTCGAGGGAACTTTCCCTCCTAAAAGTTTTGAAGCGGATCCCGAAGGGCGGGAAGCGGATAGCTGCGTGCGTGCTGCGTGCCGCGCATCGATCGGGACACCCCTCACCCTCGCCACTCCCGGCACTGATACATTCATTCGGACAAAATATCATTCCATCATTGCATTTAGAATTCAGCGTTAATTTTGTTTTGTTGCAGTAGTTTTAAGTGATTTAGTGCATGAATTAGCGATTATTTATAATTTGTGACAATGGGTGGCTGTGCAACAAAAGAAAATAAGGAAAACAAACCGGCGGAAGATACTGACGGGTGTGTATTATGGCTGCGCTCCGGCCGGCTTCGATATCGCGTGCCGGTGCAAAATTTCGTCACTTTTACTATGTTCCTTTCAAAGTAGTACAAAACAATTTACTGAGAATCATCAAAAACCGGCTCGAGATCATTTGATGTGAATCACGCATAAATAATGATGTCTACAGAATACAAATGTGCTCGTGGGGACTGTGACGGCCAGTGAACCTAAACGGGATGTAGCATTTCATTGTATTTCCGGACGAGCGAATTAAGTTTCCATTTGTGATAAAACTTTTCAGCGTTATCTTTCTGCAGTCATAATATTGCAAGGTTTTGTAGATTTCTTGAAATAATGCAAGCATATTAAAATTTTATTTTTGATTCAGGCACATTTTCATATATAAAACACAAATTAATGAGACTAGCAATACATCACCACACATATTTTAAAGGATAACAAACAGGAAAATATTTCTTATACATATTGTAGTTTACCGGCACCCATAATTTTATTCTATTTGAATATGTGAGCATAACTAAATTATTTCTTAGTACTTTGGAAGTTAGTTCTAGAATGCACGATGCAACCAATATCCCAAGATATCACATATCGATAATTGATATGATTCATGAAAGTACGAAGCGGATTCCGTAATCTGACTACCATTAATCGCTGCATTACCGTCTCATATAGAAATGAAAGCAAAGTAACAAGAAACTTGCGATAACACGTTGGCTGGCTGGGCGCGAGTGGGAGGCACGGCTGCGCAGCGCTGAGAAGCACCGGTGCGCAGTGAGCTGACACATCCCCGTTCGACTTGCGCGTGTCGGTCAAGGCGACCTCTAGCAAAATTACGTAATTCCATACAAAATCTAGCAAAGTCCTGGGTGTGTTCGGAAAACACTCCTATATATCCGACAGTTCGCGTTCACCTCTCTCTCCGCCTTTGCACCGAAAGCTTGCATTATAATATTATAACATAACGGGATTGTTCTTTCGCTATGAATTATAAGCTAAAAGTAACATTAATCCCAGTGGTCGTTTGTGGTGGAGCCGTTCTTGCATATTACCTCATCAGGCGGTTTGTACAATTTGTTTAATACGGCGTACTTATAACCAATTTGCTTTGACGTGTGTTTTAGATAAACTATTTTGAAGATTAAATTATGAAATAAAGCTTAGTTTAGCACCATCCCTTAACTAGCACGAAAGTTTTAAAATTATGTTATGCTTACCCCCAATTTGAATTAATAGTGAATTTAGATCAATAAATCTAAAATGAATTATCATCTAATAAGACATTTGAAACTTAATTAGGTTTTCGTCACTTCCGATCGATTCAGGAAACACCGGGTACGTCCCTATTTACCTTTTCCTTTTTTGATTTAAAAACGTTTAAGATGTATTCTCTAATCTCTTTGGTTATTAATTCGGCCAATCTCTTTGGTTTATTTAAAAAATAAACTGACATTTTGTTGCCGCCTTGATTTCAGACTCCAGTGAACGGGTTTTTTGCATTTTAGTTTCATTATTTTCTGCAAATTATTCGTGAAATTAGAGAAAATGTGTACTCGAGCGACATGTGCAGCGTTGAAAGCGTTAGAATCGTATTGTTTCTTTAATAATTGTGGGAAAGTTAGTGAAATTTTGTGACGTGAGCGTTTGTTGTTACAGGAAAGCCGCAGCAATGGTGGACGCCGCAACCCTCGAGAAGTTGGAGGCTGGCTTCAGCAAGCTTGCCGCCTCCGACTCCAAGTCGCTGCTTAAGAAGTACCTCACCAGGGAGGTGTTCGACAGCCTGAAGAACAAGAAAACCTCGTTCGGCTCGACCCTCTTGGATTGCATCCAGTCTGGTAAGTTTACAGTTCATTGACCTGCACGAACGCCGCCATTGAATTTTTCAAATAAAACAATTAGGTACTTAAGATATGCTGATCCTTCTTGTATAGTAGTACAGCTTACAATACCTACTTATTAAAAATAATACAATACTTCAAGTCGGGAGACATTGACAGCAATTCGGCGACATTCGCACGAAACTATAACTAGTCGCACTAAAATTTTTAGTTTAGTGCAAAACTAGCAAAAAGCTATTCGGTGTTTTCTTCGAACTTAATTAAATCTGATTTTAGTCGTCCACTATAACGAACTAAGTTAAGTAACGCTAGTTACGCCATCTAGTGTTGAGTAGCAATATTAGTTCGGAAAAAGTTCACTAGATGGCACAAATATTAATTACTGTTTTTATTTTATCTGTGGCACATCTATAGCTGCCAAGGATTTAGTATTACATCCATGATAGCTGCTCCCAATACATTGCCATATCGATAACAAAGTAACAGTTATGTTATATTCTATTTTATGGTTTAAGAAATACTTAAAATCTATTATGGTCGATTCAAAATCGATTTTACTCCAAAAAACGGTGCAACGTGCTTTATTTTGAATTATGACTATTACATTATATATTTCCGTGGAGTGCACTAGCTTCTAATATATCCATGATTATGATGATTAGGTTCGTGGCATAAGACAAATCGTTGTCTTTTATCGTAACATTAGCTAAAAAGTACTTAGCAACACTTTTTTACTTGACAAGCAGCGTTGCCAGACCGTACCAAAAAGTACGGTTTTCCGTACTATTCATCACAACCGTACCTTAGTCAAAGAAGATATAATAATACTACGTATAGAACGGCCAAAAATTAAATACTCTGCGCGAGGGCTGCACAGGCCGGTGATTTCTCCTACAAAAAATACCAAGACTTACAATGGGGAAGACGTGTGCTGTTTATGAATGTATGACAACAATGCACGACAAGATATTATTTCATTCTTTCCCTAAATATAAAATAAAGTAAACTACCTTATTTACTTTTAGTAGGTAGATTTATATTGTATAAAAATGATGTCATTCAATTTTAGATAGGTACTTCCTCGTGATATTTTGTTTCAAATAAAATAAATCGTTACTTTTAGTTACAATGCCTTCAAATTATTATGAATTAATTATACTTTGTAAGCACTCCACTGATATTCATTTTTGTAAATTAATTTCGCATCAATCTCACTGCCGCATAAAAGTATGGCGGAACGGTCGTAGAGTACGCCAAGAAAATTCTGCGCACGGCCAAAATTAGAAACTAATTCAATGCTGATAATTCCTAATGCTACCAACATAACGTACGTGGCGCCGCCACTCGCGCGCAAAATCTCTCGTTCGCTCGTCATGCTGATCACAGAGAGTTGCCATGGGCGTGAAAATAATAGTTATCGTAACGCAACTGTTGCAGAATATCGGTACCTATCGATATGCAATGTATTATTAAGTTTAAGTTGCGATAAATAATAGGATCAAACTGGAAATGCATTTAATATTTTTCTTTAAATAATAGAATGGGTTGAAGGAAGAAAGGAAAGGAAGGAATAGGTCATAGTTGATTGAATCAGGAAAAAAAACTGATCTAGTTTTTGCAGAAGTATCCCGACCCAACCGTACCTTGAAGTTAAAAACCGTACCTTTTCAGAAAGCCAACCGTCCTTTTTTGGGAAATCATACTGGCAACACTGTTGACAAGTTCACAAAAACAAAACAAAAAACATCGCAATTCTATATTAGTCTGTGATCGCAATTATCGCAAAAGTTCGAAAGAATTTAAACTAATAGTTTTAAAAGAATAGTGATTTCTTACAATTGAAATGAATAAGAAACGAGCCAACAAAAGACAGAGGGAGATCTTGTTGGAGCGACTTCATGCCAACATCGCCATAGTAAGAGGTAAGCAATTCTAATTTCTAACTTGCAAGTTGTTTACTTTATCTTGTTTTGATAAATCCAACGCAACTACTAGGAGTCGCGCATTTTCTCTCAAGTTATATGGATTTAAAATAGTCTTTAATGAAACTTTTTCAGGTAATCAAGCAGACAAACAAGCTGGCGAGTTCTTGGCAAATCCGGCCAGTGAACTCAATGTTCTGCTGCAGCAGGGCGGTGCAGGAACCTTGAACCTCGTGGATGGTGCAGGAATGGCAGCATGTGTATGTTTTCAAATTGTTATTTCTTTAAAAACAATTCCAGTATCCCTTGTGTAACATACTACCTAAATGAATATCACAATATGGTTTTAATTTGATAAATATTGTCCAAAGGTATTACAACAGGTAATTTATTTATTTTTACATTCAATTAATAAAGCAAGTTACTTGAATAATCCTTATTAAAGGAAACATGTTAACTGCTAATATTTATACTGAATACGGTGAAGGAAAACATCGTGAGGCAACCTATGCAGGTTGCCTATACTAGGTACATACTAGGTACTATGCTACTATATCCCGGTGCATACCGGGATATAGTAGCATAGTCCGGAGAAGAATTTCAGTGACGTATGTGAATCCATCGACCCGCACTGGGCCAGCATGGTGGATGTGGTCCTATCACCCTTTGTGGGTAGGCCTACGTCCTGCAGTGGACTATTATAAGGCTGATACAGTACAGTACATACATATAGCATATATATATATATATAGCATTTAATAGTAGTACATATAGCAGTATATGTACTACTATTAAATAGTAAATTAAGTAAAAATGAATGAAAATTTTTTTCACAGGGTTTACTGCAATTACCATCTGAGCAGACAATCCCTGCACTAAGTACATCAGGATAATGGGATCTTTCTACTAGGATACAACCTACAGCAAGACAACCTGCGGAGTCAGCCACAAGCCAGCCTGTAGCATGCCAGTTGGCACAAAGCCAGCCCACAGCGTGCCTGTATTCTGATCTGCCACAACCAAGTTGTGATAGATCCAGTCGGCCAAGATCAAATGAAGCATTAGTCCTTAGCTATTTTTTATGCATTTCTACATGGGTATCCAATGAAAGCACTTGTTAAGAGTAACTTGAAAAATAATGTGATGTCATTCTAAATCATACTAATATTGGGAATCTGTAAAGTTTGTTGGTTTGTTCCTTTTTCACACTGCAACAGAGCAACGGATCGACTTGATTTTTAGCATGGATATAGTTCAAGGGCTGGAAAGTGACATACGCTACTTTTTATCCCAAAAAAGTATGAGATTTGTGTAGGATAGCACAAAAGTCAAAATATAGCCACGGGAAAAAGCTATATAAATCATTTCTAGTAAATCAGTGTTCACCTGCTAAATATCTAATTCTTAGATGAAAGACAAAACTAATACAATTAATACAACTCGACAAACCTGGTGTGACAGATTCCACATAAAAAATGAAGGTGTAGAATCTGCACCACCAGTGGGGCACCTTAGTGCGGCAGAGGGTAATTCACCAGATAAATTGATTATATTTATTTTTTATTTATTACACTACTGTTTAATTTATGTTGGAACAAATAATAAACCATATAAGTACATTTTTATGACGTTTTTATTATCTAGTACCTAATTAAACTTTGGCATATCAATCTCTCAATCTCAATGGTCTCTCACTATGGGCCTTATTAGTAAGCTCCAAGTAGCCCAACGAGCTATGGAGAGGGCTATGCTCGGAGTCCCTCTGCGAGATCGAATCAGAAATGAGGAGATCCATAGACGAACCAAAGTTACTGACATAGCCCAATGGAATGGCAAGTTGAAATAGCAATGGGCAGGGCACATAGCGCAGAGGGCTGGTGACCGATGGGGTCGAAAAGTTCTCGAGTGGAGACCACATACTGGCAAGCGCAGCATAGGACGTCCAGGACGGATGACCTCATTAAGATTGCAGGATCGTGCTGGATGGAAGCTGCTTCCAACCAGTCTTATTGAAGTTCCATAGGGGAGGCTTATGTCCAGCAGTGGACGTCCTTTGGCTGATGGATGGATATCAATCTCGCTTCTAAATAGAAATCGTGATCTTCATCATGAGTCAGATGACTCATCTATCGCTCCGAGAACTAGTTAAATATGCTGCAGTTTGTCTTCAGTACCATCCTCATTGTTATCTGAAATGTGATTTAATATAATTACTGTTTAATGTTTGCTGGAAGAAATAATACCTAAACCATATTAGTAGGCATATTTTCATGTTTTTATTATGTACTAGCTGACCCGGCCACGCGTTGCTGTGGCTAAATAAATTAAAATTGCGACTATAATTTGAGATTTAAACTATTCTATCTCTCAAGTTGGATCAAACTGCACATGGTGTGCGAATTTTATTATAATCGGTTAAGTGGTTTAGGAGTCCATTGAGGACAAACATTGTGACACGAGATTTATATATATTAAGATTAAAAAATATAGTGATTTTTGTTGGAACAAATAATAAACTATGTAAGTACATTAATACATTTTTATGATCTTTTTATTATTAGAAAAATCTAGTACCTAATTAAATTTTTGGCATATCAATTTTATTCAGCTTCCGACAGGAAATCTTTATCTCCATCATATCTCTTCTATTGCACCAAATGCTGATTCAATTTGCTACAGCTCATCTTCCATACCATCCTCATTGTAATCTGCAATGTGATATACAATATGATTATACAGATAATTATCAATCTTTATAAGTTTGTTAAGCTCTGCTAGCGGAGCAACCACTAATCCTTTATCCATGAGTTAGTTATTAATTGTAAGGATCTATCTGACTGTTGGATAATTAGGTAATTAAGGACTTATCAAATGGTTTGAATAAAAAAAGTTCTCTGTCATTGCAGTTTGTCAGCTGGCATCATTGGGAATTTGATGATTTTAGGGCACAGTTGTGAGATGATTGCATTACTGTGACCTCAAGACATCTGCTGATGGTTGGCTGGCTTAAGCCCAATAAACTGTCTAGGCCAACAACAGCCTGATAACTGCCTTGGGCAAAAAAGTGAATAGCACTAAGAATCCACAACAAATGATATTTGATTACAATACTCAGTTTGCTTATGCAGACATGCTGAATGGAAAACCATGACATACAACCTCTATAATTGTTTTGGGTTGCCTTCTCGAGATGTGCTTCCCAAATTAAGATCATTTATTAACTGTTGAGCTCCTGTCTTTGGAACTCTACAGTTTTTTCCTCTTCTATCAGAAAATAATTTGGAACTAGATGAACCACACAATTAACTCTCACTTGTTTAGTGAATCAAGCAAAAACAGGTTTTTGGGTTTTTTACTTACCTTTCCAATAGTTGCTGCCACAATAAATTCGTCCATATTTCAAGATTAATTGCGAAAATCGACGATAAAACACATGCAACTTCCTCAAACTAATTTTAATCGCCATGTTTTTCGTGACGACTATTTTGACATTTGACAACTAAATTTTAGACGTATATCACACTAAAATGTGGGCCGCCGAATGCACTTTGACCAAATTGAGTAACTAAAATCGATTTAGTCGATTCGACCTAAATTTAGTTTAATCGTGTAGACATCCGAATAGCAAAACCAAGTTTGACAGGACTAAACTTATTTTAGAGACAACTAAACTATAAATGTGTGTCGCCGAATTGCTGTCATTACGTCATGTTTTGCGCTACATGACTAATAAATTATAAAGTACCGCTACTCCATAAACATGCAGCTTCATACATTGTTGTCGCTGCGATGTGCCGAGAGTCAAATGCGCTTGATAAATGTAAAGATTCTTGTAAGATTCATAATAAATCAACCAAGTATGAAGTCTTTGAACCTACGTATTTTATATCGGTAGGTGAATTTATTGAACAATAGTTTTTGATTTTGCCGGTGTCGCGGTAATTTAGGTAAAATAAAAGACACAAACAAATGTTGTTGGGACTGTGCGGCCAGATTAGGGCCTGATTATTTATACTTTATCTATACAATATGATTAAAACTGATAAAATACTTCGTGAATAAGGCGCTACGTGAAAAGTAGAAAGTCCGCGACGTTATTATTTACCTACCTACCTGTATTATCGGAATCAATGAGTTCAATAAACTTGCGTCACCGCCTTACCGGCGTTCGAGTCCCAAGTTACGTAAGATCGTATTGAAGTTAAAAAGCTAGAGCTATAACATTACATAACTCATTCCAGGTGTGGAGAACTTGGACTCTGGTGTCGGAATCTACGCGCCCGACGCGGAATCGTACTCCGTTTTCGCCGAGCTTTTCGACCCCATCATCGAAGACTACCACAACGGCTTCAAGGCCACCGACAAGCACCCGGCCAAGAACTGGGGCGATGTCGAGACTCTCGGCAACCTCGACCCCGCCGGCGAGTTCGTCGTCTCCACCCGCGTGCGCTGCGGACGCTCTATGGAGGGCTACCCCTTCAACCCCTGCCTGACCGAGGCCCAGTACAAGGAGATGGAGGACAAGGTCTCCAACACGCTGTCCGGCCTCGAGGGCGAGCTCAAGGGCACCTTCTACCCTCTCACCGGCATGTCCAAGGAGACCCAGCAGCAGCTCATCGACGACCACTTCCTGTTCAAGGAGGGAGACAGGTTCCTGCAGGCTGCTAACGCGTGCCGCTTCTGGCCCACCGGCCGCGGCATCTACCACAACGAGAACAAGACCTTCCTGGTGTGGTGCAATGAAGAGGACCATCTGCGTCTGATCTCCATGCAGATGGGCGGTGACTTGAAGACCGTGTACAAGCGGCTGGTGACGGCCGTCAACGACATCGAGAAGCGCATCCCGTTCTCGCACCACGACAGGCTCGGGTTCCTCACGTTCTGCCCGACCAACCTGGGCACGACCGTGCGCGCCTCCGTGCACATCAAGGTGCCCAAGCTGGCGGCCGACAAGGCGCGCCTGGAGGAGATCGCGTCCAAGTACCACCTGCAGGTGCGCGGCACGCGCGGCGAGCACACGGAGGCCGAGGGCGGCGTGTACGACATCTCCAACAAGCGCCGCATGGGCCTCACCGAGTACGACGCCGTCAAGGAGATGTACGACGGCATCGCCGAGCTCATCAAGATCGAGAAGTCGCTCTAAGCTCTCACCGTAACTCGCACTAACAGTATTTTTTGTATTATTTATCGTTTTCGAATGGTTGACGATTGGATGTGGCCGGGTCGGGCTGGCGGGTTACACTAGTCAGCGGCGCCCCGGGCGGGCGTCCGGCCGCCGTCGGCCCGATATTGTATCGTAAAGTATTTTCTATAAGGAAATGGAAAATAAAGACAGCTAGCATTAAGACCATCTCTGTATTTTCTTTTCGTAGTTTTACAACCTTTGATAAAAATTAAGAATGCGATATTATCTATGTGAAACATAATAACTATCTACTTAGACAAGAAATCAGGTCGAACTTTCACATATTTACTACCTAACTACAAGCAGCGCGAAACTCACGCCGCTGTTAGGTGAGCTTCAGTCAGGATTGAGCATTGCGCACCTTGTAATTAACTTCACAGCCGCCAAGAAGTTTGATTCGGTCCCACTAGCCTACGGGACAACCCTAAGACTAGTTTATGCCGAATTAAATAACTTGGCGGCTGTGTAATACTAACTACAAGCTAACCGGTAAACTAGGCTAACCGAATACCGACTGAAGCTCACTTAACAGCTGCGCAGCCTGCCGCCAGTATTAAATTATCCGCAGCTTGTAGCTAACATTACAGCCACAAGTTGTTTGATTCAGCATATACCTGATACAACGTGATGTTGTTTGATTACAATCACATAAAGCAGATTAACTTCGTGAAGAAAAAATCCTCAGTCCTTGGTAAGTATCTATCTACGTACCTAACTACCAATTCCTCTTCTCAATCACGAGCCGATTGTACAATAATAGATGTCTATGTAATGCACAAAAATGCTTGGTCCCGCATGCAAAATATACTGAATAAAGCTTATTTTAGTAAAACTATACAAAAAGAAATAACAGCAATGAATTTTACCTGTGAATCCTGTGAAAGAAGTGCCACCGAAGTATTTATGTATGTACTTGTACCCCTAGGTACCTAACTACCTATTAGAAAATTGTGAACTTCTAAACCTCATGAGTAATATTGTTGTGTTCTAAACCTAGAATTAGTAAAGCAGTCACAGAGGGAGTTTCAGGAATTAAGCTGGAAACATACTATCGGACGCGGCTGACACACGCGACTGACAGCCGCGACTTAGCAGTGTGCAGTCTTAGAACATCCGGTGTGCCAGACTATCGCTCTCAAACGTCCGAACGCTCAAGGTCGTCCGAAGGTGCCGTCCGCGACTTATATCCGATAGTGTGCACGGCTCAGTGTACATTCATAGTCTAGATACCTATCAGTCGCAGCTGTCAGTCGCGTCCGATAGTATGTTTCCGGCTTTATAACTACTATTAAGCTGGAAACATACTATTGGACGCAGCTGACGGACGCGACTGACAGCCGCGACTTAGTAGTGTGCACAGTCTTAAATCATCCGGCGCGCCAGATCTCTCTCGGACGTCCGAACGCTCAAGGTCAGCCCAAGGTGACGTTCGCGACTTATGTCCAATAATGTGCACGGCTCAATGTACACTCATTATCTAAATACCTATCAGTCGCGGCTGTTAGTAGCGTCCGTCAGCCGCGTCCCATAGCATGTTTCCAGCTTTAGAAAGCAGTCAATAAGTAACTTGTTAGAGCCAAAACAAAAGATAAAAATCAAACTTCTAAAAATCTACAATATCACTGTCAATCTAGTGACAGCTTATTTAATAACTTGCCAGCATGGATTTATCATATAAACAGGATTGAGTACTGGCAAAGAAAAACGTGCCGACAAGGACACCACATCAGATGATTGTGTCTCTTTTCCAAGTAGGATGACCAAAACATCTCGATCATCTTGGGATATATTTTTTCTTTGGAATGTTACTGCACGCAGAAATCGCAGTTATCTTACCCCTAACTCGTCGTCCTTTGTCATCGTCGTCGCTTTAGCAATAAGACGCCTACTGCTGGGCATAGGCCTTCCTTGAAGATCTCTATAAACCAATCCCCATAAAAACAATGGTCTAGAATTAGTATACATGGAGGTAATTCAGTTTCAAGTTTGACAGCTGTTATCTGAAATGTAGATCTTGAAGAGTTCTTTCACCTTTGTTAAGACAGCAATAGTCTAGAATTGATAATGACGGAGATAAACCACTTTTAAGTTTGATAGCTGTCATCGGAAATGTAGATCTCGACGAGTTCCTTCACTTTTGTGACGACAGTTATGGTCTGGAATCCATATTTACGGTGTTGAACAACGTTTAAATTTCATAGATGTAATCTTGACACATATAACGCAACCCGTGTCAGTACTTAACCACGAAAAATTTTTTCACAAAAACTTTTTCACGGAAAACTTTGTCACAAATAGACCTTATCACGAAAAATCTTAATCACGAAAACTTGTCCACGAATAGACTTCCGTAGTTAACAGAATTTTAAGGCTTCCGTAGTAAACAAGACATCCATTTTGAAATAAAAAATAGCGGACTCATTTTTTTGAAAAAGTCGTCATGGGTGTAGTTTTAGAGGTTTTTGGGGGTGTATATTTCAAAATTGGCATCCATTTTGAAGTAATGTTCGCCATCTTCAATTCCAAAATGAATGCCAATTTTGAAATATAAACCCCCGAATTCTCAAAAAATAACACTTATGACGACTTCTTCAAAAAAGCAACATCTACTATCTCTTATTCCAAAATAGATGTCATTTTTGAAATCTACACCCCCAAAAACCTCGAAAACTACACCATGACGATTTTTTCAAAAAAGTGACGTCCACCATCTTTAATTCCAAAATGGACGCTAGTTTTGAAATCTATACCCCCAAAAACCTACTAAACGACACCCATGACGACTTTTTCAAAATAGTGACGTCCGCCATCTTTAATTTCAAAATGGATGCCATTTTTGAAATCTACACCCCCAAAAACCTATTAAACGACACCCATGACGACTTTTTCAAAATAGTGACGTCCGCCATCTTTAATTTCAAAATGGATGCCATTTTTGAAATCTACACCCCCAAAAACCTCAAAAGCGACACCCATCGCGACTTTTAGCAAAAAGTGACGTCTGTCGTTTTTAATTCCAAAATGGATGCCAATTTTGAAATCTACACCCCAAAAAAACCTCGAAAACTACACCCATGATTTTTTCAAAAAAGTGATGTCTGCCGTTTTTAATTCCAAAATGGATGCCAATTTTGAAATCTCAACCTAAAAAAATTATAAATGACAACCACGACTATACACCAATTGTACACCCAGCATGTTTAAGAAATATGTGCAGCATAGTCACCCTACTACACTTCTTTGTATACACCATAGTACGCCATTTGCAATCGACGGTGATACTCTAGTCAAAAATAAAAAATAACCATTAATCATAAAGACGTAGGTATATTCATACAAAATAAATATCAAACTCTGTTTTATTGGCATCTATTCGCAATTTTAACTAAAATCTTATCCAAACTACATTGTTAAAAAAACTAAGAAATGGTTAAGACAGTCGCGGCTTTACAGGTAATAATTCTACCATTTATAAGTGTCGTTTGGAAATGGCAATAGTGCGAGCGGGACAACTTCATCACTTTGGGAAGTCTCACTCGGCACAGCGTCTCTCTTATGCCATTTCAAAGGAATATATGTTTTGTTACAACGCATTAAGGTTGAATTTTCCTAAACTAACTTTGAGCCAAATTTCGTTTGTGCGCAGTCCAGATAGTTTACAAAGTCCTTGCTTGCCAGTGTACGGGTTTTTCCTTCAAATTGAACAACATTCTTAAAAATTTACAACTATATTCACTAAAATAATTTATATAGTTAAGTTATTATTAAAAAACTAGGGCACGAGGATATTGAGTGAGTTAGACAACTTACATATTTTATTAGTTATATATATTAGAAAACGTCTGAGCTGCGAAGAATATTTTTTGAAGTGAACTTCTTGACGTGAAAAACTTCTACCCCTGTACACTTTTTGGGATTATGAGATGGGTAAATAATGTTAAACTTGCGTCAAGACACGTAGCCTGATCGAAAATTAATAAGACAGAAGGAGAATAGACCACCGGCGCGGCGTAGGAGAGAAAGTAATATCCCCCGGCGAAAATGTATGCCTGCTCCTGCTGTTTTGTATAAGCGGCGCAGGGTGCTTGCGCGTATGTGCGTGTGTGATATTGGTAACTAAGTAAGTACTGTCATTTTAAATGTGGTAGTAAACACCACATAAATGATAGTACTTTTATACTGTAAATAAAGCCATTCGTGCGAAATTATATCCCATATTAAAATATACAAAAATGCACAACAACAGTTAATAAAATAAAATTAAATAAAATGAGTTTTTTTGCGCGACGTTTGTTTGCATTTTTTTGGTTGTCTAACGTACCTAATATTCATCTTTTCACTTCTACCGGAACTCCCGGAGTGCAACTTGTTGTTATTTTACTTTATTATTTTCGTGATTCGTTGGCGTTTGACTATATACTGAATGAAGGCAAAACAAAATTATAAAGTTTTGAGATTCGTAAAGTATGATAAAAGTGACTGAACTCATCGTCTTATTAATAATATATTGGCAGGCGCCCCGGTTGTGGCCAGCGTACCGGAAGTGGTCATTTTTATGTTTGAAGCCTTGTAAATAAGAAACAGAAAAGATACTGGTTTTGAATAAATACGGAAAAAATCTTCGTTTCAGGCTCTTTTTGTGATGAGACATTTATAGCACCGCAAATGTTTAGATTTTTTTAATAATCTTTTAAATACGGGATTTGGTATTTTTTTTATTTCTTATGGAAATCCTTAAGGGCACCTTTGTAACTAATCTGTAATTATTTTGATTGTATGTAAGTATTTTGTCTTGAATTCGATTCAAATCTACTAAATAATGTTCTAGATGAATATCTATAAGATAACTTAGATAATTATTTTTTTCCTAATTCTTCAATCAAAGTGGCCACAAGCAGTAAAACAAAAGCCAATGCCTGAAATTGGCGCCTTTTAAAATTTGTGCGGCCATTAACCAAACCTTGTTTTTTTAGTACAATAAGATGTTATAAACAACGTTTAATAAACAAAAAAATTCTACCCTCAGTCCGAGAAAAGTTATGAGAGTTAAAAGTTTGTAAAAATTCATCAGGTTTTTTGTAAAGTTACCGCATAATAGATAATTTAAAACACCTAAATAATCGTTATATCAGTACCTACTATATTATAGTGCGCCAAGCACTCATGATTTGACAGTGGTCAATCCGCCGGCGATTTGGAATCGCCGCACGCACCGCCGCCGTTACCGCTGAGGATGTGTATGTAGTTGGCTGTCTCCTGTCCTACTCTAACGCGCACAGGAGCTTAGTTTGTTTCAATTTCTCACTTACAAACCGCCCCCTTCCCCCCGCGCCCCACCCCCCGGCAATCAAAAGAATAAGGATTAACTAATTCTCACTCACGCCTCGGTATTCGGTCGGGGCGCGCTTCAATCAACCAACTCGCGATGCCTAGTGTCGCGTCACCCAGCCATCATGCCGCTGCTGTCGCTTATGCGACGCGAGGCCGCATCGGGCCTCGCCACTACGCGAGTCCGCCTCGGTGGCCGTGCCAGCCGCTTCAACATCGATGCCAGCCACCATCGTGCCACACTACCGGACAACCATGGGTAAATAATTCCCGAAGCAAACCGTGGAACAGATAGAATAGCTAAAACGCATCTAGACAGCAAAAAGTATGAGCTGGTCATAGAGAACAATGTGTCAAATGATGTAGTGCCATCTTGGAATGTCTACACGGATGGTGCAAAAAACAAGGAAGGAACAGGCTGCGGCTATTTACGCCGGAACTTGGGCTCAGAGAGTCCCTGGCCCTGAGTAAAACTACAACAACCTTGCAAGCGGAGGCCATGGGCCTATTACTAGCCTCAAAAGCACTTGTACCCTTAAATGAGCTTTTGACAGCTATAGAAAACAGTGAGACCAAAGAAGTCATCGTGTTCACGGTTGACAGTGCTGCTACTATCTACGCACTCAAAAGACTTGTAACAAGGTCTAGAGTTACCGTTGAGTATCATGCGACACTTCAAACTCTTTCAAGAAAACACAGAACAATCGTGCGCTGGACAAAGAGTCACGGATCATGATCAGGCAACAACATAGCCGACACCCTTGCCAAAGAAGGCACGAGAAAACAGGTAAGGGAGAAGGCAACAAAACACTGTAAGCCAACAGCGGCGGAAGTGCGCGAGTTGCTGCGTCGTCATACCCAAAAAGAACAACAGAATATGTGGAAAAAAAGGGAGGACTGCAAGCAATCTAAGGCTGATTTCCCCAATCTAAATAGAAACATCACAAACGACCTATTGAGGTTGCAGCGGCAAGACCTCCGACTTATGGTAGGACTCATAACTAGTCACTGCAACTTAAATAGTCACTTGTATAAACTTGGAGCCACTGACAGCCCACTTTGTCATGGCTGTTTGCAGGAAAACGAAACTGTAGAGCATGTTCTGTGGCACTACAAGGCCACG
The DNA here is from genome assembly GCA_949316475.1 of Hypomecis punctinalis. Taxonomy (NCBI): domain Eukaryota; kingdom Metazoa; phylum Arthropoda; class Insecta; order Lepidoptera; family Geometridae; genus Hypomecis; species Hypomecis punctinalis. The sequence goes on from OX438798.1 coordinate 4,439,869, forward strand.
GAAAACACTAGAATAGCTAACGGGTTGCATGATGCCTCTGCATTATCATCGGCTTTGTTATCTACATCGCCATCATCTCATTCACCATCTAAGCTACTGGAGCAGTTATGCCAGCGGCCCAGAGCCACGCTCCGTTACTTTAAGGAGCTGGGCTGGCTCGGGTAGTCGCTGGAAGGGGAAATGCACAAAGCACCCCATGCGAGACGTGTCAGTGTAGGACTTATCGCCCCTAATTCGAATTAGAATTAGAACCACGGGTAGGCGTCGCTTCGCCCTGGCGTGAGCTTGACGCCGCCCAACCTGCGTCGTTGACCATTGTGCTCGATGACCAAAGTTTCAAAGGGGATGTTATAGACGTGATCCCTGGCTCACGCGGCGGCGCGTTTGAGCCGGGCTAGCGATTCCACTCCCTATCACCGCATCGCTACGAACCCTGAGAGGCTGAGAGAGCTCCACTCCGCGTTTCAGTCGGTCTTGGTCGAGTGTATACTTCCGAGACTAACCATCCGAAGCCGCGTTCGCCTGTTGGAGTACGCCACCGGACCCGACGTGCGTCACGTCATATCAAGTCAAAGAGGAAGAGATGCCGCCTGATTGGTTCAGTGCAGGTCGTGAAGACTCCAATCTGGGACAACACCACCAAGCCATAAGATAACCAACCCAATTCCACCAAGACAAGATATGGCCAACGATGGCCACACTAGAAACTAACTAGGGTACTGAGCGAAGCCATCCGTCCTCGCGTACTGGGAAGGGTACTCGCACCCTCCAAACATTGCCCTCGGCCGCTGCCCCTTGGCCCTTAGCGGCCGAGGCGTCCAGCCGCCAATAAAATATATATAGCTCTAGTTGGTAACCTCACTTCCGCCAAACACGGGGGGAGGAGAACCCGAAGTCGCCTCGGTATTAATTGTTCTATGCTCTCACGCCTCGATCTTTGTGTTATGTGAGCGTGATTTGAATTATTGGTGACCAGTGTTTTAAAACTACGACTCGGCTTTTGTTTTAGGACTCTGATATCAATCTAGCACTGCTATGATTATAAATCTCTGGTGTTATCGTAGAAAACAGATATATTACGCGGTATGCAAATAAAGGAATGAATGAACACTTCATTGCACACAAATACACACACAGACATAGACAAATAGACAAAGACATTGTCGAAGCGATTTCTTCCATACAATCTTTCAAGTAAATAGTCAATTACCGTATTACAGACAAAAACGGAAAATTTTGAGATGAGGTTTGCAGAAGGCGAGATAGTTCCAGGTGCAATCTCACTCCTAACAATTCAAAAAGCATTCAACAGTTTTTATTTATGTCAATTTAACTCGTAACTTGTGCTTAGGTGATAAAAATAACCTTAAAACAATTAAATCAAAACAAACTTCTAAGTCTTGTAACTCTTTTCGGACTGAAACTACACCTGCAGCATTTCATAATCATCATTTGTTACACTATACTGAACTATAAAAACAAGGTTTGGTTGATGGCCGCGCGAAAAAAAAAAGACGCCACCTTCCATACAAAAACCGGCATTGGCTTTTGATAGCTTTCACCGGTTTTGGCTATTCCGCTGACCTGAACTGATTGTTGAAATTGAAACTAAGGATTTGTTCGTAACATCACTTTTGGCCACTTATTTTAGTTTACAACGTCACATGCAGCTACTCTACACATCATCATTAATAATTATATTATTAGTAAAAGCCAATTATTATCATAACAGCCACGCACGTCCATTGTTGGGCACAGTGCTTTTTCTTTGTATTTCCTACAAGTTCAGTTGAAAGCGGCTGGCATCCAGTACAATAATTATCAGGTCATAAAATGATCGCCTTTCTACCTTTTTAGTCGGCATCCTACGATACGCTTGGCCATACCTGGTCTCCACTCGAGAACTTTTTGCTTCATGGGTCATAAGTGTTATCTGTTCTCTGTGCTCTGCTTACTGCCACTAACGTCCATCCATCAAGCATAAGAGAAGTAAAAGACCTCGTTACAGTGCCATATAGCAGGATTTATATTAGACCGGGCAAGGCCCGGACGGGGAACGTCTACGCCGCGTTATAATATAAACAGTTTCATACGAAATGTATGCAACGTCTCACATTAGTGACCCAACGATGGCTTGGACGGGGCACGTTTGGGCCCGGATGGGCCACGTCTGCGTCACGTTGTAATATAAATAGTTTCATACGAAATATATGCAACGTCTAACTAATAAATCTAATTAGTGACCCGGCCACGGCCCGGACGGGGCCCAGATGGGGCCCGGACGGGTCCTAGACGAGGCACGGCCCGTGCCCGGCCTAGTTTAATATTAATAATCTAGGGATGATTAATATTAAACTGGGCCATCACTTACCGTAACAACTTATGCTAAAATCTTACAAAAGTGCCTACTCTAACAATCTTGCAATAAAAATGGCGCTAAAAATCTTGCCAAAAGAAATTCGCGACAATACTGACTTTGTTGCCTGTACTACTTGCAACAACTATTTGTCACATAAACTTGAGACAAACCTCTAAGTTACAAAGTTTTTAAACTAATTTGTTTAAAATGTAAAGTGGTCACAACCGGCACACCGGCGCGGCCACGGTCAGGGCAAAGTGGCCACAATCGGTGTTTTTGCTCACTTTTCATTGAAATACTTGTAGAAAAAATTATATTTTTTCTCGTAGTATTTATAAGTAAAAATGAATAGATAAATGTCTACTCTATCATAAGAATCTTTAAAATCCTATGTCATTTTTTTTTATTTTTGACGTATTTTTGAAAACTGAAATATCTTAAAGTGGCCACAACCGTGGCGTCTGCTCTAAATCGGAATAAGTCATATTAGGTGCGTTTGGATAGCCTACTAGTGTCAAAATTATCAGTTAAAAACGCTAACAAGGATCACATTCAGCGGTCGATTTGAGAATGTGTGAGCAAAAGTTGCATTTTTAACTGTTTTTGTTCACCGTTGGATAGCTCAAAAACAGTTAAAAATGCTATATTTGAACTGCCACTTTTGACCCATCTGCGGAGGTGGGTTCTTTGTGATCGTTTGAGTTTGACGTTTCAGCATTATTGGCGAAATGGGTGAAATTCCCAATCCGAACGGTTTACATCAACGATAATTTTGCAAATGCCAAAACGCCATCGAACCCAAACCGAACGCACCTATAGTAAGGAAAATTTATTGAAGAGTACTGGCAACTGGCAAACCAATGTTTTGATTTGAAATCGAATAACTAATTGTAAGCGAGTAGGAGTGGGTAATATCGCCTTTGTCAAGATATCGTATCGAAACTATATATCGATATTTGATATCGGATTTTGAAACTATATATTGCTAAAAACCATATATTATGTCAAACGGATTCAGATTTTGATTTAAAATCATTCGATACAAGGCGTGCATTGGCTACCGCAATATAAAATATCAGGTTTAATATCTGATTAATTTTGGGTTAGAGATTTTGTTTTAAAATTTTGTCGTGATACATTTTTCTTCTTACTTAACCAGGCTTAGGACAAAAGTTTTTGCCATAATAGCATAAAAAAATATAAATGTAATATCTATAAAGTTAGCGACAATCTGTGAAAATCCCCACACCTCATCGTCGCTGACATATGAATTCGATACTGCGCAACGACTCGCTTTATGTTGACAAACGCCATCAAGTTTGATTCAGCCTATACCCAGATCAGTAGTAAGAAATCTATTCTGTATTTATTTCTATGAGCATAAGGTTCAAAATAGTACTTCCACTTTCTATTTCTACTCTTCTAGAGGATAATGGCGCGAAAATCGTATGACTCGAAATTGAACATTTGAACATAAAACACTGATATTATAATTAATCGATTCAATATCTCGATATCTCGTTCGATATTCCATTATAACGTATAACATTACGAATCAAATCAACGATATCAGCAATATCGTGTTTTAGAAAAATATATAGTTTCATCGGGGGTCAATATCGGATTTCCGATACGAACCCGATATATAGTTTCAGTATCTATATACGATTTGTATCACTCATCCCTATAAGCGAGCTCTTGCTTTGCATTGTTATTTTATTTTGTTAGTGTGACCTAAAAGCCATGTCTACTCCGAAAAATGAAAAGGACCTTCATTTACCATTATCGAGAGTTAAAACCATTATGAAAAGTTCTCCTGATGTCGAAGCCGTTGGTCCCGAACCCTTGTATTTGGTTACAAAAGTGACCGTAAGTTTTACCGGCATCGCCGGCACCGACTCATTACCTTGTATTTTAGACAATAGAAGACTTGGTTTTCGTGAAAGAATTCTTTATAATTTAATAAAGTTTTTGGTTTTTATTAGTAATTAGTATCCAATTCAACTATTTTATACACGGTAACCAATTAACCAAAAAAAAAATCATACGTCAACCTTTTGTTTTTCAGGAGCTATTCGTAATAGATTTAGCAAAAAGAGCATTTAAAACGAGTAAATCCAGTCTTTTGGAGTACAAACATATCGCTGAAATTGTCCAGGAAGATGATACATTAGATTTTCTTAGAGAAATTATGCCGCGAAAGATAACTGTTAGAGAATACAAAGAGTTGATGGCGAAAAAGGCGGCAAAACCTGTGCAGTCTGATGAATCAAGTGACGAGTCCAGCGAAGAGGAGAGCTCGGAGGAGTCTTCTAGTGCTAACGAAAAAGATTGACACAGGTGATAAGTAGTTTCATTAAATTCTATTGTATCTCATGCTAAACTAATCTAAGATTATAGCCTTGATTATGTGCTGGTACATGTCTGAGTGCTACCGTGGCTTAGAGATCATATGTAAAATTGGAAGTTCTAGTAGTTCCGGAGGCCTTTTAGAAACTCTTAGACCAAGACTAGCCACCCAGCCTATACAGACTTTTAATTTGCATGCATATTCTCATATTAATATATGAAAAATAATAAATAGACAGTAAAATTCTTATGAGATTCATTAGTAAGGGATACATAAGAACCAAGTGTTATTAGTAGTTATCTATAGTTCAATCGTAAATATAATAATCTAACTAGGTATAAGCCAAATAAATCCTTCTTGGTGGCTGTGAAGTAACCTACAAGCTGCGCAAAACCCAGTCCTGACTGAAGATCACATATAACAGCTGTGTGAGGATTGGGACCAAGAAGCTTGATTAGGTCCATACCTATTCTATTTGTAAAACTATCAAGTATTTATTAGTTCCTTATTATCTTTGCATGTCTTGTAGAACAAGCTACAAAAGGAACAGCTTTAACTATGACTTTACATTAATGAAATTTAAAAATTGTGTCTGTTATTTTGCTATAAGTACTTCAATGAAATTCTCGAGATACTTTGTAACTGCTAGAAACATGTAGTTTTAAAAATATTGTTATTAAACTTATGCCTGTGAAGCTCGCACCAACAATATGTAAACTAATTCAAAGTGGGCGATAAGTCTTGTACTGACGCCCCGCATTGGGTGTTTTGTGCATTTCCCCCTCCAGCGTCCCCCCAAAACAATCCAGCTCCTCAAAGTTACAAAGTGTGGCTCTGGGCTGCTGGCATAACTGCTCCAGTGGCTTATATGATGAAAAAACAAAATGTACCCCAAGACCATGTGTTGTGCATAATACACCTGCCCAGTCAAAGGTTTATTTTATCTATAAATCGTCTATATCTATAAGTTATCTATTGTGCAGGATGGCAATATAGATTGACCATCTCTCAAGTGGCACAAATTACCTCAGAGCAAATAAAAAAATCAAGAGGGAATGCCGTTGAACAGTCAAGTGAGGCCGTTTTTTTAAACACGTGTGAGTGCGTCGGTGTTGCGCCGCCATCGTTCGACTGACAAGCCAAGGCGTAGTTTCGTTGTACGTAGATGGGTGTGTGTGTTGTGTCTGTACACGGCGAGGAGTAGTTTTGGGTGGCTTTACTTGTTTGTTCACAACATTCTCTCTTGATTTTTTTATTTGCTCTGAGCAATACATACTAATTCAGCTTAAAGTACCTAAGCAGTCCATTGAGTACATCTCTCTAAATATCAAAGCATCCATCCATGCATTAGCCATTGGATGTCCACTATTGGACATAGACCTTCCCTATGGATCTCAAATAAGACCGGTTGGAAGCGGCTTGGATCCAGCACGATTCTGCAGTTCTAATAATCATCCGTCCACCTTGTGGGTGGAAGTCCTATACTGCATGTTGCTGGTATGGTAATATGTAAAAATAAAATAGCGTTGTTATAATTTGTTCTAAGTATTCTTCTATGATTCTGATTCTGATTATGTATCAGATAGGCAGTATCTCTTGCTTGGTTCTATGTTAATAAAACTTTGTACTGCTATGAATTTGACCATAATAACATTAAACATCATTGATAATAATGATATTAAATATAAAATGATATTAAACATATATTTATTGTATTACATAATTTCCAAAATATGAAGTGTTTCAGAATCATGTAAATATTATGTTCAGTATACTATGTAGTTTTAATCAGCATTCCAAATAAAAAGTTATTTTGCTACAATGTACTTTTATTTGCATAGCAATGGTAAAAATATGAACGCATTTTAATTTTGATCATATCCTGGTAATATAGTCATATAAAATTTATTAAACAAACTTTACAGATTTAGTTACAGTGTGATAAAAATAAAATTCTGCTGATGACAGTTTCCTTTCCAAGAAAATAAACTATTTCAGAATTAGCCTTTAGCAAAACTTTCATGACGATTTGCTATGTCATTTGCTGTAGGCTTCAACTTAGCTCCAGCCTGTATCTAGAACAAGATATAGAAATTCGAAAAAATAATTGGTTGTCTATGTAGTCTGTTAATATAATTTTACGTAATAACGTCATAAAGAAAACATTACTGAATCAACTGAAGTTAGCCGAAGGCTTTGGCCAATCGTTTCTCTCTCGCTTTTTCCGCGCTCTAGCTTTCACTCTCGGCTCAGGCGGAACGTGACACTTTTTCGTTCGTGCAGCCGGCGTTCAACGATTTATTTAAGTCACGACACGTCATAAAAAAAAATTGTTCCGTTATAGTTTTCGTAGTGACATCTGTTGGATATGTGGAGAACTACACACACTGGCGGAGGCGAGGTGAAGCAAGTGGCAACAAAATGGTTCATGCTTTTGGCGCGATCCTTTTTATCTTTATTTCTGACATACCCGATAGATGACGTAATTATGGGACAGCGAACTTTGTAAACGTACTTCGATGGTGGACGTCTTCTTGTGCTAGCCCGTAGGACAGTGGTATGGTATCTATTCTAGAATACATAGCGCTATATTTTCTATCTAATGATTATGAATATTTTATGTTTAGGACCCCTATTCATTGCCACTTCAACTTAATAGTTCGCTACGCTATGCTAAGTAATTATATCATTAGTCTACGAATACCTATTCTTAATCCTGATTCGATCTCGCAGAGAGACTTCAGTAATGGTACGCTTACTACGTTTGCAACTACTAGACAAAAGTCGCTCTTTTATGATAATTGTTACTTTTAAGTTCATTAAAAAATCTAGTTGAAATAGCCACTTCTCTTGCTTGAAAAATATTGATGGTATTTGACTGTTAGTATAAACTTAACTAAAATGGTATACAAACAAACCTCGTTGATGATAATGACCGATTTTCTTAAATCTTTTCGTAATACTCTGAAAACCGCACGCGACCTCTGACCAATCTCACACGACGCAACTGAAACGCAGCCTAAACTAGATTGCAACTTGTAATTCAGTGGTTGCTTCGCTTTTGAAAGCTAGGCGCGCCGTGTGAGGATTCCCATATAAATGGGGTAAAACTGCGCGCTGTCATTGTTGCGTTATGAAAACTCTCTAAAGCTGAACGCGCACCAATTCACGCCATAAGTCGCCCGCGCTGATGTCATCAATCTTTTTTTGTGAAATCCTATGCAAAGCGTCAACGTCGCGCTCTCGCACCTGTCTAGTGCTGATAATGCTATAGATAAGTATTTTGTGCTAGTTGCAGACCAAGAGCTGATGTAAAGCCCTTAGTTAATTAAATTAAAATCAATGTTTTATAAGTATATTATCATCTACATTATTGATATACACCACTCTCACTCGAATATGCAGTGCCCGACAGGGTCTATACCTACTGAACTTTGTACCAGCAAACATGAATAAATGAAATGAAATAGTTTGGGTTTAATCAACTTTGATCACATACTTAGCTGACGCAGTTTTCCATAGATCTGTGTAGACAGAAAACTTTGTAAACTTCGATCACCAATAGAATATCTATTGGTGATCGAAGTTTGTAAACCATGCTTATGTCTATAAAAAACTGCGTTAGCTATGCGACCTATCCCAAACTAAGCTCAGACCTTGGTCTTCAATTCGCGTTGACTTTTACGACGCGTTCAGCTCCTCCACCGCGGATAGTGACCATTCAGCCTAAAGGCAAAAGTTGCCAAGAAGTTTAGGTCGCGTTACGGTCGCGTTGCAGTTATGTGAGAACAGCTTTAGGTACTCCATTGATTCACTGTCTGCGCGGCCTCGAGGCAAAGGTCTACAAACATCGGAGTTCACAGTTTGCTCTGCACTTGTCACCTTGTTACGTGACACATCCTCACATAATGCACGTAACCTCTACCGTATTATGTTTACCTAGTACAAAGACCTTCACGGTCTGTTGGTTTTAGCACTATTTGGGCGTGTGATTTAACTTCACATTTAGCCAAAACAATGGGTTTTGGGGGTCATCCGCCCCGCGGTCGCCAAGCTTGAGAGGGTAGAGAGGAATGAAAAAAATAAATTTGTATTCTGCGTACTTTTGCTTGACTTATTTAACATAATTTGCAGGTTTCTACTGGCTAATGTAGACATTGTGGCTTGTGACCAATTTTGAAGGCGCCATCGTAAATTTAATAGAAAAATTGGCCACATTGTAGACGCAAGTGGAGATCTTCAAGTCCAAAACTGCACCCTCCACAACTAAACATTGATAGCTTTATTTCGAAATAGAAATGAGATAAATATTGGCCTAGTTTGGGGCTAACTGACATAACTCATTGTTTTGGATGAAATGAAATAAGTAATAATGTGATAAAATGTCAAAATACCTACTTACTATATTTTAATTGCATGTAGTATTGTACAGAACTTGTTGCTAAACACTTAAAAAGTTGAGATAAATCTCCTGTTTCGAGAAACCAAAGTTTTAAACTAAAAGGTCTCTTAGGACCTAATATTTTTATGTTTTTTATGGTATTCTGGCACTACTGATAAATAAATAATTAATCTTACTAACGGACCAATCTATATTTTGTACCCAGTATTCATGCCTATAATGTAAGATATTTTGAATAATATTGCAATCAGGATTTCGATTTTCATAGCAAAACTACTATGAAATAATAATAAAATAGAAGATAGTAGGTATATATGTTAATCTTATTCACCAATTATTCATTATTGTAATTTAATTTCAATTTATAGCATTTTATTGCACGAATTAATCAAAAAAACTCGTCTATCATGCATGCATAGGTGAAGAGTGAGGTCAAATGCATTTTCAATCTAGCTTTCGTAACACCTAATATCTTCTAGGCACTTGTAAAAAGATCTAAAATTACGAAATATTTAATTAAATCGGAAGATTTATTGGCAGTGTATCTAATGCTCTTAATCTAATAAATTAGTACGTAGGTAATCATAAAAATAACTGAATTGTAGTAATAGTATTCAGTTATCGACTGTTATCAACATTTCGGTTGCCTTTTCTATCTACGAGGTATTATTTTGCATAGCGTAGGTAGAGACTTTTAGCGATACAATTCAGAAATGAAAATGAAATGAAATGAAATATTAATTCCACTAAAATAGAGTACAGATAAATGGTGTTTCATATTGATTCGTTCCTTCTATTTGCCATTTACTAGCATGTGGAAAAAAGCACTTACTTAAGTAAATAATAAAGTTGTAACAGATTATTCCTAAAATTAATTACAAATCATGTCAAAGTACGGTCAAATTAAATAAATAACAAAATGAAATAAAATAAAAATAATAAGTCAAAAAATCATGTCAAAGTACGGTCAAATTAAATAAATAACAAAATGAAATAAAATAAAAATAATAAGTCATATTAAATAATAAACATGTTGAAATCAAACAAATTAATAAATGTTATCGTTTACGCATAATTAAAAATTCGTTTAGGCTATAGTAACATTTTTCTATTAGCCATGTCTTAAGTTTACGGCGAAACATTCCATAAGGGAGTTCTTTCAATGATACGGGTAATTGGTTATATACGGTGACACACATGGCATAACAGTTCTTTTGAAATAATGTCAATCTAGGCCGTTGTTCAAAAATTAACCTTTTCCCATATTTTACCTTTCTTGGGTATTTGTCATTGGCTGTTTTAAAGTACTTGGGATGATTTCGGACAAATACTGCAATTTCAAAAATGTACATACTCGCCAACGTCAGAATTCCTAATTCCTTAAATATAGGCCTGCATGATTCGTATGGCCGTATCCCTACCATAGCGCGAACGCACTTTTTCTGAGAAAGGAAAGCTTTCTGGATATCCGTAGAGTTACCCCAAAGTAGCAGCCCGTACCGTAGTACGGAGCTCACATAGCCATGGTACGCCAGCATGACGGTCTGACGCGATGATGTTTTTCTTAATTTATTCAAGACAAATACAAACCTGTTTAATTTAGTACACAAATTTTTTACATGTTCCTTCCAGTCTACGTATTGATCTAATGTTATACCTAAAATTTAACATTTTTAGTTTCTTGCAGTTCTGTATCTTTGTATCTTATTTGTCTCGGAACGGATTTTGATCCGTGTGTTATGAATTGCATATAGTTTGTCTTGCCCAGATTATTTTTATCTAACCATTCAATTATTGATTCAATTGTATTATTAATTTCAATGTCAAATTCAATATTATTTTTATTACTAGTCACGAGGATACAGACGTCGTCAGCAAATAGTGTGCATGTATGATTTGTGATGTCAGGTAAGTAAGTCATTTATAAGTGACACAAACTGCAATGGCCCTAATACACTAACCTGTGGAATACCACACTTGTTAATTTGATATGTTGATTGTTTATGACATATTTGATTATCTTCTGTTAACCCTGTAATTTCCACGCACTGTTCTCGGTTTGTTACAAACGATTTTATCCATTGTCAAGCAGGACCTCGTATACCATAATTTTCAATTTTTTCAAGGAGTAATGGGTGTGGAACGTAATCAAAAGCTTTCGAGCTTCAGAAATAGGATAGGTAGAAAGTCACAGTCAAGTCCAATCCGTGCCAATAAAGCAGAATTCACTAGAAGCCTCTGTAGTTTTGAAGTGATTCCAGAGGGATTAGGTATTATCCAGGTTTACACGTAAATTGAAACTACAGCTGTTTCCGTATGGTTCTTACATTTTTGTACGGCGCCCCTGGCGGATCGACGAAGTTTTTCTGATTTGGCAGCGTCTCGTACACTAAGCCGTAGAGCATTATATTACCTATATCTATAATATATACTATAACTGAGACCATAACGCCAAACTACCGAAAATAAAAACTGCAGTTCCATAAATAGTTCGTAAATACTCGACAAAGTAAAATTATGGAAAAGCTGTTTCTCGATTTTGGGATTGGTGGTAAAAGATGGTCATAATAATGAGTAGGTATATGTATATGCACCTCTTAAAGTCCCTACGTTCGCAAAGCAATATTTAAATATATTTATGTATATTTAATTTCCCAAACCACAGAACTAATTCCGAATTTTTATAGGTACCTACTACCTACTTAGCATTCTGTTTGTACCTGATTGTTTGTTCTTTATTTGTGTCAGTGTTAAATCAACTCGTTACTTCAATGTTAGTGGATATATACTTAAATTATTAGTTGGGCTTCGCTGTTGGGCCTATACGAATTTACTTACTTACTGGCATGTAAGTAAGTTCGTACCTATAGGCCGGGTGGCTAGCCCTGGTGTTAGAGTTTACCTGTGAAGTATTCCCATAAAGCCTGGGTGTGAGGTATTCTTATTTTACTTTGGAGTCAAAATATTTCATGAAGAAATCATCTACATCGCAACACTTTGAAGAATAAATAATAATCAAAATAAACGGAAAAGAGATGAAGAGATAGATCTCATCTTACTTCCTCGCTTTAGGCAAAATTAATTCAAGAAGTTACGTTTTGAAAGTTACATTACATCCTTTATCAACAAAAAAAGCTGATATACAAATGAATCAATTTTTTTTTACTCGAACCAAACATAGGTATATAAAAATTGGTCTATATTTTAGGATAAAGGTGTGTTGACATAAAATAAAGAAAACTGGACAAGTTCGAGTCAGGCTCGCACATCGAGGGTTCCGTACAAATTCAGAAAATTTCACAAAATTGGGAAGTAAGTTGTTAAAATCTCTATCACAAAAAAGTTTTTTTTTTTTTCACTTTTCTTGTCATACATCGAAAATCACACATTATTAAAATAATTAAAAACCTGTTTTAGCATGCACTAATAAATAAAAAATAAGCTCTTTTATACGATACCTTATTTGATACTATTTACTCACTTTGAATTTTCAACCCATATTGTGTGAATCAAATCACTATTTTTTTTGTGACTTAAATAAAAATGTACAGTTTTCAGATTTATTCCTATATGTGTACTCTGAGACAATGCTTCTCGCCAAATTTCATAGTTCTATGTCAACGGGAAGTAGGTACCCTGTATGTAGATTTTGATTTTTGTGAGTGTCGAAATATGCGGTTTTTTTACAACATAAACGGCTCTAACTTTTTTAAACGATAACTGAGAAGTTTTTCTTTCACACAACTGCAAGAGACCATAGATATACTTATATAGTTTAAATTTCAACTCGATATCTTTACGCGTTCCCGAGATAAAGAGTCTGTGTATATGTCAATATACACAGACGGACAACAAAGTGATCCTATAAGGGTTCCGTTTTTTCCGTTTGGGGTACGGAACCCTAAAAATATGGTAAAGAAAGCGCAACAGTTTTATGGGAGTGGAGCTCGTGAAGTCACTTCTACGTAAAAAGTAGAGCTAGGTAGAGGTCGCGTCTAACTTTATGGCGGCTGGAAAGTGCACTACCTACAAGCTTCGCAGAACATTACAGTGACCCTACCCCCACAGACCCATAAATTTGATGCGCAACGACACGCCTCATATTCTGAGCTGCCATGTTTGAATCGTATCATGATGCTTAATTATTTATTACTAGTTAGGCCCCGCGGAGTTACCCGCGTTAGCTCGCGATTAAAGTAGCCTATGTGTTAATCCAAGGTCTAAGCTACCTCCATACCAAAGGACATGTCCACAAAATGTATGGAGGCCGGTATAATAATAATCAAAAATTCTAACTACAACACTCGTTACATTTCGAGAAAGTTCATATTTTTCTGAGTCTATTACAACAGTTAAAAACAAAAGAGCCCTCCGATTTTTTTTAAATTAATTTTGAATTTATTAGGATAAATAACATTTTTTTTTTAGTAACATTTTTTCATTATAACAGACGCTCAGATGCCTACGCTAGGTATAAACCTGTGTTATAGACATCTGCACTTCCTTCTTAGTGTCTTATACTACAAAATTGTTACAATTCAAATTGTTAGTTACTTACATTTAAAGATTTTAAATTTCATAAAAGCTTGGAAAAAAATTTTTCATGCAATTTATAACATATCAATTCAATAGAACAAAATTGAAACTAAGAATTTAAATTAAAGTTAAAATTTAAACAATCCATTTAATTAACATCTTTAAAACTAGGTAAATCAAGAACGAGAGTGACTAGTAGTTATCAAAGGAAGGAAGGGAGAGGAGGGGATAGGATATGGGAAGAGGTGATGGGTGTGTTCATGCTAGCGGAAAATGAAAACATATAAATAAATATATTTGGCTCAATAGGTAGTTTATCTCTAGCAACCCTCATTAATTAACCTCCAAATTGTTAAATAAAAGCATTTTAACCAATCAGACACACTTTTAAAGTGTTTTTTTGGTCAGATTGTACCTACTAACTGGTCACACTGGCAGGTTATAATGTTTAATTTCAGCAAATTAAGTGATGAATGTGGAAGAATCGGATACGAATGCAAGTAAAATAACGATAGAAGCACTTTATCATTGCTAAACTAGAAAAAGTAATTAGTTGTACTTATTGTTATTTTTCATACAAATTATTTTTCACATTTAAAAAAAATGGAGGGGTGAAAAAATATAAATTAAATATTTTTGGGAAGCCCATAAAACAAGCTTTCAAATGATGTATATATCATCTTGGTTCGATTTTTCTCTGAATAATATACCACATGTGGACGTCATCTTTCATCTAAATCATCGTTTGTTCGTGAAAGAGTAATAAACATCCATATATACTAACTAACTTTCGCGTTTATAATATTGTTATACGGACTGCGATAAAAATACACCAGTTGTACCTATTACCGCAAACTTAAAAACAATTAAGTAATTTCAGCAAAGACTTGACGATATAAATCACAGTTATCTAATTATTCGCATGCATTCTCTACAAAAAGCATCATTGAACTAATTAACCCACTGGCCTTGCGAATGTTCGCGACCGCTTTCGCGCGAATTACTACTTACCCACGTTACATTTTATTCAAATTAGGCGTCTAATTGTTACTACTTGCTGCTATTTAGGGGTCATTTGTTATTTAAAGAAAGGTCGCTTTTGGCAATTTTCAAATTACCGTTTAACTCATTTCTTTTTCCTCTTTAACTTCTGAGAAATCTTCGCAGGGTACACGGCTACTTGGGGATTATTTGGGACCCCCTCAATGGCGTGCCTTTAAGCTCTCTTGGGAGCTTGAAATCTCCGGGGGAACGCACTGGAGCTCCCAGCACTATACTGTCGACTTCTTGCCTTTCTAGTAGAGCTAATGTTCCTCCTTAAATTGCGACGCCCTTACGGGGTAAATGTCACTAAGTTAAGACTCTAGTTTGTAAGAACTTTTGTTATAACAGTGCATTGGACAATAAATGAATATAAATAAAAAAAAATTCGACGTTACAGCTGCTAACACGGGCCCATTTGAGTCGATGGTTAGAGCCCTATGTCCATGCACCCGTGAGCCCAATGCCTCATTTTAGTAGGCTCTTACTACAGACTGGGTTCAGACATTCTATTGCGCCGGCATTTGCATTGGCTTGACATTCTCCTACCTTCCTTGTATCTCATATCACGCTCTAGCGCCCGAGACAGCGACGGCGTTGATGAGCTGGATTTCGATTTGTTCGGACTTAGTCTCAGACAATTTAGAAATAATTTGTATAAATTTTTCGTCTCCAAACCATAATGCAGTGCAATACAGTAATTTAAGCTATTGTGTTGCACTGTAGTATGCATTTCATTTCAAATTATCAACTAAGTAATAGTAATAATCACTTTTATGGATTAATTTAAATTTTCACTTTTTCCATAAAGTCAAAATTATGTTAATAATGGTTATCTTTTCACGAAATAATTCTATCATTCTCTTTATTTTAAGTATCAAATTTTGTAATAATATGTACCTATACAACTGTTCACCATGCTGTGTGCTCATTCTTTTGGACCACAGAATCGGTCAAATATTGTACAAAAAAAAAAAACATGTATTTTCTGTAGTCTGTTATGAGTGCCTAATAAATAAATAAATAAATAAATCTAAGGACACAAGTTTCCTCGGATTTCCCGTGTTAACGTAAGGTCTTATCTAGTACCTATTCCTAAATTCACACTCATATTCTCTGCCTCAATACAATATTTTTTTTTTTATTTCGAATAGGTTCGCGATTGACTACACACTGCCTGATGTTAAACAGATGTGCGGTCTAGGGTGTAGCACGCTTACCTAGAAGATACGAGTACCTATTTACTCGGGATTTGAAGACACTCACGTTGTACTTTAACGGGAAGACAGACCCAGGCAAAGCATTCCACATTCCGGCTGTTCGTATGAGGAATGAGAATTCGAAACGCTTGGTTCTAACGCGCGGAATGTCCGCCATAAAAGGGTGGCGCTTTGGTCGCGTCCGTCTAGCCGTACGATAGAAGAAAGGGGCAGGGGGACCATATTGTGCAACTCCTGGGCGCACTCTCCGAAGTGTATCCGGTAAATGACCGACAAACACGCTACCTTGCGACGATGCTCAAGACTTTGCAGCTGCGTCTTAGTCAAGGTGTCGTTGTCAGTCAACCTCCTGGCTCGCCTCTCAATCGACTCCAGAGCCTCTAGTTGATATTTGGCAGAGCCATCCCAAAGGTGAGAGCAGTATTCCATGCAAGACCTGACTTGTGCTTTATAAAGACTAAGCAGTTGCTCAGGTGTGAAATACCGTCTCACCTTAGAGAGAACACCAAGTTTTTTGGAAGCTAATTGGGCTTTGGACTCTATGTAAGAGCCAAAGTTAAGAGAAGATGAGAGTGAAATGCCTAATAGTTCCAAGCTGTCAGTTACCGGAACGGAGACACCACGGAAAGCGGGAGACAATTGAAAGGGTCTCTTTTTGGCCGAAAACAGACAGCGCTGAGTCTTTGTGGCATTAAACTTGACCAGGTTAGCATCACCCCAGTCGGATACCGCCTGCAGACTCGAGTTGAGCCGTTCAACCATAGCCTCTCTATGTAACTCGATCTGTGGCCCGCTGGTTCTTGCATCGGATGTGTAGCTCTCTACGACTGTACTGTCATCTGCGTACCCAAAGATCCCGGGCTTAAGCAGATCGTTGATATGCAGTAGGAAGAGTGTCGCAGAGAGCACAGACCCCTGAGGAACACCGGCATTGATAGCCATTTGGTCTGACGAGCAGCCATCAACGACAACTCGTATGGACCGATTCGTCAAGAAATCTGATATCCATGTGCAGAAATCAGCAGGCAAGCCGTAAGATAGAAGCTTGCCAATAAGGCTCTCGTGCCAGACCCTATCAAAAGCTTTGGAAATGTCCAAGGAGACAGCCAGCGCCTCCCCGTGCTTCTCCATGACTTCACTCCAGATGTGTGTGGCGTACGCTAGAAGGTCCCCAGTACACCGGTTTCGGCGAAAGCCGTACTGGCGGTCACTGAGTAAGTCATTCGCTTCCAGGTAGGCCAGGAGCCTGTTATTTAGAACACGTTCCATACTCTTACAGAGTATAGACGTGATCGAAATTGGCCTGTAGTGGCAGGGTCGGCACGGCTGCCCTTCTTGGGTACAGGTTGCACGTTAGCAAGCTTCCAAGATTTGGGCACTTGACCTGTCTTCACAGATAGGCGAAAGAGGCGAGTCAGCACAGGCGACAGCTCAGGCGCACAAGTCCTCAATACAATGGCCGGAATACTATCAGGGCCATTGGCTTTGTTCACATCTAGACTGCGGAGAACTTTGAGGACCTCCTTTTGCCGGATGTGTATTTCACTCATTACAGTGTAACAGTTTGGCAAAGTTGGAGGTCTCGCACTACCGGGGTCTAGACGTGAAGACTCAGCAAATTGAGATGCAAATAAAATTGCTTTCTCTCCACCGCGGTATGGGCCAGCGAACCATTGGGTTTCAGCAACGGAGGTAGTGAGGGGCGGCAGAAGTTCGCTTCAACCGATTTAGCTAGGGACCAGAATGCCTCACTACCCGCAGAGTAAGAAGCAAGCTTGTTTCCTATTCGACTAATGTGGTCAAAGCGAGTCCTCCACATAACCTTTTTGCAGGACTTAGCAGCCCTATTGTATGCTTTCTTCCTCAGACGAACGTCCCTCAACTTACGGTTTCGAGCATCGACCCAAGCCAGGTATGCCTGATGCTTTTGCGCTTCGGCGCGTCCACATTCAGGCCCAAACCAGGGCCGAGCTTTGCTAGGCAGAGGCACGTCCGAAAATGGGATGAAGTATTCCATGGCGGTACGAAGCACATCTGTCACAGCATCCGCGCACGCAGAAGGATCATCGGAAGAAAAACAAACAGGCTGCCAAGGATAAGAAGCAAAGAAACACCGCATCTCATCCCAATCTGCTGACTTGTACCGCCACACGCGCCGTAACCCTTTGGGACTGGGGTCTGATGGAGAGTAGACGGATACAGATTTCACCAGACAGTGGTCATATGTACCTAACGGTGGGGAAATCGCCACTGAATAACGGTCTGGATCGGTCAGCAGAAGGTCCAAGCAGTAGGCCGTGTGCGAGTCAACATCAGGTACCCGTGTGGCGCCTTGAACCAGCTGGGTGAGATCAAGTGTCAAGGCAAGCTTGCGCGTCTCAAGCCCAGCATGGTTTGTGTCCAGGTATGGGTGAAGCTACTCTTTATGGTGGCCATTAAAATCCCCCAGGATCACTAATTGGGCCGAAGGGTAGCTTAGCTGAGCAGCATCCGCCGCCTCACTAAGGTATTCGGTGAGTCTGGTCGTCTTCTGGTCTCCGCTATGTGATCGGTATACACAGGCGTAGATAATTTTCTCTACGCCAGTGCCCGCCAAAGCCCAGAGCACGGAAACGCCCGAGAGGAGACCGCGGGGGCGCCCGAGCCCCCAAGAATGTCCATCGGGCCCTCTCGTCCGGTCGCCAACCGGCACGATGGCGCATCCCTGGGATTTTTCGACAGATGGCGGGGCAGCCTTTCGTGAGTGGCTAGCTCACTACTTGGGCCCCCTACTATCTGCGGTCGGCCAGCGACAAACCGTGCCTCGGATCCCGCTGCCCTCCTCGACTAGTCGGCCGATGCGGAAATCAATGTGTGCACCGTATTCGAACCCCCAGAGGACGCTACTGTTTCGACCCGACTCGCAGAATGGCGTCACTACACTTCGCGCCGGAACACGAGCTCGAGAGAGTCGCTTGGCGGCGCGGCTTAGTCTGGTGGGTGGTCTCTCGCCGCGGCTATAGCCTACCACCAGTATGATTGCTGCCTGTTTACCACCACGTGTGGGGGACAAAAAATCAAAAGGGTTCCTACCCACGGACGAAGGCAGCTCGGTCCCAAATATAATAAATCTGGGTACAGTGAATCTGATCCTGTTCCAAATTATTTTTATTGAATAGTCTATTTATTTATCCAAGTTCAGAACACTGCAACCAGACATTGCATATTGCAGATATTGCATCGTGCCTTGAAACACGCAGACTTATGCATTCGTAATATTAGTGCTATAACAAATTACGTTACCTTATCTAATAAGCACCAGCTGAATACCTATCATTTCGTAATTATCTTGCAGCTTTTCAAGTCCATTGTAGTGTATACTAGACACAGGTTACTGACCGCGCATTTCTTCTTGTTTGTCCAATTTCATTAAAAGCCCTTACATAACAGCTACAGGTATTTCGGACGTTCAACCTGATTTACTTTTTGCTTTTTCTTTCAAGTTGAATTGACTTCCGAAATGAGTTCAATAACAACGCAATGTTTTCGTTCTAATCCAGTGGTACCCAATCTTATGTTAACTGAGGTGCGCTTTTATAATGTTGACTTATTAGTTCGATCGTAGTGCTTACTATTTATAGTAATCAAATACGTACTGTATCGTCCTTAAATAGTCACTGTTCGACTAGTCGAAAGACGAATGGGACATACCTATCTACCACGATGCTGGTGATTAGATTCATACTTATCCCTTAACGACCGGCTTACTTACTTAATACAATCGTGAGGATCGACAAAAAAGTTGGCGCGAAAACCATATTGATTTTGTAAACGCAACCGGGCTAATACGATCGTACGGGATTAGTAGACAACCACACGATCGTATGAGTCCGGTTGTTTTCCTCAAAAACAATATGTTTTTTTTTCTATTTCACGCCTATATTTAGCCGTTTGTGGATGCAAACGAATTCCTTTATTTTTTGTTTCAACAAATTCGTAATAAATTTGACTACTTATGAGTTATAATAAAACTATTTTAAGATCATTACGAGGGTTTGCTATTACACCCCTCACCAAGCGCATCGTTGACCTATTCTTTAGAAACGGAATAAAGCTTACAATTTAAATCTTTTGCGGACCATATTTTAGCTCTTTACAATTTTATCTAGCGGGCCACTAATTTGGAACCATTGTCCCAATGATTGCGTTTTTCATCTGGTGCAATACGTTTTGTCGAAATTTTGCAGATTGCGTGCCCGACCACTTTTCCACTCCCTGCTTCTTAAGAACATTTTCATGATTATTGGGTATCGCGACATCGCGAAGGCTAAGTATAAAGCAATAGGTAGTTAGACGAGATTTGCATAGAATAGATAGATAGATAGATAGATAAACTCTTTATTGATTCACATTCACACACACATAAAACAGAAAATAGAGTTAAAATAGATGCTAAAAACATGTGAAGCAACCGGCGGCCTTATCACTGAAAGTGATTTCTTCCAGGCAACCTTAGGATGGAGAGAGATAGGTACAAAAGAAAATACGACGAGGTGTGCTAATTTAGAGGACACTTTAAAAGTAAAACAAAATAATATAAATAATAAAAGAATTATACAATAGGCATACATACAAATGTTATAAATACTAATACATATATAAATAATACAGTTAAATAAACTAATAAATACTTATAACTTCTAACATACACATATATAAATAATGTATAAGTAAACGAAAATAATAATAATCAAACAAATTAATAAACCACCCAAAAAACTAAGAACGAATTAAGGATTGCGACAGATATAATTTTTTAACTTCCTCTTTGAAAACAGTTATGGACGGGGCCCTTTTAATGGAAATGGGTAGAGGATTCCATAATTGGACTGCTTGGAATGAAAAGGATTTGCCATAAAAGGTAGTTCGAGCGGAAGGAGTCATCAGAGTTAGGTTTTCTTTGGACCGAAGGGGGATGGAGTGGGATGTATGCCAATAGGTAAAACGCTCTTTAAGATAGGTAGGGGTAGAAGGGTTAAATAGAATATTATAAAGAAGGGAGAGCATGTGAGCATTCCGACGAAGGCGAATAGGAAGCCACTTGAGCTTTGTGCGAAATTCAGATACATGATCATATTTACGTAACCCAAAAATAAATCTGATACAGTAATTTTGGAGGCGCTCTAGTTTGTCAAGTTGGTCTTCCGTAAGATCAATATAGCAGGCGTCAGCGTAATCAAGAATAGGGAGTAGTAGAGACTGTGCAAGTGCAACTTTGGTGGCAGTGGATAGGAAGTTCCTAAGACGTCTAAGGGATCCCCCAGACGCAAACAACTTGCAACTAATCGACCTGAGGTGAGAGTCCCAACTTAAGGTGCGGTCTAGAATCACGCCAAGATTTTTTACCGTGTCACAGTAGGGTACTGTGGTTCCTCCAAAAACGACCTTCGGAATTCTATCCCAATCAATTTTAGATATCATGTATGAGCTACCGATTATTATGGCCTGTGATTTTGTAGGGTTAACTTTAAGACCATAGGAGTTACTCCATTCTAGAATGCGACGCAGGTCAGTGTTAACAACAGCTATGGCAGAGTCCAGCTCACTGAGCCGGGCTTGTGAATAAATTTGGAGGTCGTCTGCATAAAGATGGTAGGAAGATGAAAGGTGTTGAGAAATAGCGTTTATAAAAATAGCAAACAGTAAGGGAGATAGCACGCCACCTTGAGGAACGCCGGCATCAGCATTACACCAGGAAGAAAAAGATTCTCCGAGGCGAATGCGCTGCCGACGGCCAAACAGATAACTGTGAAACCAATCGAACACCGGTGGAGATATGTTAATAGAGCGTAGTGTAGCCAATAGAATGTCGAAATCGACGGTATTGAACGCATTACTGAAATCTAACAAAGCTAGAACAGTAAGCATACCGCCATCCATACCCAACCGTATGTCGTCAGTGATCTTGATAAGAGCAGACACAGTGCTATGCCCAGGACGAAATCCGGATTGTAGAGGATTTAGGAGATTTTCTCGGTTAAGGAACTCAGATAGTTGTTTATGGACAAGACGTTCGAGAACTTTAGAAAGGAAAGGAAGGATAGAAATAGGTCGATACTCGGAAAAAGATTTAGGACTGGGTTTTTTAGGCAGAGGCAAAATTTGTGCATCTTTCCAGATGGTAGGGAAAACCCCAGATGAAATGGAGTAGGTAGTTAAATATGTGGCAGAGGATGGGAAGAATAGCGTCCAGAATGGGCATGAGCATGTTCCGACTTATGCTGTCACCGCCAACTGCATTGGAAGAAATCGACATTACACTCTTTTTAACATCACATTCAGTGAAACGATTAAAATTAAACGGGAAGAAGTCAGGAGTAGGAATGGCAGAAAGAAAATTGATAGTTTTGTTTTTATCAGCATCAGATATAGTATAAGCAGAAGCAAAGTGTTGGTTAAGAGCATCAATGTCGATATTGCTCGGACTAGATTGACGAGATGATTTGCCGACTCCCAATGACCTAAGAAACTTCCAGACTTTACCTGGATTCTCATCATCAACAGAGGCATGAACGTGGCGTCTGAAAGCATCTCTACACATCCTATTGCAGCGATTACGGGCCTGGACATACTTAGCATGATTGCAGTCGTTTGGATGCAACTTGTATTTAGATTTAGCAACTGCTTTCTTATGCATCAAAGATTTTATTTCATCCGTGAGCCATGGTGCAGGCTGATGCTTAATTTTAATGGTACGTAACGGAGCGTGCACGTCATAAAGTTGAGTGATCAAGTTATTAAAATAAGCGATTTTGTCATCCACTAGCTCAGCTTCTAAAACAGGCTTCCAGTCAATTCGTTGTGCGTCTGCAAGAAGAGCCCCCCTGTCCATACCACCAAAGTTGCGTTGCAGAAGAATTTGGGCTTTTTGTTTGGGGGGACGAATTTTATAGGATAAAAAGACCAAGTCGTGGTAGGAAAAGTTGTCAGCAGGGTATTGACCGTGCTTAGCTATGTTATTAGGGGAAGATACTAACATTAAATCAAGCAAAGAAGGAGTACAATTTGGAAAATGATGTGTAGCGTTGAGGGGGAGAATTTGCAAGTTGAAAGATTTGGCGACAGATTCCAAAGAAGAAGAGCGACGATCTTGTTTAAGAAGGCAAGTATTGAAATCTCCCATAATTATGGAATGATTATAAGAAGGGACTAGTTTGTTTAAAAGAGATTCAAAAGAGGAAAAGTAGCTAATATTTTTGGAAGGACAATAGTAGACTCCGAGAAGAACTTTAGTATGTGAGAGAAGAATCTCAATAAAAAGATGCTCGCCGCCGTTAACAGGGGGTGGCTGTGACGACATATCAACTACAGTGTATGGAATATTAGCTCTTAAGTAAATAGCCACGCCACCACCACTGCGAGAGCTGCGATCATTTCTTATGAGGATAAAGCCAGGAAGAGAGTAAGACGTTGAAGGAAGACAAGAGCGAAGCCAAGTCTCGGAGACTAATATAGCATGAATGTTCTTTTGATTTAGAGACGCCAGCATATCAGGATAACAAGACGGAATGCTCTGAGCGTTTATGTGAACAACGTTAAAGTTTTTAGGGACATCGGAAAAACTGGAATCTAAAAAGTCTGACAATGGCAATAGACTATTAAAACTTTCATTACTACTGTTTATAGACTCAGAGGAAGATGCTGATAGAAATTCATCATCGCTGTTGATGTCATTGTCGCCAAATATATTAATCATATATTTAATTAAATGGTATGCTAGATTATAATAAATATATAAGTAACAGATACAATATATATATAAAAAAAAATGTTAAAAATTAATATAAATAAAAACAAATAATAATTAAAAATTATAAAACAATATTAACCAAAAATTAACGAGCAGCAATATTAACCAAAAATTAACGAGCAGGCATCTACTCAATCCTAAGGTTACCTGCCGGTTGTGTAACAGAAAAATAGTTTTTTAAAGAAAATTGACACAGTAATATTTTATCCTAACGAAAATGGCCAAAAAGAAAACAGAAAAAAAAATATAAATATAGTTACAGAAATGAACAGACTACATGCAAAAAATACTTACACTAATAGGCAAAACCACTAGCTCTGTGGGAAAAACAAATCTACCACACAAATAAATTCCAAGTGGTATATAACGTCACTACTTTTAAAATAATACCTAAGTGGTGAACAGTAAACTTAATATAGGGTTAGCACAAATAAAAACCTTACTGAGTGCGAGCAGAAAACTTTCACATATGCTAGAGTACAGAGAGTACAAAAATCGCTAAATGTATAACAGCTCGAGGCCGTTAGTTAGTTGCAAAAAAAACTTCATAGCCTAGAGCACCGCCCGCGCCGTAGGGTTGCGAGTCTGTCCAATTTCTGCGGGATTCATTTCGGAGAGTGTGCATCTGAGCTGCACGACCTTACCCTACCATCCCCTTTTTTACTACAGGACAAATAGAAAGACGCCTCATTACCACCCCTACAGGCCTACACTGTCGATTTTCCTTCAATACGTACGAATTTTTGACTCAACATTTCTGATTCGTACCGCCAGGGAATGGAACAATCTTCCAGTTTTCCTGATTCCGAAGAGTTGTGAATAGGTATCTTCTAAGTCTGGGAGCTTCATCTTCGACCACCAACAGGCAAGCTGGTGGTAAGGCGCGGACTTATTCGCGATAAAAAAAACTGAAATAATAATGAACTTTCAACAGTCTTTCATTTTCATATTTTGCTAGTGTTATAACTGATGTTTCTATAGAGTAGGTATAGGTAGACGAAGGACATGTTCTAGGATATCATGGTACTCATGATTATGACCGACTTTTAGTATGGGACCAACCCATAGTAAACTTTTTCTATGGAACAGGTAATTGTTTTTTATCTATTTCGAAATTGGTCCCATAGTAAGTTGGTCATAATAATGAGTACAATGCCAGGTACGAAGACATCCTACGATATGCCCGTTGTCTAGAGAAACACTCATCGTCTTACCACAGATGATTTAAACACGGTTTAAACACTGTTTATCCCTGTAATTCGTTCCGTCAAACAGTGTCTAAAGCGTGCCTTAAAACTTTTGTGGTAGGACCGTCAGTATTTGTAGATAGTTAGATACAGACAGTCAAATTATTTTTTATTTAGGTACTCAGTAACTTACCTACTACTGCCTATAGTTAGGTAAAAATATGGAAAATTCTACAATTTTATATTTATATTTTTCCTTTACACAACTGTAAGAGATCTTAGATTTACGTATACAGTTTAAATTTCAATTCGATATCTTTACGCGTTCCCGAGATAAAGAGTCTTGACATACACATAGACGGACAGACGGACAACAAAGTGATCCTATAAGGGTTCCGTTTTTTCCTTTTGAGGTACGGAACCCTAAAAATGTCCGAGCGCCGTAGCTGCATTTTCTCGAATTTCGATGTTAGATCATCCAATTATTTTTGCGCGATTGTGACTCTAAATACTTGCTCGATGTAGGCTGTTAATCAATAATAATCAATTCAATATACCTATTACTTACCTAATTATCTCGTCTGCATTCTCTGGAAACTCACGTTCGCGCATTGTAAATACCACAAAAGTAGATCTCTCTTGGCTGAGGGCACCCACTCGATGGTACCTTGATTACCTACCGTAGGTCCAAGGAAACATCCAAGTCTGCCTATTTTTATATTTTAGTATCATATCTCACTTAAAACTAAGTAACCTAACGCACACTTAGTGCTTCAGCAAATAAACAATCATAGTCTTGCACGCAAGCACATTTAAGTGGTCTCTAAATATTAAGTAATTTTGCATTGAAATGTGCGATTTTAGTAAAACCATACAATCATATTCCAACTTATAGCATTCGTACGCAATGCGTAATTTTAAAATAACTGATTGGTTGTGAGTGCTGTGCAATTTCTGACTCAGTGTTTTTAAGCTTATCTGTGAGTAGACGAATTCTTCTTTTGTCTTATAATTTGTACTTACATTGTTCATTTGTGATTACAAGAAGAAGCAGATAGCTCCGTACATTGAAGTTTAAAGGAACCTTTTCAACTATTATCATCATTGTATTTC
Source organism: Hypomecis punctinalis (assembly GCA_949316475.1). NCBI lineage: Eukaryota > Metazoa > Arthropoda > Insecta > Lepidoptera > Geometridae > Hypomecis > Hypomecis punctinalis. Next base: position 4,465,866 of record OX438798.1, read on the forward strand.
TGTGATTCTGCGGAAGCTGTCAATTTTGGACCATTTTTGAGTGTGATACATCCGCAGTTGATAATAGATAGGTATGTTCCTGTAGGCACTTGATAATAACAATTGTTCGTATTTCAAGGGTCCCAAGACCACTACAGGCGGCCTAGTCACCAACCAATCACAGGTGTCGTTTTAAACATTCAGTTTTTATGATTTGTCGAACACTACGCCGAGTCGCTTTGTCAAATTGAAATTAATACGGCATAAAATGTTTTTCTAATATATTTACTACATTTGGGCTACATTTGGTCACCAACTACGAGTAGCCTGATGGAAAGCGAAGTTGTAGCCGAAGATGGAGTATGTAGACCTAGAAGATACCTATTCACTCTTGACTTGAAAATATCCAAATTGTAATTGTCAGGAAACAATGACGGAGGCGGAGCATTCCAATCCCTGGCGGTCCGCATTATGAAGGAAGAAGAAGAAGATTACAATAGGTCTTGGTAGTACTTCATCAACAATCTTTTATCACGATATAGGCCTAGATTGGACTCTAGTTAGTCGGCTCGGTAACCACGAAAGGCCACTGCCATCAATCACCCTGTGCAACCTTCCATGATGCATGATACAAACGCAGCTCGCAATAATTCCCAGCAAAACTGATGCATTTTATATGTACTTAGTTCCATTTTTTGTCCCGATCCCGATGGAATAAAAAATGGGAGGCAGATCTATAAAACGATTTATAGACCTACACTAAAGATCTCATGCATTTTTTGATAAATCGTTCTAGGAGAGATCGATGCGTTTTACATAGATACCTAGCTAGCTGTTTTCACCGAATAACTTTATGTGTGCCTGTCTTTACACTATATGACTATATTTTAAAATATTTCTTCCGGAAAGTTTATAGTTATATCTAATCGTAATTGGTTGCCAGGACAGGCAGCTAGTGCAATATAATTAGGTATTGCTGCTAGGACGCACTCGTATTGATCTGGTGGAGGTCAAGATTTTCTGGTTATCATTTTAGACAAGCTTGCACCAAAGTTTATATCATGCAGACTCTCCTTTAAGTTTAGGCTTTTAGCGTCTTTACTTCCCTGTCTCTGTCATAGAGCGTCCCTGCCGTGTTGACAGATTGTAAGATTTTGCATTAGAACGCTTGGACAATCAATTTTACTCCGACTGCTTGGGTTTTGCTATAGCCTATACTAGCTAAGAAGGAGTTAATGTCACTCGTTGATAGTAAGGGGTGATTTATATTAGAATGGGACGGGCCCGCACGTAGCCCGGACGGACTACACACGGTCAGGGCCTATCCGGGCCACTACACGTATTGTATGGAACTTGCGTCGTATACGTGAGTCGTCCGAGCCCCACCCGGGCCCACCTCGTTCACGTCCCGTTGTAATATAAATCATCCCTTAGTATCTCGAAAACCTACGTAACCACCAACCAATCTTTTAGATTATATTATTATAACGAAAACGATGGCATTGCTATCACATCGTGCAATAAACGTGATCATTTCTCCTAAACCAGGTCTATAAAATATCCATTGGCTTAGCTAGGGGCTATGCTATGACTTTATAAACTTCATTGCCCACTTCAGTAAACCTGAAAGTCAATATGTCCGGCTAGTATACTTATCCCTACCGAGCTATGTACCCTGGTAGGAGTAAGTGCACTTTTTTTCTGAGGTGAGCAAGAGTAAGCATCTGCCCAAACCCTAGAGAAAATCTCTAGCTAAGTCATTGAAAATATCCTAAACCACTCTACGGAAAACTATACAAATAATACATTATTAGGGTCAAGCGCGCACTCGTATTATTTGTTGGAAAAAATTAAGAAATTAAAGTGAGAAATATGAAGAAATAGTTAATGAAGGGGAACCGAGTTGTTGAACATTTAGTTAGCCACTGTTCAAACAATTGCTCAAAAAAACCAGTCCACTGGGAGAGAAACGATTTGGTTAAGGTCAGTAGTATATATTTATGAAAACACGAGCGCTCGGGCGTTACGTGCCTCAAGTCAAGTTTTCTTTTCAAGAATTTTGCACTTATTTTCAATATTACAATAGGGTAGTTGACTGGTATTGAATTAAATAAAAGTATTATGATTAGTGAATTCTGCAATTAATTACTGAAAAAATAACTAAAAATGGCTAATCCAGTTCAGAGATATATCAAGCTTGTAAAGATTTTGGTAGGGATTAAGAGGAGATGATTTGTCCCTTTCCCACAAAGCTTAAACATAGTATGGCAAATGTATGACACTTAGGGGCCGTGACGTCATATTCTGCTTTAGAGCGCTCTTTGTCTAGCAAGAAAATAAATATGCTTGTAAATTCTTTATTCCTAAGTTAATGCTATTTTTGTTTTCGTTAATCGGCTCTGTTCATGGTTAGATTTTACAAGAGGAAATAAAAAAAACAATATACTAGCCTGGTCTATAGGCTAGCTATAATAAACGGTTTCGGTTTCCCTATAATCTTGATGTCTTGACATAAAAACATTATTCAAAACATTATTCCAAACAAATTTCTCGGACGTAAAAAAAATACTTGCAAGTTACGTTACGTTATGTCAATATTCCGGTCCCGTGCTAATGTATTCTTTAGAATTTATGTGCAGATCTTTATGCCCTAGCTAGGTAGACAGACGAAGATATTTTTCCTTCAGAGAAAAGCCAGTAATTTCTGGTGAAGGAAAATATATCTTCGTAGGCAGGCTGATGTTGAGCAGCAGTGGAATATTAAAAATACACCTTCTAGCCATGGTGATAGACTTTGTTTGCTTAATATTATCTTAAATTGACATTTGTCTCAGACAAAATAAAAGGTATTTCGTAATGGTAACATTGAAATACCAGGTATAGTGCCCTGGGTAACAGAACCAAAACATATTATAGCTGATTAATAAGGTGACGACCACAAGTGGTATATTATTCAGAGAAAAATCGAACCAAGATGATTTATACATCATTTGAAAGCTTGTTTTATGGGCTTCCCAAAAATATTTAATTTAGATTTTTTCACCCCTCCAATTTTTTTTAATGCTATATATAATGATACCACTTTGCGAATATTCTCCGCGCGATAAAAAGATGTACGCAAATCGGTTAACATACAACACGTCTTATAACATACCTACACAAAAACAGCCACTTTAAGACCCGCCTTATTTTCGTAAGTCGATTGAATAGAACAGACATTTTGATGAAATCTAGATTGAGCCTAGCCTCACTTAAAACTTAATTATCATTCTAGGTTACACGTATTGCCCATAAATTACCTACTATATTGGCCGTCACGTCATTCTAACGATCTTTGACTATCATAAACGAAATACAAATTATTTCTAGCTAAATTATTATAGTTAATTGAATATACCTGGCTAATAAGTGACCTCAGTTCGACCCTGAAAAATGTTTGTTGTCACCGTTATCACCATCTTAAATAAAATAGAGAGCAAATAAATGTAGACTTCGATCGTAATATAATGATTATATTAAATGATTACTGTACTTTGTGTTAATGGGACGTTGTCAAAATGATATATATCCTAGCTAGATGTACTAATATTCTAAACATAATGATAATCTTCGCTATCATATGTTTTCGATAAATTACCAATGCATTTTTTTTGAATAACTGAATTACTGAATACCTACCAATTTTCCTTTAGTTGATATATACGAAGGGAGAAATCACAAAAAAAAACAACACGAAAGCGTAGAAGACCTCAGTTTGAAAAAGCTTCAGAAAAGCTCCTGCAAAAACATGTTAAAACAGTTGATGAATTTGAATATTTGTTCAAAGACTTCCATAATTATTTTATTTACATAACTTATGAAACTAAAAAGCCTACCTAAATACAGGGTTATTTCTAATCAATTAGCATCCTTTTAGGGGCTTATTCTGTGCATTAAAACTAACAACTTTTGTCAAAACTCAAAAAAAAATTGTTGTTTCATAGAAAAATATCGTTCACCCGCGACAAAATGTATGGAACAGCTGATTTTTTTTCGAGTTTTGACAAAAGTTGTTAGTTTTAATGTACAGAATAAGCCCCTGAAATGATGCTAATTGATTAGAAATAACCATGTATTTACAAAAACAGAGGCTAAAAATCGAAAACAAACTGTGTCCTTGTGTTTGTTCAAATATACCTATTGGAATTTTGCAAATCAAGTCGATAACTAAATGATATTCTGCTGATCAAGAGATAAGTGGCAAATAATAAAATACGCATTGCTCCGTACATTAGCTGTTGCAGTTTTTTTTCTTCGTTCATAATAATCATAACCGAAAGTGTTGTTGAGCAACGTTACATTTGTCTATAAACTATTTAGCCTTGGCAAAGGCCAGCACACGCACTAAATGGTTCGTCTAGATGATTTCGCACATGTATACCTACTTAACAATAATGCGTTGATTATTAGAGCGTTGCAGCGCAAAATCCTTTGTGCTAATTTTGTAATAGTGGTGAATTTTGCCCGACAACAATTACGATATTTGAATTTTGAAACTTATGAGGCTTATGCACAGTTCGCACATTTTGTTTTGAAGATAATATAGGTACGAGTATTTCCCACGTCAGTTATCATAAGTATAGATCTAAAGTTGAATATAGTTTAACCGCATCTGGCAGCCTTTTTAAATAAAAACCGGACAAGTGCGACTCAGGCTCGCACATCGAGGGTTCCGTACAAACACGTTGTTAAAATAATTAAAAACCTGTTTTAGCATTTGCTAATCAAGTTCTTTTATATGATACCTTACATGATACGATTTCTTTACGTGATTACATGATATGATACGATTACTTTGAATTTTGAACCCATATTTTGTGAATTTTGAGGCCCTATTTCTTGTGATTTAAATAAAAATGTACAGTTTTCAGATTTATTCCTATATGTGTACTCTGAGACAATGCTTCTCGCCAAATTTCATAGTTCTATGTCAACGGAAAGTACCCTGTAGGTTTTGATTTTTGTGAGTGTCAAAATATGCGGTTTTTTACGACATAAACGGCTCTAACTTTTTTAAACGATAACTGAGAAGTTTATCTTTTACACGACTGCAAGAGACTATAGATATATGTATACAGTTTAAATTTCAACTCGATATCTTTACGCGTTCCCGAGGTAAAGAGTCTTGACATTCACACAGACGGACAACAAAGTGATCCTATAAGGGTTCTGTATTTTCCGTTTGAGGTACGGAACCCTAAAAAACGGATATTTACTAGCGCTTGTACTCGTCTAGCTTAGCGTTTGACGTGAATAATACTTTTATTCAAACTAGCGACCCGCACCGGCTTTGCTCAGGTGTATTATAAAACACATAAACTTTACTCTGAAATCACTCTATCTACTAAAAACCGCATCAAAATCTGTTGCGTAGTTTTAAAGATAATGCATACATAGGGACAGACAGCGGGAAGCGACTTTGTTTTACTAAGTAGTGATAGTGATTCATGGTAAACAAGTTAAAACTATAATTAGATAATTATTTTTCACAGAAAATGGCACCACCGACTTCCACCGTGTACAGAATTCGAATAGTTTGCTTAAATCGATGTGAAAATGGCTCAGCGGATTTCGATAAAATTAAATGAGACCACCTCGGAAGTAGGTATACCCTTCAAATTAAAAAAGAATTGCTAAAATCGTTTCACAATTGGCGAAAATATCGATCAATATACACATAAAAATTCATACAGACGAACATAGTACTCGTATACAGGGTTAATCCCAATCAATTTTAATTCTTTTAAGGGCTTATTATGTACATCAATACTAACGACTTTTGTCAAAACTAAAAAAAAAATGTTTTCCATAAAAAAATATCGTTCACCCGCGACAAAATGTATGGAACAGCTGATTTTTTTTTAGTTTTGACAAAAGTCGCAGAACTGATGTTGTTAGTTTTGATGTAGGTACAGAATAAGCCCCTAAAAGGATGCTAATTGATTAGGAATAACTCTGTATAACCTCCTCTTTCTTGGAAGTTGGTAAAAAGGGTGGCATTGTATTGTTATATACGCACTGTATTATTCTGCCCCCGATAGTTAAAAAGGCGCATCTAATATCTCCCACTTTGAAATCAAGATGATTATACTAGCAGATATATATTTTATCTTATATGAAAAAGAACAAGATTTAAACAAATAATAAATGTATAATATATTATACATCGCGAGACTCGAAAAAAAAAAGCCCATCTGCCAGTATATAATCTTAATCTCGAAATAAGAAATGTCAGATGCGCCCTTTTAACTATCGGGGGCAGTATTATACTCGTAGGTGTCGCTTTGCAGGTGTCGATTTAGCATAGTGCATAAATACACCACCTTTGGAAGTGCCTACACCTTGCAAAACAATGCCTCATAATGAAGAACACGCAATTAGGCAAGTAACATCAAAGCGAACATAATTACTTAGTACATCTAGGTGTCTAGATTTAAACATTTCGTTATGATGGTAACATGTGTAAGCCACGAATCAAGGCTAATTAAGTTTTGCAAAGTTGTAAACTCTATGGATGCAACCTCTTTGCAGAGATCAAGGATGATATTAAAACATTTGAGGATTAGGCTTTGAGGCTAATGCAATGTAAATTAGTATATATTAGTATTATTTATTAAATGTCAACTGTAAGCCGAGATGGTCCAGTGGTAGTGACTTGTGCCTAACAATCATGAGGTCTTGGGTTCAAATCCCGGTCCCGTACCAATGAGTTATTTGTAATTTATGTACGAATTTTCACACCACTGGCTTTTCAGTGAAGGAAAACATCGTGAGGAAACCTGCATAAGTCCGTAGAAGAAATTCGATGGCGTATGTGAATCCACCAACCCGCATTGGGCTAGAGCGATGGATATGGCCCAATCACCCTTCGTGGATAGGCCTACGTCCTGTAGTGGACTATTAAAAAGGCAGTTACAGTTCAGTACATTAACTGTCAAAAGGGGGTCATGTTTTTTCTCTTACATCTACATACAATTATATATTTCTAAAAGGACGGATTGGTAGTGGAAACTGAAGCGACTTGAATAGCTGTGACTTTAGATTAGTTAAGATTTAGTAAGGTCGGCAGTCTACCTTACTACTACCTGGAGGAGTATTATGTTACACTGGCCAGACTGTTGTCATCATTACATTAGAGAACTCTCTAATAGGTACTTACTACATGACTGCTCGATCGATATGAAAAGATGTTTTTATTAAAAACTACTCTCCGCACTCAATTGATTGCCCGCGTACTAACGCTCATTTCTAAACAAAAAATTCCAAGTCGATGATTTCTCCTGCCCTCCATTTCTTCTGTCAAAAGAACTGTTCGATTTATCCACAGAAAATGGACAGTAACATCATCGTTATTTTAGCTTTATCTACAAAAGATACTTTAATAATATTATTTATACAATTAAGTAATACCTATTGTAGTTTACCTTATAAATTTTGATTACATTAATTGAATCAGTCAGTTTGCATCCAGCGTATTTATGTGGTCGGTTCACCTTGCAAATAAAGACCTAAACTGTAGTTTGCCTTCTTTATTAGATCTAGCGGAGTCAAAAGCAACGGAACTAATCGATTGCCTATTGCCAAGCCTATTGCAATGTTACATCCTTAGTGCTACAACATGTGCGTGTGAGCTCGTACTGTGTGATGGCGCGTACATCCTGAGGCCTACTAGGTACAAAATTGACTGTGAATTGTGTTGGACCATGTGCTCGACCCTTTTTTGACCCAAAATCCTTTATGGATACCACCAGCCCGGAGAAACCAGTTGTTATGTGGGAGTCTCCGTCATCATTAGTCGGCAGTAGGTATACCCACTGAAAACCTGAGGTGTTTCCGCCTCAACGCCATTTGGTGGACCCTGCGTTTACTGGTTCATGTTCTCCATTACTATAAATCTAGATCTAGAGTAGTAAGGAGCAACTGTCTTTTGCTACTCACTCCGCATTTTCTATTTTTTGTTGTTTTATTAATTCCTCTCCAGAAGAAAGGGTTGCCTGGAAGAGATTGCTATAAGCAATAAGGCCGCCCTTTGTTGCACTATTTTATGTTGTTGTTTTTTTTCCTCTCTGTGTATTTTTGTTTTCTGAATTGTATTTTAGTGTTAACAATAAAGTGTTTATCTATCTATCTATCTATCTGAACTAATCGTTCACTTGACGTTTTGCTTGGCATTTTGCAACGTTACATCCCTAGTATGCGTGGGAGCGCGTACCTACTGTGTACCTAACGGTGCTTGCATCCTGTGTCAACTACAAGATCGAATATAGATTGGATTAAATCATTTTGCTGCGATGCTGGTTCGCGTTCTTCATTATTTTAACCTAATCGTTCACTTGACCGCTATATAGGTATAGGCATTTTGCAGCATCACATCCCTTGTGTTACAACACAGTGCGTGGGACCTGCGGTGGGACATTGGATTAGACAGGTTTGAAAGGTGCTGCATATATGTCCTGATTCGTCGTCATCTAGCCATCTTGTAAATTGAGGTTTTAGGTCGCGTTTGCCGGTGCGTGCGTCCATTATTAGGTATAGAGGAACTAATCGTTCGACTGACGTCTATTGCTGGACCTTTTGCAACTATTGAAACGTTACATTCACATCCCTTGTGTTACAACACAGTGCGTGGTAGCTCGGGCTAGTGGTGCGTGCGACCTGTGGACTACAAGATTGACATATCATGCCATGTCGACCGTAATCGACTTTATTGACTTGGGAAAAGTTGTCATCAATGTTGGGTAGTTGGCGTGACGAATTTCTAATGCTTGCTTGTTGAACTCGTGCCACGTGGGTGATATCGGAATTCTTGTTTAGATGAAACCAAAAATGAGATGTCGTATGATAGAGTGAAGTAGCGAAAGGTAACGTGCTGTGCCGACCCCACCTAGTGGGATAAGGGCAGGAAGATGATGATTAAATCAAAGAGTGCTTACCAACCTATCTATTTATTACATCAAATTAATTTTATAATTTTGTATAGGTTGCGTTGACTTGGTTTGCGTTTGACTACATACTGCCTGGTGTTAAGCAGATATGCGGTCTAAAGTCTAGCTAGGGTGTAGCACGCTTACCTAGAGGATACCTATTTACTCGAGATTTTAAGACACTCACGTTGTACCTACTTTAGCGGGAAGACACACTCAGGCAAAGAATTCCACATTCTGGCTTTTCGTATGAGGAATGTGGATTCAAAACGCTTGGTTCCAACGCGCGGAGTATTATGCAATATTTTTTACGGATAAGTACCTAATTATTGTTTACCTGGCTAATATCAACGGCTAAATATCGGCCCCTATCATGTATATAAAAATGTTATACAAATTGACACCTACCTGTTACGATAAAATATTTTATACGTCATAGACCTACGCACACGCCAAAAAGCTAAATTTAATATGACTCAGACTTTAACTAGCCTTTATATCTTATGGAAATCTTCCAAAAGTACCGTAATCGTGCGTCTACTTATAATTGGCTGGTTTTACGATATTTTAAAGATCATATTATTCGTAAACAATTTTTTAGCTACGCATGTTCTATTTTTAATCCTAATCTGAGGACTCTTGCACATAAACTAAAATTTTAATCATTTACGACGATTAAAATTTTTGTCGGATTTTAATAGATTACATTTAACCTTTATATTAGCTATGACTCATGTGATTGCGAACAGATGTTTGCCTAAGTATATAAACCTACGAAACTTTAGCCCTCTTACCGCAAAAGTTTAGTTTTACGCACGGCTTAGACAATGTTTAACACACATATACACACACACACATATGTCTGTGGTTTAACAGTACTAATTGCACGGTTAAGCAGGATTTAAAGCGTGTTTAAATCTTTTGGGGAAGGGGGTTCATGTTAAGTAATATGGCATAACTTTAGTTGTTGTCTTGTTTTCTTTAGCGAGTCGATTTATAATTTATTGCTGAATTGAAAAAGTGGTATTATACAACGTATATAAATAGTTTATCACGCATATTTTTTTTCCTTAGGTTCTCTGTTCGTAATAAATAAATAAATATTTGAGGATATCTTACACACAGGCTCTGACCATAAACTAAGCAAAGATTGTGATAGCCTAGCGTTCTAATCAAATCAAAAATGATAGAATCACAAATTGCTTTAGAACATTACTACATTACAATGGCTAATGTAATGTAGTAATGTTCTAAAGCACTTTGTAATTCTATCACTTTTGATCTGATTAGAATGCTAGATTCTTCTGTTAACTCATTATTTCTGATAAATGATATCCCGAGCTCAATTAATGTCTATCGTGACGTCCATTGTTTTCTAGATCTACGACACCCCGGCCAATTACAGAAAATTATCCGTTTCAGAGTTCCTTGCTGGAATAATAAAAACTGTGTGTACTTATGTAAATCTAGCCTAAGATATTGGAATAATAAAAACTGTGTATGTAAGTCTAGCCTAAGATATCAATAAATTAATATACTAATCCCTCTATTTACACAGTCTAGTATAATGAAGTAAAATTAAGTTGACAAAAAGTACAAACCTGCTAGACTCTGGATTTATGGGGTTATAGGTACAAAATGAGCTAAAGAAACCCGTACAGGTTCTTTTTCCAAGACCTGTGGCGAGACTTCGGCGTTGGACCAGACTCTGGAAACATGGAAATTGCATTAGGCGACTGTAATGAAGTTACTAAAATGGGTAAAATAAATTTTGAATTATTTTAGGTGTACTAAAATAAATAAAATTAAATATACCAGCTATAACTAAAAAAATTGCTACTTCGGATTACTACACTAATAGTCCTACGGAACTCTTGACGCGAAAAACTCACTTAAACTGAGCACTTACTTACTAAGTATTTTTTATCACAAGCTAGTTTCTACGTGATTAAGATGTCAAAAGATATCACGCCGACTTTACATTTATCTAAGTAATTTTCTAAAAACAACTTAGAAAATATGGAGTGGAAAAACACTGCAAAAACTATGAGAATTAGGATCAAGTCAGCACACAGAGCTGCATCTACAGAAAATTGGTCGTGCCAAGGGAGATAGAAATTTCCTTTAGCATTACTAGTTGTGACAAGTAGTAGAGCCACGGGAGATAAACGACTTGTAGTCTCTCTGCGAGATCCAATCAGGAATGAGGAACTCCGTAAATAGATGAACCAAAACAAAAGTGCCAAAGGGCAGGGTACATAGATAGAACCCACGCCTCTTAGTACAAGACTCAAAACAAATTATTAGCCATCGGACCACCGAGACAATCGTTATTCATATGAAGATATTTATATGTAGGAGCCTTAGCTATTTGCAATAGCCACGATGACTAAAAAAATATAATTAGTCCCTCAGATAGATTATCAAAAAATATTACCTAGATTATTATAGTATTTTTTCTCTTGTCAATGAAACAAAAATTGATGAAGATATAGCCTGTTAAAGTTCCGCGTGACGTCACAAGTCACAGACTTCTGTTAGCAAAGTGACGTCACGCCCCCCACTCTCAAACTGTGACGAGGTTATTTTTGTCACGTGTTATTTGATTGACAAAATAAAAAATATGTGTCCAATATTTTTTGATAATCTAATAAATAAATAAATATTTTGGGACATCTTACACACGGCCTCTGATCCCAAACTAAGCAAAGCTTGTGATATGGCCGCCAGAGACATACTACTTATAGATATTTTTAAATACATACTTATATAGATAGTAACTAAATAACACCCAGACACAGAGCAAACACTTATGTTCATCACATAAATATTTGCCCTGGGTGGGGATCGAACCCACGCCTCTTTGATCCAGAAGTCAGGGTCACTAACCACTGAGCCACCGAGGCAGTAAATTAATTCACGGACCAATTATAGTAATGATTTTTTACCTAGTCATCGTGTCAATTATAATTATGATATTGATGTATGAGCGGCAGCCCTCCAGCCATCCATCCATCAGCCATAAGAAGTCCACTGCTGGACATAGGCCTCCCCTATGGATCTCAAATAAGACCGGTTGCAAGCGCCTTGCATCCAGCGCGATCCTGCGGTCTTAATGAGGTCATCCGTGCAACTTGTGGGTGGACGTCCTACGCTGCGCTTGCCGGTACGTGGTCTCCACTCAAGAACTTTTCGACCCCATCGGTCATCAGTCCTCCGCGCTATGTGCCCTGCCCACTGCCATTTGAGTGGCAACCCTAGCCATAAGTGATTTAAGCGTGACAGCCCTAGCCACATGCAGTTTACGCACGTTATCTGCAAACACCGACGCCATGATTGCAAGGCATTGATTATGATAATTGCATAACTTTCGTTGACTGCGAAGGTCAATACTTTCAAAACTGGATTAAATGTCGAGTAAAAAAACAGCAGCGGCAGATAATAATTAGGTAATGTCTATAGCTGAACCTTGAAATGATTTATTTTGAGATTTCCATGCACTAACTACCTATCCAATATCAAATGAGTGTAAAATAGATAAAATTAATTATAGGTAATTTGTTTGTGGTCAGTATTTTATTTAGGAAGCTGCAGTGTCCAGAACTCAACTCTGTCTAGAGCTAAAAGACGATACAATATGTATTCCAGTTGTCCTGAATCTTTGAGAAAATTCAAGCTCTCGTTGATGTCTTTTCCTTTGTAAATTATGCTCACTGCTACTGACCTTACCGATATCAAACGTAGCCTCGGGATCAAAAAAATATCCGGAATTTAAAATGTTTGAGACGAAAGTGAAATGTGAAAAAAATGTAAAATATCTATTGTATTTTTAATAAATACTTTTTTAATGTTTTGAATTAGCATTACATATTTAGGGTTCTGTACCCAAAGGGTAAAAACGGGACCCTATTACTAAGACTCCGCTGTCCGTCCGTCTGTCTGTCACCAGGCTGAATCTCGTGAACCGTGATAGCTAGAACGTTAAAATTTTCACAGATGACGTATTTCTGTTGCCGCTATAACAACAAATACTGAAAACAGAAAAAAACAAATATTCAAGGGGGGGCTCCCATACAACAAATCTGAATTTTTAGCCGTATTTCGCTCGGTATTAACGGCGACAGGTAGATACTTGAAATATTCGCAGAATATTTAATTAAATATGCACTTTAAAAATAAATAATTAAATTAAAATAAAATAAAAACTATTTAAGGGATTCTTGATTTTAGGAGCCCCTAAGTGAGCTAAAAGACGATACAATTTGAGAAGCCGTAGTGACACCCGCCTTACAATCGTGAGGTCGTGGGTTCGAATCCCCGGTCCCGTACCAATGAGTTCTTTGGAATTTATGTACGGAATTTCACATCACTGGCTTTTCGGTGAAGGAAAAGATCGTGAGGCAACCTGCGTACGTCCGTAGAAGAAATTCGATGGAAAATGTGAATCCACCAACCCGCACTGGGCCAGCGTGGTGGATATGGCCCAATCACCCTTCGTGGGTAGGCCTACGTCCTGCAGTGGACTATTAAAAAAGCTGGTACCGTTACGGTAAGGGGGCTCCTATGCAAGTAAACTGATTTTTTTGCTCGATATTAATAACGGCAACAGGAAGATGTTTAAAATAATCAAAGAATATTAAGGTACGAGTATATGTTCCTTCAAAAATAAAATATATTAAGGGGGGCTTCCATACGGCACGGATTCCTAGGTGTGCGAGCCACCATGGCTGATTATTTCGGTTGGCATGTAATGGTAGTACATCAGCCATGTTTACCAAAAAAAAAAATTGTTGTGTATTTTCTGTTTTGCTGTATCCACTTCGATCAATAAATGATCCATTTGACATTGATTGATCACTCTTGTTTTCATGCGTGGCCTAGCCTATACCCGCCAAGAGAAGTGAACGTCGAATATTGGATTAATAATTGCAAATCACTATTTCTACAATATGCAAGACGTATTTCTAGATGATGGAAATATTCTAGAATGTAGAATTCTATTCATTATGATTAGGGGTCGTTCGATTTTATGTACTTGCAATTTTGCGACATCAATAATGCACATGACACCGTTTGTTTGTTTGTTTGACACCGGAATCCCGCGAGCCTGAAATTTTTTAGAGATTATACGTTTTAAGTTTAACTTTGAAAACAGTTTTTCATTTTCGGTCATACAAAGCCTAAACAATCGTAAGCTAAAAAATATTTTCGAAAAATGTAATGAAATACATAATATTTTTAACATTTACACACTTAAAAAAAAAACAAATTTTATTTGAAATATGGTAAATCCTGAAATCCTGTGGGATCAAGGTGTTGTCAACTTTTTTGAAGAACAGAACCACCACGCTTTTGTTCCATGCTTCTGGCGTTATTCCCTGGAGGACGACGATGTTGAAAAGCTTCTGGAGGACTTTAAGTACCGTCAGTGCCGCAAATAGGCAGTGCCACCGGTGCCCAGGCACAGAGCGTAGACTCTGGGGGGCACAAGAGTGGCCAGACCAGGCAGACTATTATTTTTTCGGTTCGGTCCTGATAATTTCCCGCTGCGACTCTATTGCTGGATTCCAACACATACGTACCTACATGCCAGTATCATCAAAACATCTGTTAAATTAGAGAATCGTCGGCTTTTTGCCCACATCCGTTCTAATTTCTTAAAAAAATAGATTTTACTTCTAAAAAAATTGGTCGAACAACACCACCCTTAACCCTTGCGCTTTATTTTATCACCCTGAATGAAATAAAGTAGGCCTATAGTAGGTAGGTACATCACATTTATCTGATTAGGGTACCTATAATATTCAAATAAAATAAGGGCGCAGTTATAGAAGCTCGCACAGGAGACAGAAAAGACTATTTACGGCACTGAGTACCGGTGTTCACAAACTCTATACTACTGTACACCTTAGGCTAAGGTTACAGGCTAGCCCCATTATTGGCTAAGGTCCTTAGCCAATAATGGGGCTAGCCTGTTTCGCTAACTGTTAAGTGACTAATTATTAAATTTATGTGTACAAATAGGTCTTGTTGTTAGTCAATTGATTTTTACATAGGTTTATATATGTGCAATATTTATGTAAGATGTACATTTTAGAACTACCTTTAGATGTAACACAGTTTGACAATAAACTGTATCTTACCTTCTGTATCAGCCTTTTTTTATAGTCCACTGCAAGACGTAGGCCTACCCACGAAGGGTGATTGGGCCATATCCACCACGCTGGCCCAGTGCTGGTTGGTGGATTTACATACGGCATCAAATTTCTTCTACGAACATATGCAAGTTGCCTCACGATGTTTTCCTTCACCGAAAAGCCAGTGGGGTGAAATTCCTTACATAAATTCCAACACAAATTCCATTGGTACGGGAACTGGATTTGAACACACGACTTCACGATTGTAAGGCGGGTGTCACTACCTCTAAGCCACCACGGCTTCACGAATCTTACTTTAAACTTCACTAATAATTCTAATACGATGTGCAGAGCTGGCAGGGCTGAGCTGAGCGTTTCAATCCGTAATCATAACACAAGTGCTATATTTGCGTAGCGAAGACCAAAACACAGCTGCATTCCGCTCATGTCTGTGGTTTGTTCCTTGGTAAGCAAGCATGGTATTTATGCAGTGCACGCATGGAATAAAACTTTGCATCAGTGTTTTTTTTGCAAGTTTTCGATTAAAAACTATGCCGTCCTATACTAACCGTCCGCACCATAGCGCATAGCACACATTCCACTGAATTCATACTCGTTGATATTTTTAAACTGAAAATGACATTGTTATTTTTATGATACTGATGCAATTTTATTTTTGATTTGTATTCAAATTTTTTTTTGTGTACCTAATGCTACTGATCTTGTGAAATCTAAAAAGTGTGCTTATTTATTTAAGTATAATAAAAATGTAATTAGGTGGAACTTTTAAAAATTGTTACCAGACGATTCCAAGTGCCTGTATTGTGTCTACGGAATAAATAAATTTTGACTTTGACTGCACCAATCCGCTAGACCATTTTTGTCTCACTAGAGATGTTGACACTGTCATCTATAGTGATTATGCAGATTGCTATGTATGGGAGGGTGAACCTTAGTTTGTATAGACGCAAGGGTGAGGGCCAACTACGCACCACCCGTCACAAAGATAGACTCTAGCCTATCGAACACACACTCACGAAGTCCACGAAGTTGACACACGTCATGGGCACATTGGTCTATATCATAACAGACTTCCCAAGAATGTTATCGATGCGCCCAGTACTTTGATACATATTTAGGTCACGGCTAAAGCGCTGGCTTGTCGATCAGTTGTCGACTTGTTGTCTGACCGACAAGCCAGCGCTTTAGCCGTGACCTAAATATGTATCATAGTACTGGGCGCATCGATAACATTCTTGGGAAGTCTGTTATGATATAGACCAATGTGCCCATGACTGGCGTTCTATGACATAGAAAAAGACTTTATGACGTTAAAAGTGACTGTGTAAAAAATCCATAGTGAAATTGGTATACTATAAAGTATTAATACTTAATATTATATGTATGTTTTTTTGTAATTTTATCCTCAACTGATGTACAATATATATTTTAATTTAATTCTTTTGACATTTAATTATAATTGTTATTATCCTATTTTTATTTATTGTTACTTTTTATAAGTGTAACTTACATACTTATGATTATCACTATCTGCTGTAGTTTTTTTCTTTTATTTGACGTATGCAATTTTGTATTAATGTATGAGTATGATCCATGAAAAATTCGTAACTGATATGTTTTTGGTAAATTAATTCGGCTTGTAAAAAAGGCTTGTATTTATAAGATGTAAATTAATGTTTCATTAGCATAATAGTGTACCTACCTATTGGCCTAGACCAAGACTAATGGTAATGTAACGTTTAATTTTACAAAATTCAATGCAATACGAGTATTCTACACAACGCAGGCAACGTTACAAGAACTCATTAATGCATTAAAAGTGCAAAAACGCGTGTCAAGGCTCTCATCTGCATCATCATGATATTAATCTAACATGTATAATACATAGTAAATTATAATGTATTTTTTTTATTCATTGGAGCTCAAAAGTCCTTGTTAGTCTGAACTCTAACGTAAGTACTTACCTATGTTGTAGTAATCTGCTTTGCTGGTCGTAGAAAAAGTATGTGTATATGTGCGACTTATTATATATTATTATATATATTATTTTATTGAATTCCGTTTTTTTATTGAAAAATTACTAACTACTGACCCCAGAAACGTGTTCTTTGTTAACTAAAATTTTCAATTATTTGATTGTATACTGTACAAAGAGAGTAGGTACATAGTTGAAATATCAGCCTAAGTTAGTCGGTGCGTGTAATAAAATAAAGGACCCGCAAGTAGCACCCGATCACAAGTTTGTCATATGTGCCGCCCATCGCTCTCTTCGACCATATTTGAGAGAGGAGAACGACCCGATACATGATGCCGCCGCATGAAGGAGCTTTCGATGGCGGGCAGGAATACTTGGGGCAAGCACGCAATGCTTAGGTACAGCATTGGAGAGACGGATCGACATGATTTTAGCACGAAAGTAATTTAAAGGTTAGAGCGTGTCATAATAATCTTTTAATCCCAGTAAAGGATCCCAGAAAGGAGGTACTTAACCTGAGGGAACCGCAGAAAAACTAGTAATTATCTTTATCTATAAAATAAAAAATATTCACAATTTTCTTGGTCACAGCATCACGCGTGAACGGCGCGAAGTAGCGATTTCTTTTTTTATTGTATTTCTTATTGTCAGGAAATTTCGAATGAAAGAAAAACATAAGAAAATAGCGCGGAAAATGATAAAAACATGATTTAATTTTCCCATACAAAATATTTCTACATGTCAAAGTTGCCGTACCTATCTGGCCATTGATTGGTGGCGCTAAACGCCATCGAAATAAGAATCTACCGAACTAGTATGATGAAAGTGATATGAAGTTCACACAGGTATATAAAACAATAAATAAAAATAGACACAAGAGTGTACACGTACAGGATGGGGCACGGCACGGTTGACATAGCATGTTGACAAGCTCACAATGAACCAAAGTAACCACAGAAATATAGTAAGCTTTGATATCTGCTAGTTAAGGTTCACAGCTTCGTGAGGTTCACCAACAGAACTCCGAAAACAAAGCCATTCTAGACCGGAAAGAGATAAGTACAGTCCACTTAACTAAGTTTAACTCGTGACTTCTTAGAATTTTGTAAATAACAAGTAGGTTTCTTTAAGGAAATTCGGTGTATTTTGGACCTGTTGTACCTAGTAGGTTATATGCTGGTGATACTGTTGGTCATAGGCCTCCTTTTGTTTATAGGTATCAGTATCATTCACCTCATTCTCTTGCCAACTGTTTTCGATTTCAGCCTACTGCTCATTTGATTTTTGGACCTATTGGTACAGTTTTTTTTTAAACTTACAAAGTTAATCTTGCGAAAATGTATTTGATAAGCACGATTTTTCGAAGAAAATTTAAATGGATATCGGATCATGTAGCGAGTGCTATGATTTATCTATATTCTATAGTTATGTAGGTACTACTATATAGTCATATCTCACGATGACATGTATTGTGGTTCATGTTTAAATTCGGTTGAAAAAAAGAAACCTGTATCCATGTTAGTTGTTGGATCAACATCTAATTGGGAGGCTGTCGGGGCCACGGAGAGGTGCGGAAGCGTGCCCGTAGTCCCGACACCCCGTACAGAGGTGCAAACACTCCAGGTTTTTAGTGCGTATACATACCGCCGACTAAGGTTGACAGGGACTCCCATATAACCACCGGTTTCCCCAGGCTGGTGGTATCCAATAACATTTATTGTTGGGTCAAAAAAAAGGATACAAGAAAGATAAATAACGTTCTCAAAACTACCAAGGACTTGCTACATCTAAACTTTATTACAGCAAAACAAAACTATGCGTATAATAACATCTATCATACCCGAATCTAAAACTCAGTTACGATAACAGACTGAACCAAAACAAAAGTAAAAATGTTCATGATTTTAACGCAATTTTACGACTCCTCTTGCCAGATAGGCATTTCTGTTCTCTATTTCTACACCTGCATTTAATAACCGTTAATATTACTATCCTTACTAAATCTGAAAGAGTGTTTGTTGGTTTATTTGCATCAAAAAATGCCAAATCGATGTTTATTTTTAATACTCTTTCGAGCAACAATCCCTCTGCTGTTGCGGGAATCGACAAATTATGAAAATGTTTTGTTTAAATTGACATTGAATTTGTTGTTATGAATTGTTTATTATATTTTTAAAACGTGACATTACTATATTAGTACCTTTAAGTGAATTAGTAGACACATACAATACCTAATTATTATGGCATTGCGTTTTTATGTTTACGTGTAACTAAATGTTATCAATACAATTATATGTACAGGGTCATCTGCTTGTCTTGTACAAAGGGGGGTGATTAAGACTATCAATATGAATACTTTTTACTAAGGGGCCAAACAGGAATTTAAGAAAAGAAAAATAGCAGTTTTTTACAAAATGGCAACTCAGAATAGACAAAACATATAAAACAGCAGATTTTTTCGCGGAGGATTTTTTCCGGGTTAGTCCTATAGTTATATTATACTAACAACAATACTCATACTCTTTATTAATAACAACTAGTTACGTTACTTCTAGTTAGTTAACTAGTTAGTACATGCTAACATATTTCAGCAAACAGCACCTATAGTACGATCCCTTATTAATAACATAAAAGTGCATTTAACAAAATCCAATAAAAAATCCGCAATAAATAAATGAAATCAAAAACATAAATCAATTAAAATCAAATGTCATGATAATAATTAAATATTCTGCAATATAGCATCACCATCTAACGTAGCTGAATCTGAAACTCAATCACGAAACGAAAAATCTTCATAAATAGCTATGGATAAAATTTTTGTCGTAGTCTGGAAAACATTAAATTCAGGGACTAAAATAATTATAAGGAGACATAATTATTTTTCGCAAAAAATGGCTAAACCGACTTCCATCGTGTACAAAATTCGAATAGTTCGCTCGAATTGATGTTTATAATTTGTACATTATTAATGATTTATCTGAAACGGTTGGGCCGATTTTTATAAAATTAAATGGCACAGACTTTGGGAGTATACCATAACGAATTAAAAAAGAGTTTTTGATTCGGGTCAATTCACAATTGATAAAAATATCGATGACCATCTAAAAAAAAAACATGCATAAATAATTATTTTTCGCAAAAGATGGCAAAACCGATTTCCATTGTATTCAAAATTCGAAAATTTTTAATACCGACTAAAAAAATTAATACGAACTAAAATAAAATCGATTCGGTTCATAATTGACAAAAATATCTATAAATATAAACAAAAAATACATACAGACGAACATAGTAGCTCTTGCTGTTTGGAAGTCGGTTAAAAAAGAAATCACTGTTGGAGATAGCAAGCATAGAGTAGGACACGCATCGACGATCTAAATACTACACTATATCGACACTTTTGTTTTTTTTCATTAGTTATATAAGTTTTTTTTTCGTACGTGTTATGCATGTGTCGAATAAAGATATTTCATTTCATTTTATTTCAAATAAGAAGTTTAAGAACACAATATGATCACACTGGACACGCAAGCAGCTTTTAAAAAAACTTGATTTAAAAAAAATTGCCAATACTAAATCATGCTCGCTTTCATATTGATGCAAGTTTACAATTATGTCTTTTGAGATAAGATTAGGTATTTCAGTCTCCCATTTCTACACCTGCAAGTTACAAATCGGATTCCTGGCGGCCAGTGCGGTGCTTTCCCAACCCTTGTTACGTAAACACCAGTAAGAGATTCCTGTTTTGATTACACGTAACCGCCGACTGGTAACTAATAAACCGACTGGTAAATAAGGTCTTGTCTAGGGCTAAAGGAGAGTTTCCATAGTTGAAAGCATTGCCGTACATCTACAAATAATAAATGGTATTAATACCAAAGGGTTATTTTAGTGATAAATATTTCAAAAATGATTACAAAAGTTTACAAATGCTTACAAAACATTTTACAAAAATGTTTTGTAATTATTTAAAGATGGCCGCTGCATATACTTACGTCCACCCTAGAAAAAGAGAAGTTACAGGGGGAAAGAAGATTTTTTTGCCCTTGGGCACTTTTAGAAAGGTAAGTATTCAAATTGAAGAAGAAATAGTTTATTCAAGGACAGGAACTATCTGAGCCCTTAGTCCAGGTTTTCCGTAGTTTTCTTAAACTTTCGCGTTTGCGTGTGGCTCCATATATTTTGGTTAGTTCTTCCTCGTTTCCACCAGTACTCCACTCTGTACAAAAATGTATAGAGCCATACGGAAACAGCTGTAGTTTCAATTTACGTTTAAACCTGGACTAACCACTGGAGTTTTAGTCGATCATTGAATTTAACGATTAGGTCATGCACTATACAGCAGGATGTTCAAAAACCTGTGGCTTAACTTCGTTCTTTTATTATAACGCTAGCTAGCTCATCTTCAATTTTAAATGTAAGTGGAATACGTCAGTCATATTTGTCAGGCTTGGATGTCAAGTGCCACTCAACAAGATGTTTTTCGAATTCGATTTTCTTGGGGAAAATTTGAAGAGGTTTCACCTAATTTTGAAGATAAAACAATCGTGCGTAGTAAATAAAAATGTTCCTATAGCACTACACTAACATAATAACAGTGAATGTAGATCTCAATTCTAATTGAAAATTTGACATCAAAATCAGATATTTACTTGAGCTTAATACATCGCGAAAGTGGTACCATGAGTACGCCCGCTAACAGTTGCTAGGTCCAGTTAGTAATACAGAAAGTACCAGCTACGCTCACCTGTTATGGTTGTTAGCTATCCATGCTGGTGATGAAAGTGACACACGCTACCCACCTCTGTAGACTTTAGTACCTTCTACATTCTTCAAGCGCTGGGCCTAAAACCACAGCCTAACAAAATTATTGTAGTAAAATCTGTTTTGATAGACGCCTATCTCCCCGACGGGGAAAGAATGGCAACCAAAAGTTCGAAATTCGAAATTTTCTTTTTTATCATTTTTATATCGAAATTCGAAATTTTATTTTTGAATAGTTTTGCTCACGGAGTATGTAAAACACGGAGAGGCTACGCACGTGTATAAGCTTCGTTTTGTAAGAAAATGTATGTTGTTGTGTCCACTACAACCCACGGAGAGGCTACGCATGAATTGACGTCATTGATACATGCGTGGTTTGCTCGAATACACGGTTTCATAGCTCAACGATGTCGACGTGGGTTTAGGTTTCCACTGGAGTACACGAATATGACCCACGACTATGTACAGCTCGCTTATCGCAGCGCAGTTTTCAGTCATACCTACACCTTGTGGCACGTGTGTAGCCTCTCCGTGCGTTGCCAGTGGAAACGTAGACCCACGTTGTCAACCAAATTAATACAAGCAGCTAAAATGCGCCGCGTGCCCGTGCTCAGCATGCGCCGCGGTGGGCTCGCGCCTTTATTGCAGTAGGTAAAGAACCTTTGATTCAAAATTAAGTGTCAAGCGATTATAATGAGCAAGAATATGACGCAGTCTGTAGTTTTTGCGATCACAGATTGGTGATGTTCCAAAGGTTTTTTGCAAGTACATAGTACCTACCAAGTTCCAAAGTCACTGATGCATGTAGATACAAGGTATAGGAAGGTTATGAACATTGGCATTTGCGTAGTTAGTTTTATTTTTTTGGTTGAATGGTCTGGAGCCATAGCTGCTTCTTTGCTGGGGCAATCGAGGCCAAAGGTGACCAAAGGAGATGTACAATATAATACAACCTACACTTTATATACACCAACATATAAGAAAACATAAAAATAATCAAAGACGGAAAAGGAACAAAAGGCGGTCTTATCGCTAAAAGCGATTTTCCAGACGACCTCCCTTGGTTGCAAGGAAACGTGTAGAGGAAAATAACGATGTAAACGTAAAAAAATGAAAGATAGTTACTACAAGTACCGAGCTTTCCAAAGGGTGCCGAGATAATATGAGTTTTGAGAATAAGAAGAATAATAAAGATTTATTAGCCTTATAACAGTTCGTTACACTAGGTAAGTCATTATACATTTAAAATGATTAATGCTAATAACTAAAGAATGAAACTAGCATATTTACAAACTAAAATACATAAAAATTGATGTTGAATGTAGAATAAAACTCAATCGTAATAAAATAAGAAAACGTTTAAAAAAGGCAATGAGCGGAACATATTAATTATAAGGAATGTGAATGAGAATGTGAATGACATACGTATGTAAGTATAAACAGACAGTAAAGAAAAAGCAACTGCCAACAAAAAGCCTCTGCTTCAAAATTACACTACCAGTTTTTGTTCTATAATACCTACTTAACTTTACTATCTACCAACTACCAACCTATACCATACCATAATTATATAGTCATTCATTTTTCCAGTTAGGTATATTGACTTGATACACAGTTGTGCATCAATTAACTCATCGCTAGATGCATGCCGTAAGTAGGAGATATTAATCCGCCACCGGAAAATCAAGGTGAACGACTGCATGCAGGCTCTCAATATCCGCTCCAATCAACGGAAAACTAGCCGCCTGCATTCGCGCCTCGAACGTGAAACGAAACGCACCACAGCGCGCCGAGTGCTTTACGAAATTGGAACGCTTCCTTTTTAATATTTTTTTTTATTTGTGAATGAACGTACGCTAGTGTTGCGCTTTATTGTTTCATATCGATGAATTAAAAATGACAATCTACAGCAAAATCGTTCAAATAATATTGGTTAGTGTGTGATGAATTATTTTGGCAAGGATCCCGAGATTTCAGGTGTGTTATTTTACCTCAAGAATGCATGATAGATTAATTAATCATAATCGATTCTTTAGTAGGTATTAATTTATTTTTATAATGACAAAAAATTAAACGTTTAAAAAAGTGAATACTTAGACATATTTTTTTAATATAAAATCTACGTAATGTTTAAAAAATCTAGGCATTTATAATTATTTAATACTATTATTCTAAATATTCTAATGTATGATTATTTTGTCCTAATATTCTACACTATACAGTATGTTGATGTGCTTACATAATATCTCACTTATGTATGTATAATTTTGTCCTCGTTTATTTATATCAATTTTCATGACAACGCAAATGGAGCTTCCTTTTCACGTCATGAAGATAATCACTCGACCTCACTCTGTAGCCCTAGCTATTATGATTCAACAGTTGCTTGGAAAACTACAATAATAGACGTACTTAATTCATTTAACCTGAAACCTAATTAATTCTAATACCTTGCAAGGATAATTGCTAAATGAATAGCAGCGCATCATCTATTTCATTGTTTACCTACGGTTATAGCCCGCCGGCACTTGAACGTTAGCGTGCACCATTGCATAATTTGTTTTTAATTTTTTTTTTATGGTTACATTACATTGCAATGCAGTATGCTTAGTACCATCGAAAATTAAATCAATCGATAAAAACATTTATCATGTAAGACCCACCTACGAGGTGGACAGAGACCGCAGGGTCACGATGGATGCAAATCGCTTCCAACCGGTCTTATTGGAGATTCATAGGGGAGGCCTATGTCCAGCAGTGAACGTCATGTGGCTGATCGATGGATGGATGGATGGATAGCAAATGTATGTTGAGTAGTTTTTCGATTCGAATTTAAAAAGAAAATTGCTATCGTAACGTTAACGCTACGTTTGCGTTAATGTAAGTTATGTGATATTTTAAAGCGTTTTAAAATATTTAATATTATAATTAGGTGACTGTGTTATTATTAGTATGACGGACGCAAATTGCAATATACTAGCACCTGCAACATATACCTAGCTACATTACCTAATCCTACTATAATATTATAAACGCGAAAGTTTGTAAGTTAAAAGTTGATGGGTGGATATTTGTTACTCTTTCACGCAAAAACTACTGAACGGATTGAGATGAAACTTTGCAATAATATAGCTTATATATCAGAATAACACATATGCTATAAATTATAATGATATTGCGTAAATTTTCCATAATATAACGATAAGTATAAGTAGGAAAAAATCTGCTATCTGAGAGCTATTCTAGAGTGCGCTTCAAGAAATGTCAAACAAAACAACTGTCAAATCGAACAACCGTCAAATCGTTTTCTTTTTATTTTTTATTATATTTTCCACCTCCTTCATTAAGCATGTTAAGGTAGGGCTCGAGTTTGAAAGACATAAAGTGACATAGTCTACTTTTTATCCCGGATAAATAAAGGGTTCCCTTAGGATACCACTAAAATCAAAATATCATGCGGGCGAAGCCGCGGGTAAAAGTAAATTGACTGAAGGTAAGAAAGCCTTCTAAATTAGAATGTATGTATAATATAAGTAGGATCTAAAAACTATCCAAGTAGCAACCGTGTAATTTATTCAAGTATTTTTAGTATAATTTATACAAATTAAATTTGCAAAATAATAAAATCACAACAGGTTATATTACTAGGTCACTGCATCTGGTATAACAGGTGTTCCAGAGTAGCAGTGACCTTATTAGGAGCACCTTTTGCACACTCTCACTTTGCAAGGTAAAGGGTTCACAGACCTTAATAAGTTGTCAAGTGCGTGTCGAGACACGCTTATGATAGGCTTCCGTAGATACCTATGACGACGATTATGATGATGATAAAAAGTATTTTTATAATGTCATTAGATAGTTGACTGCTAGAGAAATATAATTGGCTACGAAATATGATTGACTTCAACTTCATTGACTTGTGCCCACGGATTTGAACTCTTCAGAGTTAACATATTAATAACTTCATACTTGTATTGCTATTCAGCGAGGCAATTCCGCCAGCACTCTGGCCACGTTACCCTCAGCGACAGGGCTTTTAGAATAGTTAAGCTTGAAACATACTATCGGACGCGACTGACAGCCGCGACCTAGACTATGAAAGTACACTGAGTCGTGCACACTATCGGACATAAGTCGCGGACGTCACCTTCGGACGACCTTGACCGTTCGGACGTCCGAGAGCGATCTGGCACACCGGATGTTTTAAGACTGTGCACATTGCTAAGCCGCGACTGTCAGTCGCGTCCGTAAGCCGCGTCCGATAGTATGTTTCTGCGGCTTTACTACTAATGTAATTACTTCTTAGATCTTTGAATCAAGGACCTAATACCTACTGGGATACTCTGCGTACGTAGGTACTCTGTATGATATTTTTTTTTTACGTAGGTATACTGGAATTACTAATTATTTCTATGTAATAAATTACTACTTAGAATTATTATTAAGAGTTATAATGCGATTGAGAGTTCTTTAATTATATACCTACTATTTATACTAATAGTATTAATATTTTTCTTTCATTCTTACTTTCTGCCTATATCGAAAATTATTTTACACTTTTTAGTTTGATATGCTATGAAAGCGTGTTTTTTAGTTTTTTTTTTAAACTATATTTATTTTTCACTTTTTAGTAATCGTATAAATGCAATGTCATCGGTCTTTGTTAGGAGTGCAAAGTTTAAAGAAAATCTGATCGTTCAAAGTAGGGCAAAATCGAGCTCAAAGGGGTTGGTTACAAGCAAGCAAACATACAGGTGAAACTAATAAAAGCCTGTTAAAAACGCGGGAAATGACCAAAATCTAGACCGGTATATATCCTACTATCCTACTAATATTATAAACGCGAAAGTTTGTAAGGATGGATGGATGGATGTTTGTTACTCTTTCACGCAAAAACTACTGAACGGATTGAGATGAAACTTTGCAATAATATAGTTTATATATCAGAATAACACATAGGCTATAAATTATAATAAAATTGCGTCAAAAATCAAAATATCATGCGGGTGAAGCCGCGGGTAAAAACTAGTTACCAATAAATTAATGTAAGAATCCGAATATAATTAAAGAGCAGGATAGCAGGAGTAAATTGATAACGAAGATAGACAAAACCAATATGAAAACTAAAGCCACTGTTTGTTCATCGTGTGGGTACATGTTTCATTCTATGAAAAGTTTTAATCAATTATGTTAATTGTATAGCTTATTATTTATCTGGTAAATACCTAGTGGCCAGAACAAAAACTGAAAAGGACGCCAGCCACTTGAGCAAATTTTATATTCAGCGTGTGTTAATTTGTTTTGAATTTCAGTGCCCCATTACGCACAATGTCTACGTTTTTTTTATTCTTGCTTTCCTCGGCCTTAATCTGAGGCTATGTTTATTTTAAGATTTAAATTTTTTAACTTACATACAATTTTTTTGCGATATGAAGTATATTTAATTCGGTAACGATTTCGACATACTTAATTAAATGTTTCCAAAATACTATCCAAACAACATTTATATTTAAAGGTTTCAAGGAAGACTTTTCAAACAACATAACATTTTAAAAACAATTTCTTTATCCGTCAGTTGCACATACTTATGGTTCATTAGAGCCATACGTCGTGTTTTTGATTCTACATTCAATAATGTTTGTGGTTTAGGTAAAATTACCAGTTTACAAAAATCTGCGGTACGTAATTATTTTCACTAATAGTCCCGAGGGTTAGATAGGGAGAGAAAGTTATTCTTATGAAAAATACAAATAAATCAAAATAATTTGGTACTCAAAAATAAACAACTGTATAATGAGAACAGATTTTATTCGAAAATCGAACTGGCCACCATAGGCAGAGAACAAAAAAAGGCGCGATGTTTTTATTTATTTTACAAAAATTATAAAAAGTAGAGTATTGTATTTAGGCACCACTAGAACATAGCTTATCTTGGTGTTGGACGCTTTACTCAGGACCATAGAGGAAGTATACGATTAGGCTCAGGACTCTACAAACTTGCGAGCGAAAAAATGCACATTATAAATTATGATAAATTTTGGACTTGACAATTGTCATCTACGAGTACTTATTACCTATGTTCGAAGCTATTAAGTATAAGAAGATTTTTTTCGAGTCGAAATATATTATTGAACCTTTTTTTAGGTCATAATTATATTAGACCAGTTTTTACCCGCGGCTTCGCCCGCATGATATTTTGATTTTTGACGCAATATCATTCATTATACCTAATTTATAACCTATGTGTTATTCTGATATATAAGCTATATTATTGCAAAGTTTCATCTCAATCCGTTCAGTAGTTTTTTCGTGAAAGAGTAACAAACATCCATCCATCCATCCATCCATCCCCACAAACTTTCGCGTTTATAATGTTAGTATTAGTATTAAGGATTAAGTAACCGGCAACTTCGGTTCGGTTAAAACATCGGTTCAATAAAAGTTTATTTATTCGGTGTGGGATCAATTTTTGATCCTACGATATGATTAAACGACACGGTTATAGAATAAGCTTCTAAAAGAATGCTACTTGATTAGAAATAGCCCTGTACATAAGCGCTACGAGTGCCACAGCTATTATCTCTGTAATACGTACTTAGTTCCTAAATAATGTACCTTAGCCATGTCAGAGGCCTTCAGGCGGCTTAAAAACTCTGACACCAGGGCCAGCCCGGCCTGTACGAACTTACTCACTTACCTAAATCATTTACCTAGAAGCTGGTGCCAAGTACGAGACACACCTTGTCCTTGTGCATTAATATCCTCTTACTTTGCCCACCAGTAGGTAATGTAATATGCGGATTTCCGATGCTAGGCACAGATATAGTAACTGTTAGTTTAACTAGCACCCAGCTTCAAACCTGTTAGTTACTTCAAACTCATAAGGACTAATGTTTCTTATTTCGACATTTAGTTAGAAGCTGTACGTACCTACCTAGTTAATGTTTATTACTATTACGGGTTAGGTATAGATAGTGCCGCAGTTATTTCATTATAGTTACAGTATACAGATATTGAGTATATTTAAATTTACAGGGTTATTTCTAATCAATTAGCATCCTTTTACGGACTTATTCTGTACATAAAACTAACAACTTTTGTTCTGCGATTTTTGTCAAAACTACACTGTACATTTTTTCGCGCGTGAACAATATTTTTTATGGAAGAATGAATTTTTTTTTAGTTTTGACAAAAGTCACAGATCTAAAGTTGTTAGTTTTGATGTACAGAATAAGCCCCTATTGATTGATTAGATGCTAATTGATTAAAAATAACCCTGTATATAATCAGTGACCTTATAAGATCCTATTTCAGCATGTATATAGTTAATTTTTATCGGAAATATGTTGTTTTTAAACTATCGCGATTTGAACACATTATTATTATATAATACGGGACTAATCGTGCACTAAAATCAAAGAAGATATAATAATACTACGTACTAAAATTACAAGATTAATAAATACCTCATTATTAGTCATGCGATTAGTCCCGTAGTATATAATAATAATATAGGTAATTGACTTGGCTCACGAGGTTACTGCCATGTGGGATGTGGACTCGACGATCACTGTCCCGATAGTCGTTTCGGTAAACGGCTTAATAGCGAAGAGTCTCGGAGGCTCTCGCTAGACGGTTGGGTCAAGGGTCAGATACAGAAGGCGGTCGTTCTGGGCACGGCGCGCATTGTCAGAAGGTTCCTCTCTCTGTAGGCCCAACCACCGGTAGCTTGAGCTCCGCCCCGCTGCCGGCGGCACTCTAGGTTTAGGTTTTTTTATAGTATTTTGTTTCTTTTATATAAATATTGTAAAAAAACTTAGATTTAAGATAATAAATGAATATGTATATAGGTAATATTTTAGACTATAAGTACCTACCACAAAAGTTTTACGCATGCTTTAGACTCTGTTTAACAGTACAAATTGCACGGTTAAACTGTATTTAAAGTGAGTCAAAAACTTTTGTGGTGAGCCAATAAATATTCTATAATATAATTACACTGGTCAACAGTGGTTCTGTAGCCCAGTTGCCCTGACTGTAATAGTGGTTCTGTAATGGTGAGTATTCTATTCCTACCATTCACAAAATTAAGTTTTGAAAGATTGGCTCTATTTTTTTTAATCTTCATTTTATTTTTTAATCAATACAAATGAGAAACACATAACAAGTAGGTAAGAGGTAGTGAAGCCGTGGTGGTCAAGAGGTAGTGACACCCGCCTTACAATCGTGAGGTCGTGGGTTCAAATCCCCGGTCCCGTACCAATGAGTTCTTTGGAATTTATATACGGAATTCAACACCACTGGCTTTTCGGTGAAGGAAAACATCGTGAGGCAACCTGCTTACGTCCGGAGAAGAAATTCGATGGCGTATGTGAATCCACCAACCCGCCCTGGGCCAGCGTGGTGGATGTGGCCCAATCACCCTTCGTGGGTAGGCCTACGTCCTGCAGTGGACTATTAAAAAGGCTGGTGCAGTACAGTACATACTTAAATATATATTTTTTATTTAAAAGATATAACATGTTACTTAATTAATATGTATAAATGTAGATAATAAAAAAAAAAATATATTTCAAACTTCAGCAAACGCCCTTTGGTAGCTCCGTTGCTATAATTTCTTAGGAAAAAATTTCTTGGGCCGGCCATAATTTGCCCTCATGTGACGATCCCATCTACCCTGATACCCTTTTTTTATTTCTTTTAGACCCTGGTGGATACGTTCTCCCTGTTTCACGCTGTAATTACCCCCGATTTTCAACCATCTCGAATTGATAAGAAAATCAAACTTTACAAATATAAAATAAGTCAAAATTATAAAAAACAGTGCCAATGCAGTTTTTTGATAAATATTTTCTCGAATTGTGGACTTGAAAACATATAAATCCGCAGAGACGTCCAGGGCAGCATAAAAAATATTTTTTGTAGACCTTGATGTTTAATTAATGAAATTAAATAAAATTGAGTTATTTTTTCAATTTTATTACAAATATTTAAATATATTTTATACATACGTAATGTTGTCTTTGATTAGGTATTAATTTTTAACAGTTTATTTTTAATAAGTCTACTTTGTAAGGGGACGGATGCACGGATCTCTAAAATTCTCGTACAAGCTATTTGTATATTATATGTATTATAGCTATTAACCAAACTATGTTTAGTTTAGAGATCCGAAGTTTATTGTCATCTCAAGCAACTTGTTTTCATTTTTTTAATGTTGACTTTACAACCGCTGCAATACAGGCGCAAGAGAGCTTAAACAATGAATATTGCTACTTTTGTTGTACCCAAACATTAAACATTATGTGGTAGCTAGATAGTTGTAATGAAAACATTGTACAAGAGCGTTAAATCATATATTGACCGTATCAAACCTTTTGTTCGCGAATAGCTCCGAATCGGCAAGTTACTATCGAAAACCGGTTTGCACACAGGTAGTCTTAATTTATAAATTCATATTTTTGTAAGAAATCTTGCAACCACTTACATAATTTTATATTTTAGATTTAATTATAAAGCCTCCTGCGATACAGGTTATGATTATATTAACCACACAGGTCAACCACAGTCATTGACTTACATTAGTAAGTAATATTGTTTAAAGGGTTATGTGCTTGCCTTGTCTGTACTAAGTAAAAAGGGAACCATCATTAATGAACAACTTCTATTATGGAGCCGATTATGTAGCATTTTTACCGACTTCAAAAAAGAGGAAGTACTATGTTCGTCTGTATGTATTTTTTTTGATTTTTTGTTATCGATGAACGTTGTTTTTAAACTTTCGCGATTTGAACACATTATTCGATTATTATTTTATACTACGGGACTAATCGCGCACTAAAATTACGAGATAAATAAATACCTCCTCATCCCGACGTTTCGGCCGAGTTGCATCGGCCGTGGTCACGGGTAGGTAGTAGAGTCTACCCGTGACCACGACCGATGCAACTCGGCCGAAACGTCGGGATGAGGAGGTATTTATTTATCTCGTAATTTTAGTGCGCGATTAGTCCCGTAGTATAAAATAATAATCGATGAAAGTAATTATGAACCGATTTAAAAAAAATATATTTCAAAACTATATATTCCCGATAGTTATATTTAAATTTTATGGAAACGGTTGAATCGTTTTCGATAAATCAATAATAATGTATATGTATCACATCGATTCTATTCCAATTTTGTACACTGTTGAAGTTGCTGGTGCCAGTTTTGGCGAAAAATAATTAAAATTAAAATTCGTTTATTTTAAACACAAAAGCTTATGTACTATACCTACATTATACAATAAAAGATGGAATAAATTGCTAAAATTAGTCTATTGCATGTTACAGCAGCATTCAGAAAAAAAAAAGAGGACATGTTTCTGTTAAGTCAGGATACAAAGAAGTGATATGTGGGTCTTATGATTATTATAAATCTACTCGAGTCTACCAATATTGATGTAAAAATACAACAAAATAATATTTCGCGTACAATTTATTAGATGTTGACGATTGTACGCATTTCCATTCATGCGTGAAGGACAAACTAGACGTAAAGTTCTAAAACGGATACCCGATCTAACAATGGTAGATAACTACTATACTACTATGACCTATGAGAAACAGGACAATCCGTTTTCTAAGCAATTACCATTGATAGACATACCACCATCATATTGTTTCCAACACAATAGTATTTTTCTTTGTCTCTGGTCGTTTTTGTCGCATAGCATTAACATGACAGCTTGACATTTAGCTAAGGCAATCGTGAGGCGCCAATATGTCCATACAAAAACAATAAGATGTTGATAATCATCCGATATGAGTATTTTTTTTAATGTAATCAGCTCTTCAATAGCTAGGATTATAAGTCTCAGTTTTTACAGTTTTTTAATGTACTTAAAATTATGTCTCTAAAAAGTCTAAGTATACAAAAAAAAATATCTAAAAAAATATGTACGAGCGTGCAATATTTCTTACTCAAGCGATTGACACCAAAAACATAACATTTTGTTAGAATTTAAGGAGTGAAAAGAGTTTTCTTCTGGAACGTAAATTTTATCAAAAAAGTTCCGCGAATTTTCTTGACGTTCTACAGAAAACACGAAAGCAATGGTCAATTCAGAATCCTCTTAAGCATCTTATTTACATATTCCTTACGTACTTATTTTTAGAAGTAAGTATTAACCAAAATATTCGATTATATATTTCTGATAGATTACGTACTACAAGCTCGTGGCCATTTATTATGCAAATTATTATTTATGACTTGCCAAAACGTTGTAGGAAGTGTTGTTTATAAGGAGCTGCTCTGTAATTTAGCTCGCAATTTTGTTTCCTACGTAGGTTTTACCTGATTATTATACATGTGATTAAAAGCTTCTTTATTTTTAATAGTGGTTTCTTAATGCTAAGACTACGACGCAAGACTGCGAATTCTGCGAATAGCCAGTTTTGTCTATTTAACGACATTGTCATTAAAAATTAAAAAAAAAACATACTGATAATTCTGTCACAGATATTTCAGTTTTTAGTTAGTCAATTGAGATGATAAACTAATTTTTCGCAAAAGCTTTTATTTGGACGCTAAGACTCCATTAATTGATAGCAGTGCTGTTGACGTCGATTCGGAAGTTGTCTGGGACGCGACCATGTCAGTTATATTTTTTTTATTACTGACATGGTCGCGTCGTAGGTACTGAATAAAAATGTATATAAAGCTTATACCTATGGCTAATTACAGCGAATCCTTATCCTTACTAAGTAATCATCATACTAATATTATAAATCCGAAAAGTTTGTTGGTTTGTTCCTCTTTCACGCAGCAACGGATTGACTTGATTTTTGGCATGGACATAGTCAGAAAGACGGAAAGTGACAAAGGTTACTTTTTATCCCAGAAAAGTAATTTTTTTTCACGGGGTAGCACAAAAAATAAAACACCACACAGGCGAAGGCAAAAGCTAGTCCTAAATAAAATGAAAACAACGTCAATTTAACAAGGGTAGTATTTAATTGAGTGTCTATTAATTTAAACAAAGCGATAATTGATTCGAATTAAAAGCGTACGGAAATACTGAATGGGTGACAAAATCGAGCGAAAACCAATGCCTCAATCAGCGAGGCGACTAAATACTAAATATTTGAGATACTAAGTGTTCCAGTTGTTTCATTGTGACTGCAGGGTCACGTTGAACGCACACCGCTTCTAATCGGTCCTATTGTTGATTATTATGATGGTTACTTTTTGTTTCACACCTAATCTAAATAAGCGGTTAGCTTCTGGCACTCTCTGCCGCGGCACGCTCGCTTCGCTCGCTCGGCTCGTGCTTTTTTGTCTCGTTCTAATCTAACCTAATTTTTGTTTCCCACCTAATCTTTAATGTAACGATATTCGACGAAACTTTATTCGTTTGATAGTTGTTTGGCCTAATGAAAGATTTGACAAAAAATAAATGTTCCAAACGTTTTTGTCATTATTATAAACAATAATTTTACCAAATCGCAAAAGGCAGGAAACTGTATGTAACAATATTATTACCGCAGGTCATAAAAAGCTGCTCTTATGTCCAGCTCAAATCCGACAAATAGTCACACACTTGATAGTCGCCCACATAATAGTCGCCCACCTATGATATTTTTGACTCGGTTTATTATTATCCATTTAACAAGGAACAAAAGTCGCACGGATCGCCTCTCAGACTTTGATTGTATAAGACATTATTACGTCTGTAGGAACAAAGTCCGATAACAATTAAAATTCCAAAAATTGGTTTAAATGATTTCTGATATTCTAAAAGAATTATTAAGTTGTATGTTTGGGCATCAGAATGTTGGTACTGCCTTGTAATGCAATATTGATGTAAATTACAAAATCTGTTCCAAAAATAAAAACGATTTAGCCGTGTGCGTATGATGAAACTTAGCTGCAATGTCCTTGTCCATGACTTTCAGAATTAATTAATGCAACCTCATTAAATTCATTATTCGAAAATTAGTTCTTGAGTGATATTGTAATGCGTGCATCAGCTCATCAGCTTTTTTTCTATTATCATAATCATAAATTTAAATTTCTACTTACATATAAGATGTTACATTGCAAAATGCGTAGACTCTTAGAGATACGAGATGTAAATACTTATTATGTATAAACTCAATAAAATTAATTTTAACAATATTAATTCTCACAGATATATTTTCATAGATGTTGTTTTTAAATTTTCGCGATTTGAACACATTATATTAAATACTACGGGACTAATCGCGCACTAAAATTTCAAGATAAATATACCTCATCATACCGACGTTTCGGCTACCCGTGACCACGGTCGATGCAAGTCGGCCGAAACGTCAGTATGATGAGGTATTTATTTATCTCGAAATTTTAGTGCGCGATTAGTCCCGTAGTATATAATAATAATATTTACATAGAATTCAAGTGGTGAAGAATGCAGAATCTACCCAGACCAGCTAGTCAAGCATGCGACCACGAGAAGAAATCATTCCGGCGTGTGAAAAAGTGACAGATATATACTTTGACATAAAGCTGTCTCGTTCTGACACTACGAAATAAATATTTCATGTTATTAGCCCGGCGAATCTTCCGATCGTATTATCCTGTTTGAAATTTTATTATTATTATTATTTATTAATATGTTTTACTTATTACCCACTACAAGATATCTTACTAAGGATGAGTTGATACTACCGGCAGATTTATGTATTATGTTGTATTTTTTGCCAACCATTTAAGCTACCAGTTTGACATCAATGACGAATTAGTAGCAATCCGCAAAAAGCCTTCATATTTTTTTCCATTTGATAGCCCCATTCAGCCATTGAATTTTATCTTAGTTGAAATCATATTTATTTTTAACACAATTGTGGCTTATAGGTTTGGCATTTTACATCTGTATACATAATGTATAGATACGCTTTTTTATACGAACGCATGTTTATACGAAAACAGATCTTATTTAAACATCTTGTATTATGTAAATGCTATGAACGAATTGACTTTTGATAATGACCTCTAAAACGTTACACGAAAGATTTAAAATGCAAGTCATTGCAATGGTAGTAGACATAGGTAATACACTAACCATCTCAAATTTCCGGCACTTGCAAAGTCATAGTTCAAAGTCTCTCTATAAAATACGTACCTAAGTAGGTACATACGAGATAAATACCTACAAGGTAATATTTGATTAACTAGGAAGCTTTCTTAAATATGTTTTACATTGTTACAATGTGTTTAAGCAAATTTGCCTTTAAGATTTGTTTGGATTGTTCAATTGTATTCATAATTAAAAAGCTACAGTGTAGTTATATTTGTTAAGGACGCGCATAACGTCAACCTAGTTAGAGTAGGTAGAGTTTTCGCAAAAAGAGAATACTGATGAAACCAAATTTGTGTCTACCAATCAATCAAACAATTTTAGTTGTAGGTACTAGCAATGACAGAGCAGTGTTGTCAACGTAACAAAATTAGTAAAATGGCACACGGGCGATACAAGCTATATGCTTCGGTCACTAAGCCAGTTAGCAGCGCGGCCAAAGATCCAAGAGCCAAGCTGACCCGACACTTCACCGAAGATATCCCGGACATCAGCCTGTACGAGATTAGAATGGCCCTGAATCAGCTTAAGAACAACAAGGCGCCGGGTGATGATGGTATCAAATCAGAGCTGCTAAGAGCGGGTGGAACACCGGTACTAAAAGTCCTCCAGAAACTTTTCAACACCGTCGTCCTCGAGGGCATCACGCCAGAAGCATGGAACAGAAGCGTGGTGGTGTTGTTTTTCAAGAAAAGTGACAACACCTTATTGTAGAACTACAGACCCATCTCACTTCTGAGCCATGTTTATAAGCTTTTTTCAAGGGTCATTACGAACCGTCTCAAGCGCAGGCTTGATGACTTCCAGCCTTGCGAACAAGCCGGTTTCCGAAAAGACTTTAGCTCCATGGACCATATTCATACGCTGCGGCAGGTTATACAGAAGACCGAAGAGTATAATTTGCCACTTTGCTTGGCTCGAGTCTCTCCAACGATGCCGTATTGACTATCGGTACATGAAGTATTGAAGTGCTTGTATAATAAAGCCACTATGTCGGTCCGAGTACAGGAAGAGAGCTCCAAGGCGATCCCTTTAAAAAGAGGCGTAAGACAGGGAGACTTAATTTCTCCGAATCTGTTTACATCTACTTTGGAGAACGCCTTCAAGCTCCTCAAATGGAAAGGATTCGGCATCAATATCAATGGCGAATACCTCACTCACCTTCGGTTTGCCGACGATATAGTAGCCATGGCAAAATCGATGGAAGAGCTCAGCACGATGCTCTTAAGATGAACATGGACAAGACGAAAGTCATGTGTAATTCCCATGTTTTACCCACCCCGATTTCTGTTGGAAACTCGGTTCTTGAACTCGTTGACTCGTACATCTACCTAGGACAAGTAGTCCAGTTAGGTAGGTCCGACTTCAACAAAGAGGCCAATCGCCGAATCCAACTCGGCTGGGCAGCGTTCGGAAAATTGCATAGTGTCTTCTCGTCCGACATACCTCAGTGCCTCAAGTCGAAAGTTTTCGACCAGTGTGTGTTGCCAGTGATGACTTATGGCACAGAAACGTGGTCTCTCACTATGGGCCTTATTAGTAAGCTCCAAGTAGCCCAACGAGCTATGGAGAGGGCTATGCTCGGAGTCTCTCTGCGAGATCGAATCAGAAATGAGGAGATCCGTAGACGAACCAAAGTTACCGACATAGCCCAACAGATTGGCAAGTTGAAATGGCAATGGGCAGGGCACATAGCGCGGAGGGCTGATGACCGATGGGGTCGAAAAGTTCTCGAGTGGAGACTACGTACTGGCAAGCGCCGCGTAGGACGTCCACCCACAAAGAGGACCTCATTAAGACCGCAGGATCGCGCTGGATGCAAGCCGCTTCCAACCGGTCTTATTGAAGATCCATAGGGGAGGCCTATGTACAGCAGTGGACGTCCTTCGGCTGATGGATGGATGGATGGACACAGGTGACCTCATCTACGACGCTTCTCTTTTTGCTTAAACTCTAGTTGAAGTAGTACTTATTGAATGCGAGTGTTCAACCAGACAGACGTCGAAAGCCGCTGATTGACGAAAACAACTTTAATAAAGCCTCGGTTTTAAAGTCGACGACCTTTTGACTATGGATCACAAGCCTTAGTAATATTATACATACATTCGAAAGAGTGCATGTTGGTTTTTTACTCTTTTACGCAGCAACAGAGAAAGGGATCGTTTTTTTTAATTATTTAATGTACTTATACTAAAGGATGGAGTATCATAGACTACTTTTTATTCCGGAAAAATAAAAAGTCTATGGGACAGCACATAAATTAGAATATTACGCGGGCGAAGCCGCTGGCAAAGGTTAGTCTTTACTATGAAGCTTTCTAGCCGATAAAAAGTACTACCATTACCATTACACAAATTCTTAACAGATCGTGATGGTCACGGCCAATGTAGCCATAGATAGGAAAAATTATGGAATCGTATGGTAATTATATTCGTAGGGTTATTGCGACTTTGAACTTGGCTTTCATTCAGATACGCCTATTGCAAAACTGGCAACACCTCGACCGTGATTTTAGCTAAAACTTATACGTTAACTTTTGTGCCTACATAATCGACACGTTAATGTCTAAGTTGAGCGCAATGTAATTGCAATATTTTTGCACGTGCATGTGCAGTTGTGTAGTTTTCATTTTGAAATAACTCTAATAATTTAACTAAAAATACGCTTTATTTCTTTACTTAACTTGCTGAGTAAGATGTGAAAAAAGGTGTAACTAAATTCCGGTACAAAAATTTGAGCTCTTAAATGTTGATTTACTTAAGTACATAAGCATTTATTTTTGGATGTGCAATTTTAAAAGCACTTTACTTATAGATAAAAAGCATTTTATTTATTTGATAGTCAATCCATTTATTTGTTTAACTTTAGTCAAAACTTTTATTTAATATAATAAAGCGTTATTTTGGCATATTTTTATTATTTTTTTAAATATTATTTTTATTTTTCAAGGACAATACTACACTACTACTACATAGAAAGCAATTGGATCATCCACAGACCCTTGAAGGTCTAAAGATGATCCAAGTGCTCAAGCCCACTGCCAGTTGGCAGCGTGCCCAGCATGCTGGCAGCATTGCCACGCTGAATGGCAATGCTTAACGTTGAGCCAAATAAACACCAGCATTTTGGGCACGCGTCGCGTCCACCAGACGCTCAGAAAGACTTTTGAAAACGAGATGAGCTCCCGGCCCCCAAATATTTTGGCATATTGTATCTAGAAAGCGCCCTAGCCAGTCATAATTTTGCAATGCCCGCCAAGGGTGACTAAGTTGTAAGTACGTATTTTAACTAAGACCTCAAATGTACACTTAGTAGCAATAAAGAAATATGAATAGATAATGGATGCAAAAAATCTTAAAAAGAGTAGGCGTGATTACATATGCGCAATACAATTTTATTGCAATTATTTTTCCATTTGCAATTTTTAGAACTCCACTCACTGCACTTTATTCCTCAAAGAAAAAATAATAGTGAAGTCTAGTTTTATTCGGTAGAGCAATTTTATTTGTACTATGTTGGTAATATAACATAATTATAAGTATGTCCCTACATATATGAGTCATCAGTATTCATTGGTAAAAAGTTTATAAATTACCGCATAGGTACAATACAAAGTAATAGCCTCACGTTCAAAGCTGTCTTTTATGCTATAATTTAAACTGCAGAGACAATAAAGTGTTATCTAATGTATAATATAATATAATATAACTCGTAGAACGACTTGGTCAAGAAAATGTCGTTGGCCGTGACACTCGGTTTTAATTTTATGAAGCACGTTTCAGCGTTTAAACTTATCATAAGTGTTTCTCCTCTGTATGCTGAGTGTGAGTTTTGTCGTAAAAATGACGCGCTCTTTGGCGAGCGCGTAAGCATGTAATTTGTATGAACTTGCTCTCGCACTAAGTGTTTCATAAACGCGCCGCTAGTGGCGCTGTACATTTCTTCAAATTACATGCTTACGCGCTCGCCAAAGAGCGCGTCATGTTAACGACAAAACTCACACTCAACATACTGGATACCCTGCCAGTTAAAGTTCTAAGGTTAATTTTCCACAATAACCGTGATTTTGCACTTATCTATGTTGTGTGTGTTTTTTTTTATATTTTCATGTGATGGTGTTGATTACGTGACTGTGTCAGCGATTTAATTTATTTATTCATTTATTGCAAATATATACATACTCGTAATTCAGTTAAAAACTAGATTAACTAAATATATGGCATATATACCCTGTATTGAGGGCGCAGCTTTTTTTTATTCCGAGCACACCCATCGAATTGGCATTTTTTTTTAGAAATGGATAAAAATAAATTTATATGAAAAACAAATGAAGGGATATATTTTGCTATAAATTAATAAAACAATATTGAATTTCAAATATTTGCGGCCAAATTTTGCTAGGCTTTTAAATATATTCTCCTATTCATATAATTAAATAAATAATAGGTTTGAACCGTGTAAGCTATGAGCGGGATGTTCTTGCGGTGGGATCTCGGACTAAGAGTTCAGATTGAAATCTATGATGCTCATCCTACAATTATAATGTTTTTGTAATTTTCGTAGAAAACTAAACTTGTGGTTCTTTTGCGATATCGTGACGAGTACAAACCACAATATTAAATTGAAATCTATCTGTGGTTTCCTAACTGAGCTCTGTTGTATATCCCAGATATCTTTAAAATGCAATTAAGGGAGTTGGTATGAGGTAATATGCTGTGGTTTTTATACGGTGACAGAAAAAATTGGTTATCTGTAAAGTCGGTTTACGGACGATAATTTTACGTAATGACGTCATAAGTAAACATTGTTGACGAGGCCAATCGTGCCTCTCTATCGCTTGTTCCGCGGTCTCGCTAGCACGCTCGGCTCAGACGGAACGTGATACTTTTACTTGCGTGCAGCCGGCGTTTATCGCTTTATAAGACGTTATCATGTCAAAAATTATGTTTGTATTGCACCCTATGTAGTAGAGGTGTTGCTTTTTAGTTAGTGGTGCAGGTGGTGCATTGTAGACATTAAACCGAATAGGAGTGATTCAGATCATCATAATGAACTACAACGCGGTCACATTACCTAGACACTTGACCATGTGACGTTATTTTGGCACTCAAGTACGATGTGCAAAAAAAACCGGCCAAGTGCGAGTCAGACTCCCGCACGAAAGGTTCCAAACCAGCTTCTATAAAAGATAAGTTTTCTACCTGTTTATTAAGATCGAGTAAAAAATTGCTTAAAAATTAATGCGATGCGTCGAGTTAATGTGACCGCGTTATACATTCTTTTATTGTGGGGTTAAATCGGAATTAGAGAAAAAACATCTGTTAAACATTTTGTCGATTTTGATTTGCGGTTTAATGGAATATCTTTTTAATGTGTAATAATTTTGATTTCGTTTCAATTTACATTCATTTTAATTGCAGTACAGTATTAGTTCACAGTATTTTGTTTCAATCAATCAATCTTTATTGCAACATATGTGGTAAATTTAAAACACAATTAAATTTAAAAAAAAATTTAAAGTACAATTTAAAATAAACTGTACTAAAATCACGTATTTTCTATTCTATATATTATAAGCTCAATTATGACAAACCTAGGAGTAATAATACCATACCTACTACAAAAATAATAATTTAGCTTCATACAGGAAAACCGTTGCGTGTAAAAAGATCTCAATTGAAATACCTACGTATCTAGAAAAACTAAGATAAAGCACCGAACAAAAACAGACTAGCTACAGTGCACACAAGATAACTCTGCGCGCGAGTAGTGGCGCCACGTAAGTTATGTTGCTTTTCTTTTGAATTCCCTGGCAGCATTAAATTAGTTTTCAATTTTGGCCGTGCGCAGAGTTATCTTACGCGTACTCTAGCGATAAATTGATTGATGCATCATGTTTGTGCGCATTCAGAGATTCTCAGAGAATTACTTAATGATATTGCATACAAAAAACATGGTAAAAACATGCACATAAGTACCACAAGGAAGACCTTAGAATTTGTTCATACAATAGACTTCAACGCGCTGTATGTAATTTTGCAAGGGTACAAAAAATATAATCGAAGACGTTAATTCTTTATTATATTCCTTAATAAGTGTTTTTTTATAGTTGTGGTAAATCACGAACGCACGCGGGGT
Source organism: Hypomecis punctinalis (assembly GCA_949316475.1). Taxonomy (NCBI): domain Eukaryota; kingdom Metazoa; phylum Arthropoda; class Insecta; order Lepidoptera; family Geometridae; genus Hypomecis; species Hypomecis punctinalis. The sequence goes on from OX438798.1 coordinate 4,507,947, forward strand.
TTACATGTATGTAAGCCGTATTTACTTCTGATCTACTAATGAATAGTCTGGTGCTTGAACGATTAGTGGCACACACATGCACATCACCATTATTCACAATGACACACATGCGCACTAATCGCTACTACTAGCCTTCAGGCGGCCTAAAAACTCTGGCATCAGGGCTACCCGGCCTATACAAACTTACTTTATCTCTTCTAATCATTCATACAAGACTATACAATTATATAATATACTAGCTGACCCGGCCACGCGTTGCTGTGGCTAAATAAATTAAAATTGCGACTATAATTTGAGATTTAAACTATCCTATCTCTCAAGTTGGATCGAACTGCACATGGTGTGCGAATTTTATTATAATCGGTTAAGTGGTTTAGGAGTCCATTGAGGACAAACATTGTGACACGAGATTTATATATATTAAGAAAGAAAAGAAAGAAGATAATATATGTTCGTAAATAATGATGGTCTGAATCACTTTCTTTCGGCTTAGTACACCAGTTTTGGATAACCCTGTATATACAGGATTCTTTCTAATAAACTAGCATCCTTTTAAGGGCTTATTCTGCACATCAAAACCAACAACTTTTGTTCTGCGACTTTTATCAAAACTCAAAAAAAAACAGCTGTTCCATAGAAAAATATCGTTCACCTGCGATAAAATGTATGGAACAGATGATTTTATTTGAGTTTTGGCAAAATAAGCCCCTTAAGGGATGCTAATTGATTAGGAATAACCCTGTATAAAATAACATTATGCCTCTTTTTGGCTTAGTACACGGCAAGCAGATAACCCTGTCTAAAAACCGTGTGCGCTCGTAATTCGCAACAACTGTACCTACATACATGTTACATTCAATACCTGAGTAAATATACATGTGGCCAATTACACCTGTGTTCATGTAAGCAAATACCTTGAAATATAAATAAAGGTATTATGAATAAAAAGCAGGTACACAATACAACTAGGTATTATGAATAAAAACCAGGTAGGTTAATAATAAAAATACTGCGGCCGGATCGTCATCGTCGTTTCACCCACAGAAGGTCCGCTGCTGAACATAGAGTCCCCCAATAGACCAAGAAGTTCGGTTGGAAGCGGCTTGCATCCAGCGGGGCTCTGCGTCCACATTATGGGTGGACGTCCTCCGCTGCCATTGCCGGCAATACCATTGAAACCTCGGAACACGAAGCTAATCACTGCCCAGTAACAAATTTATGGGTCAGCGGGGGTGAGGGCTGGGGTTCTACACACTTCGCAGGCGCCATAAAGTTTGACGCGACTTCTACGCGGTCTCCACTCGAGAACTTTTACACGCTGTTTCATTTTTCATGTAATTTTTATCCAACTGCAGTGAATAAGCACACTTCTCAATTTTTCGTAATAATTTTACCTTTGGTAAACGAAATTCTTATCAAAACGAGTTTAACCGGCGAAGGTGGTTACCCAAGTACTTAAAAAGCTGTGTACTTAACAAAACCTTGCAGATATGCTTTTGTCACTGCTTGAAAGTACGATTGCATCAAATTGGTCGCATTTTAGTGCCATTTACTTTATTTCGCATTGAAATATAAAATTACAGACCTCGAGAACCTATTTTTATAAATTACTCCGGAACTGAGAAAAGTGGAGCAATATGAGTAGGTACTTACCTACCTAATGTGTACGTATGTAGATACCTACTTATATGCCATTTATGCATGTACTTACTAGACTAGATTTTGCCAGCGGCTCCGCCCGCGTGGTTTTTGGGTTTTGTACTATCCCACAGGAACCTTTAATTTTTTCTAGATAACAAGTAGCCTATGTCACTTTCCGGCCTTTGAACTATATCCATGCCAAAAATCAAGTCAATCCATTGCTCCGTTGGTGCGTGAAAGAGCGTAGTAAAGTATGATTTACTTACGATCATGATACAGCTACTACATAAAAAAAATAGAATCTAAGTTTATTTTCTGGTTCAAAACTCCGATTAATTTACTATTGAATTCTTTTGAAATTTGTAGAGCAATTTTAATTTCCATGTTTTATTTTTAAACATTTTAGGAAAAATAGTTAAGAGTGCAAAAACTTCACTCTTAATCCTAACTTGAAATACCTAAATTTGATGGGTTTTACCATAGTTAGTTTTACCGAATCGTCCCGGTGCCTTTATTAAGAAGTACAATACTACTTTATATGCTAAAACTACCTACACTACTACTACATAGAAAGATTGAAGGTCTTAAGATAATCCAAATGCTCAAGCCCAAAATAAATTTAAATAAATAGTAAATAAATATATAACACCCAGACACAGAGCAAACACCAATGTTCATCACATAAATGGTTGCCCTGGGTGGGGATCGAACCCACGCCTCATTGACCCAGGAGTCAGAGTTACTAACCACTGAGCCACCGAGGCAGTCAGTTGGCAGTTGGCAGCGTGCCCAGCATGCTGGCAGCATTGCCACGCTGAATGACAAGGCTTATACGTTGAGCCAAATAAACACCAGCATTTTGGTCACGCGTCGCGTCCACCAGACACTCAGAAAGACTTTTGAAAACAAGATGAGCTCCCGGCCTGCACGGACCCTCTCAACTCCAAACGGCTCAAATATGTAACCACTGCCGAGGTTAGCATATTTGCGCCGCTCGTGCTACTCCACCGATTTGGCCGCCGCTCCAGCCCTACTCTGTGTTTCAGAAAGATGTGACGGCGCCAAAGTATCGACGCAAGTTGCGTCTCATACTTAGGGCCGTCCACACTTTCATGGGACCAGCGTCATGCCATCAGGCTTATTGCCATCGCCAGCGCGCGAGCCCACTCGGTTCGAGTACGGCTGCGATATTGGCGGTGGCAAAAGCCCTGCGTATGACAGGCTGGCGTGGCGGCCAATCTGACCAGCGCTTCTTGAGCAAGAGAGACCGTGGTGACTGAGCTGATCAACTGCAGTACCACACGGACAGCGATGGACCTCTCAACACCTTGTATATTGCAATTGCAACAACACTATTGCAACAAAAAGATTTCCCTTTTCTGGAGTAGTTACTGACCATAGCTCAAAGTTGTTGTCATTGTCAAATGCACGTAAACCAAACGCATTTTAGTAAACACGTCTCTCAAACCGCATTCTTCAAACCTGTTCTTTATCTTAGATACCATTTTACTCACGTGTCTAGAGGCATCAATGTTATAACATGTATTATGATGTAACGATGTCAACCGAGGGCCAAGGCCAGTTCAAGGTTAACCAACTTGAAACGGGTTTCGAAACGAGGTGTTTACCCGATTTCTAAAATATTTAAGCATTGTTTGTCTTCTTACTTGCTTAGTACTTAACTACGTTGCACTTGTGTCAATAATTCAACATTGTTTTATTGCCCAACAAAATGCTTATTGTTAATCACCAGAACAGCTAGCATTGAATGAAAACATCTTGAGGAAACCTGATTGTCTTGGAGCTTTTTATGGTGTCCACTCTTGAATTTAGAGTGGCTATTTACATTTGGCCAGCGTAGTAGTATATTATATGGCCTAGCTTAGCTGTTCTAATATAAAGAACAGGAGCATCAGAACGACTCATGCATTGAAGTTTCTAAAGATTTTACCCGGGGAAGGCGGCTGCCTACTTTTACTCACTTCAGAAAAATCGAATGTATTTTTTCCAAGTTTTCTGTGGTGGGCAAGAAGTTCCTGCACATAAGCACTAAGCCCTCCCTAATAAAACCAATATTAAATCTTTCTTAGTTTATCCATTACACGTAGCATTGATCTAATACACAACATAACGTATTCAGAGATAGTAAACAGATACAATGGTCATCACATTGAGCGCTGTTGCCTCTTTCGGCAACTTTTCTTCTGTCGTATAAGTACTAAAACACAACGTAAACGTACTTTTATACTTATAGGTACATATATAGTTACACTAATTGTGTGTGGATGGCAAATATGGTAGATGAAACGTATGTTTGCCTTGAAATGAAAGGCATGGCGCTTTTCTAATTTACTTCTTAAGAAGCCGTTACTTATTTTTATTTAAGCAAGCGGCAATCGCAAGGTAGAACGTTTACCAACGAGGTGGACAGACGATCTGTAGGCTGAGTGTGAGTTTTGTCGTAAACATGACGCGCTCCTCGGCGAGCGCGTAAGCATGTAATTTGTATGAGCTTGTTGTGTTTCAAAAACGCGCCGCTGGTGGCGCTGTACATTTCTTCATACAAATTACATGCTTACGCGCTCGCCGAAGAGCGCGTCATGTTTACGACAAAACTCACACTCCAGGTACTGACTAGCACTGCAGATGAAATTCATAGGGGAGGCCTAGGAGATCTAATATTCCACCTCCTATCGTTGTGCACGATGACGATAAATAAAATAAAAAATTGCGTACTTGAGTGAATGACGGAAGCACATAACTTCCGATAACTAAATCTTAACACCCCATAAATCACAGTTCCCTAGGCCACAGGCCTTGTCGAGTTTCGAACTCTGTTCACCTTCGCACGGTCATTGGCAGAGCAAGTTGCGACGCCATAGAGTAGGTGTATTTGCTCTGTTTCCTATTGTGACACAAAGGTAGGGCTATATAAATAGACACGGTCAAGAAAATTTCCATGAAAATTGAAAAGTTGATTTCACTTTTACGGTAAAATTAACTGAAACAATGCCAAATTTACTTGCTTAACCTGTGGGCAGGCACATATTTCCCGTCTATCCCCCGTGGCTCAACTGTTTCTCGTAATTCATAATAAGTTGTCGCTTAATTCATTTTATTTATTTATTTATAGCTACATGCGAGGGGTCATCCAAAAATAGAATTAATCAATATGAAATAAGGATATTTAAAAAAAAAAAAAAAAAAGTTGCTGTCAACGCATGTTGGCAGGATTTTTCTCGGCCCTTATTTTTCAGATTTTTCTGCTCTAGCGGGCCAAATTCTACTCCAATCTTTCCTTTTTTTCTTATTTTCTTTCGAGGTAATATTTGTAGAGCTAGAGATAGTCAAATAATTGTTTTCTATTGTGTTGTAGTATTCGGTAGGTTTTTGACAGTCGCGGCTCATTGTTGTTTTCTTGTTTCCATGTCAACGCCATCCGAGTCTGCGCAGACCGCCCACGTCACGGTCTGACGTCCTGACGTCTCCACTTATAGAACCTAAGTTTATTTTTATTTATATTTGTAGTATAATTCTTGTTATTCATGGCATTTTGCGCCCCGGCCGGGCCAAATGCAGTTTCCCAATACGTTAATGTGTCGCAGGGGGACATGATTCAGTGCCTAGAGTGTTCCCAAGTGCGATTTTTTAAAGGACAGAAAGGCCTCAAAATTCACCGTACGCGGTGCCATAAAAATAGCCAAATTACACTTTCGGCCCCTATTGCAGGCTCTGATGGAGCCAGCAGCAGTCCCGTGAGCGCTGCTGCTCCTTCCAAACCGCTTTGGGAGGTTCTTAGCTCACTCAAAAGTTCTCTTCCTGTTTTAAAACGCATCCCGCGTGGTGCACGTTTTTCGGTTGCGCAGTGTTTATCTGCTGCTATTCGGAATGTTATTTCTAAAAATTCTTTAGTCGCCTGGGAACACCTCTTGACTTTTCCCTACGTTGTGCTTTACGTACATTCGGACCCAACAAACAAAAAATCCCTTACCACTAGGGTAAAGGAAAATTGCGTAAAGTACAGCGCATTGGAAGAGAACTCTTTAGATTTTGAAAGCATTATTCCGCCAACAAGGCAGAATAAACCAAATTCTAAAAAAACAGACGATTCGGTTACCATTAAAATAGTAGAGAGCAAAATTAGTGATGGCGATATCAAAGGCGCCGCACGAGTCCTGTTCTCCAGCGACACTATTGCCCCCCACACACCCGATACGGTCCAGTCACTCCGTGACAAGCATCCGCCGGCAGCTTGTCTCCACCTGCCTGAGCCACCACACCCTGATGACGTTGTCATTGAAGTGTCAGCTCAGGAGATTGCAGCGGCCGTTTCTTCTTTTCGGAGCGGCTCAGCCGGAGGCCTAGATGGTCTCTCGCCTCAACATCTAAAAGATCTTCTATCTTTTAGCTCTGGTGAGGTGGCTGAGTCTCTCTTGAGAGAATTAACGGGTTTGGCAAATCTCATGTTATCTGGGCAGGTCAATGATGACGTTATCGAAGTCTTGTATGGCGCTAACCTATGCGCACTTGTCAAAAAAGATGGTGGCATCAGACCTATTGCTGTTGGCACCACATATCGTCGTCTCGCAGCCAAAGCCGGTTGTGGAAAAAAGGTTGCTCTTTTGAGTAGCCTTTTTCAACCAATACAGCTTGGCTTTGGTTCGCGGGGTGGATGTGAGGCTGCTGTTCATTCGCTTCGTACTTTTCTCGGTCAAAATTGTGGAGAGGTGTTGCTTAAGGTGGATGTCAAAAATGCTTTCAATTCGGTTAATCGAGACGCCTTGTTGGCACAGATCAAAGACAAAATTCCCGATCTTTTCAATTTTCTTTGGCAATGCTACGGCAAACCCACTAAATTAATTTACAAAAATGATGTTTTGCTATCTTCCGTTGGCTGTCAACAAGGTGACCCTCTCGGACCAGCCATTTTCAGCCTGGCCATTCATCCAATTGTTCAACGTCTCCAATCTAAACTCAACGTTTGGTATCTGGATGACGGGACTTTGGGTGGCGATGCGAGCACAGTCCTACGTGATTTGGAAATTCTTATTGACGAGTTTCGTCAAATTGGTTTGGAGCTAAATTTTTCGAAATGCGAACTTTTCTTTTGCGACTCATGTCCGGATAAAGATTTGATACTTAACAAATTTAATGATTTGGCACCTAACATCAAATCGGTAGACAAGTGTTCTCTTCGCCTTCTAGGTTCGCCGATATTAGATGAGTCTTTTCCGCCTTTCGTTCAAGAAAAAATTCAAAATTTTTTGAGTGCCTCTGATAGGCTACTCAAAATTAACGCCCACATGGTTTTTACTATTATAAGATGTTGTCTGTTTGTACCAAAATTTATGTACGCTTTACGATGTAGTCCATTGTGGAAACACAATGAGCTCCTTTTGAGCTTAGACGATGTTGTAAAGCAGTCCCTAGTATCGGTTTTGAATATTGACATGAGTGAAAGGGCGTGGCTACAAGCCACCTTGCCTGTTAGGCTTGGAGGGTTAGGGGTCCGCCAAATTTCAAGTGTTGCTTTACCAGCTTTCTTGTCCTCCATTCATAGTACTCAGAACTTGATTGAAAAAATCCTCGCACCTTCTTTAGGCCATTCTGGCGTAGATGTAGCTCATTTGAATGAGGCAACGAATGCTTGGAGGGTCGCTTGCCCAAATACCGAGCTTCCAAAGACTTTATCGTCGCAGAGACTGTGGGATCGGCCGATCTGCGAACTAGCACGGAAATCTCTTCTAGACACGTGTCCTAGCGTCGCGGATCGCGCTCGTATCCTTGCAGTCTCTGTATGGGAGTCCGGTCTTTGGTTGCAAGCATTGCCCTCTTTCAATACTGGTAACCTTTTAGACCCAACTGCATTTCGTCTAGCTGTCAGCTTACGCTTGGGTGCAAGGTGTTGTGAAGCCCATCGCTGTCAGTGTGGTACTGCAGTTGACCAGCTCGGTCACCACGGTCTCTCTTGCTCAAGAAGCGCTGGTCGGATTGGACGCCACGCCAGCCTTAACGATGTCATACGCAGGGCTTTTGTCACCGCCAATATCGCAGCCGTACTCGAACCGAGTGGGTTGGCGCGTGGTGATGGCAAAAGGCCTGACGGCATGACGCTGGTCCCATGGAAGTGTGGACGGCCCTTAGTATGGGACGCAACTTGCGTCGATACTTTGGCACCGTCACATCTTCCTGAGACTCAGAGTAGGGCTGGAGCGGCGGCCAATTCGGCTGAGCAGCACAAGCGGCGCAAATATGCTAACCTCGGCAGTGGTTACATATTTGAGCCATTTGGAGTTGAGACTTTGGGTCCGTGGGGGCCGGGAGCTCATCTCGTTTTCAAAAGTCTTTCTGAGCGTCTGGTGGACGCGACGCGTGACCAAAATGCTGGTGTTTATTTGGCTCAACGTATAAGCATTGCCATTCAGCGTGGCAATGCTGCCAGCATGCTGGGCACGCTGCCAACTGGCAGTGGGCTTGAGCACTTGGATTATCTTTAGACCTTCAAGGGTCTGTGGATGATCCAATTGCTTTCTATGTAGTAGTAATGTAGTATTGTCATTATATTAAAAAAAAAAAAAAAAAAAAAAAAAAGGATATTTTAACTAAAATATAAATTAACGTAGTATAATTAACAAGCTATAGAGCGCTATATTGAAACAAACAAGATTTCATTTGTAGCATTAGATACAAAGATACAGTCTACTTAGTGCAGCTTCAGTTTCAAATTACTCGTAGATACTTTAAAACTATGATTTATACATCAATACACTTGAATTTCAAGGTACATGACCTGACCTTACATGCCAGAAAAAATAAGTCCCCCTGTCTACGCGTGTGATATTTTATCTCTATAGACTGGTGATTAGTGGTGTGTTGTTTCAGCAGCAATGTCAGATGCGGCCGAGGGAGGCGCTTCGCTCGCGTGGCGTCTCCTGGCGACTCTGGAGGGAGGATCACTCCTGCTTGCGGCGACTGCGCTACTGGCGTACTCCGCTCGAAGCAAGCCGCGTGCGCGCTGGACTCCGCCGCCCTGCGCGTCTATCGCGGTGAGTAACTGGTGACTCTAGCTGTAGGAAGGGTTACTGCTCGCGGCTGATTGCTACAAAAATCAAAACAATAATACCGAGTCGATATTGATACGTCAGCGCTAGTTGAATGGATAGCTTAATGTAGACGAGTCCTCTAGACATCTCGCCCTGTACTTCTGCAGCGGTAACGACTGCAATATTAATTATTCTAATTAGGTAGGTATTTGCTGTGTTGGCAGTTCTTACCTAAACCACTCGTTTAGTGGCAGTTTTGTGGCATTAGCGGGAAATAAATGATATTGGAGGTAGGTATATGGATGCAGGTCACATTTCGTGTAGGTTGAATCGTGATACAAAATATGAGGCAGGGAATATGTGTCCTAACTATAATTTCAGAGAATCGTAATCCTAATTGACACGTATCTAGTCAACAACATAATTAAAGTTCCGACAAAGCATACCTTATCACCGAAAACATGAACAATACCAGGATGCCAAGTTGCGAATTTGTACACGCAATATACCTAGACGGACGATATAAAAACTACTTAACGCCTTTACCAAAGATCCGGCAAATTGGTAATTTTAATTTGTTAGCAGATACGTGATAATTGCCTACTGAATTAATTTTCTAATTATTTTCTAGCTTACAAACACGACTACTGAGTTAGGAAGAGCACTGAAGAGACGCCTTGAAGCGCGCGGTTGCGTCGTGAGCGCTGTCACAAGCGGAGCGACAAGCGGGGCGGAAAGCGAGCAATACGACGCTCTAGTAGTCGTTGGCTCGCAACTCAAGGACGGCGGCCTGGACGAGATCACGGGTTTGGTCACAGAAGATGTTTATAATAATATAAAGGTGACAACTTAATTACTTACCTTCTTATGTACGATTTAATAGGTAATTAAAGCTCTTTAAGTATATTTAATAATCTGCATTTCTGGCTCTTGAACCTTCATTTAAGTGTAATTACCATTTCCGGCGTAAAATTTCAAGGTTTATTTGCATAATTTTCATAATAATCGAGTGCATCTCAGGTGCCTACCTACATTATATGTAAATTACCATACAGAGGGATTTTATTCAAATATTTACCAACATTACCAACAACAAGTAGGTATAGGTACTGATATTTGTACTTGGAGATGTATGTACTTATATTTTATTTTAAATTTATTCATAGCTGCCTACTTTCTTGTAACGAGCAATTATTAAAATAAAAAATTAAACCTGCGTTCAAATAAACCTACATAATATAATAACATTTAGATTGTTTCTTTGAATGTCCATATAAATGAAAATTGTTCAAGGGCGTCCAACTGTAAGAATAGAACTGATATTGATATAATTATACTCCAATTTAACTTTTCTTTTAAAAAAAGTGTGCAATATCGTTCATTACACTCAGGTCAGTCTTAATAAGCCCACAAATTCCATGAAGCTTACTTTAAAAACCCTAAAGATACATATAACGGCACCCTAGAAACTTAGAAAACTTGAAAGACGTACTATTTTTCTAGAGTGGGTGAAGGGTCAGAAAAATAGAAAGTAGCAGCTGCACACTCCAGAAAAATAAAATGTGGCAGTTGCCTTTCTGAAGATGGAATCTTCAGCTACGCCTGAGCGCACAGACCACATATACTATAGTAGAGTGGATATATTCATCAAACCATTTCATTCCCAGTTGCTAGAAAGCGTATCGTCCCGCGTAAGCCGCGGTGGGTGCATCGCGTGGGCGTGCGCAGGCGCGGACAGCGCGCTTGGAGCGTTCGACTCCACGGCCGCTGCTTTTGACACCCTGCTGCAAGCCAGTCTCGAGCACGTAGCTCAAGTGTACGTTGTATCGTTCATCCATTATTAATCACTAAAAAGCCCCAGAAATGTCATAAATAAAATAGATTTTGTAAAGACACCACCTAAAATAGCTCCAAAGATGTCGGTTAGCAAAAAGAATGATAATAAGAGCTCGGCTAATGATAGTCACGTACTCTATTTGTACAGACTAAATTTCCCTTGATGATGAAAAAGAGATGTCATAAATTTCATTGTATCAATAATATAAAATGTCTCTGTGTACCTCTAACCTAACCAATCGGGTAGGTCTGATATTCACCATACAACTCTTTAGGAACATTGTGTTGGTAGAGCGAACATGGCGGCGTCATCCTAGTATCTTGATGAGATAGGGTCGAATGTCGAATTCTTGGATGTATTACATAAACGTCGAATCAAACTTATTGACATCTATCAATACGAGGCGAGTCGTTGCGCATTAGTTATTAGCCAACTTGTAGCTAACTTCACAGACGCTATTAAATTTGATTCGCCATATAACAATTGCCATATTCGTTCATCCAAAATTTAAAACTAAGTAAGGCTTTTGTCGGTAGAGTAACTTTCACTTCTCGCGGTCCTCGGTCAGGGTCTCCCTTACTGTTATATTGTATTATTCTATGAATTTCTTGACCGATCACGAGGTCCACTTTATTGTTAATAATCAAGTCAACGATAAGCTAAGTTAGATTTTAAGACGATTTTCTTACCGATTCGTATTATTGTTATTTGGTAAATAAATAAATAAAAAACAACGATTTTTACATCAATCTGTTATTAAAGTTGAGTAAACCAGAGTTGTGTATCGGCAGGCGCGCGTGCGTGCCGGTGTGGGCGGGGCGCGGCGCGGGCGCCGAGCGCGCGGCCGAGCGCCTCGTCGCTGCACTCTTCACACAGGACGCGCCACAACACTATAGGTTTTCTATTAGGTACATCCATAGAGTAACTTACATATACAGGGAATACTTTAAGCCGTAAATAAGCCGTGGTGGTCTAGTGGTTGTACCCGACCTGCAATCATGAGGTCGTGGGTTCAAATCCCAATCCCGTACCAATGAGTTTCTTGAGAACTTATGTACGGAATTTCACACCACTGGCTTTTCGGTGAAGGAAAACATCGTGAGGCAACCTGCATACGTCCGTAGAAGAAATTCGATGGCGTATGTGAATCCACCACCCCGCACTGGGCCGCGGTGGATATGGCCCAATCACCCGTCATGGGTAGGCCTACGTCCTGCAGTGGATTATTAAAAAGGCTTGTATAGGCTGCGTCACACCAGTTGGCGAAAATGAAGTTAGCTACAAGCTGCGCAATATCCAATCCTGCCTGAAGCTCACACAAAGCCGCGCGTTGTTTGGATATTGCGCAGCCTGTAGTTAACTTCATTTCTGCCAACTAGTGTGACGCGTTCTATACAGTACAATACACTTACTACTTTTATAACTTTTACCTTGTTCGATTTAAAGTAAGATAACACTAAGAGACAATTTGTTTTGATGAAAACATAGTAGTATGATAAGTAATCTATTTTTAATAGAATTATTAAGATAGGGCTACAGCACAGAATAGGCCCTATTACACAGGGCACAGTGATATTGACAAATTAGTAAAACTAAGGGGATGCGCTTTAATCACAATACATAATAGGCTTAGAGTATTAATAAGTACCTACTTCAGTTATTTATACTCTAAGATAATAGGCAAACGCATACCTGAGATTGTAATTTGTAATAATTTCTGTGTTGGTAACGGTAAATTCAACTCCAATACCTCTGTAAACATGTCATGTTTAAATATATATCATACATCTACGCTTAATTTTTCAGAAACGCGGCTCACACAGTCGGAGAGTACCTATACAGGTGGTTGAAGATCATCACATGAACACTGAGCAGTGTTATAAGTTTATAAACCTAATTATGTTAGGTATAGGGTATTTTTGTACTGATAAACCACAGAACGTGATCTAGAGAATCATATCGTAGCCTAAAACAGGCTGAAACGATGCGTACCTAGTTATAAAAGTCCTGCTTAAAATAAACTGAAATAGACTGAAATAGAAACCTACGCAAAAAGAGCGGTTGGTTCATATCCACGATGCCACACCACACCATATTCAATTAAAAATAGCGGGTATTTCTCAAGACGACGAACATATTCTAGGATATCTTTGTACTTATTTCTGTGACCAACTTTTACTATGGGGGCCGTTCAAGTATTACGTAAGCACTATAGGGGGGTGGAGGGGTCTATCCGTTGCTTATTTTTGATGACATGGGGAGTGGGGGGTCTATATGGTGATTACATCACCAATAGTTATTTATTTCCTGCGTGAATCTGCCTTAATGAATCAATTAAAAATGCAAAATGCATATAAGTAGAGGTACCAATGATTACGTAAGAATGGGAGGGGGGTGAGAGCTTTTCTTACTTTTGCTGACAAGGGGGGAGGAGGGGTAAATAATTGTAATAAATCTGCTTACGTAATACTTGAACGGCCCCATGGGACCAACCGCAAAATCGAAAAAAAAGAGCTGTCCCATAGAAAAAGCTCATCGACTCTATAGGCGAAATGAGCTGTCTTTTTTAATCGGGTACTCGGGGCTAGCCCATAATCGTGAGTGAAATGACTTAGAATTTGTGCGTCGCGCGTCGTCTAAGGTCTAATAAACACATCCTGTTTATAACTAATTTAGAAGTCACTTATGTTAGTAAGGTAAACAGCAAAATAAAGACGAATGAAGCCCCACAATTATTTTAAAGTGAGGATACTTCATAGATTATATTGATAAAGTAATTTGACTCACATTTTACATAAAAATTAATATGTTAATTGTAAATCTTTAACGAATTCTTAAGAACCAATAGATGATGTACGAGCAGAAACTTGTGTAATAAAATTACATGGCTATTACTTTTTGTGATATAGGTTTGTAAGAAAAAACTAATAAATTATTAATTACTAAATGGCTTGTCTATATTATTACCCCATTTTGATTTTATTTCCTAATTTCCTACATTGGATTTAGTTGTATACAACCACCGTCCTAACAAAGACAGCGTATTGTTTTTTTTTACAAGCAAATCCACAAGAATTACTGGTTTAAAAAGGCTTGCATTATTTAGCTACCGGAGAATTCAGCGCGCGTACCACTGTCATGGTCTAAGAAAAATTGTACTTATGCGTAAACGAGACACCAGACATTTTATTACACAATTTGAGGCAATTAAGGCGAAAATTGATTATCAGCAACTGAGCTGCATTGTTCTCGCTCGCTCCGCTCCAAGAACCCGTCACCCGGTAACGTTTCGACTTTGGTCGAAACTTCAGTGAAAACCTCCCCGCGTCTCACGTAAAGCTGACAGAATGTAGTGAATGCGAAGCGAGGTGCGTTTCTAGTTCGGAGATAAAACGTCCCTATAGAGGAATAAGATAATAATAAAAGAAAGTAATATGCTTTACACTAAGAAGTTTATTAATTCACACGCACACTGAAGTGCAATTATATTTCGCCGGCAATGGAAAATACATAAATCTAGCCATCTTGGGCTTACACGGTAAAACATTGCCGGCCGCGGCGCCCGCCGCTCCACGCCTCCGATTGGCGTCAACACAAAATATCCCTAAATATACTTTACATATTAGCCAAGAACTGTCGCGCTTCGTTCTGAATCTTATTGATTTTCTTGGTCATTTTTGAATTCATATTTTTATTATGGTGAAGCATCCCAATGCACGGATGTATTTTCCGCAACAACTGTTGCATCTCGTTTTTAGAATTCGGGTACGTGCCGGAATTTCGCAAAGCTTCTATCTTTTTGGAAAAGAACTTGAGGTCTTGTAGCATTCTTGCATTTTTGACACTGTCGAGATCGGCCTTAGATATCAACGGAGGCGGCAAAGGCTCGCGCTCTTCGCGTGGAATGCTTTGTGTACTAACGGCCTTCTTGTGCAGTTTCCTTTGTTTGATCCTTTGTTTCCTAGAAAGCTTTTTTTCTTTGTTATTCTTGTTCGCAGATGCGTTAATACCGTAATAATTGCTCAGTAGCGTCGCATAGTCGTCTCGCTCGTTCGAGGAGAATATGCATTGATAATGTTCAGCGATCTCTTTCCGCAGATTGGTGGTAATGGTCTTCTCCCGGGAGCTCATGAGTTTCTCCTGGAACGACTGGAGCGAGCTGAGGTGCTGCCGGCCGCCCGCGAGCCCGGCTTGCCCGACTAAAATTATGTTTAGCGATTTCAGCAACTTATTTATAAGAGTGCGATTATTCGCCAGCACCTCGGGGCTGATCACTTTTTGTTTTTTAAGCTTCGCGTGCACTTTTTGTGTATATGTGAGATTTTTGTACAACCTTCCCGGATCCCCAAAATTATCCTTCAACGATTCTAAGGCTTTCTTTAGGAGTCTCAGCAGGTTGTTCCTGTTTTTCGGTAGCAATTTGTAGCCATTCGATTCCTCGACCTCTTCAACGTCGGTGGTGCTCGTGTTTTTGGTGTTTGGCTGGACCCACTCTCTCAATTTGGTCTGGAATAGTTCTTGATCGGCTATCTTGCCGGAGATGCTCAGGAAAGAGTTGACATCGGCCGGTCCGACCGTCACGTTCAGTTTGCCCGACACTTCCTTCAGCCATTCGACTCCCTCTTGCGTTTTGAGCTTGTTGATGATATCGCTAGTAACATAGATCCGCGCTGAAGTGACCACACTGCTCGTGTCCGATACTTCGTTGTCTTGTATCATCCTCCCTTTATTGTCGTGGTTCGAAGAGTTGGCAGAGTTCACGGGAATCAAATCGGGCGTTTTCTCGCTAGTCGTGACTGAATCTACGCTTTTGTTGAGATTTTTGTTTTTATTCTTGGGGGTTTCGATTTCTTTTGCCTTCTGGATAGGAGCGGGGCTCTTGGGCCGTATTTGTGCCGGTGCCGGTGTATCGTCGACGGACATGTGTCGTTTTTTGTTGACGTGCGTTTCGTGAGCCGTGGGGGACTTAGAGAGCCGTTTATTGTTTCTTTCGGGGCGCTGGACGTTTCCTTCTGAGAAGCTCTTGCTGCGGGCTTGCTTGGCAGGCGAGAAGGAGACGGTGAACATAGGCCGGTAGAGCTGGACGTAGGGCGAGTTGACGGGTAGGCCTGAGAAGGGCAGCGTGATGGAGCAGGTGTGCAGCAAGTGTCCGCGCCGCGCGCAGCCGCTGCAGTACAACTGGTACGCCTTCTTATACTGGGTACACTTCTCCATAGGCAGGAATTCGTTGATCTGTAAGCGAACGAATTAACCATTTCAGTGTGCCCATAATCAGTATTTTAAAACTTTTTCAATATAATATTTTTATTGACTTGTTCGAACATCAGTATTTTTGTAGGTATATTTGCGGAGGTCTGTAAAATAGTAAAATATACCGATTCGGTATTTTTGTGAAATTTAATCTGGTCACACTGGTGACCGCTCTAGCCACACTCGCCGCACTTCATGCGCGGCCACGAGCTGCAGTTGCGGCACATCGTCGAGTACATGAAGTTTGGTTCGAGCTATCGTATAGTTACCGTGTTGTGGTAGCGGCGCCAGATGTCGGGGCAGTGCGAGGCGGGGTGGCCGCTCTGGCCACACTCGCCGCACTTCATGCGCGGCCACGAGCTGCAGTTGCGGCACATCGTCGAGTACATGAAGTTTGGTTCGAGCTATCGTATAGTTACCGTGTTGTGGTAGCGGCGCCAGATGTCGGGGCAGTGCGAGGCGGGGTGGCCGCTCTGGCCACACTCGCCGCACTTCATGCGCGGCCACGAGCTGCAGTTGCGGCACATCGTCGAGTACATGAAGTTTGGTTCGAGCTATAGTATAGTTACCGTGTTGTGGTAGCGGCGCCAGATGTCGGGGCAGTGCGAGGCGGGGTGGCCGCTCTGGCCACACTCGCCGCACTTCATGCGCGGCCACGAGCTGCAGTTGCGGCACATCGTCGAGTACATGAAGTTTGGTTCGAGCTATCGTATAGTTACCGTGTTGTGGTAGCGGCGCCAGATGTCGGGGCAGTGCGAGGCGGGGTGGCCGCTCTGGCCACACTCGCCGCACTTCATGCGCGGCCACGAGCTGCAGTTGCGGCACATCGTCGAGTACATGAAGTTTGGTTCGAGCTATCGTATAGTTACCGTGTTGTGGTAGCGGCGCCAGATGTCGGGGCAGTGCGAGGCGGGGTGGCCGCTCTGGCCACACTCGCCGCACTTCATGCGCGGCCACGAGCTGCAGTTGCGGCACATCGTCGAGTACATGAAGTTTGGTTCGAGCTATCGTATAGTTACCGTGTTGTGGTAGCGGCGCCAGATGTCGGGGCAGTGCGAGGCGGGGTGGCCGCTCTGGCCACACTCGCCGCACTTCATGCGCGGCCACGAGCTGCAGTTGCGGCACATCGTCGAGTACATGAAGTTTGGTTCGAGCTATCGTATAGTTACCGTGTTGTGGTAGCGGCGCCAGATGTCGGGGCAGTGCGAGGCGGGGTGGCCGCTCTGGCCACATTCGCCGCACTTCATGCGCGGCCACGAGCTGCAGTTGCGGCACATCGTCGAGTACATGAAGTTAGGCGACCCACACTGTTCAAGTAAAACATACTAAATTGTACTGACTTATGTAGCATAACACTAATATGTACTAGGTAAAAGGATTAATGAAAAAATAATAATTGCACTTGTCAACAGAACTACAGCAAATGTTTTTCTTTTTCAGGGATATAAACCCCCAACCACCAAATGACTGTCTCGGTGGCTCAGTGGTTAGTGATCCTGACTCCTGGGTCAAAGAGGCGTGGGTTTGATTCCCACCCAGGGCAAATATTTATGTGATGAACAGAGGTATTTGATCTGTGTCTGGGTGTTATTTAGGTATTATCTATATAAGTATGTGTTTAAAAATATGTATATGTGTAGTATATCAGTCTCTGGCAGCCATATCACAAGCTTTGCTTAGTTTGTGGTTAGAGACCATGTGGAAGATGTCTCCTAATATTTATTTAAATTATCAAAAATCGCCAACAATTAAAAATTCTAAAAATACATAGAATCTGTGTACCAGATTTCTTCAAGACTATTTGAAAAATGCGGCCTAGAAGATCCAACCAGATACAGAAGAAAACCAAGATCCAAACTAATTGTTTCGCGTTTCGCTCGCTCGGCCTTTAATGGATAGTATTTATGTGTTATACACTCACATTGACGCAGATCTTGGTAGGGCAGCGAGGCTCGTAGTGTCCGGTGTTGCCGCACATGTGGCACACGGGCGGCTTTTGCCGGCATGTGTCATCGCGGTGGCCGGGACGGTTGCAATAGTTGCATCTGGATACAAGATTACCACTTTATAGATACCCACAGCTGAGCACATCAAAATCGATGATCGGCAAAATGCTAATAAATACCTACATAATATTTTCATAAATTTTTAGATTTTTTCATAGATTCAAAACAATTAGAATAGCTTTAATTATTTGAATGAACCGAAAACGAATAGTATATCGCTCTTTTTCATGATACTGAAATGCGAGACTTGATGGAGAACATATCGCCCCTTCACTGATCTTTGGTTGTATAAAAAGCTTTTCATATCTCTTGATGGCTTAATGATAAGTCAGAATGTGATCATAATAATTATGTCCAACTATTAATAAAAGCTAAAGAAAGTATATACCAACAAAACAAGTATATATACCTAGTATTGATAAAAACAGGTGTAATCAACTTACTTTACTTTTCTATGGACCAATGACGGCATTCTATCTTTTGGGTCGATGGCCCAAAGGCTTTTGTCACCTAGAATAGAACAGTACATGATTTTAAACAACTAGTTGCAGCATTTATAAGCTGAATCAAACTTCTTGGCGGCTGTGATGTTAGCTGCCGATAACCCAATCCTGACTGAAGCTCACTTAACAGCTATGCGAAGATTGGGCTTTGTGCAGCTTGTAGCTAATTTCACAGTCGCCAAGATGTCTGCCTATACATGCAGTATACTTTTTATAGCTCAAGAGACAGAACATTTTCATTGTTATGTGAATAAATGTATGTATAACACAGTAAGGTAAACCAAATAAGTGTTACATATCGTCTTCTATTATAGTACAACTAGCAAACCGGCCCCGGCTTCAATCAATCAATATTATTATTATGCAATAATATACCTATGCCTGTGATTCATTCCTCTTCATTTTAATGAAGGAGATTATGATGCAATATTAATTAAATAATAGGCATGATTGAAAAGTATTGTTGTAAAGTGATCTATAATTTCAACAGATTAAGCCGAAAACATACTATCGGACGCGGCTTACGGACATGACTGACAGCCGCGACCTAGACTGTGAAAGTACACTGAGCCGTGCACACATCGGACATAAGTCGCGGACGTCACCTTCGGACGACCTTGAGCGTTCGGACGTCCGAGAGCAATCTGGCACACCGGATGTTTTAAGACTGTGCACATTGCTAAGTCGCGGGTGTCAGTCGCGTCCGTCAGCCGCGTCCGATAGTATGTTTCCGGCTTTAAAATCTTTGGTCAAAGAAAATATCTAAGCCCATGTAATTACATACACAGAAACATTAGGATCATAAGCAATCATCAAGCTTTATTTTTAAAAATTTAATGAAGATAGAACTTACGAGACATGTTTTTTAGAATCTCCTTGTGGTTGAAATCCTCTCCACCCCAGCTCTCATTGTAAAATTTATCCATTTCTGCTCGAAGAGTTGTGAGAGAGTATCTTCGCTTTTTACATATCTTCTCTTTCCCTTTCAAATTGTCAAAGTCTAGGTTGTCATACAATATGGAGGGCACTTTGCTCGACACATATTTTGATATATCACCTCTGCGTGGAGTTTCCTCATCGTCATAGTCCATAGATTCAGGGAAACCGGTGACATTGCCAATTACAATATTGTCATCACAGATCCCTGTGTCATCGATTGTTATATAGTGTTCATTGCCTGTCAAGTCAACAGTTTCAGACTGCTGCAAAGTATTTTTCTCAGCAACTACTGTAGTTTCTTCGGCCTTATCAGATGCACTGCTGTCACTGCAAGCCTCGATTGTGTCTTTATTCTTAGATTGGTCCTTACTTGTTTCTTTTACAATTTCTGATTGATTTGAATCTGATTCATAGACGTCTACGCTTGGTAAGCTTTTTTCTGTCACAATATAAGGGTTTTTGTTTTTACTTGTGTCCAAAACAAAGTGATTGCTGTCTGAATCATAAAGGTCAGGGTTTGGTACAGATTTTTCAGTAAATATTTTGCTTTTCTGTTTTTTATTTTTAGCCTTGTTCTTAGGTGTGGCAAAGCAAGTGTCCACCACATGGGCAGGCTTCTCGGTTATGTTGATGGGTGTGGATGTTACAGCTTCCTTATTCTTCTTTCTCTTCTTTTTTTTTGACGATGCAGTTTGAACAACTAAATCAGTACCATGAAGGCTGAAATCAAAGCTGTGCTTGTCTGGGTGGCGGGAAGAAATGTTCAACGCTATACAGTCACTGCGAATAAACTCATCAGATACAGAGGAGACCACAGATGGAACAGGACTTGCAGAGACATCTCTAGTCACTCTTTCACCCGAACTAGATTTAGAATTCGTTTTTGACTGAGAGTTTTGCTTTACAATGTGTAGTTCATCTTCATCAGAGCTCTCAATGGTGATGGTTGGTTTAGGTGGCAACGCCACTTCCACTACTTCATCTTCGTCACTTGATTCTAATTCTACAGGCTTGTTCTCATTGTCTAGAAACACAATGGTTTTCTTTACATTTTCTGGTACTGGAGAGTGGAATATTGACAAATCTACAGGAGATGGTGGTTTAGGTGGACTTCTTTCTTCTTTTGGTGTAGCTTCGTCGGGCACCACAGTTGTTCTGGCAGTAAAAGGATCTTTAGAGCTCTTGGTGACAGTGGGTGGAGTGGAATCTTTAGTGGGTTTGGCAACAGCGAGTGAAGCAGGGTCTCTAGGAGTGTTAGATTTCTGATAAGGGTTAGCATCGAGACCTGTACGCCAGTAACGACGCAAGGTACTGCGCGCTCCGTTCTCCACAAACTGTATAGCATCGAATTGGTTTTGATGGCTATCAATCAAGTTACTCTGTGTTTCGTCCACATGATGAAGCATAGCATATAGCCTTTCTTCCAAATCATTCTCGTTAAGTTCCTGAAACACGAGATAATTGCACAATAAATGGAAAATGAAACGCTGTTTTGGTCGTGACACAACCAAAATATGGTGTGTATAACCTACCTCTTCCATGTTTCAGCAGCGAATTTGAACTAAAAAATAATTCACACAAAGCGAACATAATCGTAAATATTTTTTGAATAACTGCTAAAGTGCTGAGAGCATTTCAAGTAAATAATAAAAAGGGATTTTGTTTTCACGGACACGTTCAATTCTCCATTGTGGGGTGACAGCAGTGTTACCAAGTACCGTTATCAAGAAATTGCGAAACTCTGTAAGATTATTTTGGTAGGCTTAAAAAATAATTTTAGACAAAATTAACATCAAAGATTTTACATCAGATTATTTTCCAAGTTCTCCAGTCCATGAAAATATGTAAAAATATGTACCCTATTAGTTTTATAAAATATGTGGATATTATCGAATACCTACTACGTTTCCGATACTAGTTTTTGCAACTATCAACACAGTACGTCGATGACAATTAGTATTACCACATGTATGATAAGTATTACGATTTCTACGATAACATAGCCCTCCATCAAGAAAAGGATAAAAGACGAAATAATTGGATCAATATATAAGTAAGTATACAAACCACTATCCGCCCTCCCGTTCGCACGACTGCAGATTTTCAATGTTCTCTCTCTCCCCGAAACTCGGCAACATGACCGTTAAACGTATACGTTCAGCCGTTCGAATGATTCAAATATAGCTTATTCTGGGATCCATAATTGAAGATTCAAATGGCTAGGTCGTATGCCCTATACGTCCTTTCACTCGCAGTGCTCACACAATGTACCAGCCGCATGGAACACCCGAGTTATCTTCCTGGTAGGGATAAGTGCACTTTTTGTAACAAAATGATAGGTAGTGCACCTATCCCTACCAGAGATAGCTCGATAGATGCATATAGATAAGTGCACTAAAAATAGTCAGTGCACTTATCCCTACTGGTAGAACTAAATCTACTAAAACTGCACTTATCCTTACCAGGGGGGATAGCTCGGTAGAGATAAGTGTACCAGCCGATCCGAAGTTGTCATTTACGTATTTTTTACGTTCAGACCACAGAAGAGAGAGAAGGAAATTCAATTCTGCTGTTCTGTGAATCAGACGGTCGAATGGTCAACTATAGCTCTCTAGGTATTGATTAGCACGTGTCATGACGCGAGGAGGATTTAATAATCAAGATAAATTATTCTTATTAAATAAAGCTGAAAACAAACTATCGGATGCGGCTGACGGTCGCGACTTAGCAGTATGCACAGTCTTAAATCATCCGGTTGGTTTGATCCCCACCCAGGACAACCATTTATGTGATGAACATGGGTTTTTGCTCTGTGTCTGAGTTAGATACTATCTATCTAATTATGTATTTAAAAATATGTATATGTTATATTTAAGTCTCTGGCAGCCATATCACAAGCTTTGCTTAATTTGGGGTCAGAGACTGTGTGTAAGATGTCCCCAAAAATAAAAAAAATCTGGCGTGCCAGATCTCTCTCTTTCGGACGTTCGAACGCTGAAGGTCAGCCCAAGGAGACGTCCACTTGCGACTGAAGTCCGATATTTTGCACGGCTCAGTGGACATTCATTATCTAGATATCTATAAGTCGCGACCGCCAGCTGCGTCCGTCAGCCGCATCCGATAGTTTCGTCGTTCGTCGTAAACTGGAAAGTTTAATCCACAGGGGATAATCCAAGTATCCATGGGAGCCCCACGCGAACGCAAAAGTTTAATTAAACTAGGTACGCAAAACCTGGACTAAGAGCTCAGATGCTGCAAAACAAATCTGTGGTACGTAGTTTTAAATGCCTGGCGTGAATAAATAAACGTACTTCACTATGACTTACCTTCAGTTTTGTTTTTTGTTGATTTGACTTCATATAAATCGCAGGCATGGATGTAGTACTTTGTAGTCACAAGTTCACAACTAAACTTCTCGACACGAAATAAATTACCCTACTGAGTCTTTGCTCGGAAACTCGGACTGGCTTGATCGACATAAAATTTATTTTTAAACCTACTCATTAAGTAATGACAGATAGATAATATAGCTACTAAATAATATAATATATATTCCACTACTTTACCTGAGGTTCCATTAGTGATAACCTAACAATTAAAGTTAACTAGGGATAAGCTCGTTAGGTACTGTTAATTGATTATTAAGTTATATGCTGTAGGTAGTGTTTAGAATGAAAATTCGGTTACGTTAATTAATCATTAGTAATAAATTAAACTAATTATACAAAAACAAATACTGATATCTTAATGATTAGTCTGCTCGGTAGAATAAAATAATGTATAATCTTACTATAAGAAAAATACTCTAACAAACAGAGTGAATACTCGTAGGTATAGGTCATATAATTTTATTATTATGTAGAATATTACAAGTATTCTGCATAAAATAATATTCTCTCTGTCAGACGCAAGCATTCATGAGCTGTATGTAGCGGATTTACCAATGGTCTGAGGAGCCAACAGTGACAGATTTTTTTCAAACATTGTTGAATCCTCAACTGAAACAAGCAGAACGCTTGCGCCGATCATACCTCTCTATCGCTTGTGCCACGCTGCACCTGCACACTTGGCTCAGGTCATAGTGAAGTATATCTAGACAGGGCGCTAAATAATAATAATAATTACAAAAGTAAGAGAGGGCGAGATGTGCAAGCCTCAAAGTGTGAACAGGACGAAACTAATATATTATCTAGAGTCTAAATATTATAAAATCATAACAACGTATATATAGCTTATATATAGCACATCTTTTTTCTCACACTCTATATGCAATTGAGGATTCTAGACTAATACTTGACTATGGCTCAGGCGGAACGTGAGACTTTTTCGTGAGCCGGCGTTTATCGATTTAGGCACAAACTACTATTCATTATTTAAGAGACTCGAAAAATCCTATAGCCTAAAAGTTTAATAATTACTAATTTTGACAGTCACAGATCAACCACGAGATTGATGCGACGGCTTTGTTTTAAATTGTTTTCCTTTTCGTAATAAGTGAGGATAAACCATAGATAAACGGACTTTACCTAAAATAGCTTGTGACAATACCGTACGCTTGTTTTGCTAATTTATTTAATACACTTATACATAACTTGAAATTGTCATCTGGTAGCACTGTCTACGTCCCTTGTTTTATCAATGTACTTGTTGATTTTGATAAAAACCATTCGGATCGATAGTAAAAACAAAAGTTTCACGTGTTTCGACGCTAAAAATAAAAATGATTTTAACACCAGATACTCTATTTAATAACTTTGATTTTTTTTCAGTATTGTTGTATATGATAAATTGTGTTTCTGGGCTTAGGGTAAGTCCCTGATTTTTGAAGTATTTTGTTAATTATTTTAATAAAGAACTAAAATAATCTTATACAATTATAACAGTTTGCAGAGCCAGGCTACTATCCCCAAGATTATTATGAAGGACAGCAGAAAATTAAATCTGCTCTTTCCAAACTAGATCATGGTTAGTAAATTAAAAATAAATATTTAAATTTTTATTTTCTTTTTATTTTTTACATATACTTACAATTAGAAAAATTGTATACTCACATACTTTTAGACTGAAGCGATTTATTTTGAGAAACGCATGAAGTGTTAAATTATTAATTGTTTTCATTATGTTCTCAAAATAAATCGCTTCAATCTAAAAATATGTGAGTATACAATTTTTCTAATTGTATATGTATTTCGAAGTAGATTTATCATTTGTTAAATTATTTAATTATTTTTTTTTGTAAATATCAAGAATTAATATTTTTTAGTTCCACAATGGGTTTCCGACTGGCCCAATCCAGAGATCAAAATGGGCCAGGTATCCGGGGTGGCGCTGGACAATTCTGGGCAGCTGCTGGTGTTTCACCGAGCTACCAACACTTGGGATGAGACCACATTTTCTCCCACAAATGTGTACCAGGGTATAGGCAAGCCGGCTATACCGTACTCTACTGTCCTCGTGTTCAATGATACGGGAGATCTGGTGGATCAGTGGGGAGAGAACTTGTAAGTTTATTTTCTATACCTTAAATCTTACATAGGGCAGGTGCCCCGGTTGTGGCCACCTAAGTATCATTTGTTGCCACTGAATTTTAACGATTGATTAAACAATTTAATGTTCAAATATTATTATATAATAAAAAAATTATATATATATAGTTTGAGATTCACACAAACAATATTTATGTTGTTACATTGTGTATAATTACCATTTATGTAATAATTTTAACACCAAAATGGCGACAACCAGGTCAGTGGCCACAACTGGGGCACCTGCTATACTGTAAAAATAAAATTGCAAAGCTTAGTTGTTTAAAAGTTTGAACTGCATTGTAAACTCTAGTTAGATAGTGAACCTAGAGGATCCTAGATAAACCTGATTGCAGCAAAAATATTATTCAAGAGCTTGGTATCAAGTTTAAATGTTTTTACTATCACGATTTTATTAGTTTCACCTGTATGTTTGCTTGTTTATAACCAACCCCTTTGAGCTCAATTTTTTATAAAAACTAAAAAACATGTTTTCATAGCATATCAAACTAAAAAGTGTAAAATAATTTTCAATATAGGCAGAAAATAATAATGAACGAAAAATATTAATACCTAAATTTACATATTGTAAAAAAGTACATATTGTAATTTTTTTATACATATTGTAAAAAAACAAAATTGGGGTGCTCGATTTACGAAAAATTAGGGCACAAAGCAAAAATAAGTAAGTATTAATATTTTTCGTTCATTTTACAGTTTTGTTTGAAATGCTATAAAAGTGTGTTTTGTTGTTTTATTTAAACTATGTATATTTATTTTGAACTTGTAACTTAAATCATAACATAAAAATTAAAAATAAAATTACAAGATTAGTTATGACAAACCTCAACAAACCAACACAATTGATAGAATTCTTGTGGATAAAAGTGAATAAATGTATTAACAAAATGGAATAACTAACTATATAAGTAAATTAATGTGAATTCTATCCAAAATATGTTGTAATAGTTCTCTGATAAATATAGATAAAATTTACACTGTATTAAGTTATACTGTGCTGCACAATTCCTACTTAATTATTACTTAATTAGATTGGGTTATACCCGCTTAGATGATTAGAAAATATAAAATAAATGAATAATACTTTACTGCTTCACACCAAAGATAGAAATACAATACAATTTACACTTAACTAACTAAAACAAACAGTGTCCTTATCGCTGGAAGCGATTTCTATATATAGTGGACATGATTGATATGTTTCATTTGGTAGAGTAAATTAATAATCATGCTAGCCATTCTATAATGTGTGTACAATACAGTACAGCAGAGAACTTTATTTTGGTTCCCTTTAATAACATTAATGTTGAGTCTCTCCCAGCATTTCTCTCTTTGTTTACAAATATATATGTATTGTAACTGTAATTCTCAGTACGTAATTTAATTATTTACTTATCTTCCAAGCAATTAAAATTATCATACTAGGGTGATTAAACTGTTATTATAGTGATTATGTTTGTTTGGGTACTTTTTGCTTTACTTACCTACAGGATGCCATGAATAATTAAAATTTGTTTTAATAGAAGAATCAAATTTTTTCACTCTGCTAGTGAAAATTTAATTTTTGTGGTAAGGTTTACCTTCTAACTTACTTGCTGAATGGCAATGCTTGTATATGTATTGAGCCAAATAAATCCTAATCAGGTGACTCAATTATTAATGTCAGTATATATATACACGGTCAGTTTAA
Source organism: Hypomecis punctinalis (assembly GCA_949316475.1). Classification (NCBI taxonomy): domain Eukaryota; kingdom Metazoa; phylum Arthropoda; class Insecta; order Lepidoptera; family Geometridae; genus Hypomecis; species Hypomecis punctinalis. The sequence continues at coordinate 4,534,402 of OX438798.1, forward strand.
CTGATCAGTTTTTCGCATCATACCAACTGGGGCTTATTCAGTAAATTAAAAGGTGGGAATTGGTAGCTCCATTTGTAAACCACTACCAGAAGCTGGGCACACATGATGAAATGATCGCATCAGTTCATCAAATAATTGCAGCGGGGTCCTAATGTAGTTAACTATTGCCAGTGGGTACTGCAATGGTTTGCATGTTTGGATCACTTCGATGATTAACTGAATCTTCAGTAACTCACGTAATTTCAATTTTTTATGAAAAATTATCGGAACCAAAGTTGTTTGGAATTTGATTTACTACAATTTTAATTCCCATAAACTTTTGTAGGATCTATATTTTTCGAATATGAGAGTGGTGCCATTGTAAACAAAATGGCACCATGGTCTTATTAAAAAAAATCGATTCTAGAAAAAGTCGATGGGAATCAAAATGGTAGGAAAACATTTTTGGTTCAGATAATTTCACATGAGAAATTGAAATAACATAAGTTATAAAAGGAACAACATAGCACGACTGTTTCATTAAAAAAAATATCGATCTTAGAAAAAGATGATGGGAATCAAAGTTGTAGAAAATCAAATTTCAAACATTTTTGGTTCCGATAATTTCTCATGAAATATTGAAATAACACGAGATATAGAAAAAAAACGGCTCCACTATCTTATTAAAAAAAAAAACGATTCTAGAAAAAAATGATGGGAATCCAAATAGTAGGAAATCAAATTTCTAACATTTTTGGTTCCGATAATTTTTCATGAGAAATTGAAATAACATAAGTTATAGAAGAAACATCATGGCACCACTGTCTTATTAAAAAAATACCGATCCTAGAAAAAGTTGATGGGAATCATAGTTGTAGAAAATCGAATTTCAAACAACTTAGGATTCGATAATTTCTCATGAAAAATTGACATAACACAAGTTATAGAAGAAACAGAATGGCTCCACTGTCTTAGTCTTATTTTTTCTAGATTCTACATTCCCCACGGCATCACAGTGGACGGCGAAGGGAACGTGTTTGTAACAGACGTAGCACTGCATCAGGTGTTCAAATTCGCTGCTGGCAAATGGAAGGAACCTGTGTTGACTTTGGGAGAAAAGTAAGCAGAACGGTCTAGTGGGGAGACTCAAACTTTTCTTTATTACGCCGAAGCAAATTTCATGTCGGCTGTAAAGTTGGCTACAAGCTACGCAAAACCCATTCCTGGCTGAAGCTCACATAATAGCGTCGCGAGGATAATAATGTAATTCCATAACCGCCAAGAAGTTTGATTCGGCCTATAAAATTAATATTTATACCACACCCACTCGGAAAGTGTCTTATTACTCGTTCATAACCGGGTTACAAAGTTCGTAATTTCTCCCTTAAAAATGTGCGGCGGAAAAGTTATATGGAATTTCATTACTGCCCTCCGAAGCAGGGCAGGAATGTATGAAAATCCATTACTGCCCAGCTAGCTTTGTTTTTGTTTTTTAGCAGCGAACATAAAAAAAATACAAACGTCAAACCTCAAAAAGGTTTTGTATGAAATAATTAGAAAAAGAGGCGGATTTTTTTGTTTTCTATTTTTAATGAAATGAAGATGGCAACCTTATTCTGCAACGCGAAAAAAAGCACGGCCATTTATTTCGTTGCGTTAAACTAAATTGATAATTTAACATTACCTAGCTATTAATTTTCTAAATAATTTTCCAAAATGTCATATGATAGTGAAAGTGACAATTTTGTAATGATGACGCCACCAAAAATAAAAAATACAACCCAAGAATTCACAAATAACTTACTTCCTAAACTGTAATTAAAGAAATATTGTATTTTATTTTCCTCGTAGGTGTAGTATTTATACTTCACCTACGAGGAATTAGGATATTACTCATACATACTCTCGAACAGGAATAAATTCTTTTCTCCCCTCGGTGTACAATGTACTATTTTTTTCCTGACACATTGCTATTATTTTCATGGTGTAAGTATTGTATGATGCGTCGTAATGGGTTTTCTTAAGTCACCTTAAGAATTTCTTAAGTAAAACAGCTCTGTTAAAATAATTATTTTTCGCTAAAAATGACACAACCTACTTCAGTTATGTATAGAATTCGATATTTCGCACGAATCGATGTGTCATCCATATAGTTTTTTTACATTAATATTGATTTTTCGAAAACAGCTCAGCTGATTTCAATAAAATTTAAATGAACTTCTGAAATTTAAATAACTAGCTACGCCTCGCGGCGTCACCCGCGTTAGCTCGATATAAAAAGTAGCCTAAGTGTAAATCCAAGGTCTAAGCTATCTTCATACCAAAGGACATGTCCACAAAATGTATGGAGGCTGGTATAATAATAATCAAAAATTCTAACCACAACACTCGTTACATTTCAAGAAAGTTCATATTTTTCTGAGTTTATTACAACACTTAAAAACAAAAAAGAGCCCTCCGATTTTTTAAAAATTAATTTTGAATTTATTGGAAAAAATAAATATATTTGGCTCAATAGGAAGTGTATCACTAGCAGCCTTGATTAAGTATCCTCTAAATTGTGAAATAAAAGCATTTTCACCAATTAGACACTTTTTAAGTGATTTTTTGTCACATTGTGCCTACTAACTGTTCACACTGGTAGGTTATAATTTTTAAATTTTAGCAAATTAAGAGATAAATGTGGGAAAATCAGCTACAAATGCAAGTAAAATAACGATAGAAGCACTTTATTATTGCTAAACTAGAAAAAATAATAAGCTATTATTGTTATTTTTCATACAATTTGCTTTTCGCATTTTAAAAAAATTGGAGGGGTGAAAAAATCTAAATTCAATATTTCTGAGAAGCCCATATAACATGCTTTCAAATGATGTATATATCATCTTGGTTCGATTTTTCTCTGAATAATATACCACTTGTGGACGTCACCTTTCATCTAATTCGATTCAGCCGTTTGTTCGTGAAAGAGTAACAAACATATTATATTCACATTTATAATTTTACTAGTTTTTACCCGCGGCTTCGCCCGCATGATATTTTGATTTTTGATGCAATATCATTATAATTTATAGCCTATGTGTCATTCTGATATATAAGCTATATTATTGCAAACTTTCATCTCAACCCGTTCAGTAGTTTTTGCGTGAAAGAGTAACAAACATCCATACATCCATCCATCCATCCATCCATCCTCACAAACTTTCGTGTTTATAATATTAGTAGGATTATTATACCTACATATAGTAAGATTTACCAAATAAAAAAGTTTTTTTTAAATCGCTTCACAATAGGCGGAAATATGGATAAACATACACAAAAAATACATTAGGTACAGTCGAACACAGAACCTTCTTCTTTTTGGAAGTCGGATAAAAGAAACTACGAAATAGAGAAATATCGCAGTTAATACAAATCATTTTTCCCAGATTTGTTCCGGGAGATGATTTCTCCCGATTCTGCAAGCCGAGTGCGGTGGCCGTGCTGCCTTCGGGAGAGTTCTTCGTGGCCGACGGGTACTGCAACCATCGCATACTGAAGATGGCTCCCGACGGGACCATCATCCTGCACTGGGGAACTGGTGAGTGTTACAAAATATCAAATATTACTAACATACGCATATAACAATATTCTAAACTAAAAAATGTGGTGTGGTCTTCGAGCAAATATCTCTAGAGTCACAATCTTACAAAAAAGTGTCCGAGCTAAATTCCTACCCAAGCTATGTAGTGGACAGGCTTTTCAGTTACTTATTTATTTCCTAATACTTCAATCAAAGTGGCCACAACCGGTGCAACAAATTTAGTTAATATAATTTATTCGGTGAAAGCTATATTTATTTAATATAGCTTTCACCGAATAAACCGGTTTTGGCCATTCCGCTGACCTGAACTGATTGTTGAAATTGAAACTGAGAATTTGTTCGTAACGTCACATGCATGCAGTAAAAGCTATAATATCACTAGCTGACCCGGCCACGCGTTGCTGTGGCTAAATAAATTAAAATTGCGACTATAATTTGAGATTTAAACTATCCTATCTCTCAAGTTGGATCGAACTGCACATGGTGTGCGAATTTTATTATAATTGGTTAAGTGGTTTAGGAGTCCATTGAGGACAAACATTGTGACACGAGATTTATATATATTAAGACGAGATTTATATATATTAAGATTATCATAACAGCCACGCACGTCCTTTGTTGGGCACAGTGCTTTTTCTAAGTATTTCCTACAAGTTGAAAGCGGCTTGCATCCAATGCGATTCTCAGGTCATAAAATGATCGCCTTTCTACCTTTTTAGTCGGCATCTTACGCTACGCTTGCCCATACCTGGTCTTCACTCGAGAACTTTTTGCTCCATTGGTCATCAGTGTTATCTGTACTGTGTGCTCTACTCACTGCCACTAACATCCATCAGCCATAAGACGTACACTGCTAGACATAGGGATCTCCAATAGAATCGGTTGGAAGTGGCTTGCATCTAGCGCGATTTTGCGGTCTTAATGTGGTCCTTTGTCCATCTTGTGGGTAGATGTCCTACGCTGCACTTGCAGTAGGTACATGGTCTCTACTCGAGAAATGTTCGACCCCATCGGTAATCAGTCATCCGCGCTATGTGCCCTGCTAACTGCCATTTTAACTTTCCAATCCATTGGCCTATGTCGGTAACTTTAGTTCTTCTACGGATCTCTCCATTTCTGATTCGATCTCGCAGAGAGACTCTGAGCATAGCCCTCTCCTTAGCTCTTTGGGCTACTTGGAGAATATTAATAAGGCCCATAGTAAAAGACCTCGTTTCAGTGCCATAAGGCAAGATTTATATTGGACTGGGCCCGGACGGGGAACGTCTACGCCACGTTATAATATAAACAGTTTCATACGAAATGTATGCAACGTCTCACATTATTGACCTAACGATGGCTCGGACGGGTCACGTCTACGCCACGTCGTAATATAAATAGTTTCATACGAAATGCATGCAACGTCTAACATTAGTGACCCAGCCACGGCCCAGACGGGGCCCGGGCCGGCCCCAGACTGGGCACGGCCCGTGCCTGGCCTAGTCTAATATTAATCATCCCTAAGTCATCACTTACCGTAACAAATGCTAAAATCTTGCAAAAGTGCCTACTCTATCAATCTTGCAATAAAAATTGGCGCTAAAAATCTTGGCAAAAGAAATTCGCGACAATACTGGCAACAAAATACTTGCAACAACCATTTGTCACATAAACTTGAGACAACAACTTCTAAGTTAGAAAGTTTTTGTACTAGTCTGTTTAAAATGTAAAGTGGCCACAACCGCCACACCGGCGCGGCCACAGCCGAGGCAAAGTGGCCACAACCGGTGCTTTTGTCCACTTTTCATTAAAATACTTGTAGAAAAAAAAAGATATTTTTTTTCTCGCAGTATATTTATGTAAAAATGAATTTATAAATGTCTACTTTATCTTAAGCAACTTTAAAAGCCCATGTCACTATTTTTTTGTATTTTTGACGAAATTATGAACACTGTAATTTCTTATAGTGGCCACAACCGGGGCGTCTGCCCTACATAATATAAGGTTTATTTGATACGGATTTCTAAAAAATACATAATATAATAGCAAGCTGAATTATGGGCCTGATATGGATGTGTATAAACAGTTACGAAACAGATGGAACCTACCATTTGATAGTAATGAAATTATCGCCTCGCGCATAATTGATTGGTTCCATAATAAGCAGTAGGTTAATACTTGTACAAACAACAGGTTTTTCCGTAACGAATCAACGTTGACAAATACCTACCTAGGTATTATTTCTCTTTAGGTATCTACATTGGTACCAAATAAAAAGGTTACTTACATCAATATGGAATGTAGAAAAAATGCAAAGTCAATGGATACATAATTACATACTTAAATATAGCTTCAGGTCGCAGCATATAAGTGTAGCGCTGAGAGAGGTGTGAAGGGAAGACTGCGCTTGGCGGTCGCCTTGCGCAGCCACCCCTTCCACACTACCCTCAGCGCTAGACTTACGTGCAATGTTTGAGCATAATGATACAGAGTTATCTGCTTGCTTGCCCCGCACTAAGCCGAAAGGGGGTGATTAAGACCATATTTTTACTATGGGGCCACCCCGAAATTAGGAGAAAAAAATCAGTTGTGCCATACAAAATGCAACTCAAAATGGACAAACTGTATGAAACTAAGCGATATTTCTTTTTAATTCCAGGTTGGCACCATAGTACAAGTTGTTCAAAATCACTTGAATCATGGTCTGAATCACCCCTATTCGATTTTTTTTGCGTAATAGCCCTATATTTGGCCACTAACTCGCCTGATGGAAAGCAAATTCTAGCCGGATATAGGTATAATAGAGCATAGTGATGCTGTATATCTAGACACGCGGCAGCGTGTCCAGCCAAGACAAAGAAAAAGGAACTGGCGACGCGACGTGTGTAATATTACACGAACCATTTCGAGCCACTTTTGACCCTTTCATAACTCGAAAACGATTTAACCTAAATATATGAAACTAGCCTATTTATTAAAGTTTAGTTAGCTTAGAATACAAAATTTCGTTAATTTTGCTTTAACAGTTAATTATATTAACGTTTAAGAACCGGAGTTTCATTTTCATTTTCAATTAGGTCATATTAAAGTACCTGAATAAAATGTATAATAGATATAACACTTAAGTGTTCGGTCTAGTTAGTTAGTTAGTTTAGTTAATTTGATTATTTTCTAAGTTAATACATTTCACGTAGGTAAGCTTGTGTAATGTAATGTAATGTAATGTCTAACCAAGTTACATTTTTTTAATATTGCACGCCCGTAATGGGTCCACTATTGGGACTAATATTTATTATAACATCTTTGTACATAGTGTTGCAATAAACGATTTCTGATTCTGATTCTAATTGACTGATTCACTGACTCACTCACTGACTTATAGATCAAAAACCTAACCCACTTCCAGATGACCTAGAAACTTGATATTTGGCATCAAAGTAAAATATTACGCATATACAAAGGAAAAAAATCTAAAACTTCGAACTTTTACCCCCCGACCGCATGAACTAGGGGATATAAGCTTGTATCAGACTTTCACTAATTTTCATGCTAGAAGTCTAAAAATTGATATGAAGACTCTTTGTTATAAATAATAAAATACGTATATCAGGGTATTTAATATTTCACCCCCAACCCCTAAAACTGGGGGAAGAAAGTTTGTATGAAACTTTCGCAAATTTTGATGCTAGATGTCTGATAATTGATAAAGGCACTATATGTTATAAAGAATAAATCACGTAATTCCGGATTTTTAGTAAATCACTTCCCAACCCTCAAAACTGGGGGATCAAAGTTGGTATAAAACTTCTGCAAGTTTTTAAGCTAGGAATCTGAAAATCGATAAAAGTACTTCTTGTAATAAATAAATGTACAAAAACAAGTGAAATCCAACAAAAACATTATCATGTAAAATATAGCCAAGACCACAGTTCGCACTTTCAAAAAGTTGTCAGATGTTATGTCGAGCCAAGTTTCTAACTCACACGCCTTAACTCTACAAGTCCTTACTTCACAAACTCTACACCTTGTTAGTTTTAATGTACAGAAATAATCCCTAAAAGGATGCTAATTGATTACCAGTAGCCTGTAAGTGTTGAATGCTTGATATTATTAATCTGGTCCCGCTCAAGGTCGTCTCGACATTCGCTATAAGCACTTGACATAATAATATCTACAAAAACTTATGCTAATATACACACTGCATTTCCATAAAACCACTGTCCACCACACTAAGAATAGTACCGATGTACCTACATGTTAGTGTAGTGCATGATATTATTGCGACTGCTGACTTCAATGCATCACGACTAGGCTTTGTTACAAGGAACTGTAAGGCCGTCGTCCTCCTGTACAATAATAAGATCAAAATTGGAAGCTAGCTCTGTTGTTTGGAGCCCTTACGAAAAGACATACGCAAACATGGTAAAAAAGTCCAAAAACGTTTTCTTCGTTTCTTATACAATAAAAAATACTTTTATTACCCGTATATGTATACAACAGGTATAGGTATCTACTACAAGGGATATAAGGTTTCAACTCGTTAGAAACGAGAAGACTATACGACAATCTACAAACGGTCCACAGAATATTTCATGCAAAGCTTGACTGCCCTGACTTACTCTGCGAACCCACGTAAACGAGTTAGGTAAAAAAAAAACAGTATAATAATTAGTTTAGTCGATAGCATAATAATTCTTATAATAATTATATGTGGTTGTTATTAATTTTATTGTATGTTTATATCTGACTTAAAGAATGTATTGTTTTCCAACCGTGTTATATTTACAGAGTTCGATAAATGTGGTTATCGTAGCAACACCATTACTTTATAGCCATGCCTCAAATCATCAAAAAAAATCGGCTGTTTGCAAAGTGAAAAGTCTTTCAGGGACATAACTACGCTACGTACAAATGATCGTCATTAATAATAAATTTAAAAATTCATGACTAATTCCGAAATTATTAAATATCTGTTCTAATTTGTGTAATAATTTAATTTGTAGTTTTTAAGGATAAAAAATGTACCTACCATTAAGTGTTGTAAATTATGTATATACCTTAGTAGGTAAGTACCTACTTAACGTTACGAACGATTGAACGTAAGCGAGGATTTCTACGCTTGCTTCCTAAAGAAGTTTTCAGTTCAAAAATACATAACAGACGATGATAAAACCTTCTCCTTTTTGGAAGTCGGTAATAAATGTCCCGTATGTTTCAGGGCACAGCGACTCCCCGTTCAGTTTCAACGTGCCTCACGCGCTCACGCTGGCCGAAGACCGCGGGCTGGTCTGCGTGGCCGACCGCGAGCACGGCAGCGTCAAGTGCTTCCGGTCGGATAACGGCACCTTCGTCGACAGCTACAAGAGTTGGCTCATTGGTGGCAGGCTGTTCAGTGTGGCGTATGCGCCCGTGCACGGTGAGTGACGTCACTACTGCCGCGGTAATGATATCTTACAATGGTATGACTCGGCCCTGTCTTGGAAATGCCCACGTGGTCACGCAGAACGTATCACGCGCTAGGGCTGCCCCCCGACCGCCTAAAGCAATAGCAATCGTAATAGCAATCGTTTATGACTTCATTTTAGTCATTTGGCACCGCTAATGTGCCGTTAGCCATCAAAGTTGTTCATTCAACGATTGCTTTCGCAATCCGCGCAAAGCAATTGATGGCTAACGTCACATAGGCGGTGCCAAATGACTAAAATGAAGTCATAAACGATTGCTATTACGATTGCTATTGCTTAGGCGGTAGGGGGGGCTTCGGTAAATCGCTCACTTACTGATACAAATCCACACGTTTGTTCATCACTGAGGCATGCCCCTGCGATTGTTGTATAGGGTTATTTCTAATCAATTAGCATCCTTTTAGAGGCTTATTCCGTACATCAAAACTAACAACTTATGTTCAACGACTTTTGTCAAAACTAAAAAAAAAAAAATAATCAGCTGTTCCATACATTTGGTCGCGGGTAAACGATATTTTTCTATGGAACACCAATATTTTTTTTTGGGTTTTGACAAAAGTATCAGAACAAAAGTTGTTAGTTTTGATGTACAGAATAAGCCCCTAAGAGGATGCTAATTGATTATAAATAACCCTGTATAAGGAGTGTGTACCAAACTCCGTGGCGCGTAGGTATGATTCGCGTTCTGACTGTTTGTATGAGACGGAATACTGTTAGATATCAGTACCGTACTACTGCTGTGTATGTGTCTCTAGCATGGCAGCGTCAAGTGCTTCCAGTTGGATAATTGCACCTTCGTCGATACAAGAGACTACAAGAGCTTGCTCATGGTGGCAGGCTGTTCAGCGTGGCGTACGCGCCTGTGCACGGTGAGTGACGTCACTACTGCTACGTGTGTCTCTCTAGTACGGCAGCGTCAGATGCTTCTGGTCGGATAATGGCACCTTCGTAGACAGCTTTAAGGGCTGGCTCATTGGTGGCAGGCTGTTCAGCGTGGCGTACGCGCCTGTGCACGGTGAGTGACGTCACTGCTGCTACGTATGTTTCTCTCTAATACTGCAACTTCAGATGCTTCTGATCGGATAATGGCACCTTCGTAGACAGCTATAAGAGCTGGCTCATTGGTGGCAGGCTGTTCAGCGTGGCGTACGCGCCTGTGCACGGTGAGTGACGTCACTACTGGTACGTATATTTATCTCTAGTATGAAGTGCTTTCGACCGCATGGATTAGTGGACATTCGTCATTTATCGCTCAAAGATTGTTCAGAGTAACCATAGGCGTAACGTACACATCTGTGACGTGACGTCACTATTACTAATATGTACATCTGTATCTCGAGTTAGTAGGTAGTTAGTCTACGAAGAAAGTAAAAATATTCTAAAAGTCATTTCTAATAGCATCTGTAAAAAAATGTTGGCATAAAAAATCTCAGAATTGTTCACTACTGTGTGTAATTTTATCTCGGTATTATCTTATCATGAAGACAGAGCAGATCTCCTAATAAAAACAAAAATGACATCCTAATCAAACAGTAAACTTTTGAGCGAATCCGTAGAGCACGATTTAACTTGATCTCTGTGACAGTAGAAGATTGACATTTTTAGAGTTGGGATAATGGTGGAAAAAATCGATTTTCAAACAATGTTGAACAAATCGATTGAGTAGTTGAAGGTGAGAAATTGGATTTCATTTACTTACTATTATTTAAGATCAAGTATGTACACATGTAAATAATGTTATGATATTAATTATATACTCATAATAATGTAACGATAGTATTTATCGACGTTTTTCACTATTATCGATGCTAATGTAACATATAATTGGGTTTAATTTGATTACACATGTAAAAAATGTTATCATATTTAAATATACAATAAAATTAATGATAAATCAAGTTTTATTTAAAATATCGTCAGTATAAACTATCGATATTTTAATTAAAACTCTATCTAAAACTTTATGGTCACGATCATTCGTCGCCCATCACTAATCGGCGTGCCCATAAAGTATGACATTGACAGGTACTGTCAGTACTATTAAGAAATTCAGAACTTCATAGGCGTGATTTTTCTGACAGCTGTCGCAGAGATCAAGTTAAATTTTAAAGAGTATAGTTCATATTGTATACTGAGAAATATACGATGATAACAATATAAACAGAACGATAGTTTCGACGCCTCAGACAACGGGGATATAGCTCAGTGGTAGAGCATTCGACTGCAGATCGAGAGGTCCCCGGTTCAAACCCGGGTGTCCCCTGCGAGTTCGCTTTTTGTCCTAATATTTTACTTATTTTTAGTCTCCGTCTATTATGTATTATACTTTTTTAGATTTTTTTCACACCTAGTCATATTATATTAGCCGAGTAGTCGGGTATATTATTGAATTTGCATGTTTGCATCGATGATAGAAAATAAATGTGCTTTAACTGCAAATTTTATAATAATGATGCAATCTAAAGCAGTCACGGCCACGGTAGGTATCTATTCTATTTTTTATTATTATTTGATGCGACCTTAAAAAGATAACACGGTCAAATCAAAGCACAATATTATGTAAGCTGAAATAAATTTAAAACTGCTAATTGAGATATTTGGGTGAAGCTTTTATAAAATCTGGCCTTTTATCTTTTTTATTGTTTTAGTAACATTTTACTTGTTTTATACCGCCAAGCAGAGCGCTATATTAGACTATACATTTTAATAGAATAATTGAACAGTAATAAATTCGTAACAAAGTAAAACACAGTAAGTTTGTTTTAATTGACAATTGGCGAGACTAAAACCTATCTACGTTTATGATCGCATTGTTTACTGTCTTAGTTTTTTGTTATTTTAAATCGATTCACGGTTTGGCTTAATTTTGCCTGATATTTGACTGTGGGATAGAATAAAGTTTATAAATACGATTCTGTATGCTAAATATTGTGATGTTTTATTTTAAGTAAAAGTAGGTAAGGTTTATCTTTGTCATTTGTTGTTTGGTTAACAAAAGAAAAAATACGTATCCAATATTTTTTGATAATCTAACGCGCGGAATAATTATAATAATGTTTTTTTTAACCAGTCATCATGCCTATAATATAATAATGTGAATTGGAATTTTACACTACTGAGAGAAAATCTCGGTAACTAGCCATTGAATCGAGATATTTTTCATGTTTCTTTCTAGCTCATGTCATATTAAATCAATGCATCTCTATCTTTATTTTCTCGATCGATCATATTATCCCTCTGGTATCTCTGATAATTAAACTGTATTTCTGGTTACCTATACCTATAGTCGAACGTTGATAGTATTTTAAGTCTAAACTTGGCTTCACGAAATTGGCAGCACTAACTACATCCATTCGGTCCAAATTCGGTCGTCTTCCATTCCGACGCATCGTAAATCGTTCGATATTAGATTCAAAATGTAATTTTGAAGTGTTTCTTTCCAGGCGGTCGTCTGTACGTGGTGAACGGGCCAAGTCGCGACATGGTGCCGGTGCGGGGATACGTGATCGACCTGACGTCGGGCCGCCTCATCGGGACCTTCGCCCCTGATGGCGGGCTCTCCAACCCGCACGATGTCGTCGTCTCGCCCGACGGCTCTAAGGTAACGCCTCGTGAACGGACCAGTCGGCACTTGGTGCCGGTGAGAAGCTACGTGATCGAGCTGACGTTAGCAACCCGCACGATGTCGTACGTCGTCTCGCCTGACAGCTCTAAGGTAATACATAAAACGGACCAGTCGGAACATGGTGCCAGCACGGGGTATATGATAGACCTGACGTTGGGCCGCCTCATCTCCGCTCTCCAACCCGCACAACTTTGTCGTCTCGCCCGACGGTTCTAGGGTAATGTATCGTAAACGGACCAGTCGGAACATGGTGCCGGTACGGAGATACGTGATAGACCTGACGTTGGGCCGCCTTCGCGCCCGACGGCTGCCTCTCCAACCCGCACAACGTTGTCGTCTCGCCCGACGGTTCTAGGGTAATATTGTTACGAGATGGATTCTTGGATAATCAGTTTAAACGCCGACTAATCACTTTGAACTTTATTGCACACAATCACTTCACAAAAACCACAAAAACACACGACACAACTGATTCGCACAAATACTTCACACTGGCACTGATATTCACACAAACTAGTCACTTCACAATCACTGGAATCGCACTTGAACACGAGATGTATTCGCTTCGACGGTAAACGAAAAACTGAGTCCCCAAGGGTCAGCCGGCGTATTTATATCCGTCATTGCAGTCCCGAATTTACTAGACGAGTCGCGACATTACTCGACCTAATAAACGCTTGTGTTTTAACAGAGTAGCAGGTTGAAAAGTTCTGGAAAGGCCATTGTCCTTCGATAAAAAAAAAACACCATTTAAACCGAATACAAAAGACCGGGAAAGAAAAGGCACCAAAAAAACGCGAAACAATAGAGCACCCCAGAAGCGTGATCACGTAAACATCGCAGATTACATCATAGTTACTGCATACCTACAACGGGCGTGCGCCTACTGCGTTACAATAATTATATATCATGAATGGACCAGTCGGTACACGGTGCCAGTACGTGGATACGTGATTGATCTGAATATGATGGTGGAACTAAATATGAACTAATGTAACGTTTCTAGTTAGTCTACAAACCTAAGTATAGGGAGGTAATAAGAACAACTAGTTAGTTAACAAAAGGGTATATATTTTAAAAAACAATCAGCGAAGTTAAACAAGAGGGTAGTTTGATTTGGAAGACAAAGAGATTTTAAATGATTACGACACGAGAAATAGAAGCTAGATGGGTCGGGGTAAGGCACATTCATAAACCGAGACGCGTTGTCTAACCGTATAGGCAAGATACACTGGCCTTGAATTCGCAATCCGTCGCGAGCGGTGGCGTCGGATACGTAGGTGGCAAGTCGTCCCCGAAGTGCGCAGTTGTAGGGCAGCTGGCAACTTCGCCTCGGAGATACCAGGGCACTAAGTGGCCTAGTCTGAAGAGACCGATGTAGTTCACCCACGTCCCGAAGAACAAACGGGATACGAGTGGCAGTAGGGCACGGGGCAAGTGACGTCGTCTGAAGAGTCCGTTTCAGTGGGCAAGCGGGGAGCGACGTTCTTACTTGCCGTGCGAGTGAACCCCAATTTGGGGTATAATAAAATTAACCACAGTAGTTAGTGGCAATTCTACGAAATTACAAAACTTCTCAAGCGAACAAAGTAAGTATCTCAACGATAGCGCGAGGTGGCTTCCTCGTCGTCGAATGTCACGCAAGGTCATGCCGGCTGGCTAGGTAGGCGTATTGCCGCGAGCCGCGCTTATTGGTCAAACCGCGCGACAGTTTAAAGTTTGTTTACGAGGACTGCCTGTGATTATAAGGTAGCAGGTAACGAACGGAAGTAAACCGACTGTTTTAATTTCAATATTTAAAAGGTAACAACCGTTACACTAAATATATAAAATAAAGAAAACAACGATTTAATGTTATACTATTTAGAAATTAGAGAAATAAAAATGTATTTTCTTCACGTCAGGTGTACGTAGCTGAACTGAATCCGCACCGAGTGTACAAGTTCGAGGATCGATCACTACGGAACGAGAGCCGCGCGGCTGCGGCCGCGGCCGCGGCGGCGGTCGTGGTGCACAAACCGGCCGCGCGGCCCAAGCCCACCGCCACCATCGGTGAGTAGGTTTGTGTCGTGCTTTAAGTTTTGTTTGCTGAGTATTTGTTCATGCCTGTTCATTATATATACGCAACGATTTTGTTTGAGAATTAACGTAGATTTCGCTAATTTTATTTATTATCTTATGTGAGTACCTATGCAAAATAAATACGCACTATTTGATTAGCGCCTACTAACATACAACCGCTATCACAAGTACAGCTAAATTACCTGCATTTATTTATACATGGATGGAATATTAATAGGTACATTAATTTGTGAATGTCAAAAAAACTGAAGCAACCACTGTAATCTAAGGGGGCAACATATAAGCAGATTGACGTGACACTGCGTCCGCTTTTTAGTGTGATATATGGTCGACGTCCGTCCCTGGTTTATATAAGGCTTTGTCAATTTTCATCGGTGATAATTTATTTATTTGAACATACAAATACTCAAGGTAGTCGGAGGTCACAGCTTTACATTGTAACCGCGCATCATCAAACGTTTTCGAGATTTAACGTTTGACGATAACATCGTATCACACGTATCGCCCTGCTCCCGTCACTGTAATGATATCTAACACTATTCCGTCTTCATACAAACGGCTCCAGACCAAATAAAAAAATAAAGACAGAATGTTGTGAACAAACATGTAAGCCAACCAAAACTACGCCTTGCCGTGTACAGACAATCACACACACATCCAACGTACAATGAAACTACGCCTTGGCTTGTCAGTCGAACTATGGCAACGCAATTCCGACGCACTCACACATGTATTAAAAACCGGGCTCACTTGACGTTCAACGACGTTCTCTCTTGATTTTTTTATTTGCTCTGAGACAAACGGTTGGAACGCAAATAAAAAAAACAAAAATAAACGCGCCGTAGTTTTGAATAAACTTGTGGATTTGTAACTAGTGCGCGTGCGATTTACGTTTTTAAGGTACCTCGTTTTACTACGGAACCCTAAAAACATAAAAAACACAATATGTATTTTAATTGCACTCTTTCATAATTCACAACGAATTTATTTTTTGCAATAAATATTAATAATAGTATTAATTTTACATCATAATAGATAGAAACTAGAAAGAAACTCAAGTAGGTAAAAAATAGATTAAATTAAAATACTGAAGGCGGGCAGCCCTAGCGCGTGATACGTTCTGCGTGGCCACATGGCGCTGTAGGTATAAATATTTCAAGGACAGCTCTGAGTCACAATAGGTACTGTTAGGTATCATTACCGTGCTCCCGCGCACATGCGCAGTGCGACATTTTGTACGACTTGTAACTGTAACCCTGTTGATTGCAGAGATGGTAGCGAGTGGTACTACGGCCACGGGGTGGGAGTGGTGGTGGGGCGCGGCGGGGGGCGCGGGCGGCGCGGCCGGCGCGGCGCTGTTGGCTCTAGCAGCAGCAGCGCTACGACACGCCAGGAACAAGGGTAAGACGTACGAGGCTGAACCGCTCGTCTCCTAAATATACTTACACAAACAATAATAGTAAGATGTCTTACCGAGTCGCTCCTTGACAGGCTACATACTCACACACTGACACGTTAGAAACAAGGGTAAGAAGACGTACAAATAGTCCATTTAATTGCGTCCTCTAAAAAATGCAATATCAGGTGTTTAAATTGTAACATTTTAATGGACTAAAAACCGAACCGCTCATCTCGTAGTCACACACACATACACTCATGTAATAATAATGACACGCACGAGGCCGAGCCACTTGTCTCGTGCGTGTCATTATCGTAGTCTCCTAGGTACACATAGATACATACATCACTTTCACACACTCACATGAGTCTATATTCTAAAATAGAAATGTTTACTAAAAAATATAATTAGTCCGTCAAATAGATTGTCAAAAAATATTAGACACATATATTTTCTTTTGTCAATTTAACACAAATTGAAGAAGATATAGCCTGTTAAAAGTCCGCGTGACGTCACTAACCGCTATGAAATGTACCGGCTAGTGCCGTCACGAGCCCCCACCTCAAACTTTGACAAGTTTTATCTTAGTCACTAATTGTTTGATTGTCAAAAGAAAAAATATGTGTCCAACATTTTTCAATAATCTAACTGACGGACTAATTATAATAATGATTTTCATACCCAGTAAACATCCCTATTATGCTTGATGAATATATCAAAGTATAAAACTGTGTTTTGAGGCACAGCATAATGAAAGAGTATACCTACATATATGCCTCTTAAAACTGGACATTAACGTTTACATATGTATAGGTACACACCAAGACATCTGCTAAACCTATGCCGACATTTCATTAGGTATTTTTAATATTAAAAAAAATCTAAACGAATTTCATAACAACGAATTTATACAACATGCAATTTAAAATGTGATGTTTATGAGCTTAATATATTATTCATTTAGAGATTACATGATATCACAAAGTATTTTATAAAACACATCAATTATATAGTTAGTTAGATTGTGTACTTACATTATAAAGTTTGCCTAACTACAGTCCGTCAAATCTAAGAAGTACCGTTTGACAGTTCATATTTTTTCATCCCATCCCTATCATTCAATTGTCAGAACTGTCAAACGGTACTTCTTAGATTTGACGGACTGCGTCAAATCTAAGAAGTACCGTTTGACAGTTCTGACAATTGAATGATAGGGATGGGATGAAAAAATATGAACTGTCAAACGGTACTTCTTAGATTTGACGGACTGTAATGTCCTTTTATCGATAAATACATAACATATTTATCTATAGTTTTAAAGCTTATGACTGATTTACAAAGATAGATCTGATAAGATTCTGAATAATACCTTATTTAAAGATTGTATCCTAATAATAATATTATAAAATTATTCCTTCGTTAAGTGGTGAAATAAAATCAAATATTCCTATTCTAGATCCTTAGCGAAATTATGACTGCATTTATATTATATTTTTTATGACCAAAGAGTCGCTGAAGATCGACCTTTACCCACGTGATAACTAGATGAAACGTATTTTTTACAAAGAATTATTTATTTATAAACACGCCTATTACAGCTTGCCTATCAAAAAGTGATAATGGCTACTTTTATTATATTTAAAACATGTCATGAACGTAATTTTGAAGGAAAGTCTGTATGATTAATTTTGTAATTAAATTACCTTTCTTATGATATCAATTTTGACTGGTTATAATATCGGTTTCGTACTTATTATATATGAACATATTTGTACATAGTTGCTTGCCAGATACTATGAACAAAATTAAGTAGGCAATGGTATTTTCTCTACATTAAAAACTGTTACTTGGAACAAAAAAGTACCGGCTATCAAAAGAGTGAAAGTAAAAAAAAATTTCGAATTAAATATAGTCATTAACACTTCAATAGGCAAGCTATCATAGGCCTATTTGTAAGTAAATAACATTTCATAAAAGTATGCCTCATCTGGTTATCAGATGGGTGAAGGTCGTTCTTCCGCGTCTCTCCCCCTATTAGTAGTTGATGGTCGAATACGAATTATTTTGATCTGTTTCGTTGATCTGAGATTTTCTACCTTGTAATTACTGTATTTTCACATAATTATGTTATTTATTTAATGTGTTGTTTTGTATTGTTCTCCTATTTAGCGTACTGCTATACATAAATAGGTATAGCAGATAGTTTTATAGACCGAATCAACTAAACAAAAATTCCGTAGAACCATAAAATAAAATATAGTTGTTCATGCCGATGAATACAGGGTTATCTAAAACCGGTGTTCTAATCCGAAAGGAGGTCATTCAGACCATTATGAATATTTTCATCATTATATATTCAACCCGGGCGAGTAAAAAAATCAGTTATTTCACATATATTTTGTCGATTTCGAGTTTCGTATGGAACAGCTGTTTTTTTTTCTCGAATTGGGGTTTGGCCCCATACAAACAGTTACTCATGATAGTCTCAATCACCTCCTTTCGCCTTAGTACAGGGCAAGCAGATAAAACATTATATACCGCATCCTAACAACTTGTAAAAACAAGTCTTTTTTTTTCTTCAAAGGATTTGTTCCGTTACCGGTATTAAAATAAAAAAAAATTCTAACCAGACCAATGATTGCTGTTTTATAAAGAGCATTCAAAATGTAATTATTATCTGATAAAAACATATTTTTAAAGCCTTGCAATATTTAGAAAATCGATAATATATATTTGGGGTATGTAACGTGAAACGGAACTGATATCTCGTAAAGAAACACGCTAATCTGAAAAAAACTCAAAGCCAATTCAAAAAAATAAGTATAATAGAAATGTCAATGTCAAAGGAAATTGAATATTAATTTGATTTTCGATCAGTGTTGCCACCTTAGCCCTTTTGGAGCACTGTTTACTGTAGGTGAATCCCTTGTATTTGTATTTGTTTATTCATTAGTGTAATGATTTAGCCTGGAAAGGGCTATCTAGCGCTTATTTGCCCTATTTATTTTCGTAGAAAATATTATTTTGAATTTCCAATATACTTTTATAAAATAACAATTTTAAAAAAATGCAGGGCTATATATTATTTTTTATTACTCCATGGAGCTTTCAAATTTGAGTACATTCCTAGAAAAATTAAATGATCTTGGTTATATTATAATATTTTAATACCGAGTTCCTTGTAAATCAGGTACAACTTATGTAGCTTTTGGGTGGTCCGAGAGTCGAGTGCAAAACAACACTATTATTTTGTGAGATTTTTACTATGTAGTGAGCTCTGTGTTGTAATTAGTAGTATTATTTATTTCAATCGGATATATTTCACATTCCATGCCATTTTATTGCACAATTTATTCTGTTGCTGCTCTTAAAAAAGTCTTGCTGCGTGATTATTGCTGAGCTCATTAGTACGAGACTGGGTTTGAACTTTGAACCCAAGCCTTACTGTTTGTTTGACAAACGTTCACTTACCATGTCACCGTGGTTTCGAACGGGTTAGTATATTTTCATAACTACAGTGCGACATAAAAGACTTGAAAATAAATGAGGTCGCCACCATCGCTTTGTTAGCATATTTTGCATTATTTTATGCATAATGATACTGTTTCCCTGTTAACAATCCACAAAATAACACAATACAAGAAAAATGCTAGGAGGTTAACAATGATTGACAGCTCAGGTTGTGGTTCAGGCAAAAGTGATAATTTAATTCCCGATTTTTTTTTTATTGGTATATTATAACATACTTACCACACTCCAGGGTCTGTGCCTTTTGTTAACTAAAATATTCAATTATTCGATTTTACTGTACAAAAAGAGTTAGTACCTAATAATTAGTTTCATCTCTTTTGTGTCGCACTGTATATAGCCATAAGCCAAATCATACAAGTTGACGGATGTGATGTTAGATACAAGCTGCACAACATCCAATCCTGATTGAAGCTCACAAAAAGCTGCGTGTTGATCGGGTTTCGCCCAGCTTGTAGCTAACTTCACATCCGCCGATTTGTATGATTCGGCCTATACCTACGAAAAAAGGCAATTTACTGTTTCAAGTTATTAAAAAAGAAAATAAACATTTATTTAAAATTAGGCCAATTATAAATTCATTTTTAAATAAATGTCTAATAATACATATGAATTTAAGTATGACTGACCAAACGAGCTGCGTTAAACAGAATTGTAAGTCGAAACCGTTGTGTATTACGCCTAAAGGTGTGGTTCCAACGGAGTTTCCGACTGTTGGCCACAAATGTTGCTGTCGGTGGGAACGGACAAAAAACATATACAAATCAAGTGGTCGAATGTTGTAGTATAAAATATCACGTTGTTAACAATTTAGACAAACATGTTTTCCGGTGGAACCGCACCATAAGATCATGAAACAGCAACGCTTTTTTGATAGCACTCTTTGTATTTATTTAAACTTGTTGTAGTATTTTTATTTTATTTACGCTTGTACTTGTGACAAAGATTGTGATTAATTTATGTTGTGTTGAATATATTTATTGCAAGCAGCTTTGTTTTTTATTTATTTTCTCATGTCGTCGCACCCTTTTGTTAGATGTTACCTACAGTAAGCTTAGGGATAAGGTTAAGAGTAAACAAGTCGCTCATCACTCCATACAAACGTCGGTAGGTAATCACACCAGTGTTTGTTGTTGAATATCTAAAACTAAGATTTATATCAATTTGTCT
Organism: Hypomecis punctinalis; assembly: GCA_949316475.1. NCBI lineage: Eukaryota > Metazoa > Arthropoda > Insecta > Lepidoptera > Geometridae > Hypomecis > Hypomecis punctinalis. The sequence continues at coordinate 4,555,212 of OX438798.1, forward strand.
TTACAAAATCTATGCTTCTTGCTAACAAAGCTGTGAAAAAAATCTCCACTCGAATGATATAAGCCTTGGAACATTTGAATTTTGACTCAAATTTTTAGGACACTGGATGTAAAAAACAAAGAAGATCTAAACTGAGTCATCTTTTATGAAAATAGCGGTCTAGTTTATATATTCGTTAGTTCAAATAACTATTATTTAAACAAATCCATTTAACAGTTTTTATTTTCTTAATTTATTAATTATTTCTTCTTAATTTTTTTCACTGAGAACACCTTATGCGCATTTAGTACGGTATTAGTTATAGGTATTTTGAAACAAATAAAATCAAAATTATATTGCAATGAGTGCACACGCACTATATCTACTGTATGTCATCAAATCTATCTCTTCTTCAGACAATATAGCTGAGATATGATTTATTTAAGGTACGCCAAATCTGAGATCGTGCCGTCAACTTGTTGCACCTTAAGAGGACCAAAAATTATAGATTAGGCTAATTTCGCTTATCTTTAGTATAATACAGCATGACTTTTTATTCAGTGCACAATTCTTTATCGCGCAATAGATATCATAAATAGAACATATTTCGCTCATAAAAAGATCGACTTATATTTCATCAATTTTTTGTCAAAATATTCCAAAGAAAATTATATTGCATGCATCCTACACTCCAGACAATAACTACCTACCAAAACGTCTCGGGCGTAGGTACGACGCGGCCATGTAGGAACTCAGACGTAGGGTGACATTGATTACTCCGTTTATCTGTATACTTTCTCTTGAAGTTATTTCAATATTTTTGTACTAAAGTGAGTAAAACCAATGTAGGGGTTTAATTATTTGTTTATTATACCTACTTTCCGTATGCAAAGTATGTGCACTGAAAAATAACTGTATATTTATAAATCAAGTTCATTGTATGATAGAGGAAAAATATTTATAATTAGTATCAAACGCAAATCATTCCCGTTCATGGCGCAATGTTACGCAATACAGTTATTATGTGGACCACTTGTGAAATAAGACGGTACTAAAAGATGAATTTTTGATATTACGTTATCATGCTGGTGTACAACAATACCCCGGTTAAGCTGGAAACATACTATCGGCCGCGGCTTACGGACGCGACTGATAGCCTACCTTGAGCGTTCGGACGTCCGAGAGCGATCTGGCACACCGGATGTTTTAAGACTGTGCACATTGCTAAGTTGCGGCTGTCAGTCGCGTCCGTCAGCCGCTTCCGATAGTATGTTTGCAGCTTTTGTCATCTGGCGGGTTACCCGTGGTGGGGATACCCGTTAGAATTTTTATTTTACAACGGTATTTTTTTTTTAATTCTATAAGTACAAGATCGTATAAAAAACAAGTGACGTTAACTATATCTATGTCATTTTATGATTGATTTGTAAGTACCTAAGAGTGTAATAAATTGCATTACGCGTAGTTATAATTTCAAGCAGCATTGCAAAATTAGATTCCTGCTATATAAAGGGGATCCCATTTAGTAATGATGATGATAGATGGAAACTTATGTACGGAATTTCACACCACTGGCTTTTCCGTGAGGGAAAACATCGTGAGACAACCTGCTTACATCCGTAGACGAAATTCGATGGCATATGTGAATCCACCAACCTGCTCTGGGCCAGCGTGAGGGATATGGCCCAATCACCCTTCGTGGGTAAGCCTATGTCCTGCAGTGGACTATTAAAAAACCTGGTACAGTACAGGGCAGAACTATTTTACAATAGCGGTCTGGTCTCGAACTCGCGAGATTTATTCTAAAGCGTATGGCAGGTCGCAAGAGTGTGTCGCGGCGGCGCTGGGAGTACGGGCAGGGCGAGTTCAAGCTGCGGCGGCTGCTGGAGCGGCGCCGCTTCACGCGCGTGCACTCCGAGGACTCCGACGAGGAGCCCGCGCCCATGCTGCCCCACCCGCCCGCCAACGCTTGATGCCCGACTCGCAGCCTACTGACGATGGGGATATGGTTGCTTTTCCTTTAACACTTTCCAATCCACCACTTCGAAGGCAAGGATGAGGAGTCTACGCCTAAACTACCACACCCGCCCGCTAACGCTTGATGCCCGACTCGCAGCCTACTGACGCTGGGGATATGGTTGCTTTTCTTTTAACACCTTTTCCAATCCACTACTTCGAAGGCAAGGATGAGGAGTCTATGCCTATACTACCACACCCGCCCGCCAACGCTTGATGCCCGACTCGCAGCCTACTGACGCTGGGGATATGGTTGCTTTTCTTTTAACACCTTTTCCAATCCACCACTTCGAAGGAAAGGATGAGGAGTCTACGTCTATGCTGCCGCACCCGCCCGCCAACGCTTGATGCCCGACTCACAGCCTACTGACGCTGGGGATATGATTGCTTTTCCTTTAACACTTCTATTCCTTCTATGCCAGTCTACACTCCGAGGAGCCCACGCCCATGCTGCCGCATCCGCCCGCCAAAACTTGATTCCCGACTCGCAGCCTACTGACGCACGGAATACGATTGCTTTTCCTTTAACACTTCTCTTTTATGTATTCCTCCACCTTGATGCTCATGCTACCCCATCCGCCCGCCATTTCCGCAAGGAATAGGGTAGATTGTACCACCTTTTTTACCACCATTACTTCAAGGGCAAGGACGAGAAGGCTTGATGCCTGACTCCAGACTTACGTACGCGGGGGATATGGTTGCTTTTCCATTGTTACTTCTTTTTTTCTGTTCTACCATTCAACATATCAATTACTATCCCGCATGCTCCTTTTATTTGCTAGCAGTTATTTTTCCTACTATGTGGGCACCACGTCACTGGGTAAGCAAAGTCGAACATGGAATAAGTATACTACTTTACGTGTTTCGTCAAAACAACTACTTGTGGTTCATTCAAAGAACTCTTATCTTAAACTCCTCGAAAGACAGTATTAAAAAAAACTTAAAATCTAGTCATTATTTTACAATTTAAAAGCTATAAATCGATATAACTTTTATTGTACTTCTGTGATTTTTTCAGCTCCGCTTTAAATATTGCATTAGTTGTAAGCGTAAAGGCCTAATTTATAAATGTGTAATAAAAGTATGTGAACTCAACTTTTCGTATAGTAAGTATACCTATATTTATATATGTACGTCTCCACTAAAATTTAAAAATTCCATAGACATTTCTCACTACAAAATTCTGGGTGATATTAGAAAATCATCTTTGCAATATGGTAGTTAGAGCACACATATCTTTGAAATTGATATAAATTCTAGATAGACGAATCCAATGTACATATTGATACGTATAAAAGATTTATTGACATTCCCAGTGTACTTATTGTAAATATACATATTTGACGTTATCTTCTGGCCGTCATGATGTGATTTCTGGGCGATAGCTTCGGGTCGAAAACTGGACGAATCTCGCACGACATCCCTGGAAATTAACGCCTTGTATAAACGAGAGATTTCTTAAGTATTGTTATCTATAAGTAAAGGCTGAATCAAACTTTTTGACGGCGGCGATCGACGTAAGCTATCTGCGCAGAAACCAATCCTGTTTACAGAGGCGCCAGCGTAAATTTATTAGCAACGTAAAAAGCATTCTCTATCGAATGCCTAAAGTGAAAAATAACCAGAACTATGCTATTTAGCTAATATAATTACTATGGCGCCTCTGTAATCGGGCTTAGTATCAGCGTAATTTTTCATATGAGCGGGTGAAGACCACCCTCGGTTCCTCCCGATTTTTGCATTCAAAAATCAATATAAAATTGATATTACCACTTTTTCCTAAATTTTATGGATGAAAGCTATAGTTCAATTCATGTGCATAAATAACAGATTCAAAAAAAATTGTAAACGTGTAGAAAAGTGCCCAAAAATGCAATAAAAGTTTCTTTCTCTAAATTTTTTTTTTTAAAGTTTCTTAGAAATCATGAATTTGTTCTAAAAAGCGGTATCTTCTCATTTAATTTCTATCGAGCAAAGTTTTTTGAATTGTGTTTCGAGTTATTGAATTTCCATACCGTATAGTTTTGAGAATGTTCTGTATTTTGTTCTGTATTATTTTTATTCGACAACTTTAAGGTTTCATGTCAGTTTAAGTAGGGCTCTATACAGGTATTTTGAGATTGGATGGCGGCTTAAACTCACTTAACCGCTGCGTGAGGGTTGGGATTCGCGCAACTTTTAGCTAACTTCACGCCGCTAAGAAGTTTTATTCGGCCTACAAAGCTATTTAAGGGAATATTTCAATTCAATTCATCATTTATTTCAGACACATATGCATCCATAAATGTAAAATTAAAATGTCAAAATTAAATTTAAAATAATCAACACGAAACATTCCATAAATTTAAAACAAATTACATTTAAAGTGTTTCGCCCATCGTTACACGCATCCATTTATTCTGGATAGGGCAATCTTCCCGGGAGGTAATCATCTGCAGAATACCATTGCTGCACTCGCACTCGCTGTCGTAAAGAAGTGGCTTTCTTACGAATCATCGCATGGAAGTCGTCCGTGCCTCCGCGAACATCGTCGATGCACTACAATAGCGAGGCAACCGCATTAACACTCTGAAAATGTCGTTATATTGAACACGCAGGTCACTGGCAGCCCGATGAGTGTGATTGATCCATAAGCTACTCGAGTAGAAGGATTGACAATACGCTTTGAATAAAGTTATCTTTACCTCTCTCGAGCAGCGAGCAAACCGACGCGCTATCATATTTCCTCGGACTGCCAGAGCCCTACGTTACCGTTCCACACCTGCATCATCTTTAAGGTCATCGGTAACGATGTGCCCTACTGGAACTCTTCATTTTCACACAACTTTGAACCTCTTATGCTACTGCTTCAACTGTGTCTTAACTCTTAACGCGTGCGTTAAGCGTGCTCTAATTACGTTACGTATAATGATGCCAGTCTTAGTCACATTTACGTAACGACTTGTTAGCGCGCTAATTTACGCGTTAAGAAGTAGGTTGAGTTGGACTTCAAAAGTAAGAACTGTCTTAAATGCACTTTGATATTACGAGTTTCATACAGCCAAAGACATGGGAGTTTAAAACGTACAAAAATGTTTTTGCGGTAAAAAAGGATCTTCACATATTTTTTAAAATTCTGTTCAAGGAATATCTTTGATTAACAGAAAGTTTTAGTGTAGGGTAAAAAACAGAAAAAGTTTTACTTTTGAAATGGAGATTCGAAGCGAGATGAAAATTATCCTTTTTAGGGTTCCATACCCAAAAGGTAAAAACGGGACCCTATTACCAAGACTCCGCTGACCGTCCGTCTGTCCGTCAGTCTGTCTGTCAGGCTGTCTCATGAACGGTGGTAGCTAGAAGGTTGAAATTTTCATAGATGATGTATTTCTGTTGCTGCTATAACTACAAATACTAAAAACAGAAAAAAAAAATTGCCGGTTGCTTAAAATATTTACAGAATATTTAGTTATATATTCCCTTAAACAACAAAAAAATAAACAAAATATATTAAGGGGGGCTTCCATATAGTACGGAACCCTTTTGTGTGCGAATCCTACTCGCATTTGGCTGATTATTATTTTGTAAATCTAGTCAAAATGGTTTCATATTTTGTTCCAGTATACATTGCTATCCAGCTTCAGCAATGTACTGGGACAAAACTATTGTACAAAAATAAGTATTTATTTTAATTAATATTAACATCTATTAAAAAATGTTGTTTGTTGTTGCTTTATATATTTCAGCATTAAAATAATTTGTGTATTGTTTGTAAAGTGCCAAAGTATTATAATTTTATATTTAAGTCCAATGTTGAGTGTTATTTTGTTTATTAAGTCGTGCCAATTCAATGTATGTAACTACATAATTAGTATTATATAAATTATTTATTCAATTACTTCGCTTCAGTTCAATTACGTGATGTCAATGTATACTGTTGTTTTTAGTGTTTACATTATTATACATTTTTACTGTTTTAATAGATAAGTAAGCATATATGTATATGTACAAACAAATGTGTGATGTTGTCATTAAATGTGAGATCATTTATGAAGAAAATGAGGATTTTTTATTTGAACAGTGGAAACAGTGGGTCTTTGGTAGATTTTAAAAAGTCGATTAATTATGATTTTTAACGATATAGGGGTTGGCCCATAGTAAAAGTAGGTTATAAGAACAATGATATCATGATTAAACATAATTCTCACCTGGTCACCCATTTGGTCCCACCTGGACCAAACCTGTTACCAAAGTGAACCAATGGTACAGACCGTCACTACGCGGCACCATTGAGCTAACATCTCTTGACAGCACAGCCGGAGGGCTTGTTGGTAAAGCTATATCTACCTTAACCTAACAGTAAGAAAGGATATTACGTAATTCCAATACCCTTTTCAAGTATGTAAAGTTGTCTAACCAACAGTATGACAAACTCGACAAGCGGCGCGAGAGAAAGCCGTAGTGTGTAGAGTTGTAGACCGTCACTACGCGGCGCCACTGATCTCTTCACCACTGGAATACGCCACAGAACTTTCCTTATCTAACATTAAACAAGGATATAACGTAACTCCAATACCTTTTTCAAGTATGTAAAGTTCTCTATCCAGCAGTATGAGAGACTCGACAAGCGGCGCGAGCGCGAGCCGCAACGTGTAGACCGTCACTACGCGGCGCCACTGTGAGACCATATCTTCACCCCTCGACCACACCACAGGACTTGTTGGTAATGCTATGTCCAGCTTTTCTAATGCTAAACTGCAATATCTGGAATAGATAAAATATTACTAATAAATAGAATAGCATTTCAATTTCAACCTCTCAGGACTCCCTACACAGAAGGCTGGGGCTGGGACCATTAGCCTCAGGAGTCATCAATGGTTGTTATGTAGGTAAATGTAAAATACATAGCGTCAGATGTCTTCATCTGAAACTCTGAAGATTTTATTACAAGCTTTTATTTAGGTTCACCTGTCCCGTTGTCTGTCTGTCAGTCTGTAATCAAATCTTGCAAGTTATATTTGATCCACTTTCCGGTTTCCGATTGAGCTGAAATTTTGCATACATGTGTAAATCGCGTGACAATGCAATATTATGATGACTGCTGATCTGATGATGGAGCTGGAAGGTGGCCAACGGAACTTTGCAAAATATCAACACAACCTCATCAAGTTTGACTTCATTTGAATCGTTTTGACAAGTAGATTGTTTTTCAAAGGTAACCAGGGTCTGATAATGGAGCTGGAAGGTGGTCCTAGGAACTCCGTAACGAAACGACGCAAACCCATCGAGTTTCGGCTCGTTTGATTTGTCTTGGCGAGTACTTGTTCAGTAAAAGCTTAATTTAAAAAGGGATTCTTATTTTTAACGTGAAAAAGTCGACACTTGACTATCAAGTCGCCTGATGGTATAGGACGCATCACACAAGTTGGCGGAAATGAAGTCAGCAAACTACAAGCTGCGCAATATCCAATCAACGCGCAGCTTTTGTGAGCTTCAGACAGGATTGGATATTGGATATTCATTTCCGCCAACCTGTGTGACGCGACCTATAAGCAATATTCTGGTTGAAGATAAAGCATGCAGATTTACTGCCAGAGACAGAGTTAAGGTAGTCTTATGCTCTCATTAAAATATAAAACATGGTTCTGACACAGTATAAATCATATTTACCATACCTTTCAAAAGTAAGAGAGTCGGTATGTTTAATGCTTCTAATGGGAGCATGTTTCAGTTGTGGATCTATGCCCATTAGAATACTTTCAAGCGCTGCCCTGTATGCATGTACCTGAAAAGAAAACAGAGTAAATTAAGAATCTAATACTAATAGTTCTTCGATCAGTAGACTCATTTAACTCAATCTTCATAAGCCTATGTCTCGACTGGTTCATGACTGATTTGGTTCATACTCCGAAATATTTTTTGTTGGCATTTAGATAGGAAACAATCTTGCAAATATTATCAAAATTGGCTCATAAATAGAGAGAAGAGAGATATATTTCGAATCAAAATACGCCGACGACTAAAAGATCTATAAATATACATATAGAACCTGTGTATCAAGTTTCGCGGAGTCGTTGAAAAAATGCGACCTACAGAGAAAAATCAACATCCTGACAGACAAGCTAATTTGTTGAGTTAAAGCAGACTCGCTTCGGTCAAAGGAGTAGCTGAAACAATTTCACCATACTTGCTTTACATCTCACCTTCAGATCTTCATATTTCCCCGCCACTAGCCTTTCACAGTAACTCTCTATAGCATGGCAGGATATTTCTCTGCTTACATAAGATAACTGGCTATCTAGCCCTTTAACATACTGACTCATTGGGTAACCTTCACTCGTCAGCTTCATAAAGCAACATCCCACTAAGCAGATGAATTTAACACTGGTGTTATCAGCAAAATGCTTGAGCAATAATGGGCCCAAATCACCGCAAGGATGTAAACCAATTAAGCCATAGCTATCCATAGTATTGGGTAAAGGCAGCTCAGATAACTGCTCAATGTGAGTTAATGTCTCATTGAAATGTACGGGCCGACGCAACTGTGACATGGCATTAGGAGATAAATGTTTACTTGCAGTATACTCCAATTCCAAGTCAAGTTTTCTGTAAATAGGAATGTTTTTATAAGTATATGAGCATACTAAAATGAGAATTATTTGATAAGGCATTTTATACATACCAACAGTACAGACCTAGCCTCCTCGGTCAGTTGAGTTTGGCATTCTATGCCAGCTGCATACAAATCAAACTTGTAACCAAGTATTCGAACTAAATGACCCAATCCTGAGCCAAAGTCAATAACAGCATTGCAGCCACATTCTGTAGCAGTGCTGCTCACAACATCTGCCATTAAACTGATTTCATGTCTCTTCTTTAGCTTCACATGCTTAAGGAATAAATTCTTTAACTTTGGATGGCTTCCACATTTATCAGCATAGCCTTCAATGCTTGTATCAACTATATTATAGTTACTTTGTCTAGGCATGCTAAAGATTTTAACTGATTTTATTAGAGCTAGGAAAGAGAGTGGAAACACATGAGTGGCTGGTTTCCCGGACAATATGCAGCCAAGCTCCTGAGGGTTTAGACTTTTAAAGTTTTCTGTCCAGCTAGGTGGAAGTTTATCCCAGTGGTCATCCACAAAGAAATCCTGAGGAGATAGAATAAACATTACTATTGGAGTTTTTAAAGCTTTAGACGTAGGGCAATACGTTGAAATCTTGAAGAGAGGTTGAAATGCAGAAGAAACTAACCAACACAAACAAATCGAGTAACCAGTCATACATCCGAATTAATTTTATACACATATCTATCCGAAATTTTAAAAATTCTATTTGTTCATCCATTTTACAAGCTAGAAACGTTTCGTCCGTATTGAAATTACTGATGTTATTGAGTATTTCTAAAGTTAAGGAAAGAAAAACTAGACTAAACCATATTTATATCTTCTTTGACTAAACTTAAACCCTTGGATAAAACACAGCTGGCTGGCAAAGTGGCAAACATAAACATTGCATTGATAAACATAACCTCAAAAATACTTCTTCTACTTCTTTTGTGTGGCGTCGCATTGTTGTGCATTTGCCAGTGTCAAGTATTAAGTTTTAATAATTTTTGATATTTTATCATTTTGATAAAATATCAAAAATTGCGCCCCATGTTGTTGATGTAAGGCGGAAGAGCAAGTTGTCACGTGCGGTGACCTTTTGTTTAGTTTTGTGACAATGGTTTTTGTAGGTAAGTGACCTATCGAGGGTCACCCCTAGATATGTAGGAGTGTTGGAATGTAGAATAGTAGTGCCTCGCCATTTGATATTTAGTGTCCGGTTTGCTTGACGGTTTCTGAGATGGAAGACACAGGTCTGCGTTTTTGACGGGTTTCGCCTTAATGCATTCTCATCATACCGTGAAATATGCCAACTTTGCCCATTTTTTTTAGAAAACTTGAAGTATCTGTTTTTTTTTACTAGTTCTGAGGTATTTTTTCTTTAATGCCATAATCTGCAGGATCATGGGCATGGTCTAGTTTAGTAAGTTTTTTAAAAAGTCAACATTTTGTCCAACATTTCATTGATTTTGATGGCGGGCAAATTTATCTGCAATTCTAGCCAACATTACCCGTGTTCATTTTTGATGAAAGTATAGCCTTTTTGCCAGTGAGAAACAAACTATTAAAAGTATTAGGGCAATGAAGCAGTTTAATTTAAAAATCTTACCGATTATGAAACAACTTTGCTTTTGAAATGAGTGGGCAATGTTACCTTGTTATTTTTTCTCTTTTCCATACTAAATAAAAGTTGTGATTTCAATGTGATAGGGCTGCCACATTTGAGTTAGTAATTTTTAGTAATCACAAGAAATCACTGGGCCACCAACACAGTAGATCGCGGAGTCTGGAAGGAGGGAAGGGAAGCCTTTGCCCAGCAGTGGGACAACACAGGCTCAAAATAATAATAATAAAAACAAAAAATTAAAATTATCATAAAAACACCACTTAATTTATCAAAATATTCTGCGATTTTTTGTGGCCCTTTTTCTGCTCTTGCCTTTGAAATATTTTGAGTAGTTCTTACAGTTAATTCATTACTATGTCTAGACCAAAAGTTTTGCATCACCAGGATTTTGATTTTTGTATTTATGGGTCTGTGAGTTTTTTTTTCATATATCGGAGACCCATATTCATCAGAAACTTGTAAAACCCTTAGTGTTATTTTCTTCTTCTGCAGTTGGATGCCCCACAGACTTAACATGTTGTTTTGTAATTTTATTGATTATTATCCTTCTTGGTACACCAATCTGTTGTTCAGCATCTCTGGAAGATTGTTTTTTGACTTAACTGCTTCGCATGCTATTTTAGCATTTTTTCAGAGTAATTTTTGTACATTCTCGACCCTATTTTACGTCTGGACTATACTTATTTTGTCCGATCCGAGATTTGTGTTTGTTTTTCTTTTAAAAATAACAACTTTTAATACAGGTATATTAATAATAAATTAATATAGTATATATTTTTATACATATTTTTTCTTTAATTTAGCAAATTAGTAAAATAAAACATGTTTTATTGTAAAGTGACAACCCTAACACTTTTTTGAACGCTGGCAAAGTAACCATTCTGAGGTCTTGAAATCATTAGATAACTTTGCCCATCATCATATCTTTTGATTGTGTGAGCCTTTATCGCCGAAACTACGGTTAAAACACTGAGCCATTCGATATTTATAACATACAATAACACAAACCGCCCTTTGTTTTTGTCATATCTTGTAGTTCACTGCAAAATTTCTTCAAAAAGCCCGCGTAAACATGCACCGTATTCGACAGGTTCCGACACGTTACTGAATGAAGTTGGCTACCAACGATGTATTCAGTGATGTGACACGTAAAACCTACTTTCTACCAAAGTTAGTAATGTTCCCATAACACTAGAATATTTTTCAATAGAAACGGATCTCCTTGCAGATTGCATTCTGGGCAAAGAAACCCTTGGATGCAAAGTTGGCATGTTTCACGGTACTAGGCTCCAAGATCTTCCAGTGCATGTGTGAGGACTTTCTCTACCTACTTGCTCAAAGATGTCGGATTGGGTGGAGAGAGCGAGGTCATCTGCATAAAGGAACCTATTGGTGTGAGAGGGTGAGGTTGGTTGTTGGTGAAGATGTTAAACAGAATAGGAGCCAGAACACTCCCTTAAGGCAAGCCGTTTTTTTGGACCGCCATCTACTGTGTTTTGAGTTCAAAGATACTTGAAAGCGGCGATTTCCGAGCATTTCACCCAATATAGATATGAAGCCTTGATCATCTATCATCAGTGAGAGTTTTGAGAGTAGCCGTTTTATGTTGACAGTATCATAAGCTGCAGATAGGTCGACCAGAACTACGCCAGTAACGAGTTATTCCTGAAAACCGTTTTCGATGTGTTGGGTAAGGCTAAGGACTTGCCCTGTACATGACTTTCCTGGTCTGAATCCTGCCTGTTCGTTGATTAATTTGGGTTATATTATTGGGATGAGTCGATTCAACAGCAACCTCTCAAATTGCTTATAAGTGTGACAGAGGAGAGTGATGGGCCTGTAATTTTTGGGGTCGTTTGCCAGTTTACCTGGTTTTAGTAGCGCAATAACTTTAGCTTTTCGCCACGCTTAAGGGATCTTGGTGTTGGAGATGCAGTGGTTAAACTATGTGAGAAGCCAAGAAATTGCGACCGGGCCCAAGTGCTTAATCTGCTCCACTGTAAGGTCATCGACACCAGCAGCCTTTCCGTTCTTTAAGGCTTTAAAAAGTAAAAGCAAAGAAGATATAATAAGCCAAAGGCTAGGTACGACCTCTGGGAAATATAGTTTGCCGCCGGTGCCGTATCTCGTTTTTATTTTCTGTTTTTTTTGTCATTCTTGGGGTTACTAAACTTTGCATTAGCTCATACATTCTCTTTGCATTAGCTATCTAGTATTAAGTATGATAACTGTGGTATAAGCCGTGCCACACAAGTTGGCGGATGTGAAGTTAATAGCTACAAGATGCACAATATCCAATCCAGACTGAAGCTCAAATAAAGCCGCACGTTGATTGGCTTTTACTATTACGCAGCTTGTAGCTAACTTCACATCCGCCAACCTTTGTGGCGCGGTCTTTACTAGTATATAATATTATCTAACAATATAGTACAGACATACAGTCGTCAAACCGCGGCCTGTGGCCATGTTTGGTGCAGCCCGGGGTACATGTGAAGGTTATTACAAAATTGTTCACACTTGCTTTCGAATCCTAACTAATTGTCTGTTTTGAAATAACTGAAAAAAGCCGAAAATTTTTGGCGCTCGCTGCGTTCGCTAGTAGTAAAGAATCAGTCTGCTCATGTTTGTTTGGAAAGTACTGAAAAAACCTAAAACATTTCGCGCTCGCTTTGCTCGCGCATATATTTTTACTTTTGTATGTTCCTTTGGCAGCGCAGTAACCCTAAAACTATGTGGGCTAGTACCACAGGATATCTATAGCTAGTATTTATGTCATAATCAAATTCATCTGTGTGCCCCTTGGAAGAGTTACTTGGAAGAGAAGATAATAGACCATGGTGTGCCCGTTTCGAAATTACTGATAATAAAAAAACAAAACAAAATTGAGGCTCACGGCGGTCGCGTATGATTTCATTGTGCTTAGTCTGCTTTGCTCATATCTGTTTTGAAATTACTGAAAAAAGCCGAAAAGTTTTGGCGATCGATCTGACACCAAACTTAGCAAAGCTTGTGCTATGGCTGCCAGAGACTGATATAGGTACTACATATTCATATTTTACATACATACCTACTTATTATATAGATACCTAAATAACACCCAGACACAGAACAAACACCTATGTTATAAATGCTTGCCCTGGATGGGGATCGAACCCACTCCTCTATGATCCAGAAGTCAGTTTCACTAACCACTGGGCCACCGAGGCACCGAGGAATTGCTCTTGTTGTTGGTGGCTGGAATTAATTACATTCTCTTTGGTTGGAATCATAAAAAATAGTTATAATATTAAGTAATCGGCTCAGTGGTTAGTTAACCTGACTTCTGGATCAAAGAGGCGTGGGTTCGATCCCCACCCAGGGCAAGCATTTATGTGATGAACATAGGTGTTTGTTCTGTGTCTGGGTGTTAGGTACTATCTGTTAGCTAAGACGCGTTTATGAGTGAGATTCTGGTTAAGCATTTGCTTAGCAACTGCTTAAAAGAAGCGTTTATGAGTAAGACCCTGTATAAGTATGTATTTAAAATATGTATATGTAGTTTAACAGTCTCTGGCAGCCATATCACAAGCTTTGCTTAGTTTGGGGTCAGAGACCGCGTGTAAGATGTCCGCCAGTATTTATTATTATTTATTTATTATAATTAAAAATATTTTCATTTTTATTTCATCAAATAAGTACAAGTCAGTAAAACATTTTTTTAAACATAATAATTGAGAATCTCCACCATTTTGGTAGTCGTTTGAAAAAAATGATTTTTTTTATTGGTTAACTTGAATGTCAATGCAGAAACGTCACTCACCCTCAAAATCAGGGTTATTTGTGAACGATTTCCCAAATTGCGGGGAATTTGACCACCGTTGACGATTGAACGTATTTTTTTAATTCCGAACAAGTTTGCGTTTGACTACATACTGCCTGATGTTGAGCAGATGTGCGGTCTAGGGTGTAGCACGCTTACCTAGAAGATACATACGTGGAGAAGCTACTAACGTACAGGGTGTGAGAAAAAAGATGTGCTATATGCTACATAGGTATTTAGATAGCTAAATACACGTTGTTATGATTTTATCATATTTAGACTCTAGATAATACTAAAACTTGCATAATACTAGTAGAAGTGATAACACCTGTGATGCAACTCTAGTATTAATTCCCGAATGACAGCTATCACTTTGATATCTGTCATGGGACTTGATTTTTTTTTTTAGGATCTTCCACCTCCTTTAATAAGGGTGGTAGGGTAAGGCCTCGGGCAAACAGCCCATTACCCTGGCTGCAGCTCATGGAGCATCAGCTCCACGGTCACGTTTCTTGCAATGCTGGCTGTACGCTCTCAGCAGTTGCTGTGATATTCATCGTCATCGACATCCAGGAGCAGGAGTATCTCTCTCGGAAGCGGTCGTTTTAATTGGCTGTCGTCGTCAGGTGGGCGTGCATGCAGCGGAGCGATATTATGTAGATGGGTATGAGGCCCATTATCAGCTGCATCGTACATGCGACGTGCTAAACGTGCAGCAAATTGACCCACCGCATCCATTCGAGTGTCTCGTTCGAGCGATAACGTCGTTCCGGACATATCTGCCAGCTCCTGTACACATTCTCAGAGCGATATTCTGGACTGCTTGAAGCTTCTGTTTGTTGGTCGCTGAGCATAGGGTGTACCAAGCAGGCGCTGCATACGTAAGTCGCGAGCGGACATATGTTTTGTACACACCTAGTTTTGTTTTCAGAGGCAGCTTGGAGGTGAATATTGGACGGAGGAGAGCACGGACTGCTTTAGCTTGATTAATGGCATGATCTGTTTGCGGGCACATTCTCAGTGACCGGTCTATATAAATGGCCAGATATTTGACCATTGGTTGCCAGTCTACTACTTGACCTCTAAGTTTTAATGGTGGGGGTAGTTTTCTCTGGCCACTGATCAGCAGCGCGGCCGTCTTCCCTACGTTAACGGCCATGCGCCACTTGTTGAGCCATTCTGGGAGCAGATTCAGTACTCGCTGCACTTTGTTAATAGCTTCGTTGGCGTCTTTTGAAGATGCAATGTATGCGATGTCATCCGCATATAAGGCAAGCATGACATCCTCCTCTCCTTGTCGAAGGTGCTTCTCTCCCAAAGTTGGAATATCATCCGTGTAGAGGCCGTACAGAGCAGGTGACCAACAGCTTCCCTGTGGTACTCCAGCGGATATAGGTCGTTTGGTAGAGCTGTCTTTCTCCACTGACACGAAGAATTTCCTGTCTTGTAGAAAAGATGCCACCATTTTGATATAAGCCGAGGGCGTTGGAGTTTTTATCATTTTGTACAGCAACCCTTCATGCCATACTCTATCAAATGCTTTCTCAACGTCCAAAAATACACAATCTGAGCGGTGACCCTTTTGTTCCTCTGTAAGGTGATGGATCACTCGGGTGAGCTGTAGTGTAGTTGAGTGTCTGGTGCGGAAACCGTATTGTTCCTCTCTCGGTTGTATGTATGGCGATAGCCTACGCAGTACCAGTCGCTCAAATAGCTTGGCTACGTGGGGAAGTAATGTAATAGGACGGTAACTAGCAGCTTGTCTGCGATCTTTTCCTGGTTTTGGTAGAGTTATTGCTTTCCCCGTTTTCCATTGAGTGGGGAAGTGTTGGGTACGGAGGATTCCATTGAAAAGGCGTGCCATCGACACCAAACCCTTCCTAGGCATTTGTTTTAGGGTAGCGTTAGTAATACCGTCTGGTCCCGGTACCTTTTTCGCTGAAAGTCGTCTAACGGCTCTTGTTACTTCGGCGGGTGATATGAAGTCTGCTCCACATAAAGGCGCTGCTGGCTTAGTCATAAATTCTTTCACGGTAGCACTCACCATCCGATGATGCTCTACTATGTTATTTGATACTCCGACTGGAGTCGCGTGAAGCTGAAATTGTTTCTCTAGGTGGTCAGCCAGAATCGATGCTCTATCTTTTGCCAGGTATCGGCGTTGACCAGTTGCATCGAGCAGCGGACATACTCTGGAATTTTGGCTTGCGTAAGCTGGCGATTTAGATGATGAAGATTCGCCTGTGTAGGGTCTTCAGCTATATCTTCAATTCTTTTATCCCAAGTTAATCCCCTCCAGGCCTGAACTTCAGCTGACAATCTTTCTGTTAAAGTGTTTAGCTCTCGTTTAATGCGGGGGCATCTGGAATGTGCCCATAGTTTGCGTAAACTTCTCTTTTTCTTGTGATGGGACTTGAACTATGACCTGAAAAAACATAGTTTTAGTTTAACAGCTGTCACTTTGACACCTGTCATGCAACTCTAGCATTACATGTCATATTTTGTTTCTTTTTGTTATTTTACTTTTACGGTAGTAATACGGGTAATTTATTTTTACTGTTCTAACAACTTTCAACTGAAGTAGTAACAATGGTTATTCATTTTCCGTTCTTACTACTGGTAGTAAGATTGGTAGTAACACTGGGAATAAACCTTATTTTTGTACGTATATTTGCGGAGGTCGGTATTTTTGAGTTTGGATACGTTTTTAAATATAAGTAGCAATTTGAGCGAGGAGCTTTTGGTAGAAAATAGTGAAATATATACCGTTTAGTATATTATTTCATAAACTTCAGTATTTTTGAAAAAAAAAAAATGTATTCTTTTAATGTATGACTGTACAGTAGTTCCTTAGTACGAACACACTCAATGATTCGTTCGTCCATTTATACTTAGATATGAACACACGTACTATCACTCACGTGGTCCGCGTCCGCGCATCCCGCACCCCGCGAATACCGTCCGCGGTCGTTTTCGGCTGACTGAAACATCCAGCGCGGACATCCGAACGCTCAAGGTCAGCCCAAGATAACGTCCGCGACTGATGTCCGAGAGTTTGCATGGCTTAGTGGAGATTCATTATAATGATACCTATCAGTCACGTCCGTCAGCCGCGACCGATAGTATGTTTCTAGCTTTACTTAAGCATCTCATCAAAAATTCAACAGTAGTATTTGGCGCGAAAAATTTGTCTGACTACGACGTCTAGGCCGTGCATCGTAGTCAGACAAAAAAATAAACGTATACGCTAACAGACACAAAAGATATTATTTTCGTCCTGTTCATACACTCATAATTGCACATCTCGCCCTCTTACTTTTGTAATTATTATTATTTAGCGTCCTGTCTAGTTATATAGCTACTCCACTATGGCGGGGAAAATGCGGGAATAGAATAATATTACAAAATGGCGAGGTACATTTGGTGCAGTGGTGATGCCAGGCTCCGGGCTTAAAAAGGATTTTGCATTTTGGCTTGGCTAGATGGCGATGTATAGTGCGTTCGGTGAAGTCGGGCTCGACGCTGGCTCTAAAATCTCATTCCTGGTGAAATTTCGGTGGAGCAAAAATCAAAACTAACTCGAGTTAGCTGTTTCAGTGATACAAAATTATACGTGGGGAAATCATCAAACATCACTTTGAGTTTTGGGGAATTAGGCAAAAGAGTATAGGTAACCCTGTCTAAAGTGTTAATATCTCTATTCTCTTCAAAAAAATTCAAATTAATTTTGGCGACAAAGTTCGCGTAGAATCTCAATAGATATAATAATTGTGTGTTACAATACGTTTAAAAATAGTCAAAGTTATGTGTAAGTGACAAAAATAAGACATGTTTATCAAAACAAACATTTTTAAAGCGATTTCATTTAGAAATCCTGTAAAATTACCTCTATCCTATTGGTTGCTTGTATGTTTACGATTCTTCCTTACTATTATACCGCAACACGGCTACATACATCCAGATGAATTCTTCCAGAATGTGGAAGTTATTGCAGGTACTATTTTATTCAGCATCTTAAAACTTTCTTAGTTTAAACTCGAAATTATGATAACCTAATATTTCATTGTTTCAGGAGATATCCTCACTGTCGACGTTGCTAGAACGTGGGAGTTCAATCCAAAATTTCCAATTAGGAACATTTTTGTCCCTAAAATGATCCTCGGGCCGCCCTTACATTTCATCCGCCTACTGAACCCATACAGCAAATACTACCTAAACATTGATTTGAAGACACCTTACTATCTCCTCGTTATTCCGCGCCTCTTCATCTGTTGCCTCTCTCTCATAAATGACTACTGCTTATACCGAATTTGTGTCATATACGGACAAAACTTTAGGAATCGTCTCAAAATATTTGCAAGCTCCTATGTTGTCCTAGTATACTGCTGTAGAAGTTTCTCAAACTCCTTTGAAATGATGTTTTTCTCTGTCTTGTTACTCCTAGTCGCTGAATGCATGAGCAAATCTGATAAAATCATATACCATGATGAGTTTCTCAGAGAAAAATACAAGCAAGCTGCCACTGCTGTAGAAAGGGTGAAACTTTTTAAGCTGAAAACTCATTTACCAGCTCACTCGCTGAACCATGTGATTGTCATAGCTACTATCGTAATTGTAGGGATATTTAACCGTCCAACGTTTGTAGGTTTTGCCTTCTCTCCGGTATTTTTCTGGCTTCACCGAGGGCTGGGTTCTAAAGTTGTAGGGTTCAAAGACTTTCATGTACGAATTCTTATGTTCACTCTTTGTGCTATTCCCTCAGTATTGCTACTTATTGTAGTTGATTCCGGTTATTATGGGTACCTAACTATGGCTGAAATACAGGCCTTGAAGATAACCTGGGATAACTGGGTGGTGACACCTTTGAATTTCTTGAGATATAACTTGAATATGAAGAATCTGACACAGCACGGCCTGCATCCGAGGTGGCTCCACTTGGCTGTGAATGTACCGTTGCTGTTCAATATATTGGGGATACTTGCTGTGATCACTCTATCTATTAATACATACAGGTAAAATATTTATGTATAAGAATGACATCATTACAAAATGAGATTACCTATTATGTTAGTTACTATGTTATAGGCAATCTCCTAACCACAATACCTATTTAAAAATTTCCATTACAATATGAAAGGAAAAGTACAGTCTTTTGTAACATATTGAGTTTTAAATAGTGTATTATGACCTCACTCCAAAACCAGTTTTGATTCCAAGTAAGATACATACATACCTAACTGCCATTATTGACTTCATTTTTATTTATTAGTAGACAAGTTATTGTTAAACATTTAACATGATATCTATAAGCAACCTGGCATTTACTACACCAATAAATAATCTTATTATGCATTTATGCCCTGCAACTGCTATAATTGAGTTAACTCTTTCTAGGTTATTTAATATAGGATTTTCTATAGACTGTTCATTGATATTATAAGAATTTAAGATTTTCTATTAATTTCAGATTTGTTCGTGGCCAGTACAGCAAGCTACCGAGGATCCAAAGCATCACGGGCTTAATGCTGTTTTCTCTAGTCATTCCTGTGGCAGTTCTGTCACTGTTCCCACACCAAGAGGCACGATTCATCATCCCAATCCTCATGCCTTTGGTGTATCTCTACGGCAACCATTTACATCCAAACGAGACAGACGGACCAAAGTTTATAAAACTAAAAAAATCTCTTCTGTATTTATGGTACACTCTTAATATATTGTTGACAATCTTCTTTGGCTTTATACACCAAGGCGGAATCATTCCTTTTGCTAACAGTCTCCACTATGAAGTTAAAAGCATATACGGTGCCCACACGCATGTTATTACAACTCACAGTTACAGTATTCCAACTTTTTTACTTCAGTTAGAGAGCACAAATAAGATTTGGAAGGATAAAGCAACGGGACACTCGTACAGGCTCGCTCCAACTACTTTTATACACAAATATGGTTCCCTTCCAATGAAAGACTTGTTCTCTTTAGCTGATGATGTTTTAACTAATGCCGAGATGTTACTTCATAAGCATAAGAAACAGTATAGGTTTTATATTGCGTCCCCATGCTCGCTAGAAAGAGATATAAGAATAGCAGCTAGTAAATACCATTATTTTGACTTGGTTGAAGATTATTCGTATTTTCCGCACTTTTGTACAGAAGCTTTTCCAAAGTTTCCGGGAAATCGAGACCAATTTTGCATTGAAAATAAATTCGTGCGAAACAATGAATCTGTTGCTATAGATCTGAATATGTTACAAAGAATCTCATGTTTTATAAATAGGTTTTGTCTAAGGATTTATAGAGTGAAAGCTTTGAGTACAAAAATATAAATATAGTATGTATCTTTTATCTTTAAGTATTTGTGAATGAAGTGGCCGATTTTGCGGATTTTTCAAGAAAACAATCACAGGAACTTTTCATAGATGAGAACTTGTCATAAATATGTGATGATTTAGATCCTATTTACATAAATTGTACAATTCTTTTTCGCCAAAAATGCCACAACCGACTTCCACCGTGTACAGAATTCGAATAGTTCTCACGAATCGATGTGTCATCCATGTGGTAATTTTTACATTGTTGATTTTTCAGAAATGGCTCAACCGATTTCGATAAAATTTAAATCTGAACTATGATCTACCAAACAATAGATTTTTAAATAGGTTCACAATTAGCGAAAATATCGAAGTACTACAAAAAAAATACATACAGATAAATGTAGAACCTCCTATGTTTTGGAAGTCGGTTAATTATGATGAGTCATACATAGATTTTGATTATGCTTGATAATTATCTTGTTTGGTATCGATCTGTAGTATGACGCTGATATCCAATCCCATTCTAATCTACAAAAAAAATCCAAAAAAATAGTGCCATTTTACCATTGATATAATTCTTAGAGAATCTGCAAAATTATTAATATATACTACGGGACTAATCGCGCACTAAAATTACGAGAGTATTTATTTATCTCGTAATTTTAGTGCGCGATTAGTCCCGTTAGTATATAATAATGTGTTCAAATCGCGAAAGTTTAAAAACAAAATCTGCAAAATGGTCACAAGTCAATTTAATTTTTCGGAAAGCAATATCTCATACATATATTTTATTTATTAATTAAGTATACTTATATTAATTTTAAGTCATATATACCAATATATATACCCCTCCGTATAGTTCATAAGATTGACAATCGAGATTACTATCGATAGGTACTGTTTTTGTGTTTGTATAAATTGAATAAACATTTGTTTTGTTGAAAAAAAAAATGTTTAAGAGTATGTTGTAAACATAATGTACAGTGTTTTTTGTGTGTTTGTATAAATTGAATTAACATTCGTTTAGTTGAAAATAAATATGTTGAAAGTGTGGTGTAAGGTAAACAGAATCCAAAACAGGAAAACAGGATTCTCTTTCACCTATGTACAGAAAGTAGGGATGAATAATATTCATCTAACATTAGAATGTCATAAAAAGAGGTAAAACAGTTCAAAATTAATCATAGGTTTCAAAACAGTTTCTCAAAATCACATTCCATTATTAAATATTTGCGTTTTATGGTAGATATTTCTAAACGGCTAAGAGCAGCCTTTGCGATACTTAAAGCTATTACATAGTTCTATTGCCGTCCTTTGTCTTGAGAAACAGATGAAAGAGATAGCGCGCACGCGAAATGGTGCCTATTTTTAGCACCAAATTGTTGTATATCTTTATTATCAACTAGCGGACCCGGCGAACTTCGTTTCGCTTTCCGTAAGAACCTTGTACAGAGTATTAGAAAACTACAAAAAAAATAAGCCAAATCGGTCAAGCCGTTTTCATGTTATGTCGTGACAACGGAAAACGGGTTTCATTTTTATATTTATAGATTTTAGCCCTATGTTTCTGATAGTGAAGGACGGCAATAAGAATTAACGGAACTATTTTATGTTATTGTTAAACTTATACTATTTAAGCACATTTTTTTATGAACCACGGGACTAATCGCGCATTGAAAAAATTACAATAACAACTTTTAGTCCGAGTTGCTTCGATCGTGGTCACGAGTTGACTGGATACGATCAATGCAACTCTGTCGAATGTCGGGATATCTCACATTTTCAGTGCGCAATTAGTCCCGTAGTATATAAAAATACTTTAAGTATAGTTTAGTCATTTAGTGAAGTGATCAGAAATCAAGCTTAGCTATTAAAATACTAGAGACCAATTCTGTGTAAATTTTAAAAGCATTTAATTGAATGTTCGTGAGCTGATAACAAACGCTTCGAAATGATCAAGTCATCAACACTCACTACATCACGCAGCTATTTTATTTTAGTCAAAAATTATTGTAAGTATTTGTTGAAATTATTAGGAACTTCAATTTTTGTGGTTTAGTTGCTCAATTATTTATTAGATTTAGGTTTTTTACATTTATATAATGGTAGCTTTAATTAAAAACGTTTTAGGCTGATCGTATGTCGCCACAGCTACAAACGTCGCTACCGTTTTTTTTCATAGACAGGGTTATTCTGAAAGGATTTACTATGCCAAAAGAGGGTGATTCATCATCATACAATATTTACTATGGAGGTAACTCGGAATTCCAGGAAAACGAGTTGTTTCTAACATTTTTCGATGCAGAGTTAATATTCCAAGTTTTTATAGGGCAGCTTTTGTTCTCGAATTCCGGGTTGGCAAAAGTTGTTAATAATTGATTCGGATAACTCTCTTTCGGCTTAGTAAGCCCTTTCTGGATAACCCTGAGTCGCCACTGTCGCTTTTTAGAACAATAAGCTAGTACTGGTGGCGTTTGCGGTGGTGGCGACACACTTGTTTGAGCTTGTTTGTATTACTATTTAAAATTGACTCATTTATCTATTGTTTTTAAATACTTAACTTGTATACTGTGATCATATTTAATTTTTAAGTATTTTTATTCTTGTGAGACAATTATGAGTGATATAGAAACGCTCTAAAAAAAGTCAAAATTGTGTGTACTACTGCAACATAGACATGAATTCAACTGCTTGCAATACAGGGTTAGTCAGAACGGGTATATGAAGCCAAAAGTTATCTTTTGGCTGCATCAGTGGCCCAGTGGTTAGTGACCCTAACTCCTGGGTCAAAGAGGCGTGAGTTCTATTCCCACCCAGGGCAAGTATTTATGTGATGAACATAGGCGTTTGCTATGTGCCTGGATGTTATTTACATATGTATTTAAAAATAAGTATAAGTAGTATATCACTCTCTGGCAGCCATATCACAACTTCACACGCTTTACTGAGTTTGGGGCCAGAGACTGTGTAAGACATCCCCTAATATTTAATTTAAAAAGGCCTAGAATTCCGGATTGGCCCTATATTAAAAAAAAAAATAATTATAGACCGAATTGACCTCTTTCGGCTTAGTACATCCTGAATCTGAAACTGAATCCTGAATAACCCTGTATATCCACGTGCAGCGCAGATTGGTTTGTTTGCCCACCTCGTATAGGCCGCGCCACACAATTTGGCGGAAATGAAGTTAGCTACAAGCTGCGCAATATCTAATCCTGACTGAATCTCACACAAAGCCGCGCGTTGATTGGATACTGCGCACCTTGTAGCTAACTTCATTTCCGCCAACTAATGTGACGCGGCCATATATTTTTGTTTGTGTTAGATCTGCACTTAGCTTGTAAGCATCTCCATTATGAACTTGATATTGTGAGCTCTCTTCAATAAACTTTTATTGAATACACAACTTTTCATTTTTAATTTTCGCATTGTCCTTGCAATTTTAAACTCTAGCATTTTATGGCGACGCGCGCGTTGCTCTCTCGAACAACGCGTTAAAACACGTACAATGTAGCAAGCCTTCCCTTCAGTTATTTTACCTGACATTATTTTGCTGTCTCTGTCTAGTCATTACACACCATCGCAGTTTAGACAGAGACGGCGGCAAACCTTCCATCCATCCATCAGCTCAGGACGTCTTCTGCTGGACATAGACCTCCCTTACGGATTTTCAATAAGACCAGTTGGAAGAGACTTGCATCCAGCGTGATCCTACGGTCTTAATGAGACCATAAGCCCGATTACAGAGGCGCCAGCGTAAATTAAATAGCAGCGTAAAAAGCGTTCTCTCTATCGAATGCCTAAAGTGAAAAAGAAACAGAACTATGCTATTTAGCTAATTTAGTTACGCTGGCGCCTCTGTAATCGGGCTTCATGTCCACCTCGTATGTCGCTTGACAAAATGTCAGAGGTAAAATAACGGTGAATGACCAGTGTTCGTATTGTAACACTTATACCATTATCTTATACATTCTATATTAGTCTGTGTCTTATACTAAGGACACAGGTAAAGGTAAGATATAATGAAACAAATAAGATAACATGATGGTAAGTTTTATTATTTGATTCATTTCATTAGATACAATGAGCAATTTATATTATTTGGCAGATGATATTGTAAATACTGATGTCACAATATTCATGTTGGGTATGTCACTATATTAGTCACTGTCGATTTAGGTTACTTTTTATTACAATTTACATCCTACTATCATAAACGCGAAAGTTTGTATAGATGTTTTTTACTCTTTCACGAACAAACGGCTGAACCGATTTAGATGAAATTTGGTATGGAGGTAGCTTAGACCTTAGATTAACGCATAAGTAGACTACTTTTTATCTCGGGTTAACGCGGGTAACGCCGCGGGGCGCAGCTAGTTAATATTTTTTTTTGGCTGGATTGTAATGAACCTTATTTTTTACTCGTGTATTTATTCAGGGTCATAGGTATGAAACGCAAAACCATTAAAGGCCAAAACACACATACGGCGGGTGCGGGTCGGGAGTACGGCGTGTCTATTTGTACCTGTTTCAATGGACGACACCACACAGAACGCGTGCGCGGGTCGGGCGCGGGGCGGGCGCTTTCTGTGAGTTGTCGTCCATTGAAACAGGTACAAATAGACACGCCGTACTCCCGACCCGCACCGCGCCCGACCCGCGCCCGCCGTGTGTGTGAATCGGCTTTTAAGGGCAAAAAAATCGCTTTTCCATACATATTTATTTATTCAATATTTATTATGCCGCGCGTTGACGACCTTTTTGTATGAAAAAGCTAACTTTTGGTTCGTGATTTTCCAAAAGTCCTACGACAAAAGTTGTTTGTCTTAATTGGTTTTGCGTTTAATACCTATGCCCCTGTATAATATACAAGTAATGCTACATCTCGCGCTAAATGCGAACAGGGAAAGGCGGGCGTAGTCGCTACTACGCAGTGAAACAATAATATAATAAGTAGGCCGAATTATACAAGTCGACGGATGTGAAGTTGGCTACAAGCTGCGCAATATAAAAAAAAAACGTATGGAACAGCAGTTTTTTTACGTTTTCACTGTTGGTCCCATCGTAAAAGTTGTTCAAAATTTGCCATAGATGTCAACGCTTAAGGCTCCGACACCGGTAGATAAACACATTGTAGACATTTAAATATTTTATCTCATATCTTTTCCGAAATGAAGTTATAGTCAGTTTCATAACCGCTGAGATTAAACCAGTTGCAATCTCAAAGAGTTATCTTTGTGATAAGCATTTCAAAAATCTGAAGCGAACGCAGGATTTGAACCTGCCCCTTCGGATCACTAGCCCGACGCTCTAACCAACTGAGCCAGCCCGCCTCCCACGCAAGCTTCAAATCTTATGTTATATCAGTCATAATATATAAAATATATACATAAATTATTAGCAAAGTTCAACACGCATTTATTGTATTTTAAAAACTACCAGAATATAGTGTGTTTTTTAAAGCAAATCTATTACACAATTATATTCATTAAAGGTCGCGATCGTCAGTCTCAGCGGTTATGGAACGGACTATGTCAAGTTTATTGGAGGGGCGTACAGTTTTAGATTGAACGATCCTACCAACTTCGGCTAAGTACACTCTGAATGTGTTAGCGGCGGCATTTCTATAGATTCAAATATTTTCATTCTACAAAATAGTTATAAACACAGACAATCCCAATTGCAAAAATCAAAACAATTAAAAACAGACTTACGAAATCAATTGTAACTGTAAAATGGCATCTTAGCGGCAAGTTATCTTCCGGTGGGTCCGGACCCGGTCTTTTAGGACATAGCTTTTTTAACTTCTCCATTACTCAAAAACCTATCTAAAATTCGTAACTAAAATATTAAATAAAATAATAAATATAAAAGTACATTATACACTGAGTATAGTTATTTACATGTCCTAGACATCGTCTTATAATACTTATAATTGGAAATGTCAAATTAAAATTCATATTGTACTATGTAATTAGGTGTTACTGGCCGTAAAATACACAAAAAACATAAAATAGCTGCAATGGAATTAAATAATTAATCTAAAAGCGATTAGTAAAAATATACTTACAGATTTAGTATATTAAAATAGTATTATACATATAGTAAATATATACTTACTGATTTAGTAAATTAAAATCTGTGCGCGTAGGCAGCGTTAGAATTACCTATTATTAAATAAAGGCACTATTTACCTAACTTGATTACAATTTAGCAAACGAAAAATCAGCGCAATACGACGCAAAAGAACCGTGTACAGCTTTCTATGTGTACCAACTCTATTCATTTACATTTTTTTTTTGTATTTCATTTAATTTTTTTAAATCGTATTAATTTATTTTTATACTAAAAAAAAATATATTCTGAATGTCTTTTGTTTAGTTTAGTCTGTTACTGCATAACAATGGTACTATCTTGGGCGTAGCACCAGGGCATATCTTCACCGAACTTGCGGCGATGCGCGTTATTTTTCGCGTCGTATAGGAGGGCATTGTCAACGTAGGCATCACATTCGTTGCACCAAACTGACAGGTCTGTGAGAGAAAGGACTAGTGTGTGCCCCGTGGAGTGGTAGTGTGCTTGCATGTGGCCGTTGACGCTGCGGGCACAGGCCGTCTGTGAAAATATAAAGCAACATTTTTTTGTAGAGGCTAGGTCCAGTAGAGTTGGGTATATGTAAGGTATAATGCCCTAGCCGACAGACAGACCGCGAATACAGGTAAAACAGTAGACAGCGTAATGTGTTCCCATAACGTCCTCTATGAGGTGACCCCATACACGGTAATGATATATAACAGTATTCCGTCGTACGCGCCTCGGAGTTCGGTATGCTCTCAGTATGCTAGTCAGTCGCGGCACGCAGTAGTGATGAACGAACATGTGGATTATTAATTAGTAAGAGAGCGATTTACGTTTTTAGCGTTCCTCGTTTAACTACGGAACCCTAAAATCATCAAAAACACAATAGGCCCGATTACAGAGGCGCCAGCGTAAATTTAATAGCAACGCAAAAAGCGTTCTCTCTATCGAATGCCTAAAGCAAAAACGAAACAGAACTATGATATTTAGCTATTATAATTATTATGTATTTTAATTGAACGCTTCCTTTTTGATTACAACGAATTTATTTTTGTATTAAATATATAGTTTTTACATCAAAATAGACAAAAACCAGAAAGAAACTGAAGTAGGTAAAGAGTATACTTACTCTTCGATGAAATTAAAATACTGAAGGCGGGCAGCCCTAGCCCAGTTCTGCATGGCCACATGGGTCTGTAGGCATGTTTCAAGGGCAGTACTGAGTCACAATACTGTTAGATACCATGACCGTGTACGAATTGAAATTATAAAAACTAGAATTTAACCAAAAGAGTAACATACTTTAATTACATTTGGGTTGATGACAAAAAACGGTTTTCCACGACGCCTTTCAAAGACTCCCGATATCCCGGCAAAATGGCGCAACAATTAAAGGCATCACAATCAAAATACCGGAGAGTCAACCAGTTCGAAACTAAAAAATAAATAATGAAATTGACCAAGTTCGAGTCGAGTTCGCGCACCAAGGGTTCCGTACCGTATGGTAGCCTTCCTTGATATATTTTATTTTAATTTAAGTCATTATTTAACTTCAAATTCTGTGAGTATTTCAAGCATCTTTCATTAATATCAAGCAAAAACAAAAATCACGTTGTTTGTATGGTTCCTCAAATATTAATTTTATTTTAATTATTTATTTTAAACTGTTTAAATGAATATTATGTGAATATTTCAAGTATCTACCTGTCGCCGTTATCAATATCGAGCTAAAAACGGTTGAAAATTCAGATTTGTTGCATGGAAGCCCCCTTAAATATTGTTATAGCGGCAACAGAAATACATCATCTGTGAAAATTTTAACGTTCTAGCTATCACCGTTCACGAGATACAGGCTGGTGACAGACAGACAGACAGACGGACGAACAGTGTAAAAAGAATACTCACAATATGACAATGCAGACACACCCAATTCTCGACCGTGTGATCACAGTCCACGCACTTGGTCCCCTGCTCAAACCCCACATCATTCGGGATCGCGAACAAAGTGTCCAGATGCGGACACCACGGCAAAGGAACCACCGCGAACATTTCTCCATCAACAATAGAATGCATATTCTCAGCTAGAAAGTCCACTAGCGTCTTCTTTTCGTCCTTCGCAGGTCCTTGCTCGCTCGACGTTTCCTTTGAACTAGAACTCCCTTCGACATTTGAACACTTTTCTTGAGAATTAGATTTGTCTTTTGAACTTTCAGGTTTTGTTTTAGATTGTTTAGAATCGTCTTCGTCGTCAGTTCCGCAATGAATCCCATCGGAACATTTCTTCAAGCTCAGATTAGCTAGATTCTCTTCCAGCGAGTGCATAGTTTTCGAGGAGTCTTCCAAGCTCGATAGGGACGTTTCCGTCTTATCTGTAGTATCCATTAAACCTCTGGAAGGTGCTGGGGGATCTAGAACATCTTCCGAAGGTAAGGCGACGTGGAATTTGAGGCTTTTCCAGTATTTTTGGTGCGTTTTAATGACGTCAGTGATTGATTCGACGGCGGACCAGTGGCAGGGGGTTTTGGGATCGGTTAGGGGTCGGATGGGGTCGCCGAGGAGAGCCTTGGTGCACATGGCCATGGCGTAGGAGATGCTGGTGACGTTGTAGCCCCCCTCGAGGCAGAGCACGAGTCGACCGGCTGCTAGCCCGCGTAGTAGCTGGGTCATGCGTCCATAGCATTCCGGCGATACTTTGCAACCTGGGGGAGTTAAAGTAAATGTAAATACAGGCGAATTTATAGCACATTGAGATAAATTACAAAATAATTTATTCACAGATACTTTTCACTTAGTCATTAATGACCTTCGAGCAATAGATATTTGCTCGAATTTAAGGACAACGAATTTTTCCATCCATCCATCCATCAGCCAAAGGACGTCCACTACTGGACATAGGCCTCCCCTATGGATCACCAATAACGAATTTTTACTCACATATAATTGTAGAGTTTGATGAATGGACATTTTCATTTTATGGAACTTGGTGATAATGATCTTGCAAAAAGGGCTCAGACGAGGTACAGTAGCTCAAAAAATCCGATAAATTATGATAAATAAATGCGCAGAATAAAACAACCGCATTAAATGCTTAATTTATGAGTACTTTCACATTTTCCAATTTGATTTTAGTTCAATCATTGAATTACTGCCATTTTGGTCACATGGAACCTTTTTGATATAACCTACATAGAATTAATTAATAGCCTACATGTAAAAAATGCCTTATTTTCAAACAATGTCAATGTAATTTTCAATCCGAATACAAAAAAGTAATTTTAATGGACACTGTTATTGTAAAAAATAACGGGAAAATCAGTTTTCCGAAAGAAACGAAGCAAATTATGAAATACTTTGGCCTTTGGTGGCCCAATTTCTACATATTTTTGCATTATCTCCTTTAGGTAGAATCTCAGATTTTATTGATTGATAATATTTAGTTAGGCTAAATATAAATTTATTAATAAAAAGTGAATGCTGCGAGTTTTTGATATTGTTTTTAATAGTATGTGCCGTGGTACAATATTGGGTCAAAATAGATATTCGCGAATTGTGGAGATACCTCGCAAAATACAGATACTTTAGTAATGAAATAATTCTTTAGTCAGCAATGACATCATCTCAACCAAACACAGAACATTAACAGAGGCCTTTTTGATAGATTTCCAATAAAACCAATTTCAAGCGGCCCAAGGCAGCTGCGGGGAAGAATGCGGCTGCGATCCTCCTCCTAGTCATCCTCTAATCACACCCGTTATTAAAGTTAAAACTTCTTTAGGGGCGTTGTAAAAAATGTTAAACTCGCGTCAGCACAGTGGGAGAGTAGACCGCCGGCGCGGCGTAGGAGACGTTGTAATATCCCCCTCTCTTTCTAAAATGTATGCCTGCTCTTGCTGTTTCGTTTAAAAGGCTCAAGGCGCTTATACGTTATTTGTATTTCACCACATAAATGCGAAATTATCCCCAAATCATTCCAAAATATTCAAAAATGCACAACATTTATAGTTTTCACTTCTGCCCGCACACCCGGATTGCAACCCGTTGTTTTTTTATTTTTATTTAACAGCTGTGATCTGAGGATGACTAGTTCGCAGCCACGGCTGTACCTGGCCCGCAGCTGTCCGAGGGATCCATCCAGCGAATTGGAGGCGGCTTGAAGTCAGCGCGATTAATATTAGCAGTGAAATACAGCAGACTGAACAACAATAGTAGTTACCTCCGAGCGGGTCCCCGACGCAGGCGTCGAAGCCGGCAGAGACCAGCACGAGCTCCGGGTTGTACTCGTACGCTATCGGCAGCACCACTTGACTGAACGCTGCCAGGTACTCCGTGTCGCCCATACCTCGCTGGAATAAACATTGATTTTGTACAAGTGAGCGACAAAACGCTCGGCAAAGCTGGGCGGCAATACAAAATGTAGTAGATAAACGAATGCCGAAACGCGTGGAGAGACGCGTGACGGCCGAATGAAAACCGCGCGGACCCGAAAGAAACTCCCGAGCGGATCAAGCCGAATGATGCTACACGTATGAAGTAGCTGCTTATTTATCGTTCAATCAGTGGTGCAGCGTGCCTTGGCGGGGCCCCGTATAAAAATTTGTTTGGGGCCCTTATGAAGGGTAAAGATTTCTCCAATTCAATTATACGGGGCCCCCGTGACCCGGGGGCCGCATAATTGATACGGTAAATACGGCGGTAGCTACGCCCCTGCGTTCAACAAATTGTGCCGAATCGACTATGCCGGCTCGAATATACAGGGTTATCCAGAACAGGTGTACTAAGCCGAAAAGAGGTTATTCTGACTATCATTATGAACAACTTTTACTACGGGGCTAGACCAAAATTCGAGAAAAAAATCAGCAAAAATCAATTTCATAATTTTATCGATTCCAAATTGCAGTTAGGTGCAGCAGCAAATTTTCTTTTTTTAATTTATTGTTTGGAACGCAGTATACTTGGTATTATAAGAGTAGATCGCGTCCGAAACACCACACTGCGTTCCATGACAGGCGTAAGCGACGTTGGACTAAAATCTGCAAAGCTCAAATGGGAGTGGGCGGGACACGTGAGTCGTATGCACCCAGACAGATGGGCAAAGGTCTCAACGGAGTGGGTTCCTCTGTCCAGTCGACCCCGAGGCCGGCCTCCAACACGATGGCGCGACGAAATCGAGAGGTTTAAAAAGGATTGAACGGAGGTAGCGCAGAACAGAAAGGAATGGAAGGAATTGGGGGAGACCTTTGCCCAGCAGTGGGACAGTACAGGTTAAATAAAAAAAATTGGGTTGGCCTCATAGTAAAAGTTGTTTATAACAATGGTCTTAATCACCCTCTTTTGGCTTAGTGCAGGGTTAGCAGATAACCCTGTATGTGTGTGTGTGTGTCTGCCTATAGAAGTTTGTCGTTTGACTATTGTTAGTGATGATGTGCTTTAGTCCCACATTGCCCTATGCCTGGGTCACACTAAGTTTTGAGTGGTCGTAATATAGCTGTTTGAAATTATGCCAGATCAATGGCGCTGAACCACAACCAAAAGCATTTGAAGTTTGTATTGCTAACTTGTTTCCAGATCATTCCACACATACATATTTTAGCGTCAAACGTAAAGCACTATTTATCGCTTTTAAAGTTCTATAATCTTGATCGTGATCACCACGCGTCATTTTTTTTAATCTTATAAGGCCTGATTTTTAACGACTATGCCTAACTATCAGTGGCAGCCGGAAATGCTGGTCAAGTATTGGTAATTTTGGCAGTTAAAAAGTTAACAGCCTCTTTCAGAGTTATTTTATACCAAAATTGAGATTTTTGCTGACTCAGCATTAATACAGGAGTATAACTTAAGTTGAACAGTTCGAAAATAAGGCTATAATCCGACAGCTTAAATCAGTCCTCGCCAGTGGACAAAGAGGAGTGAGAGGGAGCGGGCGGCGGTGCCTGCCGCCCGCACCTGTCTCAGTCCCCCTTTGTCATCTACCCCCGCGCCCCTGTACGCGCAGGCGAGGACTAAGTTAAGCGGCCGGATTCTAATATAAACATACCTTGTTCCAGGGAATGTTGACGTTGTACCCCTCCCCACGGCCGGCGCCCGCGCAGCTGTGGTCGGCGTCTTTGGAGTGGGGGAAGAACGCGCCGTGGTCGTACCGGTGCAGCGAGATGTACAGTATCTGCACGGAAAAAAGGACATTTTACATCAGGTTTTATTCACACAACCCATATAATTATGGGCTGCAATGCTGAAGAAATGTTTTAATTAATAGTCCCCCAGACAGCTGCTGGCACGCTTTTGCCGTGATGCACGTCCCAGTCCACAATGAGCACTTGTTCCAAGCCGTGCGTATCTATAGCGTACCACACCGCTACACACGCGGTATTCAGATATCTGTGCGACTTACTCCAAGAGCAAGTTATGTGAACTTACCCTATCATCCTCGTAAGTGGTCCTTTGCGTATCATTTCCGTGACGCACATCCCAGTCAACTTTGAGCACTCGTTTCAAACCGTACGTGTCTACAGAGTATCGCGCCGCTATACACGCGTTGTTTAGGTAACTGTAGGACTTACCCGAATAGTAACATATCTGTAGAACTTACCCAGAGAGTAAGAATATCTGTAAGACTTATCCTCATATGTGAGCCTTTGCGTGTCATTTCCGTGATGTACGTCCCAGCCTACAATAAGCGTGTCTATAGTGTATCACGCATATTATCCTAGGATATGCGGGTCGGGGTGGCGCGCGCGGCGCGGCGCGGGCGTCGCGCGCGCCGCGCCTCACTCTCGACATGCTTGGCTCACTTACTATGTGTTATTCTGCTGTTGTTGAAGCGCTAACCGCTGTTTATTTTAAGTGCTTACCCTCGTTTATATAGCTTTTTAATATAGTTTTGTCAAAATTCTGCCGCAATTAATGCAATCCTAATCCTAAAGGTTGCATAAAATCCTAAGTACATGTATTATTTAAAACAAATTATGCACTTTCCAATGTTAATTAAAATCTTTTGTTTAGTCTCCTGATATAAGTTTATATAAGTTAATGTTCTAGCTTGCAAACGTACCTATTGTATTTTTTGTTACCTCTAGGATTTAATTTACACTAGAGATGTATACAATCTGTGAATACTTTGAAATTGAATAAAGACCTTTTAAAAACAAACAAACAAACAGTGTATCACGCAGCTATACACGCGTTGTTTAGTTGTCTGTAAGACTTACCCAAAGAGTAAAACATCTGTACAAATTGGTGCAACATATATGTAGGATTACCCAGCGAGTAAGAATATCTGTAGGGGACTTACCCTATCATCTTCATACGTGAGCCTCTGCGTGCCATTTCCATGATGCACATCCCAGTCTACGATCAGCACCCTTTTCAAACCGTGCGTGTCTATCGCGTATCGCGCCGCTATACACGCGTTGTTTAGCAGACAGAATCCTGAGGGAGTTTCGTCGTCTGCGTGGTGTCCCGGTGGACGGATCACGCATACCGCTGCGTTGGATTGTTTGGACAGCACTGAGTCTACCGCCTGAAGATTTAAGATCTATTTTAGCTTGGCAGTTAGAAGAGCATCTTGACACAAAGATCACGCATAGCGCTGCGTAGGATTGTTTGGTCAGCACTGAGTCTACCGCCTGAAGAGATAAGGTTTATTTTAGCTTGGCTGTAAAAGAATCTCTTGTCACAAAGATCACGCACAGCTCTGCGTAGGATTATTTGTTCAACACTGAGTCTACCGCCTGAAGAGAAAAAGTTTATTTTAGCTTGGCTGTAAAAGCGTCTTGACTCAAAGATTACGCATACTGCTGCGTTAGATTGTCAAGTCAACTGAGTCTATCACCCAAGAAAGTAAGGTCTATATTAGCTTGGCAACAAGAGCATTTTGAAGTTATGCAAGTGTTGTACAACGGGTAGAACTCTGAGAGATGGTCGTCGTCAGCATGGTATTTCGACGGATTGTTTAGCCAACATAGTATATCGCTAATAAAAGGAAATACGATTTATAGCTTGGATATAATAATGGTAATTTTGAAAACAGCTGTGTTCGGCTGCTTCATCAACACCGAACCTGCTACCATAATTATGGTTTACTACGCGGTTTTGCCCGCGTATTTTTTTTTTTTTAATCACGAAGCCCGTTGTTAAAGTTAAAACTTCTTTAGGGGCGTTGTAAAAACTCGTTAAACTCGCGTCAGCACTGTGGGAGAGTAGCAGCCGGCGCGGCGTAGGAGAGGAAGATATAAACCCCTCTCTTTCTACCGCGCAGCGAAAATGTCTGCCAGCTCTTGCTGTTTCGTTTAAGCGGCTGAAGGCGCTTAAAAGTTATTGTATTTATTTTGTATTGTCCCATTAGAACCTTTTATTTTATTTATTATCTTTTGTTTTGTTAGAAAGTATGCTTTCCGTCCTTCAAACTACGTCCATGCAAAAAAATCAAGTCAATCCGTTGCTGCGTCAAAGAGGAACAACTAATAAACCAACAAACACACTTTCGGAGTCTCTCTGCGAGATCGAATCAGAGACGAGGCGATCTGTAGAAAAACCAAAGTTACCGACATAGCTCAACGGATTGGCAATTTTAAATGGCAGTAGGCAGGGCACATAGCGCGGAGACTGACGACCGATGAGGTCAAAAAATTCTCGGGTAGAGACCACGGACCGGTAAGTGCAGCGTAGGACGTCCACCCACAAGGTGGACTGATGACCTCATTAAGACCGCAGGATAGCGCTGGATGTAAGTCGCTTCCAACCGGTCTTATTGAAGATCCATAGGGGAGGCCTATGGACTTCTTATGGCTGATGGATGAATGGAAGGATAAGGAGTTTAGCATGATTAGCTGTTGTTAAAAGTAAGCTTGTGTACCTGCAAAGCGCAGCCGGCCGCGACTGAAGCGCTCTCTAGCGAGTCGGGGTGGAAATATACCGAGTCGTATGAATTTTTCTGACTGTTCAAGTCTCGCAGTTTCGTTGTCGCGAGTTCTTTTAATCTGAAAACATAAAAATAGTATATCATTCGATGTATTCTACCTGGGGCCTGATTCTCTATCGACAAAACGTAACGTAACGCGGTAAGTATTTTTTTTATTTACGTGAATTTCGTGTGGAGAAATGTTTGATAAATGTAAAATTACGTTAAAATGGAAAACAAATATTGTTTATGCGAATTTCTTAAAATAAAAGAGTACGTTAGAGCGCGTTACGCGCTTGTTTTCATACAGAATCAACCACCATATAGCCTTCCATTTCCATTTTCTTGGATGGTCACCTTCTATTTCCTTTAATAGCGTGACGTACCTAGTATTGCGGTTGGTGCCCTTGGTTATAAGATAAAATCCATTTCTTTTAGTTTAGAGTTTTTACTAGGAACATAAATCTCTTTATCTAGCGGTGAACGTATAATATAAACTGTAACCTTGACCTAGCCTGTCCTCACCTAGCGAGTTCCCTTTCTCGCGCAAGTCGCCCGTAGCCACAGTGCCACTCTGTTATAGTTACTATCTGTCTACACATAAAGACGTGCAGTATTCACGCACCTTGCCAAGTGTTTACTGGTATGAACGGTAGTATCTCACTGGCGCCAGCGACTAGCCCGGAGAGCTCCCTCACTCGCGCCAGTAACAATCACGATGCCACTCGGATGCCGCCTCTATCTCTCTTGACATAAAGGTGATCAGTATTCACGCACCTGGCCAAGTGTTTACTAGTGTGCACAGCGAGTATCTCACTGGCGCCAGCGACTCGCCCGGAGAGCTCCCTCACTCGCGCCAGTAGCCCGTAGTCTCGATGTCGCTCGTGTATCCTCATTATCCTCTCGGGACATTCCGGGTGCCCGCTGCAATAGAGAAAATAACATAATATTTAGAGTAAAGCCAATTTCTTCCATACAATACAATACAAAATTACTTTATTTTCACACCATTACAAAACAACTTAAACTAGTAAAATAAAACAATAATCCGGTAGAAAAATGGGCGGCCTTATCGCCTGCAGCGATTTCTTCCAGGCAACCTAAATGAAATAATATTAGGATAATTATGTTGCGGTCGGTGCTGTTCAATAGCATAAACTACATAGACCAAATACACAGATACAAAAACAAATTATAATTATTACATACAAATAAATAATTATATACCTACATAAAATACATACATAAAACCATAATAAAATATATACATATATGTAGACAGATAGTGCTTAAAAACAAGAGATTTAAAAATGTTAAGTGATTGAGCCTGTTTGATCATGACAGGCAATGCGTTCCACAGCATAAGGGATTTAACAGTAAAGGAATGATGATAGGATAGATTAGAGTGACCGGAAGTAGGAAATTTAAGTTTGAGAGCACGAGAGGATCGTAAAGGGCTAGAGTGGGATTGAAGGAAAGTAAAACGCTCCTTCAGATATAGCGGAGTGGAAGGATAGAATAGGATTTTACACAAAAAGGCCAGAATATGTGAGTTGCGACGAAGACGAATTGGTAACCATTTGAGCTTTTGACGAAATTCATACAATCTTATTAATTGCTGGATTATTAATTATGCTTGTAAGAACATCATTTTATTTCTTTTTAACGTCGACAATAATTTTAGTCGGTTTACGGACGATACTTTTACAGGATAACGTTATAAGAAAATACTGTTGAATCAACATCAGTAACAAGCAAATGCTTAGGCCGATCGTGCCTCTCTATCGCTTGTTCCTTCTCTCTTGCACGCTCGGCGCAGGCGGAACAGCCGTAGGTATACTCATCATTGAGGCGTACGTACTGAACAAGATATTTTTGGTTACAGTCAGCAATAGGACAGTTTAATAAAAGGTCACTATACTATCATCACAATACTACGACCACATTCTTACAGATAGAATTGAAATAAAAATGGACAAAAAATTGTAACGCTTTATTAAAACCACCATAAACGTAATTATATATGTATTTTTAAAGTTGTAATATTATATTTTATGAATTGGTATGTATTAATTTAATATTCTTACGCTTCCCTGCATTGTAATATTGCAAATAGCGCTGTTTGTGAGGAGCCATCTGCATGATTACAGTGAATTTACAAGGCACAGTAGGCGTGCAGGGAAGCTGAAGCAGGTACGGAGGCAACTAGCTAAATCGGATAGACTCACTCACGTCATGGGGCCGACCGTATACAACAAGTTACCGGAGTACATCACTAACGCTCCAAGTCTCGCATGGCTTGTCGAGCAGACGTTCTATAGTCATAATGAATTCCTAAATTGGAAGGGTAATGACAGCTGTACACCAAATGTACTATAATTTTATGTATATTCATTATTTTTAATTTGATTGTGATTTTTGCTGTTAAATTGATTCACTTATTAATTTAATTTAATTATACTCGTAAAATTGACATGTAACTAATAATTACGCAATAAATTACTATGACTATTATCAAAATTTTCAAAGTACATATGGGATGATGTCATTTCTAATAAATACTACAAATAGGTACTATAAATATTATCAATGTATTAATATAAATGAATATTATCTGTATAACATATAAAAATGAATCCCCGTTTCCATTGGTCAAATGCATCACGCGTGACCAGCCGGTCCGATTTCGAAAAATTTTGTTATTGTTTGTGATTGTCATAAAAGAAAAAAATAAGAAAAATGCGCAGAAACATAAAAAAAACATCAATTTAATTTTCCCATACAAAATATTCCTACATGTAAAAGTTACCATATCTAGTTGTTGGTAGCGCTAAACGCCATCGAATTTAGTGCGACAGATGACGGTGATATATAGTTCACCGGGTCAGCTTGTTATTGGATAAATTATCATATTTTAATGAGCAGGCTTAACTCTAAATTATGTAGGTACATATATATGATAAAATATCAGCTATTCAAACTTTCATTTTGATGTATAGAGTTTTCCAACACAATAATAACTATATTCCACGTATATTAACAAAATTAAACATAATGCTACTGCCGTCTGTCTAACCTCTTACAGTATTTAGTTTTCGTTTTATATTTTTTTGTGACTCCAAACATTTTTGGTAGTTCTGCATTGTTTCCACTAGGAGCGCTTTACAAAAATGTATGGAGCCACTCGAAAACCATAGTAGTTTTCGTATTGTGGTAATCTGAACCCTTAGTCCAAGTTTTGCGTAGTTTACTTAAACTTTCGCGTTCGCGTGTGGCTCCATACATTTTGATTAGTTCTTCCTCGTTTTCGCCAGGGGCGCTGTCCAAAAATGTATAGAGCCATACGGAAACAGCTGTAGTTTCAATTTACGTGTAAACCTGGACTAACCCCTCTGATGAACTGATTTTGGTAAATGTAGGAATAAGAAGCAATTTAGCTAACCCTACTCTGAATAGTAGTCCATCAGTTTTTTTATCCGTTCGTAAATCAATTTTTTGAAATTCTTCCCAAAAACGAAATCCAAGTGAGTCAACTGATCACTTGGGATCCTGTAGAAGTCAATAACATTCGGTAGTCTGTCGCGCAGGGTGGCAACATTGTCCGGATGCGCTAACCAGTCCGGATCACTGTAGAACAAAGCCACAGGCGCCGATATTTGGTCCAGAGGATACTCGGGAGGCACTTCTGTGCCGTATCTTTCTAAATTTTCTGAAGTTCCATAGTCAAAATGCCCAAACTGTTCCGAAACCACACATTGGGCATAATGAAAAAACTGCTTCGCTGCAGCCCCCGACGGTTCGTGACCCTCCACAACTGGTAAATTCGTAAAATTCGTCTCCGAGTACCCAAAACCAGTAGTTAGAAATATTAAGTTACCGCAGAATATATCAGCCAGTGGAACAGCGCCACACACGATAAGCTTTATGATTTTCACCAAGTTGTCGTCCGGTAGGAACTCGCCAATACCAAAGAACTTGACGAATGCATACTCAAACGGCGCTCCCGGTGAAACTATTCTAACTAATGGCGATCTGACTTTGGACATGAATGCAATGGGCGATAAGGCGATCATCAAAGAAATCTTATCATTATATTCCGGTCGCAATGACGCCATGACGAAGAAACTAGTAGTTCCTTGTGAATGCCCGATATATGTCAGTTTAGTCCGATTAGTTTGGTCAAGAACGTAGTCAATCATCGCTGGAAGATCGTAGCAGCCTATTTCGTGCCAAGAAAAGTCCCAATATGCAGCATCGGACACATTTAAGTGTTCATGACGGCGAGAGTGCTTGTTGCCCCGAGCGTTGCCCATCCAGACGTCGTATCCAGCTCTGGCGAGGATATACGCGAGGCCGTCCTCGGGACCAGCTATAATGTAGTCGTCTGAGCTAGCCATTAATCCATGCATCAAAAACGCAACCGGCCCGCTTCCAGGGATGCGATGAATGGTTATTATATAACTATCTTCCGTGACGACGTCGTGCTGCTCGCATGGGAAGCCGTATTTGGGTATAATGCGAGTGATTGGCAGTTGCGCATCTTCATTACCAATGCCTAAATTGAAGTCGGCGAGGTATTTGTCTCCGAATTCGGCGTAGTTGCCATCAGAGGCGGGGACCGGCGGACGGTATCCTATACCGAACGCACGCGAAACGGCGTCCGGGCCCTGGGCTGATGCGGCTACCGCTTCGGCTAGCAAATCTGTCGAAGTTATTACTGGGTAAGTTACGGGCGGCGATCTTAGCACTTCATCCGCGGTCCCTCGAACAGCTTCGAGCTCTTGGGGGTAGTAATTGTAGTCGGCGACTTGTCCTTCAAATAATGCTACAGCAACAATTAGAAAGATGTACGTGTCCATTGTCACGCGAGCAGAACGATAGCACACGGATGTTAAGTGACAGTCGATGTTTGACGACGATTGCCACAATACGACTTCACGTGAGCCACTTTAAGTGGGTCCCGTTTATTGTAAATCTAATTTTGTTTGCTATAGCGTAAAATTAATTTCAAATATTCTGCGTTAAATTTAAAAAAAAAACAGACAAGTGCAAGTCAAGCTCGCACACCGTGGGTTCCGTACAAATCCAGAAAATTTCACAAAATTGGGAAGAACGTTGAAAATCTCTATATCATAAATATCTATACTCATCATCATCATCATCGACAAAAGTTTTTTTTTACTTTTCTCGTCATTCATCGAAAATTGTTCAAATAATTAAAAACCTGTTTTAGCATGTGATAATGAAGCTCTTTTATATGATACCTTACATGATACGATTTACGCACTTTTAAACCTATATTTTGTGAATTTTGAAGTCCTATTTTTTGTGATTTAAATAAAAATATACAGTTTTCAGATTTATTCCTATATGTGTACTCTGAGACAATGCTTCTCGCCAATTTTCATAGTTCTATGTCAACGGGAAGTACCCTGTAGGTTTTGATTTTTGTGAGTGTCGAAATATGCGGTTTTTTACGACATAAACGGCTCTAACTTCTTTATATGATAACTGAGATGTTTTTCCTTTACACAACTGTAAGAGATCATAGATATACGTATACAATTTCAACTCGATATCTTTACGCGTTCCCGAGATAAAGAGTCTTGACATACACACAGACGGACAGACGGACAACAAAGTGATCCTATAAGGGTTCCGTTTTTTCCTTTTGAGGTACGGAACACTAAAAAGCGCCTGAAAGTGCTTTAATTAAATATATGTAGGTATAATACGATTCAAACTTAATAGGCCAGTTTTATGTTACATTCGAAATAGGAATAATTGCGGTAAACTTGCTTTTTTAGTCGTTGTAGTAGTAAGTAAGTTAGTACTTAATTGGTCGATATTTACACTTTTCCAACATTTTGGGGAAAATAGTGAACATTGGGAACCCTGTATCGTGTGACCTATTTATTAGACCTATACAATTGAATTAGAGCTTAAACTGACAGGAATTTTATACACTTTAAATAAGTAGTAGTGACTTTTGTCGTCAGAGCCTTCCAATGTCGTTTTTTTTTTGTACAAAACTAAAAAAAGAGAAAAAAATGTTGGTTTTTCAGCAACTACTCAGCGCGCGAGAATTTCAGAGTGCTGCTGCAAATCTGGATTAATACTATCCAGGTGGACCCAAACAACATACTCAAAGAGCAAGTTTACCGCAATTATTCCTATTTCAGCCTTTTTATTTGTAAGATATGACTGGCCTATAATGACAGCTCAGAATACAAAGCAAATCACGCAGTAACAATGAGATGGGCCAACGGGAGTGAGGGAAGGGGGCGCACTTCA
Organism: Hypomecis punctinalis; assembly: GCA_949316475.1. Taxonomy (NCBI): domain Eukaryota; kingdom Metazoa; phylum Arthropoda; class Insecta; order Lepidoptera; family Geometridae; genus Hypomecis; species Hypomecis punctinalis. Next base: position 4,596,801 of record OX438798.1, read on the forward strand.
CAGCTGCTACAAAGTTTGAAACCAGTTGTACAATAAGAATTTATCTAATTACTTACTTTAAATTCACGGCCGTAAACAAATAGTATCGGCAAATATTTAATGTTTGAAACACTTTACGTGAACACAGCTTTTCCACCAGATATAATATGTTTAAATTGAGTCGTTTTGCAGATGAGTGTTGTTCTGCAAGGAAAATCTAGCAATATAATCACATCACCAATAATTTACACATTTCATACCTAGGAGATGCGCAGCCTATCAAGAGAAAATTATCTTTCTTGTTTCAGATTTCAAGTTACATCTGTGGAAGCAAGTAGCAAGGTTGTAAAAGGTGACAGCTTGCGCCACAAAATCAAACTTGAGCGAAAGTTATTTATTAGTATATTAAAACCAATTTGAAATGGGGTGATTGTCTTACTGGCGAAAGCGTCTGCTCGTGAGTTAGTGAGTAGTACCAAACACCTCAGGGTTTTAGTGGGTAATTGGGTATACCGTCTAGACGGGGACTCCCACAAAAACCTTGCCTGCCCCGGGGCGAGGTGGTATCCATAAAGGATTTTCCCTGGGGAAAAAAAGGTTGGCCAAACTCTAAAGCTTTAGAGTTTGGCCAACCTTTTTAGCTAGCTAGCTAAAACATTAGTTAATCAATTTTTCTTGTGATTTGAAACAATTTATTTTGATACTTCCTTACAATCGTTTTTGCTCAGCTTACTAACCTCTACCATAACCACAGTTCTTTGTCAATAAATTCAGTTCATTTTTAAAACTAGTCACGTTCTGAAAAATGTAGTAGCATACAACACAATTCATTTATTGATAACTTCAGTTACATGGCAGAGTTTTAATAATTCATAATTCATTCCAGTCAAACTTATTAGGTACATATAAATTAAATTTCACTACATTCTTCTCATCTACTGGTAAATCAAAATCTTCATATCCTTCGCAAAAATAAAATCCAAGTAATTTAACTGATCGGTCGGGACCTCGTAGACTCCAACTTCAAATACCTATCAATAAACAAAATAAATATTACCCATTCACATTTTCATTGAAAATTACATTAAAATATTAGGTGCAATTTATGCAATGTAAATATGAATGGGTAATATTTATTTTGTTTATTGGTATTTGAAGTTGGATTCTATGAGGTCCCGACCGATCAGTTAAATCACTTGTATTTTTCTTAACAATATTTTTATTTTATTTTAGACTTTATTTAAAAATCTTATAAACATAGTGATATTATGGAAAATAAATTTTGATTATGTGTCACCGGCATTGTGATTGTCTTGCATATTCGCAAAGGCCTCCCCAAGAGCTTGCCATTCACTCCGATTTTGAGTCATCGTTCTCCACGTAACACCTGCCTTTTTCCGGATATCGTCTTCCCATATGATACGTTGCCTCCCTTTTTTTTCTTATTTTGTCTTGGATACCATTCCGTTACGTCTTTAGCCCATTTTTCTTTCTTATCTCTGATCATATGGCCTGACCACATCCACTTTAATTTCTTTATGTAGTATGCTACATCATTAATTTTAGTCTGAGATCTCAGTGTTTTTAATTTTACTTTATTTTTTAATGTAATGTTCAGCATACTTCGTTCTATACTGTGTTGGCATGTCTGCAGCTTTCCTATATTCTGTTTTGTTCCATGTTTGACAGCCATATGTCAAAACGGGTAAAATACAAGAGACGAATATTGTCTTCTTTGCTTTGAGGGGTAAGGATATTTGAAGACTTTTTTTAAGGACCAGTATCGTTTCCATGCTAACTGTGTTCTATTATTTATTTCTTTTGTTGTTAGGTCCTGTGGAGAAATTACTGGTCCGAGGTATACATATAATTATACTCTTCAACATATTCGATTCGCTTCGATATTCGATTCTTCGATGTCGCCATTTACTTTTTACTTTATGGTGACTTTGTCATGGTTTGTCATTATTTTTGCAACATTCATTGAGAGTCCGACTTTATCACTTTCGTATACCAGCTGTTCTAACATCTCTTGCAGGCTTCTTGGATCTTTCGCAATCAGAATCAGATCATCTGCAAATCTTAGATGGTTTAAATTCGTTCCGTTGATGTTAATTCCATATTTATCCCAATCGAGTTTTCTAAATATGTATTCAAGCACTGCTGAGAAAAGTTTGAGTGAAAGTGGATCTCCCTGTCTGACTCTTATCGAATAAGACTCTAGTATAGTACTCGTGTTAAACTTGAGCTTAGTAAGAAAATGAGATTCGTGGTCATATTTTCGTAGCACAAATATAAACCTAATGCAATAATTTTGGAGACGCTCAAGCTTATCAAGTTGGGCTTCAGTAAGATCTAAAAAGCTGGCGTCAGCGTGATCTAAAATGGGAAGAAGAAGAGACTGTGCGAGTGCAACTTTAGTAGCAGTAGGTAGGAAGTTTCGGAGCCGTCTAAGAGAGCTACCAGCAGCAAACAACTTGCATCTGATCATTTTAATATGAATATCCCAGCATAGCGTACGATCAAACATGACACCGGTGATTTTTTACAGATTCATTATGTAGCAAAGTGATTCCATCGAACTCTACGCAAGGAATTTTGAGCCAGTCGATTCTTGAAATGTTATAAGAGCTGACAATTATAATGACTTGTGACTTTATGGGGTTGATCTTTAAGCCAAAAGATTTGCTTCACTCTGTTACCTGGTAGAGATCAGAATTTATAGCAGCTATCGTTGAATCTAGATTATCTAGCCGAGCTTGCGAATAAATTTGAAGATCGCCTGCATAAAGGTGATAGGAAGAAGTAAGCCGTTGCGATATAGAATTAATGAAAAAGCAAGAAGAAGAGATAGCACGCCGCCTTGTAGCACACCAGCAGTAGTGTCACACCAGGAAGAAAAATTATCTCCAAGGCGGACCCGCTGCCGGCGTCCGTACAGATAACTGTGAAGCCAGTCGATTGCTGATGGAGATGTTAGAAGAGCGCAAAAATGCTAATAAAATGTCGAAGTCAACGGTATTGAAGGCATTACTGAAGTCTAACAGGGTTAGAACAGTAAGCTTACCGTCATCCATACCCAAGCGTATGTCATCGGTGATCTTAATAAGCGCAGACACAGTGCTATGCCCAGGACGAAAACCGGATTGGAAAGGACTGTGGAGATCATGTCTATTGAGGTAATAGTTCAGCTGACGTGAACAAGACGCTCCAGAACTTTGGATAAGAACGGAAGGATAAAAATAGGTCGGTATTCGGAAAAGGATTTGGGATTGGATTTTTTTGGTAGTGGTATGATCTGTGCATCGTTCCAGGCTGTAGAAAATATACCACAAGAGATAGAATTATTAAAAATGGTACACAGGACGGGAAGGATGATGTTTAAAATAGGCAGAAGCATGTTCTCCGGCTCACATTGTTACCGCCGACCGCTTTGGAGGATATCGACATTAAGCTCTTTCTAACATCACATTCAGTGAAACGATTGAACTCAAAGGGAGGAAAGTCGGGGGGAGTAATGGCAGAAAGATAACGTAGAGTATGGCTTTTGTCGGCATCCGACATAATGGAAGCTGATGAGAAATGTAATGTATGTAATAAACTACCCGAAGATATCAAAGTGCTGCCTTTACCTAAATTTAAAAATAAGTTGAATTAATATTTTCTCTTACAGCCAACCTGGCTGTAGTAGAAAAGATTCTACTCGATAAATGAATTTTTGTCTATATATTGATTTTTGCACATAATATTATTGTCTAACATTGAATTTAATATTAACATAATTTAATAATTATTTTTAAATAAAATTTGACCTGTGTGAAATGTTGTTTAATTTAATTTTATAACTATTTTAAGTTAAAAAAAAAAAAAAAAATGCTTTATTGAACCAAAGGATTACAAACTGTACAATAATTTGATTTACAATATTATGACGCATTTAAAATAAGATACAAGTTAGGTACAAATTCTTGTTTTTATAAATGACTGGCTGGCGTCCGTACTAGTAACGAAACTGTGTTACAGACGCCAGAGCCCTCCATTGTGATCTTAAATATTTAGGTCGTACTCATTATACTCTGGAATTTAGCATTTCAAACAATAATAATATACAACAATTACATTTCTTATAGCTTTAGCATAAGAAACATATATTAATAATAATATCTAACAATATTTTATTTTTACAGTTATAATAATATTAGAATAATCAGTGTTAAATAAATAGGTAGGTACCCGAATAATAATAACGGCTATTAAATATTCGTACATATGATAATAATCGCAAACATATATATTTATCAAGTACCCACTTAAAGTTTGTAATAAAAATGTTGTCGTGATTTGACATAGATTATCATTCATAGATATCGTATTTAAATTAAATTCAAATTCTTCGTTTCTTCGTGTATGCCGTAAAGCGTGTGTGTGTGTGTGCATGTGTGGGTGCATGTGTGTGTGTGTGTGTGTGTGTGTGTATGTAACACTACAATACACGAGATCTCATAAGAGTCAAGGTTTGCAGTGTTACACGTGTGTGTGTGTGTTTGTGTGTGTGTATGTGTGTGTGTGTATGTGTGTGAGTGTCTGTTAGCTTATAATACTGAGTAACTTTTCGGTATCATGATATGTTAAGGTTTTAAGCCATCCTTCAACAGAAGATTTGACTTTTCTTAAAGTGAGAGGGAAGATGTTAAGATTTTTATTTATTAAATTATTCAGATGAGTGGAAAGATGGTTGAAGTGTCTGCTAGCGGATCTGGTTCTGTGAGGTAAGATGGGACAGACATTTTTTTGTCTTCTACTGACCTTGTCTGGGTCATATGGCAACTGTTTATGTTTTCGCATAACGATATGAAAAATTATTAACTGCCTAACAGTCAATACATTGGCGTCCTTGAACAGAGTGCTTGTAGGATATCTAATGGGTTTTTTCATCATAACTTTCAGAATGGCTCTTTGAGCTCTCTCTAGCCTTATGAGTGTTTCTGCACAGGCACCTCCCCAAACAGTATGTCAGAATGGATTGAGCCAGCGAGAAGTAGACTAGTTTAAGAGTACTGAGATCCACAGAAGATCTAAGCTTCTTGACAACGTATATCAGGCGTCTAGCTCGTGACGATAGGTTTTCTATTTGGGGTTGCCAATTGAGGAGACAGTCTATTTGTACTCCGAGATATTTGATATTATCTGTTTTAGTTAAAGCAACACAAGCACAGCTCGCTTGGGGTAAATCTTCACATGTGTGGGCGGTGATTAAAAATGAGTCTGGGCTTGGTTGAAGATTTGATCTGAGAGAGAAGGTGATATAATTGGTCTTAGGAATGTTCAATGTAAGAAGGTTCGAAGAGAGCCAATTCATGACCGTTCTCAAAGCGTTTTCAGCATTAATTTTTGCATCATTCCAAGTTTTGCCTCTGATAATCAAAGCAGTATCATCTGCGTATGTGAAAATATTACAATTTGGAATATTAAGGCGACAGAGGTCGTTTACATAGATAAGAAATAAGATAGGCCCTAAAATACTGCCTTGTGGAATTCCAAAATTTAAAAACATATCATCACTTAAGTGACCGTCGACCTTTACGCATTGGGAGCGATCTGTCAGATAGTTCCCAAAAATGTTCAGTGCAAGACCTCGAATCCCTAGCCTTTCCAATTTCAATAAGAGCTTCGGGACAGAAATAGTGTCAAAAGCTTTGGATAAATCGAGAAAAAATTCCAATTGATTTGTGCTTAGTATCGAGATAATGAACAATTGTATGTGTGAGGTCTAATACTGCATCCTCAGTAGACTTTCCATTGCGGAAACCATACTGGTTATTAGCTAAGATATTATGTTTATCCAAGTATTTAGTGAGTCTTATGTTTAACAATTTCTCGAGAATTTTAGAAATAGAACTTAAGATGGAAATTGGCCTATAATTGTTGACACTGTCTCTGTCTCCACCCTTAAAAACTGGTAAAACCAGTGCTTTTTTTAATGACCTGGGAAAAGTCCCCGTTAAGAGACAAAGGTTGAATATATGGGTTAGTGGGGAAACCAAAACATCACAAGCATCAATGATAAGGCCGGCAGGAATACCATCCCACCCGATTGCACAGTTTCTTTTTAGTCCACGTATGATACGTGCTACCTCCGCACGATCGGTTTCAAAAAGCGCCATAGTTTGAGGGCATTGGCTATTAATATAACCAACTGCTTGAACATTGGATGTATTCGGGAACTTACTAGCCAAACTAGAGCCTATACCTACGAAAAAATCATTAACCTTATTAAGGCCTACTTTGGGGTCACTGAATTTGTCAATTAAAGAAGAAGCTGATGAATGCGATTGGGAAATATTAGCAATTTTTTTTATTGTTTTCCAGGTTTCCTTTGGATTACCCTTGGCCATCCTTAGCTCATTAGTTTCGTATTCACACTTTAAATTTTTAAGTAAATTGTTGCAAAAATTACGGTATCTGCAATAGGTAATCTTATTGACATAATTTTTTTGGTCGGCTTTATATTGCAGATGCAATTTATCACGATTACGAATGCATCTAAGAAGACCAGGGGTAATCCATGGCTTTATAATATTTTTGCGTCCCGGTGTTTTTAGTGTTTTTGTATTAGAAGTTATTATATTTGAGATGGTCTGAATCAAAGTGTCCATCGAAATGTTAGGATTTTGGATTTCATAGATATGTCTAAAATCAGTAGTGTTCAGCTCAGCAATGACGGCTGAGTAGTCAACTTTCGAGGTTTGTTTTCGTTTAGTTTTTATATTTTTATGATTACAGCATAATAAAGTTGCAGCATGATCGGTTACTGTATTTTCTATGACGAACGTACAAGCTTGAGTATGAGTACGCAGGATCACGTGATCCAAACAAGCCGAATCGCGCGTTGGATACGTATGAGCGGGTAGCATACCGTAGGAGGACAGCATAGATAAGTAGAAAAAGTTAAATGTTAGTAATATTATCTGTAGAGACAAAACTGTTTAAAGTGCTTGATATACAAATTGTGAAGATCTTACTGTACACAGTTTTGAGCAATAAATGATTTCATATATTGAACAATTTATAATATTTAATGCAGGGCCTCTTAAGCTAGCTAAAACATCAGTAGTTCAAATATATATATATATATATTTTTAATTTAAAACAATTTATTTTTCGAATTTTAAGTTTGTTAATATCATTACAATAAGTTTATTTCATCTTATAACCTACTAACATCATCGCATAGTTTTTTGAAAAATACAGAATTTTTTTTTGGGACAAAACAATTAGGTACACAAAAATGAAACATGGAAACAAAAAAAATTGACACATAAAGCTTTGGCACGAAACTGATCCCAACCCAGCTTATTGCTATTTTAAACAGTTTATTTACGTTTATTTTAGTCCCGCTTTTTATAATATAACATCAGTCTTCTTATCTCCTGGTAAATCAAATCGTAGTTATCTTTTGCAAATAAAAAATCCATGTGATTGAACTGAGCGCACGGGACTTTGTAGACTATAGCATTCGGAAGTCTTCTGTATAGCATGTCAACGTCGTCCGGCTGCGCCAGCCAGTCAGAATCGCTGTAGAACAGAGCTACGCGTGCCGATATCTTCTCCAAAGGATACTCGGGAGGGACTCCCGTACCATATTTCTTTACATTACCGGAAACTCCATAGTCAAACTGCTTAAAAGCTCCCGAAGTCACACTCTGGCCATAGTGGACAAACTGCTTAGTCGAAGCTCCCGCCGGCAGGTGACCCAGTTCCACAGGCAATTTCGTGAAATTCGCCTGTTGGTACCCGAAACCAAATATTAAAAATAAAAAGTTATCGCACAAGATCGCAGACAACGGTCCAGTCCCGCACAGGAGAAACTTCAAAATTTTGATAATATTGTCATCTGGGAATAACTCGTAAACCCCGATGGCCTTGAGAACTGGATACAAAACTGGAGAACTCGGCGCTACAAGTCTAATCAAGGGTGATATGGAATTTTCCAAGAAAGCCACGGGCGACAGAGCGAACATCATTTTAATTTTCTCATTATATTCCGGTCGCAATGACGCCATGACTAAGAAAGTCGTGGTCCCTTGTGAATGTCCGACATAGTACAACTTAGATTGAACAGTTTTTCTAAGAACGTAATCGATCATCGCCGGTAGATCGTAGTAGCCTATTTCGTTCCAAGAAAAGTTCCAAAATTCAGCATCGGTTACAGTATAGTTCTTATGACGGCGAGAGTGTTTATTGCCCCGCGCGTTTCCCATCCAGACGTCGTATCCATCGTCGGCTAGGAGGTAAGCGAGACCAAACCCGGGGCCGGGGGAGACGTAGTCGTCCGAGCTGACGAATATTCCGTGCATTAAGAACACAATCGGACCGTGTCTAGGGATCCGATACATGGTTAAGATATACCCGTCTTCGGTGACGACATCGTACTGCTCACATGGGTAGTCATATTTGCGTAAAAGTTGACAGATTGGCAGACGCGCGTCTTCATCCCCGATGCCAATGTTGTATTCGTCGAGGTATTTGTCCGCTAATTCCAAGCTGTTGACGTCGGCGATTGGGGTCGGTAGGGTGTATATACCCAACAATTGCGCGGCTGCGTCCGGACCCACGGCCAATGAGGGTACCACTTCGGCTAGCAAATCTGCTGAAGTTTGCGCAGTGGAAGCCACAAGGTCTGATTTTGTAACATTATCCGCGACATCTCGACCGGTTTCCGTTCCATTCTCTTTGGGAAAGATATAATCCGCGATCTGTCCATTGCATAACATCGCGACGGCGATTAGAACGACATAAGTTTTGAGCATCGCACGATCAGAGCACAAGTAGTCAGAAGCTCAACTGGTAAAAATCGATGCCACAATACCTTGCGTTGAGTTGGTATTGTATTGTGGGTGTAATGTTTCAGCTTATTTGACAAGACGTAAAACAAAATGCCCAAAGTTGTTTTTGTAATTATTAGGTATGCACCTAGGCTTAATTTGCATAATTATGTTAAGATCACGGGTAATAAAATAAATTGTTAAGTACACATTACAGGTCTTTATCCCAAAGGTCGCCAAAGACATTAAACAATGCTGGAAAGACACGAATAAAATAAATACGCGTAAATGATGAATGCGATCATGTATCTATCGCTAACCTTTTCAAAAGATCATTTCAAGGTGGCGCCGGGGGTCGAACCCGATGAGGTAGATATACTGCATGATGAGACTGCCAGTTCAGAGCGATCGGTGTACTTCAATGCTAAGTGCGGAGAGTAATCCACTCGATGCAAGGAGGTAAATTGCCGTGGCATGACAGTTTCAGCATCGAGCATTTCAAATAAGTACTTTGACAAATTTTTCAAATACATTGTGTTCATTAGTCGCGCGTACCTACTTTCCATGTTTTAAAACTTGTGTCTCTGTCATGGATACTTATGAGTTGAACAAAACTATAATAGTATCAATCATCAAGTCTCAGAATGGAGATACATCGAATAGAAACAACAATAGGCCTATTACGCTGGCAGTAGTGATGGCCGCGCATTCCGCGTAGTTGGATATCTGTGATTCTGCGCCTAGCGGTCACAGAGGACGGACCTGTGTCGATGCTTTCCGCGCTAGGCACGGCAAAGAATGAAATAGAGTTTGTACTCGTGATGATGTCTCCTAGCCGGTTTCGGCCACGGCGACTCTCTGTTATTTAAAGCAGGCAAAAAAAAATAATAGTAATAATATCTATGGAAATGAGCTTTGATGTCGCGCTCTCACGTGGCTTATGTAGCCTATTTTTGCAGTAAATGTCTGTGAACAGACACTACAAGTTAATATGCCATTTGAGTAATACTCTATAGATGAGGGGGGCCTAATTTTGAGTTCATCACGTTTCCGATCCAACTCGCACTTTCTTTTATTCTCAAAAGTACAGACGTGATTCTGCACAAGTCGCCGCCACTCTGATCGATTCTCAGCAGTGGACTCCCAACAAGAGGGCGCAATCTTGCAGTTCTTCATATGTCTCTTCTGAACATCCTTAAACCTCAAGAACTGGCCAGGTTTACGCTTACCGTTCTGGAGTTCACAGTAGAAAACGCGCTTTGCCACTCTCTCGCTGTGCATCCTTGACAAATGGCAGCACCAGCGCAGCTGACGGCGTATTAGATACGCTTCAATGCCGCTGACGTTAGCCCGTCGAAGCACATCGGTATTTCTTACCCGATCCGACCATTTGATATTCATTATATCGCGCAGGCACTTTAGGTGATATCTATCAAGGGTCCGAATATGTCTACGGTACAAGCACCAGGTCTCGGAGGCATACAAAAGGTTCGGCAGAACGATCGCCATATAGACCTTTATTTTGGTACCTAACTTAATATCATGTGACTGAAACACCTTAGTTCTGAGTTTCCCGAAAGCAGCATAAGCTGCACCAATTCTGCAGTTTATTTCCGTATCTAAGTCGCTTTTGGCAGTTACCGTACTTCCGAGGTACTTGAACTTGTTCACCTGCTCTAAAGTATTTTCGCCTAGTCGTAGATTTACAGGAGTAGGGTCTGAAGCTCCAGTTGCCATCACCTCCGTTTTAGTGACGCTTATTTTTAATCCGAATCTACGACACGATGCGTCGAAATTCTCCATTAAACGTTTTAGGCCATCTGAAGTTTTAGCCAAAAAGCATAAATCGTCGGCGTACATAATTTCCGTGATCAGAACGTGTGAAACTTTTGTTCGAGCTTTTAATCTGGCAAGATTGAACAGGCTGCCATCAGTGCGAAAGCGTATCCGGATACCGTCCTCGTTACCCATCAAAGCCTCCCTAACAACTAAGGCAAAATAAAGAGCAAACATGCTTGGCGCCAAGACACAACCTTGCTTCACACCACAGGAAACAGAGAAAAAATCAGTTTGCTCACCGTTTACAGTCACACAACATAACATGCCATCGTGCAAAAGTCTGATCATTTTGATGAATTTTTCCGTACAACCTAGTTTGGCCAAAATTATCCACAACGCTTCTCGAGGGACACTGTCAAATGCTTTCTCTAAGTCAACAAAGCAGAGATACCAAGGTTCTTCTTGTTCTCTGCTTTTTTCCTGCAATTGACGCAACGAAAATATGGCTTCACACGTCCCTCTGTGCGGCCGAAATCCAAATTGAGTTTCGGGTAAAATAGCTTCACAAAGCTTGGTTAATCTAGCCAAGAGTACGCGAGCGAATACTTTGCCCGGGACAGAGAGGAGAGAGATTCCCCTGTAAGAGTTGCAGTCCGCACGATCGCCCTTATTTTTGTATAATGAGCATATTTGTGAAACCTTAAAGTCTGGGGGGATTTCTTCTTCCTCCCACATTCGAGAAAAATACTTCCACAATGTAAAGTGCAGTTCCTCTCCGCCGTACTTCAGGAGCTCTCCAGGAATATTATCAGTTCCAACTGCTTTTTGACTTGGCTGAGACTTTATAGCGCAAACTACTTCTTGCAACGTTGGCAGGTCATCAAGGGAAGCATCAAGGGGGCAATCAGGAAGTGAGGATATGAAAGAGATATCTGCTGAGCGATCTAAGTTTAGTAGGTTATTGAAATGTTCTGCCCATCGATTTAGGATCTCAGATTTGCTTTTAATGAGGGAGCCATTAGTATCCCTAAGAGAAACTATTGCAGTATGAGGAGTTCCAAGCAATTTTTGAATCTCACTGTAAAACGCTCCAAGTTGATTCGTGTCAGCCAAAACTTGAATATGATGAATTTTTCTCAACCACCAATTGACAACATTTCAAATTTTTAACATAGTATTATTTATTTATTATCTGAAAGAATATTGCAAAATAACATATACGTATTTTTTATTTTTCCAATACGACTTATATTTTCCGTAAAATTAAGTTTTGAAAAGTAGCTTATTCTAAAAGGACGTAACTGCAAAACTTAGGACTCATAAACCTTTTTACTGAAGCCACATTAGAAAAAAATAGGTGCTAGCGTTACTGTCACTGTCAATGCCAATCAATCCGTCACAATTCACAGCAAATAGGCCGGGAGGTCAGTGCAAAAAGTCCACTATGTACCGCGGTATACTATGGGAAGAAAAATATAAAACAAGTTTAACAACTGCCAATCACCTGAAATATGTAACAGGGTCTGCCATATAGGCTTTAAATTAGCACCACTGAAAAGAAGAAGAATAAGTAGTAATAGTTCCAAGATACTTTTAAAATTCAAACGGATTCTTCCACCAAATGCTAGGGAACCCAGCTGACTGACTCCAGGGTATTGATGTACACCATTTTGATAACTATGTACCAATAATTCAGCTTTTGACAAGTATTTGCATTTTTTGCGTTTACCTCTCGGGCTAAAGCAAAATAAGTAACTTGAAAATGACACTGACATTTTATTTTTAAACTACATTTTATGTGTCAACACTGTCAGTGTTAACTGTCATTTTATATTGCTAGTATTTTTTTATCATAGGCAACTGAACTTTTAGTATGAATCCCGAAACGGCTTGGGTGAGACTTTTTATCTAATATCTTAGCAGTTACTGCACTAAAATTTTTGGAAAAATAAGCATAATGATCAGCATCCCGATATCTCGAAATGGTTATGGAATTTTATAGACTTGTGAAATATGAAAACTTGTCAATTGTCCTTAGCCGTTCGTGTAAGTTTTCTTAATTCTGAGGAACTTTCCTTTATTCTTTGGGATAAATATGGTTGACTTTGGGGGTTGAATTGCCGTAACAAATTGCGGTGCTTGCTTAGGGCTTCTGTGAGAGCGGTGTCATTATCGTCAAACCAATCTTCGCGCACGTGTGGTTTGGTACCTAGAATTTTTGAGGCTGTGTTTAAAATGTGTTGAGACAGTTTTTGCCAGTTTTGGATCAAATCGCCACCCTCCATACCATTTCCTAAATGGGTTGTGCCTAGAGCATTTTTGTAGTTCTCTCGTATTTCAGTACTCTCAAGTTTTTTGAGGTTAATGCAGGTTATCTTGCATCTAGGCGCTCTCCGGGGTCGATGAAGACGAAGGCGAAGCTTTGTTATCACAAGTCTGTGATCCGTCCAACAGTTTGCACCCCTCATAACTCGAGTGACTCTAACCTGTGATATATCTGCCTGTCGAACCATGACGTAATCAATTAAATGCCAATGCCTTGACCGCGGGTGCATCCATGTGGTTTTATGTTTCATTGGGAGTCTAAACATGGTGTTGGTAATAGCAAGATGGAACTGAGAACAGAGACTAAGTAAAAGTTGGCCATTGCTGTTCATGCTACCAACACCATGTCGCCCCAGCACCCGTGGCCAGGCCTGAAAGTCACGACCGACTCGAGGGTTAAAGTCACCCAAAAGCAGGACTCTTTCACTGGATCCAATTTTGCTTAGCACTTCAGTGACTTCCTCATAAAACTGATCCTTGACGTCGTCACTTTTATCAAGGGTTGGCGCATAAACACTTATAATGTTTATGTAGTTGTTGTCATCTAGTCGTAAGCGCAAGGTCATTACTCGATCCGAAACACCGACTGGGTGCTCTTCCAATTTGGGAATTAGTTTGTTTTGTATAGCAAAACCTACTCCCGAGCGTCTGGCCTCATTCGCGGGGGTCCCTTTCCAGTAAAATGTGTATCCTCCGCCTCGCTCCATAAGCTCGCCTTCATCCGCCAAATGGGTTTCGCTGAGTGCAGCGATATCGACACTATAACGTCCAAGCTCTCGAGCTACGATGGCGGTTTTGCGTTCAGAACACTGATTGATATCTCGATCAAGAAGAGTGCGTACGTTCCAAGCACCAAATGTCATGTCTTTATGGTTATTGGTTTTCTTATTATTCTTTCTTCGACCACAAATTAACGGGTGCGTAGACAGCTGTGGTTACTATCTCCCTTGATGTTTTGGAGTAAGCAGTTTTTTAGGACACCTTTTCTAGTCCCTTCCCCGGCTGAGCGGGGGAAGCAGTGCCTCTCTAAATAGAGCTGCTTCGTCACAAAGGGTGCTGCCGGGTCGCACTGTTACCCCAATGCAGTGCGGAAACGACCACTTGCCCCAAGCCGCCTGTGTGCAGATATCAGACAAAGCCCAGCGAGCACCGAAGCCAAACCTCTCTACCTCTACCCATCGCCACAGGTCTTTGATGTTTTCAGAGTCCAGTTAACAGAAGCGGGTCAAGTGCGCAGGATATATTATAGTGCATAGATGGACGCGCATACATAAATGCACTCTCTCGTCCGTATTCCTCAATGCCCAATGGAGCGGAAACCGCTACGATTGGAGAGAATTTGGATGCAGTGTTCTAGCCGGCAGTAACTTCACGACTCCTACTGCCGCCTTTAGCCTTCACACAATGCTTTGCTGTCCCGCCGGATCCGCCAATATCAGTTGCTTATCAGCTGTAGATTTGCCTTCACCGCCGGGACAGACTTCACGCACAGTACAGGGAGTAGCCGTACTAAACTTGCTTAGGACCGCAAGTTCCTCTCCACCAGGGTTAGCCCACGTGTCGACGTGGTTTTACCGGGGTGTGGCCGCTGCGTGCATAGCAGCTACTTGGAGCCACTGGTGAGAGATTGTGGTTGGAAGTAAGTTTGATTCTCTGTCTCCCAGTTAGAGACCGACAAAGAGAACAGTTGACCTCTACACACCCACTACACCCCAATGGAATGACCCTCGTATGATAGCCGTGACGTCAGACCTTGGTTTAATTATAGTTCGACTAACACCCGAGTTCATCAACAGATGTTTACCTTACTAACTGTTTGTTTAGTCTTAAACGGCTTGTTAACGAAATTTTGCTGTTCATCAAGCACCGTTGTTTAAATAGTTCGGCAGATTCCAGTGATTGACATTGAACAAATAAAAAAGGAGAACAAGTTACATAAAAGCAATGAAAAAGGGAGACACGAAACTGTTTTGACACTAGCCTAACAAGGATTACACATTGTATGATAACAATAGTACCCGAAAGTTTTTGAAGGGTGAAAGCAAATGTATCCGGACGGTATGGAATTTTCTATAGTAGTATAATAACATTCATTCAATTACGCTCAATGAAGTAGGAATCATACTTCATTGATTACGCTGCACAGCGACCAGTGTTGCCGGTAGCGTCTTAGACATTAAATCTAGAGTATTCTTTGAATTTCGGGAAAAAAGGTTTTGACGACAATCGTTCAGTCTTAAGCTGAAGACAAGGATTTTGTATACTATCTGGATTGCGCACAGAAGAAATTTGGCTCAAAATTAGCTTAGGAAAATTCAACCTTAATGCGTTGCAACAAAATATAAATTCATTTGAAATGGCATAAGAGAGACGCTGTGCCAAGTGAGACTTCCCAAAGTGATGAGGATGTCCCGCTCGCACTATTGCCATTTCGAAACGACACATATATGGTAGAATTATTACCTGTAAAGCCGCGACTGTCTTAGCCAGTTTTTAGTTTAAATAACAATGTATGATAAGATTTTAGTTAAAATTGCGAAAAAATGCTAATTAAAACAGAGTTTGATATTTATTTTGTATGAATATGTACCTACGCCTACGTTTATGATTAAGTTATTTTTTAATTTTGACTAGAGTATCAACGTCGGTTGCAAATGGCGTACTATGCTGTATACATAGAAGTGTTGGTAGGGTGACTAATTGACTATGCTGGAAATATTTCTTAAACTAGCTGGGTGTACAATAGATGTATAGTCGTGGGTGTCGTTTTTCATTTATTGGGTTGTAGATCCATTTTGAAATTAAATATGGCGGATGTAACTTTTTGCAAAAAGTTGTCATTGGTGTCGTTTTCTAGGTTGTTGGGGGTGTAGATTTCAAAATTGGAATCCATCTTGGAATTAAAGATGGCGGACGTCAGTTTTTTGAAAAAGTCATGGGTGCAATTTTCTAGGTTTTTGGGGTGTAGATTTCAAAATTGGCATCCATTTTGGAATTAAAGATGGCAGACGTCACTTTTTTGAAAAAATCATGGGTTTTCGAGGTTTTTAGGGATGTAAATTCTAAAAATGGCATCCATTTTTAAATTAAAGATGGCAGATGTCACTTTTTTCTAAAAGTCGCTTGGGTGGTATCATGGGTGTCGCTTTTGAGATTTTTGGGGGTGTAGATTTCAAAAATGACATCCATTTTGAAATTAAAGATGGCGGACGTCACTTTTTTAAAAAAGTCGTCATGGTTGTAATTTTCAAGGTTATTTGGGGTGTAGATTTCAAAAATGGCATCCATTTTGAACTTAAAGATGGCGGATGTCACTTTTTGCAAAAAGTCGTCATGGGTGTCGTTTAATAGGTTTTCGTTCGGGGGTGCAGATTTCAAAACTAGCATCCATTTTGGAATTAAAGATGGTGGACGTCACTTTTTGAAAAAGTCGTCATGAGTGTAGTTTTCGAGATTTCTGAGGGTGTAGATTTCAAAAATGGCATCTATTTTGGAATTAGAGATGGAGAATGTTGCTTTTTTGAAAAATTCGTCATGGGTGTCGTTTTCGAGAATTTGGGGGTGCATATTTCTAAAGTGGCATTCATTTTAGAATTAAAGATGGCGAACATTACTTCAAAATGGATGCCATTTTTGAAATCTACACCCCCAAAAACCTAGAAAACAACACCCATGACGACATTTTTGGAAAACTGGCGTCTGCCATCTTTAATTCCAAAATAGATGCTATTTTTGAAATCTACAATCCAAAAAAATGAAACACGACACCCACGACCTTTTCAAAAAAGTGACGTCCGCCATCTTTAATTCCAAATGGATCCCAATTTTGAAATATACACCCACAAATACCTCAAAAACTACACTCATGACGACTTTTTCATAAAAGTGAGTCCGCCATTTTTTTATTTCAAAATGGATGCCTTGTTTACTACGGAGGCCTAAAAATGATTGTGACTTTTCGTATTAAAGACTATTAAGATTTTTCGTGACAAAGACTATTCGTGGAAATGTTTTCGTGATAAGATCATGTCGTGATAAAGTCTATTTGTGACAAAGTTTTTCGTGAAAAAGTTTTCGCGAAAACGTTTTTCGTGGTTAAGTAATACACGGGTTGCGTGATTTATGAAACTTAAACGTTGTTTAACACCGTAAATATATGGATTCCAGACCATTACTGTCATCACAAAATTGAAGGAACTCATCGAGATCTACATTTCCGATGACAGCTGTCAAACTTAAAAGTGGTTTATCTCCGTCATTATCAATTCTAGACCATTGCTGTCTTAACAAAGGTGAAAGAACTCTTCAAGATCTACATTTCCGATAACAGCTGTCAAACTTGAAACTGAATTATCTCCATTCATATTAATTCTAGACAATTGCTTTTAAGGGAATCGGTTTTATAGAGATCTTTAGGGAAGGCCTATGCTCAGCAGTAGGCATCCTATTGCTAAAACGACGACAATAACGAAGGACGACGAGTTAGGGGTAAGATAACTGTGATTCCTGCGTGCAGTAACATTGCAAAGAAATATTTTATCCCGAGATGATCGAGATGTTTTGGTCATCCTACTTGGAAAAGAGCCACAATCATCTGATATGGTATCCTTGTCGGCACGTTTTTCTTGGCCAGTACTCAATCCTGTTTATGTAATAAATCCATGGCTGAAGATGAGTAAAATCCCTTGTACACATTCGAAAACGGATCGTGTGATTTGTCCCGACGAGTGTCACAGTAACAGCTGTCCAAGTGACAGCTGTCAAACTTCAAAGTGATTTATCTCGGTTATTATCGATTCTAGACTACTGCTGTCTTCACAAAATAGAGCTCAACGAGATCAACATTTTGGATGACAGCTGTCAAACTTCAACGTGATTTATCTCGGTTATTATTGATTCTAGACCATTGATGTCTTCAGAAAAGTGATAGAGCTCAACGAGATCTACATTTCGGATGACAGCTGTCAAACTTAAAAGTGATTTATCTCCGTTATTATCGATTGATATCTTCACAAAAGTGATAGTGATCGACGAAATCTACATTTCGGATGCCAGCTGTCAAACTTAAAAGTGATTTATCTCGGTTATTATCGATTCTAGACTACTGTTCTCTTCACAAAAGTGATAGAGCTCGACGAGATCTACATTTGGATGACAGCTGTCAAACTCAAAAGTGATTTATCTCGGTAACTATCGATTCTAGACTACTGCTCTCTTCACCAAAGTGATAGAGCTTGACGAGATCTACACTGTGACACTCGTCTTGACAAATCACACGAGTCCATACTCTATGGGTTATGAGATATTTTTCATGTCACTTTCTAACGCGTGTCATTTTAAATCAATGCATCTCGTAACTATTAGCACCATTAGAAACTATTAGAACCATCGACACGACGAAGAAGAAGAATGCATCTCTTTCAGATTTTATCGATCGACCACATTATTCCTCTAGTATATTATCTGTGATCAAATGAAAAACAAAAAATACACGTTCTGATTTATAATATTAGTAAGAGTTAACACGGAAAAAGTTGGACCACTGACGCTACACACGACCCGATTTCGCGGTTAGCTCACACAAAATCAGAATGTATATGAGAGATTTCATTCATCTTCAGCATAAGGTTGAACGGTTATCCTTAAAACCTTTTTTCCGCTGTCTAGATGTCATGTGTCTAAGGCAACACTGGTCGACGCGGTGTAGCCGCGACGCCGCCGCGGCGTCGCCGCAGTCAGAGGGTAACTTATAAATACAGGGAAGCCGCAGTGCAGCGGCGGCATGGCGTCGCGGCGACACCGCCCGTCTGGCATCTCTCATACGAGACATTCGTTCAAAAACGTTTGATTATCTAAGCCCCGGTTATCTGCAAATGATGAACACCAAAATAGCGAAGGTTGTTTAACCAATCGTTAATACGTAACCGAGCGTTCGCGTAACCATTGGTTATGTTACATTTGATGAACTCCAGCCTAAGAAATGAGTTCATCAACAGATGTTTACCTTATTAACCGTTCGTTTAGTCTTAAACGGCTTTTTAACGAAATTTAGCTGTTCATCAAGCGCTAACCGTTGTTTATTACAGTAATCGGACGTTTAACTTAAACGACGTCGTCAACCTTGTTTAAAACCAATGGTTACACATGGCATCACCGGCATTTGCCATAAAAATCAAAGACTTTTTGATGGTTTTTTTTCTTTGGAGAAAATAATATTGATGATTTTAAGAATATTGAGCAAATTCCACGTGCACCCCGTACATTTAAAACGCAACGCAATTACTTTGAACCAATAAAATACTTACCTACTTTAATAGGTACATATCTCTGTGGTACATTCCTACTTATTCTATTTTTTTTTGTTGACGGCTTAACGAAAACTCCTCAATGGTAAACAGCTCAGACATGACATTTTGTGTGCGCAATTGCTTCAGAAAACTAAACCTTTTTCTCATGATGAAGTCGTGCTGCAGCCGAGTTGAGTCCAGAACCGACTCCTCACAAGAAAACTCCTTAACGGTAAACAGCTCAGATACGACATTTTGTGTGCGCAATTGCTTCAGAAAACTAAACCTTTTTCTCATGATGAAGTCGTGCTGCAGCCCAGTTGAGTCCAAAACCGACTCCTCACAAGAAAACTCCTTAACGGTAAACAGCTCAGATACGACATTTTGTGTGCGCAATTGCTTCAGAAAACTAAACCTTTTTCTCATGATGAAGTCGTGCTGCAGCCCAGTCGAGTCCAGAACCGACTCCTCACAAGAAAACTCCTTAACGGTAAACAGCTCAGATACGACATTTTGTGTGCGCAATTGCTTCAGAAAACTAAACCTTTTTCTCATGATGAAGTCGTGCTGCAGCCCAGTTGAGTCCAGAACCGACTCCTCACAAGAAAACTCCTTAACGGTAAACAGCTCAGATACGACATTTTATGTAATTGCTTCAGAAAATTAAACTTATTTCTCATGATGAACTCATGCTGCAGCCCAGTTGAGCCCAGAACCGACTCCGCACAAGAAATTCCTCAACAGTAAACAGCTCAGACATGACATTTTATGTGCGCCTGATTCTGAAACTAAACCTCATGATGAACTCTCATATGAACTTCTCATATGAATTTAGATTTTTTTTTAATCATTTCGCTTTTTATGGTTTCAATTTTCAATTGCGTAAGTACCTTATTTTTGCGTATAGTATAGACTATACTTATCTATCCCAAAAACTCGTTGCTAAGTTTATTTTTGGGAGATCTCAATTTGGGTTTCAAATTACGTAAACGTATTTTTTTTCCTAAAACTCAAATTGAGGCATAACTTCGAAACCGGAAGGGTTCGTTCCCTCTCGTGGGCGCGAAAATAGTCTGGCACTGGAACTAGTAGGGGCATTGTGTGTTTGCTAGCCATATTTTAATTACTCAGCTTTTAAAGTCTTGAAAATCGATAGGTCTTCTAGAGAGCTCCGAAAAAAAAATTTTTTTTTGTATAGTAAATAGTTTTAGTTTAGTCAAAGAAGATACAATAATACTACGTAAAACTTAACATTTCGTGATATTTTTTGGAATTTTCGGTGCACCGTTGTGTACCTTATTTTTACGTACAGCATATTAAAAAACCACAGTGATTTTGAAAATTTGACACTTGAAATGTAGTATGAGATTAAAAAGGACAGAGTTAAGAGCAAACTGAAAAAAAAAACTATTTGGCTGTACAGTTTTTTTACAAGTCATGATTATCTATCATAACTTGTAAAAAACTTAAGGGACAAATAAAAATTTAAAGGACAAGGGAAAATGGTCCCTTGTCCTTTAAATTTTATATTATAATTTATATAATACTATTATTTGCGTACTTATTTATCTTCATCAAACAATCCAGTAATAAAATACAATTGTATGTGTGGTTTAAAGAACCACGTCCAGCAAGGATCAAAATTTTTGTGCAGCTGCGCTGTGTCACTGCGTCCGGAGTCTCGAGCTGCAGTGGCGATCTGCTGTAAATGTCTATAATTAAGCAAGCGCGAGAATAAATCAGTGGTGCAAATAAAATTTCACTCAAATTTGAACCAATTTATTTTTCTATTTTAGGCATAACATAATTTCCTTACCATCGGTTTCTTTCTACTTACAACCCGCAACCATCACTACAGTTTTTTGTCATTACGCATTGGAAACAGTTTCTTTACAACGCTAGTCCTGTTCCGAAAAATATAACAGCATACTTCTCATCTCCTGGTAAATCAAAACCTTGATATCTTTCGCAAATATAAAATCCAAGTGATTGAACTGATCGGACGGGACTTGATATATTTTAGCATTCGGAAGTCTTCTGTATAGCATGTTAACGTCGTCCGGCTGTGCCAACCAATCAGAATTGCTGTAGAACAGAGCTACGGGTGTCGATATCTCCTCCAAAGGATACTCGGGAGGGACTTCCGTGCCATATTTCTCCACATTACCAGAAATCCCACAGTCAAATTGCTGAAAATTTCCCGAAGTCACACTTTGGGCATAGTGGACTATCTGCCTAGTCGAAGCTCCCGCCGGCAGGTGACCCAGTTCCACAGGCAATTTCGTGAAATTCGCCTGTTGGTACCCGAAACCTGTTATTAAATATATAAAGTTATCGCACAAGATCTCAGACAACGGTCCGGTTCCGCACACGAGAAGTATCAAGATTCTGATAATGTTGTCATCTGGGAAAAACTCGGGAACCCCGATGCCCCTGAGAACTGGATACAAAACTGGAGAGCTCGGCGCCGCAAGTCTGACCAACGGCGATATGGAATTGCCCAAATATGCCACGGGCGACAGAGCGATCATCAAAGTAATCTTCTCATTATATTCCGGTCGCGATGACGCCATGACGAAGAAAGTCGTAGTGCCTTGTGAATGTCCGACGTAATACAATTCATATTGATCAGTTTTTCCAAGAACGTAATCGATCATCGCCGGTAGATCGTAGTAGCCTATTTCGTTCCAAGAAAAGTCCCAAAATTCAGCATCGGTTACAGTATAGTTCTTGTGACGGCGAGAGTGTTTATTGCCCCGAGCGTTTCCCATCCAGACGTCGTATCCATCGTCGGCTAGAAGGTAAGCGAGACCAAATCCGGGGCCGGGGGTGACGTAGTCGTCCGAACTGGCGAGTAACCCGTGCATCAAGAACACAACCGGACCGGGGCCAGGGATCCGATAGATGGTTAAGATATACCCGTCTTCGGTGACGACATCGTACTGCTCACATGGGTAGTCATATTTGCGTAAAAGTTGACAGATTGGCAGACGCGCGTCTTCATCCCCGATGCCAATGTTGTATTCGTCGAGGTATTTGTCCGCTAATTCCAAGCTGTTGACGTCGGCGATTGGGGTCGGTAGGGTGTATAAACCCAACAATTGCGCGGCTGCGTCCGGACCCAAGGCCAATGAGGCTACCACTTCGGCTAGCAAATCTGCTGAAGTTTGTGCAGTGGAAGACACGAGCTTCGATTTTGTAACATTATCCGCGATATCTCGACCGATTTTCGTCTCTTTGGGCAAGAAGTAGTCCGCGATCTGTCCATCGCATAATATCGCGACGGCGATTAGAACCAAGTACGTTTTGAGCATCGCACGATCAGGGCTCAAGTAATCAGAAATTTAACTGAAAATCGATAATGCTACAATTTAACCTTGCATCGAGGTGGTTCTTTTATTGTGGGTCTAATGTTTCAGCTTGTTTGCCGTGACGACACACAGCAAACAACAAATTCCATGCCAAAGGTGTGAATATGCTTGTACTAATCAGGTACATATTTGCATAATCATGTTATGGTCACGGGTAATAAAATAAATTGTTAAATACACATTACAGGTCTTTGTGTCTATGTGTACAAGATGTAATTTGATTCGATATTTATATGAAGTAGGACGATGAGAGTCGTAAAACCATGTTATTAAGATAGTTCTACAGATTAAGTTTAGACTGTTATTAAATTAATTTTTACTGGGAAAAGAATGCTTTCTAGCAAATGATACTGTATGCAGCACCCTAAGAGTCTCAGAGTACACATATAGGAATAAATCTCAGAGTACACATACAGGAATAAATCTGAAAATTTTGTTTTTTTTTTTTTAAAACTGTACATTTTTATTTAAATCACAAATAAATAGGGCTTCGAAATTCACAAAATATGGGTTTAAAATTCTAAGTGCGTAAATCGTATCATGTAAGGTATCATATAAAAGAGCTTCTTAGCACATGCTAAAACAGGTTTTTAATTATTTTAACGATTTTCGATGAATGACAAGTAAAAAAAAAAAACTTTTGTCGATGATGATGATGAGTATAGATATTTTAACAACGTACTTCCCAATTTTGTGAAATTTTCTGGAATTGTACGGAACCCTCGGTGTGCGAGCCTAACTTGCACTTGTCCGGTTTTTTATGATAAATTTTAATTTTTGAAATACAGGTGCTTTGCATCATAATAAACAATTTTACTATGAGGGGGTAATTCGATCGACAGTCAATGATTTTTTTCAAAGCGTCCGATAGACTAATATACGATTTGCACCTTGCATAGCAACACTTTGTAAAACCGCTAGTGGAATATGAAAGCCATTTACTCACGGTTCGCAGATGTTCTTGTGTTTGAGCATAGCTGGGTCATATACGTAGCTGACCGCATGCTCAGGCGCACTCACATCTGTCACTGTAACAAAACAATCGGTTGTCTGTAAAGTCGGTTTACGGACAATAATTTAACCTGATAACGTTAATCATAAATAATTATTTATTTCAAATTTCTAAAACATTTCAATAATAAATAACATTTCTATTACTTAATTAGCTAGAATAAGATAAATTTGTATATCTGTTGCCGAACTAGGCCAGTGGCCTGTGTTTCGGCTTACAGCGCCCTCCCTTATTGCATTTACTTCTAGCATAAAAAAATATTTTGAATTTAGATTACAAATAAAATATAGATCGTGCTTTTATAAATAATTCAAATATAAATAAATATAGAATTTTGTATCATTAATAAAACTATTATGTATTATGCAAGCATGCAAAGGAGTTGTACCTGAATTACAAGGAACTCGGTATTAAAATTCTAACCATGATCATTCAATTTTTCTAGGAATGTACTGAAATTTTAAAGCTCCATGGAGTAATAAAAAATAATATATAGCCCTGCATTTTTATTTAAATTGTTATTTTAAAAAAATATATTGGAAATTCAAAAACATATTTTCTAAGAAAATAAATAGGGCAAAGAAGCGCTAGATAGCCCTTTCCGGGCTAAATCATTACACACCAAGGTTCACCTACAGTAAATAGTCCTAGATCTATCTCCAAAAGGGCTATATAAGGTGGTAACACTGATCGAAAATTAAATTAATCAATCAATTTCTTTTGACATTGACATTTCTATTATACTTTCTTTTTAAATTAGCTTTGAGATTTTTCAGATTAGCGTGTTTCTATACGAGATATCCGTTCCGTTTCACGTTACATACCCCAAATATATATTATCGATTTTCTAAATATCGCAGGGCTTTAAAAATATGTTTTTATTAGATAATAATTACATTTTGAATGCTCTTTATAAAACAGCAATCATTGATCTGGTTAGAATTTTTATTTATTTTAATACCGGTAACGGAACAAATCCTTTAACCTACACTAAGTAACATTAAATTACTGATCTTACTATATAAACAACAAAACCTACATTCTATACCTTTAAATACAGATGCATGGATTGGGCCTAATATAATTTTAATAGCCAATTCGAATACCTACAGTGTTGTTATAAGAAAACATTTTTACAACTGAAACAAGCCCAACGCTTAGACTGATCATGTCTCTCTATCGCTTGATCCGCACTGTCGCATTCAAGATCGGCTCAGGGGGAACGTGACACTTTTTCGTGGGTGCAGTCGGCGTTCAAAGACAAATAAGTACGTCATAATCGCGATTAACAAATAGCCCGTAGAGCAAAACAAAAATTTGATACATTTTGCCAAATGTATGCGATATTCGCAACGAAACAAGATTATTTTTTGCAAAAATTAGCATGACCGACTTCACCCGTGTACAGAATTCGCGAATATTTCGCACGGATCGATGTAGCATTTTTCACATTATTGTTGATTTAGCAAAAATGGCTAAGCCGATTTCGATAAAATTTAAATGGGACCAATTTCGAAGTATATTCTTTCCAATAAAAAAAGAATTATTGAAATCGGCATACTACGAAAAAAGTTATGCGTAGTTAAACATAAAAAAAATATATATACGCGTCGAATTGTATACCTCCTCCGGTGGTTCGTGGGTCAAAAAATAGTTATTTTTAGACCACCGGAGGAGTCAGTGCTAGTTAGTACTTGCACAGGGTCACCCTCCTGCCTTTAAAGCGCCTGATTGTGCTGTTAGCCTATAACTAAAATAAAACTGACCTATTTTCAAATGACTAAAACAGAATACGGCTAAAACTCACGTTATAATTATACGGTCGATCCGCAAGGAATCCGACCAGTTTCAGAGTATTTAGAACTCCATCCTCAGGGAATACGCGCACCCCCGTCGACCGGCGCCGTTTTAGCCGTATTCTGTTTTAGTTATGATGAATACTCACGGTAGTTTTAATGAAGTGATATTTTCAAATGGTTGATGCGCTCTAGTATCGTTCTCTTGGTTTAATCAGTCCAGGGGCCTGATTCTCTATCGACAAAACGTAACGTAACGCGGTAAGTATTTTTTTTAATTCCTTGAATTTAATTTGGAGAACTGTTTGATAAATGTAAAATTACGTTAAAATAAATTATAAACCGAGTTTATGTTATGCTATTTGAAAAATAAGTAAATTTCATACTAATTTCTTAAAAACAAAGAACACGTTAGATCGCGTTACGCGCTTGTTTTCATACAGAATCACCCACCTGAGTGGCGAATTAGTCCGCCCGAGTCTGATAACACCTCTCACCTGTAATGCACTATATAATGATATAAATAAACAAAACTAACCTATTTTCAAATGGTTGAGCCGCTCCAGTATCGCCCTCTTTGTTTGTTCATCTTGCAGCGGGTAGCAATCCCGAGTTGCGAACCTGTCTGGACGAGTCTCGTCGCCTTCCCATCTGCAATGAATTGGGTTTTAGTTTTATTCGAACCGCCGCCCGAATGCTATTATAGCATTTATACAGTGTTCTTATAATACGGAACTTATTGCGCTATGAAAATCCTACTAATTTTATAAACGTGAAAGTTTGTGAGGATGGATGGATGGATAGATGTATGGATGTTTGTTACTCTTTCACGCAAAAACAACTGAACGGATTGAGATGAAACTTTGCAATAATATAGCTTATATATCAGAATAACACATAGGCTATAAATTATAATAATATGTATGCGTATGTGGGCGAAGCCGCGGGTTTAAACTAGTATGAAATAAAAATACCTACACGAGATTTCACTATACTACTCGCGAAGATGCACGAACTACTTGCACGAAGCAAGTTCGAACGTCTTCAATCAACTTCGCGAGTATAGCGTGGCCTTTACGAGGCTATTTATTGAAATTGCTGATATACAAATTCGATACGTCTCGCGCCAAATAACAAAAGCAAAGATGGGGCATTTTGCACATCTGCAGCACAAGAGAACGGCGGAGGGTGTGCGCAGTCGTTATTGTGGGCTAAAATAAGCTTCGCCGCTTCGAATTACGCCGCTGAGCTACGACGCGACATCGTTTCACGATACGACGTCGTATCGTAGGAACCATATCAGTAAGTATATTTCTTCATAAATTGATTCTCGTAATTCAAAATTGAAAGCAATGGGTGTATCTTCTGTGTATTTGTTTGTTATTTCATCATCATCATTATCAGCCGTAGTTTGTTGTAAGTATAGTATCTAATAGTCTATATTAATGCGATATGGTGGTGTGTATGGTGCTTGCACGATGTCGCGTCGTAGCACGTCGCGACGTCGCCGCGTCACGGTCGCGTCGTATCGTGTTTATGTGTACGAGCCATAACTACAGCCACGTGGTAGGCGCGCGCACGTTGTTTAAATGTAGGTATGTGGTAACTTTGACATAAGGTGCGGCAACTTGTTTACTTCTACGCGGGCGCGCGCAAATATGACATAACCTGTGACTGTGGCTTTGTTTACCGTCCATTGTTAGTTTTTATGGTGTTTTTTTTGTATTGAAGAACAATAGGATTTTCTAGAACTTTCACTTGTTTCCATTGTCAATCACATCGATGGCATCAATTATTCTCGATATTTCGAAGCAACTATTATTCGATTGCTATGGTTGGACTCAGTTATCGTGTTTTCTATTGGAGGGAAAGCATCTCGTGTTGAGTGATTGTGAAGTGTGTTCAGTTTGTGTGCACATCAGTGCCAGTGTGAAGTGATTTGTGCGAACCAGTTGTGTCGTGTGTTTTGTGATTTTGTGAAGTGATTGTGTGCAATAAAGTGCAAAGAGAATAATCGGCGTTTTATCCAAGAACGCATCTCGTAACAGTACCATATAATATGCCGTAACAATGTAGTAAAGTTAGTCTGGTTTACCTCACCGAGACGACGTGTTTCGTTTTCCCCGCGTCGCAGACGTTGGGCGCGCCGGCGGTCGTGTAGCTCGGTTGGAAGGCGAAACACGACCAATGCTTCTTCTGCACGTATATGCAGTTTAGGATCGTGTCTCGGATTCTGTGAACCAAATGAAAATACACTATGTAATTTAAAGTATTACTGACTTTAAAACTGAAGGTCGTAAACTTCTTGAAATGTAACCTCTATCTATATTATTATCACCATTAGCCATTAGACACCATTTCAGACCATAATCGATATAGAAATAAAGATTTCTGGACCTGTTGGAAGCAGTTTGGACTTCAGTTGGGGAAGGCTGCTCAAATTCGAACAGTCCTAGCTTTCCAATATTATTAAAATCTTAATTGCATACTACTTCATACTAGACCCTGTTGAGCTGGGACGTTAAGCCTATGTATCACGCGATATAGCAACGCGCGCAGCGTGTGGGCGGCACCCTCCACCAGCGAAGGCAGGCAGTGCCCGCCCTCCAGCACCATACACATTGCTGCCCACAACCGTGTAAAGCTGGGACGATAAGTCTGTTGGAGAGGTATCACTCATTCGTCGTAAGGTTTCCCAAGTTGTAGGGCGGGCGGCGCACGGTCCAAAAGCGCGTGCAGCGTGTGGGCGACACCCTCCGCAAGTAAGGCAGACAGTGCCCGCCTTCCAGCACCACACACATCACTGCCCCCTACCATATTGAGCTAAGCCAATGTATCACTCACTCGTTGCAAGGCTCCCCAAGTTGCAGAGCAGGCGGCGCACGGCCCAACAAGGCACGTAGAGTGTGGGCGGCGCCCTCAGCTAACGAAGGCAGGCAATACCCGCCCTCCAGCACCACACAGACGCTGCTGCACACTGCTGTCAGCATGTGGAGTAGCGACGCGTAGCACGCTGGACTCACTTCCATTTCACCCTGTTCGAGTGTACACAGTACTTAAATCTTCTATTACAACACTAGCTCAACCATGCACGTCATACCGCCTCATTATTATTATTTTCTATCCCACTGTTCGACAACGACCTCCTTTCCCTCCTTCCAGACTGCGCAATCTACTTACTATTTTGGTGCCCCAGTGCATCTCGTCACCTATCAATGGATGCATCAAGATAGCTAAACTGTATCGTCATTGTTTTTATCAACCTGTATTGACTCACTGCTGGGTTCTTAAGCCTCTTTTGCCTGGTGCTATTTAACCTTGTATCGGATTATGAACTTTCATCCAATCCAACTATTTTGGACCGCTATTCACCGCTTGCGCGTCTTTAATCTGCATCGTGTTGTCGATGTGGCAATTTTTTTTCTCACATCCAAAAATCCATTGGAAAATATCTTTTCTATTAAAAGAAAGGTAAATTGTATACATAAAAATATAATACAACAATTTTTGATAATGAAATGGCGAGATGAGATAGATACAATTATCTATAGTGAAAAAAGTTGTCCAATGAAAGCCTTTTTATGATAGAAAAGCTAACAAATCTGAGTTATGTCAGTAGAATTCAGCCACAAAACGATCAGGCAAACGTCACAGTCAAATGATCAGATATGGGCATAGTATGAGCAAAAATACGATGTTTCCAGCTTTTTGTTCCCAGTATTTCAACGATGTCTATTCTGACACCATTGTTTTTCCCGCCCCCTTTTTCACCACGTTGACTATGTAACTCATAAAGTTTATTAGAAAAATCTTATGAATAAATGATTATGAATTATGAATCTCCAAAAATAACACACATACTAAAAAAATGAAAAAAAAATACATTCACTACAAAATCACACGATTTTCTCCTTTTTTCGCGAAAAAGCGAACATTTAAAAAAGTTTTTGGCTCCAAAGCAAAACACGCTCGTTGACGTTTATTTCTACCTTTTCGTCTCCTAAAGCAGAGTCGAACCCAGCAGACACGATGGTTAGCTGAGGCTTGTACTGAAAGAGACAGCAGATATAAATGCTAGTGAGATAGAAAAGGCTGCAGTACCTCGGGACAGCCCAGTGCGGCGTCGTATCCGGCAGAAATAATGATGAGCTGCGGCTGGTACTGCGTGAAACAAGACAAATGGAACTGATTATACACATTTATCTTCTTTAAAATCTTTTTTTTTCATAATAAAAACAGTACTGAAGCTGTTAGAACTTTAGTTATTAGATTAAAATTTTCTTCTTTAAACAGTTTATAGTGTCTGAGGTTCAAATGAAAGTAACACACTATTTTTATTCTTAGGCAAGATACCGTAAGTTTGAGTTTGTTTCTAGTTTTTTGTAACATACCTCTGACCACAGAATGCAGATAAGTGCACTGCGAATCACACAAGTCGACGGATGTGAAGTTAGCTACAAGCTGCGCAATATACAATCCTAACCGAAGCTCACATAAAGCTGCGCGTTGAATGGATATTGTATCACTTCACATCCGCCGACTTGTACGACTCGGCCTATACTATACGTACAGAATGGCCCCTCACTTCCCCCCACCAATATCAGCGTTCTTCTTGGAATCGCTCTGTGCCTACCGACCTCTTCTGATTTCTACTTGGGGTATGTCACTGAAAACCTCAAAAGTATTTCCAAAGAGAGTTACTGGGAGATTTGGCGGGAACGCGGAAAAATCATGTCGCCTCATTGTATTATTTTGTTAAACTTGTGTTTTTATTAGTGATAATTAGTGAAAAATTGTGGTATTTCATTGATTATGAGCTGAATTACGTGCATGAGTGTGGGCAAGTGATATAATGTGACGTATCATGTTGTTCCGTGTTGTTACCAAAACTCCATAGACGCCTCAAGTCTCCACTGCTTTACTGAGGTATGACTTGGACTATTTTTGGACTTGACCGCGACTTTATTGGACTATGACGTGACTACGACAGTGACTATTTTGATAAAATATCAAAAGTTATTAAAACTTTTATTACTGGACACTGGCAAATGCACAATAATGCGATGCCAAAACTAAAAAGAAGAAGAAAGAGAGTTACTGCAAAACGTTTGACAGACCCTTGAGTTCACCCTTCATTCGCGTGTGTACTATATAGGCACATTTACGTACAGACGCCAGTTAACTTCTGTTTCATACATTTGTTTGGAGTGTCTGGAGTCATCCAGCACTTACCTCAAAAGCCATCGGAAGCAGGAGCTGGTGCCATATAGCGATGTAGTCAGCGTCCTTCATGCCCGTTTTATTGAGCGGCACGTTACATGTATAACCCGCGCCACGGCCCGTGCCCGTGTAGTTGAAGTTTGAATGCCGGAGATTGGGCCAAAACGCGCCGTGCTCGTAGCGATGGATGGAGAAATATAGCACTCTGCACGGGAGAAAAGACTCTATGAAGTCGGTAAAAGGGTTTTAATTTGTTTGGGAGATTGTTTGGGTCTGTGTAGCTGAAGTTTGATTGCCAAAGGTTGGACTAACACGGGGCGTGTTTGTAGCGGTGGATGGAAAAGTAGAGCACTCTGTACGGAAGAAGATTAAAAGGCCCTATGCCGTTGGTTAAAAGGTTTGAAATTGCTTGTCCGTATTTCAGGTTTCCCCGTTATTTTTAAATCTACTAAATTAATCAAGATTAAATCCGCAGTGATTAAAGGAAAACATCGTGAGGCAACCTGCACACGTCCGTAGAAGAAATTCGATGGCGTATGTGTATCCATCAACCCGCACTGAGCCAGCGTGGTGGATAATGGCCCAATCACCCGTTGTGGGTAGGCCTACGTCCTGTAGTGGACTATTGAAAAAAGGCTGGTACCTGTACAGGTACAAATCCGCAGTGATAAGTGTACTCTGCGATCTCTTGAAGGAAATAAAATCAGGCCGTTGATTTTAGTATTTATGCTACACAAGGTCAATAAAACTAATGTTGACATTTCTTACTGTTACATGGTGACACTGAATTTGATAACATAAGGAAGAACCTCAGGGAAAAGCCTAGATCCCACGACTCAGGTAGCCTTAGTGTAGGATCTAGCATACAACATGTTTTGTGTTAACTTTTAAGAACAATAAACGTTTTATTTATTTATTTATTTATTGTGCTTAAATGGAAATTCTTATCTGTGTCAATATTGAAAATGTGTTATGGAGTAAATAAATGTATCTTCTTACCTGGGGTCATCGTAAAACATCTGTTGCGTGGCCTGCCCGTGGTGGACGTCCCAGTCCACTATTAATATCCTGGAATAAGTACACGCGAGTTAGATTTAAGTGTTTAGTTCTATCTTCATATCAATGTATTGTACAACTTTCCAATTTAAAATGAATTAAATTGGAAACTTGTTAAATTGGAAATTTAATGTGATTTTTTTAAATTTATTTATTGAATTTTTACTTTTAATTATTGTTGTATAATGATGACTACTATTTCATTTAATTGGTGTTTAAGTATTGTATAATGTTTTTTTATGATGTAATTTAACTTTTTTGCAAATTTGTTGACATGTAACTCTATTGTTATCAATACATGAGTATGAGTATAAGTCCCAGCTCAATGGCATGTTTGGCTGCAAACGGTACATTGTTGTAGAAGCAGTACATATCTCAATAGCAGCAAGGCTCGGCTCGCATCGCGTTATGTCTTGAAGATCTTACAAATGCTGCGCCATTTTGTATCTCCCTTGATACATAATGTGATAAAGTGTGAAATGTGTGTGTGTGAGTGTGTGTGATACAATCCGATCAGTAGCATAATATTTAATACTGACCTACTGAGTCCCCTTAGTACAACATAAGACATGACATAAGACTGAGTCCCGGTAGTATAACATAAGACACTGACCTACTGAGTCCCCGTTTGTCGATGACATGTTTAGCTGCAAGTGCTACATTATTGTAGAAGCAGTATCCGCAAGGCTCGGCTCGCATCGCGTGGTGTCCCGGAGGCCTCACAAATGCTGCGCCATTTTGTATCTCCCCTGATACAACGCGGTTGGTAGTATAACATAAGACACTGACCTACTGAGTCCCCTTTTGTCGATGGCATGTTTAGCTGCAAGCGCTACATTATTGTAGAAGCAGTATCCGCAAGGCTCGGCTCGCATCGCGTGGTGTCCCGGAGGCCTCACAAATGCTGCGCCATTTTGTATCTCCCCTGATACAACGCGGTTGGTAGTATAACATAAGACACTGACCTACTGAGTCCCCTTTTGTCGATGGCATGTTTAGCTGCAAGCGCTACATTATTGTAGAAGCAGTATCCGCAAGGCTCGGCCCGCATCGCGTGGTGTCCCGGAGGCCTCACAAATGCTGCGCCATTTTGTATCTCCCCTGATACAATGCGATCGACCATGTCGATGGTTGAACCAGCTGCGAGAAGGGCCAACTCGTGTGTGATCTATGGAGAAAAAACAGAATGATCATAGACTATGTAGTTAGTTTGTAAGTTAGAAAAAGTCGTATCAAACGAAAGCACAGTCACAAATATTTTAGTCCCCTAGCTAGATGACTATACAGCGGCAGCCTAAGGATTCGACCTAATAATATTCAACCAATCACAGGTCTTTATTTAAAAATTGATTTATCGAATGCTTCATTACCAATGGTTATTTTTCCTATTCTAAGCGTAGTGTTTGTGGCTATGGTAACACAAAAAAAATGTTAAGAACTCTAAATCGGCAATCCTGAATGTATTGCTCTGAATGCTACATCTTTATTTTTAATATTGTCATTGATCACAGATTGTAAAGATAATGTAACCACAATGCAACGACAGTATAAATGTATGAAGTGTTAGCATTAGAAATGGCCTTAACTTGTTTCCGTAATAAATCTTTCTTTCATAATAACTTGTTTTCATAATAACAATTCTGAGCTTCTTTAAAGAAGTATTTGCAGTCATTATAAATAGAATAGTTAGTCTACAAAATATGTAGAACACTTCATAAGGCACTAAGCGACATTTTTATTTTAGTCTCTATATATAAAAAATTGTGTGTGTCACGTTGTTTGTCCGCGATGATCTCCTCAACTACTGAACCGATTTTAACCAAATTTTGTACACTGTGTTCAGTTTGATCCAACTTGAAAGATAGGATAGTATAAATCTCAGTTTATAATATTTCTATTTTTTAATATCATTATGCCTGAACGTTTGGCGGGTCAACTAGTTATTCAATATTTTTAAAACCAATCTTTCAAGTGTAGTGAGTTTTTAGTTTTTCATTATTGTCTTGTTACTAGATACTTACAGGATGTATATAGATAGCATCATATTTTGACGAGAGCTCCT
Source organism: Hypomecis punctinalis (assembly GCA_949316475.1). Lineage (NCBI taxonomy): Eukaryota > Metazoa > Arthropoda > Insecta > Lepidoptera > Geometridae > Hypomecis > Hypomecis punctinalis. The sequence continues at coordinate 4,630,513 of OX438798.1, forward strand.
CCAAATACTCCAAATCCTGGTTCTTATGCGTGGTTTCCATCATCCAGTACACAGACGGCGAATGCAAAACGTTAAGTTCTTCTTCAGTGGCTGGTCGCGGTAAATACTGTTTGCATTGCTCGATTAGATTTAATTCGTTACACCTACAAAATACAGCAGAACTGTAGACACGTTCTTTTCCATATATCCAACCAACCATAAGACTTTCACTTCTGGACATAGGCCTCCCCAATAGATTTAAAAGCCAAATAAGAGAAACAATAAGACCGGTTGGAAGAAGCCAGTTCAACTGTTCGTAACGTTTTCGTAAATAAAAAAGGATATTCGTATATTTTAATGTTTTATATCACGGGATTGTACTCACGTTTATTTTTAATAGTCATAGCGCATTGCGAGACGGCTCCGCGTGCTAGCACTCGACTTGAGAAAGATCGCCGAATGCGATCGATACTATACTCGTACTATGTAATGTCTATTAAAAATAAACGTAAGAACAATACCGTGATATAAAATATTAAAATGTGAGAAAACCACGTTAGTTCCCATAATAAGAAATCGTATAAATAAATAGTTTCAAAGTGGTACATAATTTCAATACTATTGACTGCCTCGGTGGCTTAGTGGTTAGTGACCCTAACTTCTGTGTCCAAGAGGCGTGGGTTCGATCCCCACCCAGGGCAAATTTTTATGTGATGAACATAGGTGTTTGCTCTGTGTCTAGGTGTTATTTAGTTACTATCTATATAAGTATGAATTTAAAAATATGTATGTATAGTATATCAGTCTCTGGCAGCCATATCACAAGCTTTGCTTAGTTTGGGGTCAGAGGCAGTGTGGAAGATGGCCCAAAAAAAATACATTTTTACTTTTTAGACGCATTTTATGCTCAGGTTAACTCATATTTAACTGCTAGAGCAAAGCAATAAAATATGGTCTTTGGGACATTGTTTTAAATTTCATAATCATTTATTTGGCATAATAATAAATATGTGCAGATACATTGTTCCAAAGGCTCCCAAACTAGTCAGAGACTGTATGTCAGGAGCCAATGGCTTCTCCTATTATGTCACAAAAAAGATTACAATGCAAATAAACAACTGATATTATACAAGTTTCTAACAAGTTAAATTCAGAAAGACAAAATATATTAAATTATAAAAAATACACTAGAAATTTCGAAATCAAATGAAAACTACAGTACCCAATAATATAAATGCGCGCTATTGTGTGTGTGTGTGTGTGTGTGTGTGTGTGTGTGTGTGTGTGTTTGTGTGTGTGTTTGTGTGTGTGCAGTCCAAGTACTCTTATACGAACAATGTAGTTGTGGTCAAACACATTTATCAGAGGTTTTGTGTTGGAGGATCAAATTAGTGTTTGTATAACTTCAGAAATAGAAACTCTCTAACATATCTTCTGTTGATTTGTAATCGTAGCCTTGAAGCCATGTGAGGATAGTCCCTTTAAGTTCTCTATCTGTTAATTGGTTCACTATTTTAGATTTACTTATTTCGTTGTATAGCCGTGTAGCAACTACCATAAACTGTTTTTGTGCATATCTAGTATTAACCAATGGGGCCTGATATATCTGTTTCCTTCTGCTTTGGACTAATTGCGTTGGTGGCGTTATCTTGTGTCGCCTACGTACACATTCATAGATAAAACATTTACGAACTGACAGAACATTGGCCCTCTCGAAAACTTCTGTGGTAGGGTGTCTAAAGGGTAGGTACAACATGACCTTAAGAACAGCTGGATAACTAAATAGTTGGATACTAACAAATACAAGATCATAAATTCATAATCGATTAAGGAGCCAGCCGCTTTTTGTTTTAGCAATTTGCTTTAACTAGCGAGATGTTGACCGAACTGATTAGTATGCTGAGTTACATGTGTAATCACGTATGAGTCATTCAGTAGAGTATATTTTATAACGCCTCGAGTCAAGGTGAAGACGACAGGGTCTCTAGGCGATACAATTACCATATTCCGACCTTAATTCATTCGGAATAATACTGAGACGAATGAACATGTTTTATCTTTATAATGTCTACTATTGACGTGTTTGCTTAGATAACACGCAGAATTTCATATTAAATTCAAAGTAAATAGATACACATAATAATATAATGTACAGTATCCGATCCTAAATACGTGTATTTTCAACACACTTTTATTAGTTTCACCTGTATTTTTGCTTTCTTGCTTGCTTGTAGGTAACCAACCCCTTTGAGCTCGATTTTGACTAACTTTTTGAGCACTCAGATTTTCTTTAAACTTTGCACACCCATCAAAGACCGATGACAATGCATTTATAAAAAAAAATATGACTCCTAAGCTGATTTTTAGTTTTTTTTTTAAAACTATATGTATATTATTTCGATGGATTTTTGTAAAGAAATGAAATGAAGAGCATAAATTACTGCATCCAATCCAATAGGCCTTATAAAAGATTTCGAGAGGAGACTATGTATCGGCATTCGGTAAGCACAGCGTAGGACGTCCACCTACACGGTGAACAGATGCAAGCCGCTTCCAAAAGGTCTTATTGTAGACCTATATGGGAGATCCATGTCTAATAGATGGCTGAACTTTTTGCTAATGCTATAAATAAGAAAGGGTTTGTTGGTTTGCTTGCTACTCTTTCACGCAGCAGATTCACTTTTAACTTTTCATAAGATATACAGATTTTTATAGATATTATGAGTGTCTTAGGCTACTTTATATCGCGGCTGAAGTTGCGGGCAAAAGTTAGTGATGATGAAATGTACAAAATTAGCATCGAGCAAGTATCTATAGAGGCACAATCGTGCAAAACAGTGTCTGAGTCAAAACTTCGCCCAAGCAGTGGGCAGGCTTTTTAGTTAGTCATAAGGTGATTTCAAGCCGATTACAACGCCGCGCAATGTCAAAGTGCTCGGTTACAACTGTTATAAGCACTAAATATGTGACATAACGTCGAGATTCGACAAAACATTTAATGTATGTATCGAATGTATGACGGCGCTCGGACATTTTTTTACTACTTTCACTTAGGGACTGTGGCTCTGTAGATATTTGTTCGAAGAAAATTGATGGTTATACCTGTCTATAACGCCAATGAGCCTCTCTGGACATTCCGGGTAGTTGTCGTCCCAGAGGCACCTGTGCTCGGCCATGCGAGGCTCCGTCACGAACCCCGTGGGCCCTTTCACTTTCGATTTGGAGTCCATTGCCTGAAAAAATTAACCATTCATTATTCTTAGGTTTAATTATAGTTAGTCAGATCTTCCATTTCTACCTATTTTAATTAAGGGATGTCCAATAATTAATTTAAAGCATTTTTCTTGTTTTTTTTGCGCTCAAATGAGATATCCTGATATTTAACTCAACCCCCTCACCCCTCTCCTAAGCTCACGTGAGAATTTTTAAAATTCGCACGTGTCGGTGGTCGTGAAATTAGAATGTTTTACTTTATTTGTTTTGTTTTACTTTCATTCAACTTTATTTATGCTTTATCATGCAGAAAAAAATTACGTGATATTTTCTAAAACTCCCCTAACTATTTATTTATTTAACTATGGGACGGATGAACAATGTGATGATGGACGAGATGACCCATGGAAAGAAATGGGGGTGACCTTTGCCCAGGAGTGGGACAAAATAGGTTAGGTTAGAAAACTATGGGATAGATCGAGGCCTAGGCTGTTCACTCACTGGAGGGCTTCATACTTACTATTTGATAAGGATCTTTCAACTCTGTGCTGATTGAAGACTTCTTCTTTTGTTGCGCCTTTTTCTTGGCGGCGAGGACCGACTGTGAGGGCTGTAACATACACAAACTATAATGAGCCTATCACTAGCCAAACTAGAAGTCACTGATAGAAAATATAACAGGAAAATTAATAAAGATCTGTGTTAATATATCATAGGATGCAGATAGCCCAATCCTCATGCTCCTAAGTGAGCTTCAGTTAGGATTGTGTCCTCCATGGCTTCTAAGTTTGATTTAGTCTTTATACAGTTGAATGTACACAAAAGAGGGATTACTTAACTTGCCTTGATTTAATTTAAAGAGTTTTATAATTCCTTTGTTAAATCAAAAACATATTTTTAAAAACACGTCGAGTTTCTTTGATGAAATAAACCACTGTGTAAAATAAGCTGTGGTACTGATAGCGAGGGAGATTATCAAAGTTTTAAAAGATTAGAAATAATTAGTGAAGTGTAAACAATGGTGTTGTTTTGAGTTTGTGTAGCTTATGATCTTTGTAGATTATTTCATTTTATGCTCGTGCACGAGACGCGCGCGTAATTTAGCCCTGGAGGTGTAGTGGAAGAATATTCATGTAAATTTTCAAGAATATTTATACCATTGTATTTGGATGGAGTTTAGAAAAAGGGACCCAAACCACACAGCTCTCCAAAATCAAAATGCACCAAGTGTCATCATATCTCAAGATACTTTGCATTTTGATTTTGGACAGCTATTCCAAATCTAATGAAGCTTCAATTATATTTTTCAAGGCTGCTTGAGAAGTTGACCAAAATAGCACTTGCTGATTAACTTAACTGCAGGGACTTTCACAAGTGTATATGCTCATCAATATGAATAAATTTTAACATGGGACCAACTATGGAATATCAAAAAAAATGGGTTTTTCATACATTTTGTTGCCAGTCAATAAACATTGTTTTGAAAGTTCCTGCACTTTGCAAAGGAACTCTATGCATAAATATTTAATTATATTAAATATTGTTATATTTAATATAATTAAATATTTATGCAAATAAACTGGAGTTTGAGCCTATTTATTAAGCAACAAGTACCACCACCCTTCATCACCCATCACCCTTTCAAAAATAAAAAATCAAAATAATTTATTGTCACAAGATACAAATTATACAACTTCTCCATTGATACACTATTCCCCAAACTGGGTACAACAAAGCACCCATATCTTTGTGGGTAGGCCTATGTCTTGCAGTGGACTATTAAAAGGCTGATACAGTACAAGTACCACCACCACAGTTAGGGAGTATTTGTCTCCAATTGTCTCTATATGTCAGTCAATAAATGACTATGACTATGAATTGTCATAAACTGCCAAACTAGGGCTTTGAATATTTAGTAGGCAACTTATTGGAATAATTACAAGTGGATTTTCCTAAAATCAATGTTTCTATTATTATTCTTCTTCATTTCGATGATCCAAACAATATTTATATGAGTATCTATCCCCAGGTCCTAAAGTGTGCAGTGAGCGCATCAGAGAAGATGCTGCATATTTTCATTACTATCCCTATCACTATTTTAATACATACAGAGCCCACATTGGCTAAGCAGGGTGGAGACACACTTCTCAAAATTTTAATGCTAGTTTAATTTAAAAGTTATGCAGTGCAAAAACGCAAAATTAATACCAACACCACTTTACTTTTTTCATAAGCAGTTACTTCAAACAATGTTTTATGTTCATTGTTCAATGTACTGTCACAATTTATATATGCATTATCGATTTTAAAAACAAATACAAATCTACAAGCAGCTAAAACAGCATACTATGCATACGCCTACTCTTGGCTAAAATATGGTATATGGGGAAATAGTACACATGCAAAAGAACTCTTTATATTGCAAAAAAAATGTATCCGAATACTGATGAATATCCGACAAAAAGATAGCTGTAGACCCCACTTCATTCAACAAAATATACTAACACTCCCAAGCCTTTATATACTAGAAGCGGCAACATTTGTCAAGAAAAATCCAGAACTATTTACATATAATACAAACTCTCGCAGAAAAAACCAACTAATAGCCCCGGAGCCAATATCAGAAATAGTTAGACGAGTACCGGAGTATATGATAATAAGAACATACAACCACCTACCTAAAGACCTACAAAAAGAAAACTAACCCCAAAAAATTCCAAAATAAATTCAAGAAACTGTTAACAAAAAGATGCTATTATACCTGAACGAAAAAGTTTCAAGCTCACAAAACATTACAAAACGCTAAATTTTTATACCTACTTTGTTTATTATACCATTTGCGACACCCTAACGACTGGGTATAATGTGTGCTGTGTTACTATTATATAAGTGTAATTGTAACTAGACATATTATAAGGCAAGTGTATACCGAAATAAATAAAAGGTTAGTCTCAGTACTAAGTTGTTGGAAGCATTAGGTGGCAAACATGAAGATGTCTACATCAAGCATACAATGCTATCAAAACAAAACTGTTTACTTTGACACCGGCCGACATAGCGCGGGTCTGGATCTTGGCCTTGCGCGCTCCATTTCTGGTGACAATGCTGGATGATGTTGGAGTCACTTTTTTGGCATCTCCGCCGGAGCGCCGTGGCTGAGGGGGCGGGGTAGACTGCAACCAGGAGTCGTAATATAGTAAATACGCAAGAAACACCGACTCAATCCTGTAGAGTTGACTTACCATGACTGAGACAAATTAACGCGAAGGGATTTTTGCCGGCACATAAGTTCACGCTGATGACAAATATTAGTGACTAAAGTTGCACGGTAAGGTCATTGTTGCTGTTATGGACACAGAGGAGGTTCAATAAATAGTAAAAACGAAACATATTGCGGTAAACATTGCAAATTAATTTGGATTTGTTTTTTTTTTGTTTTGTGGCAGTCAGTCAACAGGCAGTGGTCAGGTCAGGGTTGCGTTTACGCACTCTGGATAAAAATTCTGAGAGGCGACCGTGAACGGCGTCATAGCTCTAGACCAATCATAGCGCCCAAATCTATTTAGAACCAATCACATCTGTCAAACTCATGAACGAGCTGTCAAATTCGATTCAACGACAACCTTAGATTGTAGAGGGAATAGATACGAAGTAAATTCTTATATCCCCCCGCAAAGATTCAGATCTTATAGTGGTCTGCTAATTTGAGGTACTGTAGGAACGAAGGGCGTGGTTTATATTGTGATTTTTGCCCTCCAACTCTCATTACATCACCTCATTGCTCTAATTTTATTGTTTGGTTCCCTATATCATATGATTATGGCATTAAAAATATGTAATCAAATTCTTCGCCCCCCGCCATCCACTATACCCCAAAAGGCTTTTGACAGTTGTTGCCGTCATTATTCTGAGACCATCCAACCAATAAGAAATTATCTTCATATTTATGTTTTGGCTATGGCAAAGCTGATTGTGATTTCTACAAATATTGTATTAAACGTGTAAATAAATAGAATGTATAACATTATAAGGGCACAAACAATAAAAAACAACCATGGTTACCTGCTGTGATTGGGGCTGCGAATCATGTTCCAAGAACAAAATCGAAAGTTTATAATTTTTAGGTTAGTCGTAGTTTTTGTATTTTCACGTCTATTTTTTTGAAATATGAATAAGTGTTAAGTGCAGGAACTATAAATGAAGTTTAAAACTATCTATTTTAATTCACAACACAGCATAAAACGATAATTTTGAGAAAAGCAAATATTTTGAATGTTTACATTACTTCAAATAGTGATGGACAAAGTTACGATTTTATTGCATTGCATTATGTTATTCGATACTTCTCTCGGTGCATAATCGGTAGAAGACATAATAAATCTATGGTTGTACAGTACTCGTTTTTGCCAAACTTCCTTTTAACCCGACTAATAATTAATGACTACCTATGTTTTTAAGTGGAATCTTGGTTAACTATTAGGTTTGTAAAAAACAACACTCATATTGGGCTAATCCTGATAGTTCCGACCAAATTTATTTTAATGCATATAAATCTAAACATGTTATACTATGGGACCAATCCTCTATGATCACTGCCTGCGTAGTTATCGAATTCAAAATTCGTTAACTAACAAATTAATTACTTTCATATATTAACAAAAAATATTTACCAATTTACCTGCTTATTAGAACCTTTAATTGCATATTCAGTAGTATTAGATGATTTTTACAGTAGTTAATGTGTTGTGCTGGCTTGTCTTTTATTTATTTTACTAACAGGCTTTTATTAGTTTCACCTGTATGTTTGCTTGCTTGCTTGTAACCAACCACTTTGAGCTCGATTTTGACCTGCTTTGAGTTATAACATTTTTTTTAATTTGTTCACCTATCAAAGATGGATGACAATACATTATTACTAAAAAAAATAGAAAAAAATCTAAAAAGTGAAAAATAAATATGGTTTTAAAAAAACACTCGTTCTATAGCAAATCAAACTAAAAAGTGTAAAATAATTTCCAATATAGGCAGAAAATAATAATGAACAAAAAAAACGTGTTAATAATATTGTAAAAAAAGCGTGGGGTCCTCGATTTACGAAAAATTATAGCACAAAACACTTTTTTTTTTACAATGGTATTAAGTAATATTTTTCGTTCATTATTATTTTCTGCCTATATTAAAAATTATTTTACACTTTTTTTGATATGGCAAGAAAACGTGTTTTTTAGTTTTTTTTAAACTAATATTGATTTTGGATCTCGGAAACGGCTTCAACGATTTTGATGATTATCATTCAAATATTTTTTTTTTAAGTTCAATAGTGAACATAAAAGAACATACTATCAAATACATCAAAATATTCGTTCGCTGGCCTAAGAGACCATTAAACAGTGTCTTAGTTTCATTCTTGCTGGTTGATAATATCATTTTTAAAATAATTGTTTTCAAAACTCGGTAACTAACTACTGCACACGAGGCGATTCTAGAGGGTTGGTCATGTGATAGTGGTTTAGAAAGTGGGAAGTGATGAGGAAAGTTATAAATAAAATTTTATAACAGTAAATTTAAAAGGTGTTGTGTCAATTATGAAGGCGCCATCGTAATTATAATAGCTAATTATAATATTTCTGTTTCTTTTTCACTTTAGGCATTCGATAGAGAACACTTTTTAAGTTTGCTATTTAATTTACTATAGTGCCTTCATAATTGGGCCTAGTATAGGCTTAAAAAATACGCATTATAAGTTTAGTACATCGGCAGACACACAGAAGAGAGAAGGTCTCTTTTCTGTGGGCAGTCAGGTATTACTCGAAATAATCGATATTTTTATCGATTCTAATTTCGAATCGATTTTCGAAGTATTGATTTAGCACAACACTTCAAGGGGGCGGGGCCATGGATTTATCATATAAACAGGATTGAGTACTGGCAAAGAAAAACGTGCCGACAAGGAGACCACATCAGATGATTGTGTCTCTTTTCCAAGTAGGATGACCAAAACATTTCGATCATCTTGGGATATAAATTTTCTTTGGAATGTTACTGCACGCAGGAATCGCAGTTATCTTACCCCGAACTTGTCGTCCTTCGTCATGGTCGTCGCTTTAGCAATAAGACGCCTACTTCTGGGCATAGGCCTTCCTTGAAGATCTCTATAAAACCAATCCCCATAAAAACAATGGTCTAGAATTAATATATACGGAGATAATTCAGTTTCCAAGTTTGATAGCTGTTATCGGAAATGTAGATCTTGAAGAGTTCTTTCACCTTTGTTAAGACAGCAATGGTCTAGAATTGATAATGACGGAGATAAACCACTTTTAAGTTTGACATCTGTCATCGGAAATGTAGATCTCGATGAGTTCCTTCACTTTTGTGACGACAGTAATGGTCTGGAATCCATATTTACGGTGTTGAACAACGTATAAATTTCATAGATGTAATCTTGACACATATCACGCAACCCGTGTCAGTACTTAACCACGAAAAATTTTTCACAAAAACGTTTTCACGGAAAACTTTGTCACAAATAGACCTTATCACGAAAACTTGTCCACGAATAGACTTCCGTAGTTAACAGAATTTTAAGGCTTCCGTAGTAAACAAGGCATCCATTTTGAAATAAAAAATAGCGGTCTCACTTTTTTGAAAAAGTCGTCATGGGTGTAGTTTTCGAGGTTTTTGGGGGTGTATATTTCAAAATTGGCTTCCATTTTGAAGTAATGTTCGCCATCTTCAATTCCAAAATGAATGCCAATTTTGAAATATAAACCCCCGAATTCTCAAAAAATAACACTTATGACGACTTTTTCAAAAAAGCAACATCTGCTATCTCTAATTCCAAAATAGATGTCATTTTTGAAATCTACACCCCCAAAAACCTCGAAAACTACACCCATGACGATTTTTCAAAAAAGTGACGTCCACCATCTTTAATTCAAAAATGAACGCTAGTTTTGAAATCTACACCCCCAAAAACCTATTAAACGACACCCATGACGACTTTTTCAAAATAGTGACGTCCGCCATCTTTAATTTCAAAATGGATGCCATTTTTGAAATCTACACCCCCAAAAACCTATTAAACGACACCCATGACGACTTTTTCAAAATAGTGACGTCCGCCATCTTTAATTTCAAAATGGATGCCATTTTTGAAATCTACACCCCCAAAAACCTCAAAAGCGACACCCATCGCGACTTTTAGCAAAAAGTGACGTCTGTCGTTTTTAATTCCAAAATGGATGCCAATTTTGAAATCTACACCCCAAAAATCCTCGAAAACTACACCCATGATTTTTTCAAAAAAGTGACGTCTGCCGTTTTTAATTCCAATATGGATGCCAATTTTGAAATCTACAACCCAAAAAAATTAAAAATGACAACCACGACTATACACCAATTGTACACCCAGCATGTTTAAGAAATATGTCCAGCATAGTCACCCTACTACACTTCTTGGTATACACCATAGTACGCCATTTGCAATTGACGGTGATACTCTAGTCAAAAATAAAAAATAACCGTTAATCATAAAGACGTAGGTATATTCGTACAAAATAAATATCAAACTCTGTTTATTGGCATCTATTCACAATTTTAACTAAAATATTAACAAACTACATTGTTAAAAAAACTAAGAAATGGTTATTCAGTCGCGGCTTTACAGGTAATAATTCTACCATTATATAAGTGTCGTTTCGAAATGGCAATAGTGCGAGCGGGACAACTTCATCACTTTGGGAAGTCTCACTCGGCACAGCGTCTCTCTTATGCCATTTCAAAGGAATATATGTTTTGTTGCAACGCATTAAGGTTGAATTTTCCTAAACTAACTTTGTGCCAAATTTCGTCTGTGCGCAGTCCAGATAGTATACAAAGTCCTTGGGCGGGGCAAAATCGACGCCATGTTTCCGAGATTTGCTATGACGTAGCTATGACACGTTTTTCGAGGGCTAGGGCACCCCGATGACGACAACTGGCTAACTAATCCCAGACAACTATAACTTATCTACCTAACCTTAATAAAACTTAACCTAGTCAGGAGAAAATTTATAACATAGGCCATAGGGAGTGCGTGAACGGGGCAGATTAATTATTAGCCAGGAGGTTTTTTCGCCTGACGGATTCCTTAAACTTACCCAGGTTAATTTTTATCTTAGTCTGGAGTGCGTAAGCGCACCCCAGTGTTACCATACCATTGTCAAAAATAGTCAAAATCATAGATACGTATAGGGTGTGAGAAAAAAGATGTGCTATACCACGAAGTTATACGTATAGGTATAACTTCGTGTGCTATACATACTTAGATAGCTATATATATGTTGCTATGATTTAATCACATTTAGACTCTAGATAATAGTAAAAACCTGCATAATATTAATAGAAATGATAGAAAATAGATAATTGTTCATAAATATGTTGATTTACTTATGCATCTCATCAAAAAATCTAGGACGTGCGTAATAGTCAGACAAAAAAAAAGGTATACGCTAATAGAGACAGAAGATATTAGTTTCATCCTGTTCACACTTTATACTTGCACATCTCGCCTTCTCATACTTTTGTAATTATTATTATTTAGCGCCTTGTCTAGTTATCGTCAGCCTAATTTTCAGAATGCGTAACTCCACATAATACCGAAAATAGACTTTTGATGCCATCTGGTGTAAAATTTTGAAGCCCATCGATTGATGTACTTAATATTTTCAAAAATCGAGTAAATTGCTATGAGGCAAAATAAAACCACCTATCTCCAAACGCTCATTTCATGATAATCAATATTCGTAACTCTTACGTTCAGTACAGTACGTCAACGCTGTGACGTAGACGCGTGCTGTTTTGTGTAGGTATGTAAAATAAAAGTTTGTTGTAGTAAAAATTCAGCAGTAGTAGTCATCTTTTTAATAATTCATGACTGGCACTGGCTTTTACACGCATTGATCGACTGAATTGTGTCGGACGAAACGATATTAAGCAAATTTCCGAATGCGGCCCTATCGAGTTGGATTTAACGGTTGACCTCTTGCTTGAAATCGGACCTACCTAATAGGGCTACTTGTCCCAGGTAGACGTACAAGCGAAGGTCTTCAGGAATCGAGTTCTCAACAGATAATATTAGGGTGGGTACAACGTGGACATTACACATGACCTTCGTCTTGTCCATGTCCATTTCAAGGCCCACCTGTTGAGAAACTCTATTGATATCTTTGATAGATTCTCATAGTACTGAGCTCGTCTATCGACTTCACCATGACCACCGACTTCACAAGATATCGTCGGCAAATCAAAGGTGAGTGATGTATTCGCCATTGATATTAATGCCAAATCGTTTCCATTGCAGAGCTTGAAGGTATTCTCCTCGGATTAACAGTTTCGAAGATGTATATGTAATCCTATATGGATACTTCCCCGCCAAGAAAAGCAGGATGGTTACGTGGGAATCCCACCAACTAGTCAATAAACCTACTAAAAGCCCTCGGTAGTTTATGCCTGGCATCTAAGTACTGGAGTTAAGATAAGATAACGTTTATTTTGCTCAAAAAGTTACAGGTTTTGGAGTTAGTAGAAGTTGCGGGTGCACTTTTGCCGTCGACTAATTCTTCGGCGGTGCGTCAGAAGTTCCAAAAAGATCTCTCGTTAACGCTCCGCCGTTTCTTTTTACAGCATAACTTGTGCACAAAAGGTAACTCCACCTCCCACGATCTATCGCAACCAATCATTGACTGAATCTACACGTGTGAAAACGGGTGTGATTGGCAGACAATTATGTTCGTGGATTTTATCATTAACATCTACATTGGTATATGCTCGAAGAGATAGGAAGATAAGATGAATATAATATAGTAGAAAATCCAAAAAAGAGCAGAATAGTTACTTTATTTTTTCAAAAAGTGGTATCATCGCAAATGTCACTTTCACATGTCATGTACATATGCATTTTGCTCTATTATAGATACGAAGTAAATTCTTATGTCCTCCCGCAAAGATTCAGACCTTATAGTGGTCGGCTAATTTGAGGTCCTGTAGGAACGAAGGGCGTGGATTATATTCTGATTTTTGCCCTTCAACTCTCATTACATCACCTCATTGCTTTAATTTTATTGTTTGCTTCCCTATGTCTTAAGATTATGGCATTAAAAATATGTAATCAAATTCTTCGCCTCCCGCCATCCACTATACCCCAAAAGGCTTTTGACAGTTGTAGCCGTCATTATTCTGAGACCATCCAACCAATAAGAAATTATCTTCATATTTATGTTTTGGCTATAGCAAAGCTGATTGTGATTTCTACAAATATTGTATTAAACGTGTAAATAAATAGAATTTATAACATTATAAGGGCACAAACAATAAAAAACAACCATGGTTACCTGCTGTGTTTGGGGCTGCGAATCGTGTTCTAAGAACAAAAGCGAATGTTTATAATTTTTAGGTTAGTCGTAGTTTTTGTATTTTCACGTCTATGTTTTTGAAATATGAATAAGTGTTCAATGCAGGAACTATAAATGACGTTTAAAACTATCTATTTTAATTCACAACACAGCATAAAACGATAATTTTGAGATCAATATATTTATATTGAATGTTTACATTACTTCAAATAGTGATGGACAAAGTTACGATTTTATTGCATTGCAATATGTTATTCGATACTTCTCTCGGTGCATAATCGGTAGAAGTCATAATAAATCTATGGTTGTATAGTACTCGTTTTTGCCAAACTTCCTTTTAACCCGACTACCAATTAATGACTACCTATGTTTTTAAGTAGAATCTTGGTTAACTATTAGGTTTGTAAAAGACAACATTCATATTGGGCTAATCCTGATAATTCCGACCAAATAGTATTAATGCATATAATTCTCAACATGTTATACCATGGGACCAACCCTCTATGATCACTCCCTGCGTAGTTATCGAATTTTGAAATTAATTATTTTCATATATTAACAAAAATATTCACCAATTTACCTGCTTATTTCTAATAAGTTATTAGAACCGTTCATTGCATATTCAGTAGTATTAGACGCTTTTTACTGTAGTTAATATGTGTTGGCTTGTCATTTATTTATTTTATTAACATGGTTTTATTAGTTTAACCTGTATGTTTGCTTGCTTGTAACCAACCCCTTTGAGCTCGATTTTGACCTACTTTGAGCGATAACATTTTCTTTAAATTTCCACACCTAACAAAGATGGATGACAATATATTTACTAAAAAAATAGAAAAAAATCTATAATTGAAAAATAAATATGGTAAAAAAAACCTAAAAAAACACTCTTTTATTTTACTCTTTTTATTTGATATGCCAAGAAAGCGTGTTTTTTAGTATTTTCTAAACTACCTAATATTGATTTTGGATCTCGGAAACGGCTTCAGTGATTTTGATGATTGTCATTCAAATAAATGTTTTTAAGTTCAATAGAAAACACAAAAGGGTCTACTATCAAATATATCAAAATATTCGTTCGCTGGCCTAAGTGTATGTTGATACATTAAACAGTGTCTCAGTTTCATTCATAGCTGGTTGATAAAATCTTTTTTTTAAAATAATTGTTTTCAAAACTCGGTAACTAACTACTGCACAGGAGGTGATTCTAGAGGGTTGGTCATGTGGGGTAAAATGTACAGGATAATATTATGTATCTACGAATATTATTGCCTAAATAATTGTTTTGGTCGGCACTCTTTCAGATATAGCCCAAAATGAATGATGTCTTTTAAACAGGGTTATTTCTAATCAATTAGCATTGTTTTAGGGGCTTGTTCTGTATATCAAAACTAACAACTTTTGTTCTACGACTTTTTGAGTGGTTAAGAAAGTGCGAAGTAATGAGGAAAGTTATACATATTTATGATAGTAAATTTAAAACGTGTCGTGTCAATCATGAAGGCGCCATCGTAATTATAATAGCTAATTTGCATATTTCTGTTTCTTTTTCACTTTAGGCATTCGATAGAGAGAACACTTTTTAAGTTTGCTATTTAATTTACGATAGCGCCTTCATAATTGGGCCTAGTATAGCTTAAAAACTACGCTTTATAAGTTTAGTACATCGGCAGTCACACAGAAGAGAGAAGGTCTCATTTCTGTGGGCAATCAGGTATTTCTCGGAAAAATCGATATTTTTATCGATTCGAGTTTCGAATCGATTTTCGAAGTATTGATTTAGCGCAACGCTTCAAGGGGGCGGGGCAAAATCGACGCCATGTTTCCGAGATATGCTGTGACGTAGCTATGATACGTTATTTTTGTGCTAGGGCGCCCCTATGATTTTGCTTAAAGATTTTGCTTTGCTCCTGGAAGTGTCAATATTATATAGCCAATAATTCGCATCCTATTAACAATAGGCACGCAATAGTAACGCGTGCACCACTTTACAATTTATAGGTGAAGTAGAGAGCGCACTTTCAAAGTCAAATCATTTTGCAACATATGAAAGAAGGATGCACGGAATTAACCTGTCAATATTCTTTTTTGTTAGTAAAAAACCAAACATCTTTTCTAAAAATTACATGTGCTTCAAAAATATTTTATATTGGGATTTGTATTTTATATTGAGATTTTTTACTTTTTTCATATCACTAATTAAAATTAAAATTAACCCACCAGAAAAAATACAATGATTTTTTTATTGTTTTTACATTACGGATTACATACATAAGAAGTGGCGGTATGGTCTTAAAGGCTTTAGCCTGTCCAAAAATGGGCGAATTATTTGAAAAAAAAAATCAATCTTTTATTACTGTTGCTGTCAAAAAAAAGGAAATGTCAAATTCAGTCAATCAGATGATGTATTCAGTGTTTCGTTCTCGGCAAGGACTTTGTATACTATCTGGACTGCGCACAGACGAAATTTGGCTCAAAGTTAGTTTAGGAAAATTCAACCTTAATACGTTGTATGTCTGCGCCCCTTATACGCAGTGAATCGCGCAGTCTGGAAGGAGGGAAGGGAGGCCTTTGCCCAGCAGTGGGACAATACAGGCTCAAAATAATAATAATAATAATAAAATCGCAGGGGCGGCTTTGTGGCGAGCCGTCGGTGAGTGGCGACACCGCGAACCCTGATTCCCTGGGGCTAAATGAGACCCCTGACTCCTCTCTTGCCTTAACTGGCCGGTTTGGAGTGGAAACCGCAAGAGCTAAGAACCTAAGCTCCAGGGTGGAAGTGTTAAAGGGCATAACGCCGCTAGTAGCTCTTAGTGAACGCGCAGCACACCTCTCGACACCCTAAGCCGTCCACACCAATGTTGCCCCTCCGGCGCCAATATACGGTAGCTATTATGAGGGGCCCATTTAGTAGATGGCAAGTCACCACCCGCCTGAATATTTGAAAATGAGGCATTATTTGGTGGGTGCCGTACCTCATTCCATAATCCAGTTTTGTATAACACCCAGAAGTTCACCACAATAACCCATTATTTTTTCAATTCATTACTCACAATAGGCTCCTTGTACCTTCACCCCTACAACATAGCTAAATGATGTTTAAAAAGGGCCTCTCAGTGTTGGCTTCGGCTCCACTGATGCCCATCAATATCCGGGCTTGGCCCGAGAGATGTATATCAATACGTATATAATAATAATAATAATAATAACCGACCGTGGCCGTGACTGCCCAACGACTATCGGACCAATATAATAATAATAAAAAAAAAAAAAAAAAAAATATCGCTGACAGACCAAACGTCTTTTAAGATCAAATTTTCTAAATATTGTATTTTATTAGTTTTTCGAGCATTTTTCTGCAGTATTTCAAAAAGAACAACAACCAGATTATATTTCCATTCATTCATATATATTTTACAATGAAACTTTAAAAAATAGGACGAAAAATCAGAAACAAAAATTTGACATTCAACATGACACAAGAAAATATCAGAATCCAATCAAAATACAATGTTAACAAGATCTAAGACAAAAATAACAGCGGATACAACAAGCGCACGACCACCACCATCGCCCGCCTCGTCGTCAGCTCCGAGCGCATCGTCGGGTGATGAGTTCCACACCACCCGCGAGACGAGCGGCTCGTCGAGCGACACGAGCGGGCCACGGACACCGCCGCCGCCACGACCACCAGTGCGACGACGAGGCCGTCCACCGCTGCCGGCACGCTTGGGGCCTGTGGGGCATCCTGCCCCGCCATCCGCTCCCGCTACCGGTGGCATAGTGCGTCGCATGCGATGGACTCAACCCATTAATGAGAATTGCATGCGCGCGTACTTTGGGGCTACAGAGGGGGGAACCAACATGACAGCGTACTGTTCCAGAATGCTGCCTTTGTTTCAGGCCCTTGAACCGACCGTGGCCGTGACTGCCCAACGACTATCGGACCAAGTGCGGGCTATCCACCGGTGCAAACTGCTGGATCAGTCCGTCATTGATCGGCTCCGCCTGGAGGCGCTGCCTGCTCGTCCCACTGCTTCTTCGACGCAGGACCCGCCCGTACTTGTCGCGTCGTCAGCCCCGACAATGGCTTTAGTGCCGATGTCGGCGGCGACACTTGCGACATCACCGGCTGGTCCTGCGGTCGACGAGGCAGATGACGCGAGTATGAGCGTATCTAGCCAGGTGAGTGAGCAACTGAGGAGGGCTTTGGAAGACGCAATTTCCCAGTATCGATTCGCACCCGACTCTAGGCCGCGACTGCCACGTTTTCCCACCCATAGGCGTAACTTGGCGCTTATGGGAGCCCTGAACCCTTTGCTAGTCCCGTATTTACGGGCAAGCGAAGGCTTAGTCGATACCCACTCGATCTTGTACTGCGGCGCCATCGCGGCGTGTCGCGTTGCACGTGTTAAGTTTCCGGACACTAACCGTGCACCGCGACCCGCCGGGGGTGTGCCCGCGTGGCAAATACGGATCCAGCGACGTATCGACTCGTTCAGGACTCTCATAGCAAAGCTAATCTGTTTCAGCCGGGGGAATAACCGCCCCCGAGTCATGCGTTTCGTGACACAGGCCTTTGCCGGGACTGGTATCAGACCCCAGCACTATTTGGCCAGTATCACGGAACGCATAGACTATCTGAAACAGAAAGTCTATGCGTGGGCAAACCGCATTCGTCGCTACAGAGAGCGTGTGGACCGATATTGGCTAAATCGCCTCTTCCAAAGTGACCAAAGGAAAGTGTACCGAGGCTGGGAGAGAACCGACCAACGTGTGAGCGATGGGCAGTTGCCGGATGCTAGCGCCATGAATGACTTCTGGCGCGGCATCTGGTCGGTGCCCGTCGAACACACGGAGGGTGACTGGATGCGTGTGGTTGAGCGGGAATGCGAGACTATCGAACCTATGGGATCTGTTTTAATAGATCCCGTAGACGTTAGTTGTGCGATCCGTATGGCTCAGAACTGGAAAAGTCCTGGGCCGGACGGGCTGCACAACTTTTGGATAAAATGGTTTCGATGCTCGCATGACCGCTTAGCCACACAATTCCAGGAAGCCCTTGAGGTTGGTTCTCTACCTAGCTTTTTCACCACCGGTGTCACCTTCCTGCTCCATAAGTCCGGTAGTACCACGGAAGCAAAGAACTATCGACCCATTACGTGCTTGCCTACCATCTACAAGCTCCTCACATCCATTCTGAGCATCAAAATTAACGCACACGTCGTTGCGCAAAACGTTTTGGCTTTCGCTCAGAATGGATGTAGGGTTGGGTCCCGTGGTACTAAGGAGCTCCTCCTCATAGACATGACCATAAGCCAGCAAGTCCGGCGGAACAAGGGAGCCCTCTCTGCCGCCTGGATTGACTATAAGAAGGCCTATGACTCAGTGCCTCATTCGTGGCTCGAGAGGATTTTAGAGTTGTATAAAATCGATACAACTCTAAAATCATTCTTAGTGTCATGCATGGGGCAATGGGCCACAGTCCTTCGTCAACCAGGTGGTGGAAACGGCTCCGTTGGCCCGCAAGACTTGATAAAGATTGAGCGGGGAATATTCCAGGGTGACAGTTTGAGTCCATTGTGGTTCTGCCTGGCCCTGAATCCTCTCAGCACTTTGCTGAGGAATTCAGAGCTAGGCTATCGGCTTCGCAGACAGGGTGAAGTTATCTCTCACCTGCTGTACATGGATGATCTAAAGCTGTTTGCACCGAAATACCAAGACCTGGTGGAGCTGCTAAAAACCACTGAAGTTTTTAGCAGGGCCATAAGGATGGAGTTCGGTGTAGATAAGTGTGCGGTCATGCATGTACAGCGAGGGAAAGTTGTGGATTCTCCGAATCTACAACTTTCTGAGACGATGACAATCAGGTCTCTCTCCGAAGCCGAGACCTACAAGTACCTCGGTATGTCAGAGTCGTTGGGTATATCGGCAGTGGACATCAAGAAATCGGTGAAGGAGCGCTTTTTTTGTCGCCTGACAAAAGTACTTAATAGTCTTTTGTCCGGCGGCAACAAGGTGCGCGCCTTCAACGGTTGGGTGATGCCGCTGCTGATGTACTCCTTTGGCATACTGAGGTGGACTCAGACTGAGCTGGACGCCCTGGATAGGAGGGTCCGTCGACTGCTCACTTTGCATCGCATGCTACACCCGCGCTCATCTGTCATGAGACTGTACATTCCGCGGAAGTGTGGTGGCCGAGGCTTTTTAAACGCCAAGGACCTCCACAACCGCGAAGTGTACAGTCTCCGGGATTATTTCCGAAACAGGGAGCATGGGATGCATTGCGATGTGGTGGCAGTTGACAGAGGCCTCACCCCGCTCTCCTTGGCGAACGAGAACTGGCGCAAGCCATCGGTGCTCAGCATCGATGATCGCAAGGCGGTATGGAGGAGCAAGGAGCTGCACGGGCGGTTCTATCGGGCCCTAACAGGACCCGATGTGGACCTGCTCGCTTCGGTGGCCTGGCTACGCTTCGGTGACCTCTTTGGGGAAACCGAAGGTTTTGCCTGTGCAATTGCGGACGAAGTTGTCTTGACGAACAACTACCGGAAGTATATCCTGAAGGACGGTACGGTCGACATTTGTCGGGCATGCCACCGTCCCGGAGAGTCACTCAGGCACATTACTTCCGGTTGTTCTCATCTTGCCAACGGCGAGTACTTGCACAGGCATAACCAAGTAGCCAGGATTATCCATCAGCAACTTGCTCTTCGATACGGCCTTGTCGAGTCTGAGGTGCCGTACTATAAGTACGCACCGGCGCCAGTTCTCGAAAATGGTCGTGCGTTGCTCTATTGGGACCGCTCTATCATCACGGACAGGACTATTGTCGCCAATAGGCCTGATATCGTGGTGGTCGACCGGTCCCAACGCCGGGCAGTGCTCGTCGACGTCACCATTCCACATGACGAGAACCTCGTGAAGGCCGAGAAGGACAAGCTCAGCAAGTACCTTGACTTGGCTCACGAGGTTACTGCCATGTGGGATGTGGACTCGACGATCATTGTCCCGATAGTCGTTTCGGTAAACGGCTTAATAGCGAAGAGTCTCGACCACCACCTTAAGAGGCTCTCGCTAGACGGTTGGGTCAAGGGTCAGATACAGAAGGCGGTCGTTCTGGACACGGCGCGCATTGTCAGAAGGTTCCTCTCTCTGTAGGCCCAACCACCGGTAGCTTGGGCCTCGCCCCGCTGCCGGCGGCACTCTAGGTTTAGGTTTTTTTATAGTATTTTGTTTCTTTTATATAAATATTGTAAAAAAACTTAGATTTAAGATAATAAATGAATATGTGTATAATAATAAGATAATAATAATAATAATTAAATCGCAGGGGCGGCTTTGTGGCGAGCCGTCGGTGAGTGGCGACACCGCGAACCCTGATTCCCTGGGGCTAAATGAGACCCCTGACTCCTCTCTTGCCTTAACTGGCCGGTTTGGAGTGGAAACCGCAAGAGCTAAGAACCCAAGCTCCAGGGTGGAAGTGTTAAAGGGCATAACGCCGCTAGTAGCTCTTAGTGAACGCGCAGCACACCTCTCGACACCCTAAGCCGTCCACACCAATGTTGCCCCTTGTTATTATTTAACCCATTATTTTTTCAATTCATTACTAACAATAGGCTCCTTGTACCTTCACCCCTACAACATAGCTAAATGATGTTTAAAAAGGGCCTCTCAGTGTTGGCTTCGGCTCCACTGATGCCCATCAAATAACCGGGCTTGGCCCGAAAGATGTATATCAAATAAAGTGAAATAATAATTAAAAAAAACAAATTACCGCTGACAGACCAGACGTCATTTTAGATCTTATTTTCTAAAAATTGTATTTTATTAGTTTTTCGAGCATTTTTCTGCAGAATTTTAACAAGATCAAAAGCAAAAATATATTTCCCTTCATTTGGATACATTTTATAATGAAACTGTGACAAAATTAGAAGAAAACTCAAAAACCAACATTTGACATTCAACATGACACTTCAAGAAAATATCAATAATATTAAAATACAATGCTTACAAGATCTCAGACAAAAATAACAGCGGATTCAAGAGGCGCACGACCACCACCATCGCCCGCCTTGTCGTCAGCTCCGAGCGCATCGTCAGGTGATGAGTTCCACACCACCCGCGAGACGAGCGGCTCGTCGAGCGACACGAGCGGGCCACGGACGCCGCCGCCGCCACGACCACCAGTGCGACGACGAGGCCGTCCACCGCTGCCGGCACGCTTGGGGCCTGTGGGGCATTCTGCCCCACCATCCGCTCCCGCTACCGGTGGCATAGTGCGTCGCATGCGATGGACTCAACCCATTAATGAGAATTGCATGCGCGCGTACTTTGGGGCTACAGAGGGGGGAACCAACATGACAGCGTACTGTGCCAGAATGCTGCCTTTGTTTCAGGCCCTTGAACCGACCGTGGCCGTGACTGCCCAACGACTATCGGACCAAGTGCGGGCTATCCACCGGTGCAAACTGCTGGATCAGTCCGTCATTGATCGGCTTCGCCTGGAGGCGCTGCCTGCTCGCCCCACTGCTTCTTCGACGCAGGACCCGCCCGTACTTGTCGCGTCGTCAGCCCCGACAATGGCTTTAGTGCCGATGTCGGCGGCGACACTTGCGACATCACCGGCTGGTCCTGCGGTCGACGAGGCAGATGACGCGAGTATGAGCGTATCTAGCCAGGTGAGTGAGCAACTGAGGAGGGCTTTGGAAGACGCAATTTCCCAGTATCGATTCGCACCCGACTCTAGGCCGCGACTGCCACGTTTTCCCACCCATAGGCGTAACTTGGCGCTTATGGGAGCCCTGAACCCTTTGCTAGTCCCGTATTTACGGGCAAGCGAAGGTTTAGTCGATACCCACTCGATCTTGTACTGCGGCGCCATCGCGGCGTGTCACGTTGCACATGTTAAGTTTCCGGACACTAACCGTGCACCGCGACCCGCCGGGGGTGTGCCCGCGTGGCAAATGCGGATCCAGCGGCGTATCGACTCGTTCAGGACTCTCATAGCAAAGCTAATCTGTTTCAGCCGGGGGAATAACCGCCCCCGAGTCATGCGTTTCGTGACACAGGCCTTTGCCGGGACTGGTATCAGACCCCAGCACTATTTGGCCAGTGTCACGGAACGCATAGACTATCTGAAACAGACAGTCTATGCGTGGGCAAACCGCATTCGTCGCTACAGAGAGCGTGTGGACCGATATTGGCTAAATCGCCTCTTCCAAAGTGACCAAAGGAAAGTGTACCGAGGCTGGGAGAAAACCGACCAACGTGTGAGCGACGGGCAGTTGCCGGATGCTAGCGCCATGAATGACTTCTGGCACGGCATCTGGTCGGTGCCCGTCGAACACACGGAGGATGACTGGATGCGTGTGGTTGAGCGGGAATGCGAGACTATCGAACCTATGGGATCTGTTTTAATAGATCCCGTAGACGTTAGTTGTGCGATCCGTACGGCTCAGAACTGGAAAAGTCCTGGGCCGGACGGGCTGCACAACTTTTGGTTAAAATGGTTTCGATGCTCGCATGACCACTTAGCCACACAATTCCAGGAAGCCCTTGAGGTTGGTTCTCTACCTAGCTTTTTCACCACCGGTGTCACCTTCCTGCTCCATAAGTCCGGTAGTACCACGGAAGCAAAGAACTATCGACCCATTACGTGCTTGCCTACCATCTACAAGCTCCTCACATCCATTCTGAGCATCAAAATTAACGCGCACGTCGTTGCGCAAAACGTTTTGGCTTTCGCTCAGAATGGATGTAGGGTTGGGTCCCGTGGTACTAAGGAGCTCCTCCTCATAGACATGACCATAAGCCAGCAAGTTCGGCGGAACAAGGGAGCCCTCTCTGCCGCCTGGATTGACTATAAGAAGGCCTATGACTCAGTGCCTCATTTGTGGCTCGAGAGGATTTTAGAGTTGTATAAAATCGATACAACTCTAAAATCATTCTTAGTGTCATGCATGGGGCAATGGGCCACAGTCCTTCGTCAACCAGGTGGTGGAGACGGCTCCGTTGGCCCGCAAGACTTGATAAAGATTGAGCGGGTAATATTCCAGGGTGACAGTTTGAGTCCATTGTGGTTCTGCCTGGCCCTGAATCCTCTCAGCACTTTGCTGAGGAATTCAGAGCTAGGCTATCGGCTTCGCAGACAGGGTGAAGTTATCTCTCATCCTGCTGTACATGGATGATCTAAAGCTGTGTGATGATTATCCTTCTTCGTTTCTAAATAGTTTTCGTGCAGGAGTTTCTACTCTATGAACTATTGTCAGTAAGATCATAAGATGTCAATATGTAGAGTGCATTTTTGCTAATTAAAGCCTAAATACGAGGTATTTATCTTTATTACAAGCTGTTTGCACCGAAATACCAAGATCTGGTGGAGCTGCTAAAAACCACTGAAGTTTTTAGCAGGGCCATAAGGATGGAGTTCGGTGTAGATAAGTGTGCGGTCATGCATGTACAGCGAGGGAAAGTTGTGGATTCTCCGAATCTACAACTTTCTGAGACGATGACTATCAGGTCTCTCTCCGAAGCCGAGACCTACAAGTACCTCGGTATGTCAGAGTCGTTGGGTATATCGGCAGTGGACATCAAGAAATCGGTGAAGGAGCGCTTTTTTTGTCGCTTGACAAAAGTACTTAATAGTCTTTTGTCCGGCGGCAACAAGGTGCGCGCCTTCAATGGTTGGGTGATGCCGCTGCTGATGTACTCCTTTGGCATACTGAGGTGGACTCAGACTGAGCTGGACGCCCTGGATAGGAGGGTCCGTCGACTGCTCACTTTGCATCGCATGCTACACCCGCGCTCGTCTATCATGAGAGTGTACATTCCGCGGAAGTGTGGTGGCCGAGGCTTTTTAAATGCCAAAGACCTCCACAACCGCGAAGTATACAGTCTCCGGGACTATTTCCGAAACAGCGGGCGTGGAATGCATTGCGATGTGGTGGCAGTTGACAGAGGCCTCACCTCGCTCTCCCTGGCGAAGGAGAACTGGCGCAGGCCATCGGTGCTCAGCACCGATGATCGCAAGGCGGTATGGAGGAGCAAGGAGCTGCACGGGCGGTTCTATCGGGCCCTAACAGGACCCGATGTGGACCTGCTCGCGTCGGTGGCCTGGCTGCGCTTCGGTGACCTCTTTGGGGAAACCGAAGGTTTTGCCTGTGCAATTGCGGACGAAGTTGTCTTGACGAACAACTACCGGAAGTATATCCTGAAGGACGGTACGGTCGACATTTGTCGGGCATGCCACCGTCCCGGAGAGTCACTCAGGCATATTACTTCCGGTTGTTCTCATCTTGCCAACGGCGAGTACTTGCACAGGCATAACCAAGTAGCCAGGATTATCCATCAGCAACTTGATCTTCGATACGGCCTTGTCGAGTCTGAGGTGCCTTACTATAAGAACGCACCGGCGCCAGTTCTCGAAAATGGTCGTGCGTTGCTTTACTGGGACCGCTCTATCATCACGGACAGGACTATTGTCGCCAATAGGCCTGATATCGTGGTGGTCGACCGGTCCCAGCGCCGGGCAGTGCTCGTCGACGTCACCATCCCACATGACGAGAACCTCGTGAAGGCCGAGAAGGACAAGCTCAGCAAGTACCTTGACTTGGCTCACGAGGTTACCGCCATGTGGGATGTGGACTCTACGATCATTGTCCCGATAGTCGTTTCGGTAAACGGCTTAATAGCGAAGAGTCTCGACCACCATCTTAAGAGGCTCTCGCTAGACGGTTGGGTCAAGGGTCAGCGGGACAATTCTGTTAACCAATCTCTTTACTGAAGTGATACGTTCTTGAACGTCTCTCGTTTTTCTGACAGGTCTTACAGCTCAAAACTGTCAAAAAACGAGAGAGGTTCTAGAACGTATCACCTCAGCAACGAGATAGGTTAACAGAATCGCCCCGCTGATACAGAAGGCGGTCGTCCTGGACACAGCGCGTATTGTCAGGAGGTTCCTCTCTCTGTAGACCCAACCACCGGTAGCTTGGGCCTCGCCCCGCTGCCGGCGGCACTCTAGGTTTAGGTTTTTTTATAGTATTTTATTTTTTATTATAAATATTGTAAAAAAAACTTAAATTTAAGACTATAAATAAATATGTGTATAATAATAATAATACGTTGTAACAAAACATATATTCCTTTGAAATGGTATATGAGAGACGCTGTGCCGAGTGAGACTTCCCAAAGTGATGAAGTTGTCCCGCTCGCACTATTGCCATTTCGAAACGACACTTATAAATGGTAGAATTATTACCTGTTAAGCCGCAACTGTCCTAATCATTTCTTAATTTTTTTAACAATGTAGTTTGATAAGATTTTAGTTAAAATTGCGAGTAGATGCCAATAAAACAGAGTTTGATATTTATTTTGTATAAATATACCTACGTCTTTATGATTAACGGTTATTTTTTATTTTTGACTAGAGTATCACCGTCGATTGCAAATGGCGTACTATTGTGTATACAAAGAAGTGTAGTAGGGTGACTATGCTGGACATATTTCTTAAACATGCTGGGTGTACAATTGGTGTATAGTCGTGGTTGTAATTTTTAATTTTTTTAGGTTGTAGATTTCAAAATTGGCATCCATATTGGAATTAAAAACGGCAGACGTCACTTTTTTGAAAAAATCATGGGTGTAGTTTTCGAGGTTATTTGGGGTGTAGATTTCAAAATTGGCATCCATTTTGGAATTAAAAACGACAGACGTCACTTTTTGCTAAAAGTCGCGATGGGTGTCGCTTTTGAGGTTTTTGGGGGTGTAGATTTCAAAAATGGCATCCATTTTGAAATTAAAGATGGCGGACGTCACTATTTCAAAAAAGTCGTCATGGGTGTCGTTTAATGGGTTTTTGGGGGTGTAGATTTCAAAAATGACATCCATTTTGAAATTAAAGATGGCGGACGTCACTATTTTGAAAAAGTCGTCATGGGTGTCGTTTAATAGGTTTTTGGGGGTGAAGATTTCAAAAATGGCATCCATTTTAAAATTAAAGATGGCGGACGTCACTATTTCGAAAAAGTCGTCATGGGTGTCGTTTAATGGGTTTTTGGGGGTGTAGATTTCAAAAATGGCATCCATTTTGAAATTAAAGATGGCGGACGTCACTATTTTGAAAAAGTCATCATGGGTGTCGTTTAATAGGTTTTTGGGGGTGAAGATTTCAAAAATGGCATCCATTTTGAAATTAAAGATGGCGGACGTCACTATTTTGAAAAAGTCGTCATGGGTGTCGTTTAATAGGTTTTCGGGGGTGTATATTTCAAAAATGGCATCCATTTTGAAATTAAAGATGGCGAACGTCACTATTTTGAAAAAGTCGTCATGGGTGTCGTTTAATAGGTTTTTGGGGGTGTAGATTTCAAACTAGCGTCCATTTTGGAATTAAAGATGGTGGACGTCACTTTTTTGAAAAAATCATCATGGGTGTAGTTTTCGAGGTTTTTGGGGGTGTAGATTTCAAAAATGACATCTTTTTTGGAATTAGAGATAGCAGATGTTGCTTTTTTGAAAAAGTCGTCATAAGTGTTATTTTTTGAGAATTCGGGGGTTTATATTTCAAAATTGGCATTCATTTTGGAATTGAAGATGGCGAACATTACTTCATAGAAACATACATTTTTGTATACTAAAAGATTATCAAAAAGAAAGAATACTCTTATTTTTATATGTACTTTTTATCATATACTTTACTACTAAAAACAAAAAGCTGTAGTTGAAGTTATCCGAGAAATTCGTGGCCATTTTAATATTACTCGTAATAATCCTTAAGGGTGCTATTCGAATCTCGGTTGCAGACTACAGCACTACTACACACTTGCTTTACTACACTTGCAGCAGCTGCACGAAGCCGGCTGTGGCTACACAACTGAGGCGTTAATCCAGGTTTACACATGAATTGAAACTACAGCTGTTTCGATATGGCCCTATACATTTTTGTACAGCGCCCCTGGTAGAAACGTGGAAGAACTAACCAAAATGTATGGAGCCACATGCGAACGCAATATAATGGTTAAGGGCTTGCAGAGTTGAATAAAAGCGCAGTGGTTAGAGAGGAACGTAAATTATTTATTGTAATTCGTTTTATTACGACAATCACATCACGCCATCTTTTTTAGCAACCTTAATAGAGAAGATCGAACTACAAACCATAGAGTATGAACACTTAACTTTTTAATAGTTGTGTTTAGATTGCCAGTACCTCAACACCCTCCCTCAATATAAACACAACTACCAGAATCAACACATACCTACTACATTACTTCAGTTAGATACATCAAAACTTACTTTACTATATTATATTAAAAGATGACTCTACTATACAAAAAAAAATCTCATTAAAAAAAAAATCTACCACATTTATATCAAGAACTTACTCTACTACATTGTATCAAAAAAACGAAACAAAAACAATTACATTTTATCAACACTTAAACTAATAATAACCCATCTCTGCATCGATTAAATTGTATAGCCTTCAGAGGCTTAGTACAGAAGTCTGCTAATTGGTTTTCTGTTGCAACATATTCTAACTTTAAAATTTTTCGTTCTATGAAATCTCGCACAAAATAATACTTAATATCAATGTGTTTTAGCCTTTTATGATTTTCAGGGTTTTTTGTGGTGTGAATGACCGACTGATTGTCTTGTAATATAAATATTTCACTACATTTTATTTTAATTTCGTTGAGCAAAATTTTAATCCACGCTGCTTCTGATATTCCCTTTGTTAATGCGATAAATTCTGCTTCTGTTGATGAAAGTGATACGCACTGCTGTTTGCTGCTTGCCCAAAATATTGTGCAACCAAAAACTTTCATGATGTAACCTGATGTTGATTTTCTATCTTGTGTGTCGCCTCCCCAATCTGCATCGCAATATCCAAGTAAGGGCACCTCTTCAGTTTTCTTATAAATCAATTTCAAATCTAGACTTCCTCTTATATATCTCAGTATCCTCTTTAAGGCTTTCCATAAGTCTTCATTTGCTTTTGATTGAAAACGGCTTAGGTAGTTTAATGCAAAGCATAAATCAGGTCTACTTCCCAACATTGCATACATCAGACTGCCAATCAAACTTCTGCATCTTGTAATTAATTCTTTATTTTCTGATGATGACTCGGATATGTCCAATCCTGGTTCAATTGGTGTCTTTACGGGTTTACATTCTTCCATATTGCAGCGCTTTAAAATATCCATTAAGTAATCCTTCTGACTCAACTCTATACTTTCATCATTCCTTACTATATTTATTCCCAGATATTTAGTTACTCCATGCATGTCTTTCATTTCAAATTCTGTTTGTAATACTCTCTTTATCTTGTTTATTTCCTCCAAATCTTCTGAAATTAATAATATATCGTCTACGTAAACCAGTATATAGAATTTTATTCCTTCTTCACTACAACATAGTATAAAACAAAGTCGCTCTCGCTGTCTGTCCGTCCCTATGTGTCCTTAAATCTTCAAAACTACGCAACGGATTTTGAAGCGCTTTTTTTTAATAGATAGAGTGTTTCAAGAGGAAGGTTTATATGTATAATACATGCATAATATTGTAGAGGAACACTGATGAATTTACAGGTTTCTAATGTGATGTCGTAAATAAACACATTTTTTTGCGCTTACATTGCAAACGCTGACTGAACCCCACGAGATAAATCAAAACAATGTACTACGGTATTGTACACCTCAAAAAGGTCAACAAAAAAGTCCGCGATGGTATATGTCTATCTCTTAAGAATAACCCACAATAACCATTTTTTATCCTTTACATTTTACGGGAAAAAATGGCTTATTTAGAAAGTTATTTTAAGCAATACATAATTGATCCTTATCCAATTAAGTACCTTAAGTACATTGTCCATTTAATATAGATTAATATAGCCTTTTACAGCATGTAATTTAAATGAATATTTTCGAAGATATTACAGATTTAAAATGCAGGGGGGTCATTCTACTTTTTAGTGCAGGTTTTTGCACTGCTAAAAGTGGGCTTTAAAAATTTTATCATTAGAGATAAATGAAGTAATGTAACTGTATTTATGCGTAATTATAACCACACAATTGAAATTAACTGCCAGCAGCGAATTTTTTACATATTTCTTTCTGAAAATAAAGATTTTGGCGACCAAGGTAGAAAAATCATACCACTTTGTTACCAATCTAAATATTTTTATTGAGCAGCTTTAGTCACTCATTACAAACAAATAATTAACAAAACGTATTATAGGAACATAAATCTTTCTCTTTCATAACTAAAATTAGAAATTATCATTTATTAAGTCTTATAAATCACATTTAAATGACAACTATGTTACTGTTGTGCACTTTTGTTTACAAAGATTTGACATAAAATGTATATATGTAAAAATATCTTAACAACGTATTTAACATTGATATTAAAAAATATTATCTTGCATCTGATATATCTGTAATGTAGCTTATTATGCCAATTGTACAACTCAAATTGAAAAACCTTTACTTAGAAATAGGGACATAATGGTAACACAGTTGTTCAACAGTAACAAAGTTGTTTCAAAAGAGAATTCTCTTCTACAAAAATAGCTAATCAGTCTCTTATTTACCACAAAGGTTAAAGATAATAATGTTAATAATACAAATATATCCGTTTTACCAAAATCACAAATTGTAGGTCACGTCAAATTGTAGGTCCCGGTTGTTTTAACCGTTTAGCCATGTCAGAGGCCTTCAGGCGGCCTAAAAACTCTGACACCAGGGCTAGCCACCCGGCCTATACGAACTTACTTACTTACTTTACCAAAATCACAGCACTTATGCAGGTCGGATTACTTAAAAATTAATTAATAATTGCAGTCATTGTTCGAACACTTCCAGAGGATTAGGGAATTCGTAGTATTCGCGTATTTCTCTTTACTTTGGTTTAATCTATGGCATATCTTCTTATACTTTTGATATTTTCGCTCAGCTGCCTCTAGCTTTTCTTTCAGATTTACGTTTTCTCTATAGAGTTTAGTTCTGTCCCTTCTTACTTGTTTACGTCCACGATTCTGCGCAGAAACAGAAGCTGATGCAGGTGAAGTCACCGTTTATGTTGATTGTTCCTTAGCCGAACGAGATAGAAATAGTGATTGTCTAGGCATCCGTTCATGAGAATTTTTTGAGTGGCTTTCTGGCGCGAAGACAATAGAGATGGAGACAAAGAAGGTGCGAGAATCGGCTATCGGACGATTTTCAGGAATATTTGGTGCATTTTGTCCTGTTGGTGGAGTGTTCACACGAGGTACATCAGGTTGAGGGGTCAATTCCGGAGTGTTTCTTGTAATAGATTGCAGGGCATGAATGCGGGCTCTTCTTTTGCTGTTAGCGACCCGCCATTTTCTCTTGTATTGGCGATGTTCACGTGATGTTAAGTCTTTGACAAGGCGTTTTGTTTTGTGGTACCTTTCTAGAGCCTTTTTTCTTGCGTCCTCATCTTTAACAGGGTCTAATTTTCGCTTGTTTCGGTACCGACGTTGTTTTTCGGCTGGAGTTAGCGACATGATCTTCTGTAAAAGATAAAAACATGGCGTTGTAGTACTAATTTTACCGTCAACAATTAAAGTAAGTCAGCAAACAATTGTAAAATTGTTAAAATATTAACCTGTGGGTCGATACGAACTAATCAAGTTAAATAAAATTAGAAAGAATCAGTGACAGAGTATATTTACAACTGCGTTACCACAGCAGAGTAACAAAGTGGGCCGGTAACACAGTTGTAAAATAACATGATGCTACCTGATATTTACGAAATGACCATATAATTTGCAAATCCAACAATAGAATACAATTAAGTGACATAAATGCCACGTCTCAACAGTTAAAACATAAAGTAAAAGTTTAGAAACTTACCTTTTCGCCGGGTAACAAAGTGCACACCAAATAAACACACGCGTCTTGATTCACAACATGGCGGCGACTGAGTGGCGGCACGTGGCTTACTGCCATTCCCCTCCACCCCGCTCTTGTAATGCGCAACCTACCCAATCAACCCGACCAGTGGCGGTACAGCGACATCTAACGATTTTTTTAAGAAATACCAGTAACATAGTAGTACCGTATTGAGCTTCTTCCTTAGGGACAAAACTAAAGTAATTATTTTGAAAAAGAAATAAATCGTTTAAAAATATATGAGGCCTACATAAAAAAGGCAAACATATCAAATAAACTTAATAAATTTTTGAAACATAGGACTACACTGCAATAAGAATACTTTTTTTGGTTAAGTTAGTCCGCGTATTAGGTCGGGGACACTTTGCAATACTATGGAAAACAACTATGTTACCATAAAACTCCACTTTGTTACCCTTAATTATCTTAAAATAGGCAAACTATTTAAATATAAATGTTAACAGAAGTAAAGGAAATATTACGGAAGTTTCGTGTATTGCGCAATATTTTTAAATTTTATGAAGAAAATGGCAAATCTAGATTTTTTTGTCTGGGGGACACAAAAACCTGCACTAAAAAGTAGAATGACCCAGGGACATATCGGTGCGGCGCGGGCGGTAGCGGCCCGGCCGGCGGCGCGCGGCGCGAAGCCGCGCTTCTCCCTGTAGCACTTAATGATTATATAGCAGCGATCGGACGTGTTTATCGGAACTCTAGCGAGGAAAATAATCTACACTTCTATACTATTCATTAATTAATCTACACTGTCTGCATCTATATTAATAATAATATTATTATGAGGAAAAGTTTGTATTTTTGTGTGTGTATGTATTGTTTGTAATAAATAGACTCGAAAACTACTGTGCCGATTTCAAAAACTCTTCCACCATTGGAAAGCTACATTGACCTTGAGTAACATAGGGTTATATTTATTGCTAGAAAAGATTACGGATCCTTACTAAAACTTAAGTATCGTTAGCCAAGGTATAAAAAAAATGCCCTAAAACATCTTTCGTTTCATGCGCTGCGGAAACTATTGATGATAGTACAAAAGTATGTTCTACAATATTAACGAACATATCAATATCTACAAAGAACTTCGCAATGCCATATGTCCAACTATTATCGTTATGTCACAATAACCACTTATTACATAATAAAAGTTAATAGAAATACCGACCAAAATTAGACCATGTTATGCATAATCCTTTCCAAATAAATCATATTATTGTTTTCAAGACTGTTTCAATTCATATAAGTAGATTACTTTTCGAATTGTTCAAATCGGCTATTCCATTCAATAGATATAGAACGTCTTACCACAAAAGTTTTACGCACGCTTTGTACGATATTTAACAGTACAAATTGCACGATTAAACAGTGTTTAAGCGTATTTAAATCTTTTGTATTAAGGCGGTAAGAATTTAATAAGTCATAGAAATAGAAAAAAAATAAACGCTGTCGTTGTGCATGTATTATCACCGTTATTCCTGAAAGTACCTGTTTCTATATCAGCCTTTTTTAATCGTCCACTGCAGAACATAGGTCTGTTTATGAAGGTTGATTGGGCCATATCCATCACGGTGCCCCAGTGCGGGTTGGTGAATTAGTATACGTCATCGAGTTCCTTCTTCAGACGTACATAGCTACATAGATATGCGGGTTGACTCACGACATTTTTTTTCACGGAAAAGCCAGTGATGTGAAATTCCGTACATATGTTCCAAAGAAACTCATTGATACGGGATCAAGATTTGAATCCGATTTATGTAATACCTACAGATTTGGAGAACCTAAGTTAGGCGAGCCGACATATCGACGGTTTATAATTTCTGTTGTAGTGGTAGTGAATAGGTACTGACACAGTTCGTATAACGAATGATCGATGGGGCTTTAAAGTTTTCGAATGTAGACAATGTTTTGGCAAGTGTAAAAAAAGGTATCCACGTAAATTTAAGTCCAACGTGATTTGGTGGGCAGTCGAGACCACCAAATCACGTTGGATGCCAGCGTTTCCATCGGTTCAATATAGCTCTTTGGGTTAGCATGTTGAAGAAGCTTTAGATAGGGCACACAATTCGTAGAAGTAGAACTGATGGCCAACATTTTACAAAGTTATCAAATGAAGAAAAGATCAAATACAAGTGTATAGTAGAAACGTCAACTAACTTACGCAGGTACAGGTCGCGGCATATAAGTGTAGCGCTGAGAGAAGTGTGGAGGGGATGGCTGCGCATGGGTTTAGTATGGCAGACGACATGCTTACCCATCCCCTCCACAGTACCGTCAGCGCTACACTTACGTGCCGCTGTCTGTAAAATGAAGATGGACTGTGGGTTCCTAATATTCTAACCGTTTAAAAATTGAAATCAGGGCTATAGATTATGTATAGCTTCCCGACACATACGAACTTACTTTTATTTAGATGGCCAATACTATATTTATTTTATGTTAATAGTTGAACAGATTAAGACTACGGGAACACCCGCGATTCAGGTACCTACGAGTAGCTTTCAACCCATCTATATATCTAGCATTGGACATTATAATAGGTATGTCTAGCAATGGGCATTATAATAGGTAGGTACATTTCAATACAACAACACTTTATTGAGACTCAAAATTGATTTTTAATTCACGGATTGATCGCATCACATAGGTACATACTAAATAAAACACAGTCTAATTGAGAACCTCATTTTTTTGTGGATACGTAGATGGAAGCTGGATGCAAACTTCTTGCAATGGTTTTATTCGGTGTTATTCAGGATCTAATAAGGGAGCCCTATGTTAAGCAGTGGGTGTTCTATCGCGAAAATATTTGTGTATAGGTATGATAATTTAATATAAAAAAGCCCTAAAATAACTGTGCGCATGTGTGTGACGTTACTTGGTTACATGGTAGGTATATATATAAGCACAATAGTTATAAAATGTCTTTTTAACCAGTCGTACCCGGGCGAAGCCGGGGCGGGCAGCTAGTAATAGTATAAACACCAATCACTTCGACTTCTGATGAATCCTTCTTTGAGCAGAAAGCTGTTAAACTTCTCATTCCATTTTCTGGGACTCTTCTTCAACCCATATAGTGATTTATTCAATTTCAGCACTTTTCCGTCTTGATTAAATCCTTCTGGCTTTAATAAATATACTTTCTCATCAATATCACCGTAGAGAAAGCGCTCTTCACGTCCATTTGGTTTATAAACAAATTGTATTTAGTTGCTATGGCCATTAATATTCTGAAAGTTGTTAGTTTAGCCACTGGTGCATATATTTCTGCATGATCAAATTTATCTTTTTGTTGGAAACCTCGTGCAACTAAACGTGCTTTATACTGGATTTTATCATTCTCATCTCTTTTGATCTTGAAGACCCACTTTGCTTCAATTGGTTTCTTTCCATTAGGTAATTCAGTCTCAATCCAGGTATTATTTTTGTTTAATGCTTCTAGTTCATTTTCAATGGCTTCTAACCAACATTCTTTGTCTTCTCCCCTTGTAGCTTCTTTAAAAGAAAGCTGCTCATCTGTTAATGCCATGAAAACAGTATCATATTCTTCTAACCAAGCTGGCTTCTTCACTTGTCTTCTGGTTTGTCTCCTTGATTCCTGTATTTCTGTCTGTTCTGCCTCTGCATCATAAAAGTCATCTTCAAGATGTTCTTCTAGCATCTCTAGTTCACACATTTCGCTTTCAATATCATTGGCAGGATGTTCTGCCTCTACTTGTTGTGTTTCTGACTCATCTTCTTGGTCTTCGGGATTCACATCTTTTGTCCTTAATTCGTCTGAACTATCCATACATTCTTTACATCTTGTATTCTCTTCTGATATTATTGTATCTTCCACCTTTTTATTTTCAATAAATATCACATCTCTGTAAGTTTCAACTCTCTTTGTATTTGGAAACCAAATCCTGTATCCTTTGCTGTATTCTCCATATCCAACAAAAACTCCTTGCTTGCTTTTAGGGTCCCATTTTGTTCTTCTCTGTTTAGGTACATGAATGTACGCCTCGGTACCAAAGGTCCTTAAATTTTGTATGTCATAACTTTTCTTGTGTAATAGCTCATATGGTGTTTTTCCTTGCTTGCACCTGTTCGGTTTATAGTGAAGACAGCAGTGTTAACGGCTTCAGCCCATAACTCCTTACTTTTTCCTGATTGTATAATCATTGTTCTTGCGGACTCTACAATTGTTCTCATCTCTCTTTCAATTCTGCCATTCTGCTCTGGTGTGTAGCTAACCGTTATTTCATGTATGATTCCTTTTGATTTGAAAATTTTCTCCACATCACGATTAATAAATTCTCCTCCATTATCTGATCGCACTCTCTTGATTTTACAGCTAAACTGATTTTCAAATTTTTCTATAATTTCTGCAATCTTTTCTTTTGTTTCAGATTTGTGTTGCAAAAAATATACATATCTGTAACTACTATAATCATCTTTTATTAAAAGAAAATACAACGAACCTCCTAGTGATGCAGGTGTCATCTCGCCGCATAGATCCATGTGAAGTAACTCGCCCGCACTCTCTGCTCTACTATCACTGGCGCTGAAAGGGAGCCTATGCTGTTTACCCCCTGTATACAAGATTGACATTGTTCAGTTTGTCCTTCATACCTTATATTATTTGAATTTAGACATTGTTTAACATATTTAAAATTTTGATGAGCCATGCGTTTATGCCATTCTGACAATGTAGTCAAAGCGACATGATTAAAATTAAAATTCATGATATACATTTTGTCAACACGATCAGCTAACGCAACAACCCTCCCTGCTTTTAACAATTTACATCCGGTGACAGTTGATACCATCATGTGACCTTTGTCTAATGCACATCCTAGTGAAAACAAGTAAAAACTTAAATTAGGTACATACAATACATCGTTGAGGGTTGTGGGTATGTATTCATCTCCGTTGAATGCCAACAAGTCAATATTTCCAATGCCTGTTACTTCTAATTGCTTACCATCTCCTACTGTTACATATCTACTCGACAACTCTTGAAATGTTGAAAATAAGTCTCTACTATGTGTCATGTGCTCACTCGCTCCTGAATCTAATATAAAGGCATTACCCACAGCACTCACCGGCGATACAACAAAAGCATTTTTGTTTACATTTTCCTTGCTCACAGTTTGCTTATTATTATTCAACTTTCTACAGTCTTTAATTAAATGACCCGCTTTGTGACAAAAATGACACTTTCTTAGCCTACAGTCCTCTTAAATGGCCCGTTTTTCCGCATTCAAAACACTTCAATTCGCTAACACTTTTTGTATTTCCACTAACACTTTTGCTACTGCGACCTTGATGAGATGCCACAAACGCAGACGACTCTGGCTCGGTGTGGCCATATCTTTCTTCCTCAATCAGCAATCGCGAAACTAGATTCTGGAAACTTTGTGTATTTTCCGGTACAGATTCCCATGCCGAGACGAAATGCTTGTACTTTTCAGGTAGTGTCATAAGTACTTTTGTTATGAGCATGGTATCGGACATCTTTTCTCCGAAGCCTTCAAGTTGATGACGCAGATCTTCAAGTTTTGAGATAAAATTGGTTATTGGTTCTTCAAACTTTAAATTGAAAAACTTTTGCTGAACAAGATGGACGCTAACTAGCGACTTCGGCTCGTAGATTGTAGCAAGTTTTTGCCATATCTCTTGACTAGTTTTGCATGTCAATAAGTGTGTCAAGATTTTGTCACTTACTCTGGTAACGATCAATTCTTGCGCCTTTGCATCGTCGTCAAGCCATTTTTGAAACGCTGATTTCGACGTCGCGTCTTCCTGAACTTGCTCTGGTTTTAGACGGGAACCGTCGACAACTGATAACAGCCCTCTCGAGCGCAGAACTATTTGGAGCTGATACTTCCAAACGGCATAGTTGTTTTCGCATAGCCTTAGATTAGCGGCACTTGTAGAATGCGAACAAGACTCCATTTTTATGCTTTTCTTATTTGCTTCTCGTCGAAGAAAAACTTGTCTTTGTGTAAGACCTCACAACACGTCTGTTCCTCTTTATTCAAGCCTCTGGGCCCATAACCTATAATGGTTAAGGGCTTGCAGAGTTGAATAAAAGCGCAGTGGTTAGAGAGGAACGTAAATTATTTATTGTAATTCGTTTTATTACGACAATCATAATGGTTAAGGGCTTGCAGAGTTGAATAAAAGCGCAGTGGTTAGAGAGGAACGTAAATTATTTATTGTAATTCGTTTTATTACGACAATCACATCACGCCATCTTTTTTAGCAACCTTAATAGAGAAGATCGAACTACAAACCATAGAGTATGAACACTTAACTTTTTAATAGTTGTGTTTAGATTGCCAGTACCTCAACACGCAAAAGGTTAAGTAAACAACACAAACCTGGACTAAGGGCTCTGGTTATCAACGTAGTTGTTTGAATTTCTACAAAAAGATTGCGAACAGGGCTGGGCAGCATGTGCTACCGAGCCTCGGCTGCAAGTGTTGTCAACCTGTTTAAACAAGGCCATCGTGCCTGCGATGTACAACGCAGCCCGTGCAACCAGCATCGGAATCATTCCCAACTGCGGATACACGCAGCGGCTCATGCGTGTGCTAGCTCCATTCGCAACCTGCATCCGCAGGCTGCAGCCGAGGTTCGAATAGCTGCTTTACTTATATCCTTAACATATAGTTGCGGTTATTATACTATTGCTAATGAAATGGATGAATACCGAATTTTATTATCAGTCCGTTTTTCATTTTGTTTTTATATCAGTCCTAAACATTGAGCTTTTTTGACGTGACAACGTCTTATAAATCGATGAACTCTAAAACGTAATCTGATATAACAGACAAAATGACATGCACTGATTAAAAAATCAATTTAAATATCATTGAGACAATATTGACTAAAAATACATGGCATCAAGTTTTTAAAATCGAGCACCATTTTAGCACTCCGAACATAACAAACCTGGCAATCCATAATCTTTAGTGTGTATACATACGTCTATAAATGGGTACTTATAGCTTGAAAATTGTTTTCGTTTTTTCTTATTTTATATTCAATTTTAGCCAAATTGTACATATTTGAACAGTTTTAGACGCGTCATAAATTACATTGGTGAACATAACATTCTTAGAAAATAAGAGAGGAGAAATTAGTGTGTTCGTATACGACAGGTTCTGGTTTGTATGGGCTCGCGCATCCTTCTTTATATGGGGTTCTTAGTTAACATGTTTTGTATAGTGATACATATGACCCTATAAGGGTATGGCAATTTTATTATTTGTATTGGAACGATTTATTATTATGTTTTCTAGATTATCGTTAAAAAATACGTCTAATGTGTAATAGCATTTGGATTATTTTTAGTTGTTTTATGAAACAGTTTTCTCTTTCGATATCTTTTAGATTGTTTGGCAATTTATTGAATATTTTTATAGTCATAGAATTTGGGCTAGAACTGTGCATTGCTAAGTTAGACTTTGGTTCTAAGCGTTTATGTCTATATTGTCATCTAATTTTGTGCGAGTATCTCCTTATGTAATAAGGAGATACTGTAACTGAAACTAACTAAAACTGTAACTAAAAAAAACTGTACTACGTAATATCGGTACCCAACTAAACATAAACTTAGGAGTTCTTAAGCGGCTGTCAGTCGCGTCCGTCAGCCGCGTCCGATAGTATGTTTCCGGCTTTAGTTTGTGTTTAGAAGGGTACTTATCAAGTTTTGGCGCGAACGCGGAAAAGTCATGTCGCCTTATTGTATATTTTTATTAAACTTGTGTTTTTATTAGTGATAATTAGTGAAGTTGTGGTATTTCGTTGATTATGAGCTGATTTATGTGCACGAGTGTAGACAAGTGATATAAAGTGACGTATCAGGTCGTTCCGTGTTGTTACGAAAACTCCATAGACGCCTATTATAGTAAAGTCTCCACTGCTTTACTGAGGTATGACTTGGACTATGTTTGGACTTGACCGCGACTTTATTGGACTATGACGTGACTACGACAATGACTATTTTGATAAAATATCAAAAATTATTAAAACTTAATACTGACACTGGCAAATGCACAACAATGCGACGCCAAACAAAAGAAGAAGAAGAAGAAGGGTACCTATATTTTTACGATATTACGAAGCCATAATTATTATTTAACATAAACAGCTTTTTCATTTCATTATTGGCTGTATAATATTGGCTGTTATTAATTTAGAATCCAAAGTTTGCCTTCCGTCCTAATTTTATACTTTTGTTGAATTTATAATTTGTGTTGTGTTGTTTGGACCACAAACTAAAGAGATACTACGGTTTGGACACGTACATGTGCGTTTGTATTCCCAAATAATTTAAAATGCTTATTGTTGACTGAAAATATCACACGATTCGTTAGTGATTTCTAGGGAGGTATTCAATTATTTCAAGAAACCCATTACTTGCCCATATAACTACCTTTATTTTACTCAAAGGTATTATAAATGCTAAGAACTTTTACTTTAGAACATGTTTGCATCGAGATACTGCTTGAAGCTAAAGCAAATAAATAAGCTAAATCAATTTTGTCATGAGTCTCAGTATTTCTATAGTTAGTAATTCATAAAGAACCTTAGTTATATGATTGAAGTTGGGACTCTTTTGTAGTCTACATCATGAAGCTGCTCAAGCCTTTATGGGTGCTGCGGCAGAGCACTCGGAAGAAACCTGGTTGCTGTGTCAGTACTTGGTCCCCATTAGCTACAGCTTTTAACACAAGACCTAGCTCTAGACCAATATTTGATAATTTGAGAGAGAGAACTGTAAGTATTTCAACCTTCTATGTTTAAATTATTTCGACTATTGTATACTCAATGGCCTCAACACACAATGCTACCTTACATACATACTAAGTTCATATATTTTACCTTGGTGGATTTTAACTCACCTTATAAGGCAAAATGAATTTTATTTTGAGTTGACATTTGTAAGGTCAATTTCATATCATTACATGTATTTTGTCTGTATACACCTAATAGCAATTTGCTCCAGCATTTTTAAGCCAATGGGTTATACAAGTTCCTTTTGCTTAAGTTTTTTTTTATTTATTTGCATTTACAATTTAAATTTCTTATTAAATAATTAGGTGCCGTAAAACTATAGTAAGTTTGTCGCGGCACTCATGTTCCCACAGATGCTGACCAATATTTTTAATAATTAATATGTGCTAAAACAGTATTTTGACAATATGCAACCGTTATAGTATTATTTATATAAACATAAATGGCCAGTAGTACCCATGTATGTATAGACAAACAACAATAAAAAGTGAATATTTTTTAAGCATTTTAAGCTCTGAATGAAAATATAGCTAAATTTTTATCCATCCATCCATCTCCATCCATACATAGGGCTGGAAACAGCCTGCATCCAGCCCATTCCTGTGATCTTTATTATATCATCAGTCCACCTAGGTGGATATTCTACGCTATGCTCGCTGGTCCATGGTCTTAATTCAAGAACTTTGCAGCCGCATTGGCCATCTGGTCTTCGAACTATATGCTAATATTATTCAATCTTACTCCAGGGCCTGTTCAACAAACCTGAACTGGTGTCATTCGAAGGCTTCCACATCTTGAAAGAGCAGGCTATATCAGCAACAGACCGGCTCATAGAAGAAGCTACATCTAACCCATCTCGGCCCATGGTGGAGATATTTGATGAGCTGTCTGACACGCTGTGCAAAGTGGCAGACTTGGCCGAGTTTGTGAGGATAGCACACCCACAGTCGCACTTTGCTAGTGCAGCTGAGGAAGCCTGCATTACTGTCAGCGGAGTGGTGGAGAAGTATGAAATATCCTTAGTTAATGTGTAATATAAATTCAAAAGTGTGTTTCTCTTTTATACACCAATATTTTGTGTTGATATATTTTTAAAATCGGAAAGGGTCATGAATTTTGTTCATTTTCCTAGCATGAAAAAGCAAAATTTGGGAAACAAACTATTGGTACTATAATTATTTTAGATGTGCTTAATTCTTTGCACATCAGCAAAAGTGTTTAAAAACAATGACAATGTGTTAAAATAAAAGTCATAAACAACAACATTATTTAGTTTCAAAAATCTTACATTATGTTAATCAGTTGCAGCTGACCCTCTGCAAAATTAATTATGGATTGAATTGAATATTTTCACAAATCAATCTTCTATGATAATTAACTTTGAAGCAATAATTAAGTAAGTTTGTATAGACCGGGTTTTCAAGGCGCCTGAAGGCCTCTGATTTTGCTAAACAGTTAAAACAACCAGTATAGTTATCGCCACACAAGTCAGCGGATGAGAAATTCGCCGCAGATGACACTTCCCCGTGATTCCGGCCGGGTGTACCCCGGCGTCTCGTCTCTTTGGCTCCCGCGCATACCTACTTATATTTTGTCTTATGCGCAGTGTTCTGCGCCTAACTTCCCATCCGGCGATTTGTGTGGCGCGGATTATACCTTTAATCTGACATGTCATCCGATCCGAGTTACGGTAGCAATCGAAGTATTCAGAAGGTATTATAAAGTGCTTAAAAATTTATTTATTATTATTATATACTAGACCCGTTTAGTCTACCTGTGACCACGATCGATGCAACTCGGTTGAAACGTCGGGATGATGAGGTATTTATTTATCTCGTAATTTTAGTGCGCGATTTATCCGTTATTTTTGTAAAAATACATTATTATTAAAAACAACATAAAATTTTATTTTCAGATTAAACACGCACAAAGGCCTCTATGAAGCCCTAAAAGAGTCAGTCAGGCGTGGAACATCAGGGGACCAGCATTTAGCGGAGCTCTTCCTTTTCGACTTTGAGCAGAGCGGTATTCACTTAGAAGAAGGGCCGAGGAGGAAAGTGGTGGCACTGAATGATGTGATACTTCAGACGGGGCAGAGGTTCATGGCCGGGGCTGCCAAACCAAGGAGAGTGAAGCGAACTGCTGTGCCGCAGAATGTTAGGCAGTTGTAAGTTAAGATTGTGGACTCATCATCCCAACCCACCCAACTTCTTTGCATATTTTTTAGAAAAATCAAGTGGGTGGCTGCCCCCTCCCAGAGAAAATATCTAAATTTTTCAATGGTACTGTTACAATATGGATTTTTATATTGTCTACATCCAAAGTTTGGTTTATCCTGGCAATAGTTTATCTTCTCATAAGGGCGCCTTAAATCTGGCGCAACGAGCATCGCGGCAGGTTTGACGGCGCCCTTCTTATTGAATCTATTACAACGCCATGTCGTATCTAAACAGCATAGGCTCTGCCAGGGGAAAATTTAATACGTTTTATTACTTTGGGAAGGGGGAAAGTGGGCATCTGCCTTTAGAGAAAATCTCTAACTACATGAATAGGCTATTTGACAACATTTAAATATACTATTGATTGTGGTAATCCTCAAAAGATAATAGCCTGAAAATGACATATTTCACTGTATTTAAGGGTCATTCTACTTTTTAGTGCAGGTTTTTGCACTGCTAAAAGTGGGCTTTAAAAATTTTATCATTAGAGATAAATGAAGTAATGTAACTGTATTTATGCGTAATTATAACCACACAATTGAAATTAACTGCCAGCAGCGAATTTTTTACATATTTCTTTCTGAAAATAAAGATTTTGGCGACCAAGGTAGAAAAATCATACCACTTTGTTACCAATCTAAATATTTTTATTGAGCAGCTTTAGTCACTCATTACAAACAAATAATTAACAAAACGTATTATAGGAACATAAATCTTTCTCTTTCATAACTAAAATTAGAAATTATCATTTATTAAGTCTTATAAATCACATTTAAATGACAACTATGTTACTGTTGTGCACTTTTGTTTACAAAGATTTGACATAAAATGTATATATGTAAAAATATCTTAACAACGTATTTAACATTGATATTAAAAAATATTATCTTGCATCTGATATATCTGTAATGTAGCTTATTATGCCAATTGTACAACTCAAATTGAAAAACCTTTACTTAGAAATAGGGACATAATGGTAACACAGTTGTTCAACAGTAACAAAGTTGTTTCAAAAGAGAATTCTCTTCTACAAAAATAGCTAATCAGTCTCTTATTTACCACAAAGGTTAAAGATAATAATGTTAATAATACAAATATATCCGTTTTACCAAAATCACAAATTGTAGGTCACGTCAAATTGTAGGTCCCGGTTGTTTTAACCGTTTAGCCATGTCAGAGGCCTTCAGGCGGCCTAAAAACTCTGACACCAGGGCTAGCCACCCGGCCTATACGAACTTACTTACTTACTTTACCAAAATCACAGCACTTATGCAGGTCGGATTACTTAAAAATTAATTAATAATTGCAGTCATTGTTCGAACACTTCCAGAGGATTAGGGAATTCGTAGTATTCGCGTATTTCTCTTTACTTTGGTTTAATCTATGGCATATCTTCTTATACTTTTGATATTTTCGCTCAGCTGCCT
The DNA here is from genome assembly GCA_949316475.1 of Hypomecis punctinalis. Lineage (NCBI taxonomy): Eukaryota > Metazoa > Arthropoda > Insecta > Lepidoptera > Geometridae > Hypomecis > Hypomecis punctinalis. The sequence continues at coordinate 4,674,462 of OX438798.1, forward strand.
CTAGCTTTTCTTTCAGATTTACGTTTTCTCTATAGAGTTTAGTTCTGTCCCTTCTTACTTGTTTACGTCCACGATTCTGCGCAGAAACAGAAGCTGATGCAGGTGAAGTCACCGTTTATGTTGATTGTTCCTTAGCCGAACGAGATAGAAATAGTGATTGTCTAGGCATCCGTTCATGAGAATTTTTTGAGTGGCTTTCTGGCGCGAAGACAATAGAGATGGAGACAAAGAAGGTGCGAGAATCGGCTATCGGACGATTTTCAGGAATATTTGGTGCATTTTGTCCTGTTGGTGGAGTGTTCACACGAGGTACATCAGGTTGAGGGGTCAATTCCGGAGTGTTTCTTGTAATAGATTGCAGGGCATGAATGCGGGCTCTTCTTTTGCTGTTAGCGACCCGCCATTTTCTCTTGTATTGGCGATGTTCACGTGATGTTAAGTCTTTGACAAGGCGTTTTGTTTTGTGGTACCTTTCTAGAGCCTTTTTTCTTGCGTCCTCATCTTTAACAGGGTCTAATTTTCGCTTGTTTCGGTACCGACGTTGTTTTTCGGCTGGAGTTAGCGACATGATCTTCTGTAAAAGATAAAAACATGGCGTTGTAGTACTAATTTTACCGTCAACAATTAAAGTAAGTCAGCAAACAATTGTAAAATTGTTAAAATATTAACCTGTGGGTCGATACGAACTAATCAAGTTAAATAAAATTAGAAAGAATCAGTGACAGAGTATATTTACAACTGCGTTACCACAGCAGAGTAACAAAGTGGGCCGGTAACACAGTTGTAAAATAACATGATGCTACCTGATATTTACGAAATGACCATATAATTTGCAAATCCAACAATAGAATACAATTAAGTGACATAAATGCCACGTCTCAACAGTTAAAACATAAAGTAAAAGTTTAGAAACTTACCTTTTCGCCGGGTAACAAAGTGCACACCAAATAAACACACGCGTCTTGATTCACAACATGGCGGCGACTGAGTGGCGGCAGCGGCACGTGGCTTACTGCCATTCCCCTCCACCCCGCTCTTGTAATGCGCAACCTACCCAATCAACCCGACCAGTGGCGGTACAGCGACATCTAACGATTTTTTTAAGAAATACCAGTAACATAGTAGTACCGTATTGAGCTTCTTCCTTAGGGACAAAACTAAAGTAATTATTTTGAAAAAGAAATAAATCGTTTAAAAATATATGAGGCCTACATAAAAAAGGCAAACATATCAAATAAACTTAATAAATTTTTGAAACATAGGACTACACTGCAATAAGAATACTTTTTTTGGTTAAGTTAGTCCGCGTATTAGGTCGGGGACACTTTGCAATACTATGGAAAACAACTATGTTACCATAAAACTCCACTTTGTTACCCTTAATTATCTTAAAATAGGCAAACTATTTAAATATAAATGTTAACAGAAGTAAAGGAAATATTACGGAAGTTTCGTGTATTGCGCAATATTTTTAAATTTTATGAAGAAAATGGCAAATCTAGATTTTTTTGTCTGGGGGACACAAAAACCTGCACTAAAAAGTAGAATGACCCTTAAACTAAAATATGTCTAATTTTCGTAAATCGCACGAAATAAAATACGATATTATCTTGATATTTTATCTGTGAAGTAAACGCTCTAAGAAAGGCGGCATCTCTGGTGACGTCACATAATAGTAAACAAGAATTTCTCGATTGACTGTTGTTTGTGTAATTTGTGTTTTGTGATTTCGGAGTCATATGACAGGATCTGTAAGTTACTTCTAAAGTATTTTTTGTCAATTTTTAAATGTGAACTAGCGTATATACTGGTATTTTTTAGTGTGTGACGTCGAATGTCGTTTTTGGTGGGATCTTGAATATCTATTCTTTAATAGTGATTTTCATTATTAATACAGTAAGTAAGTAAGTAAGTTCGTATAGGCCGGGTGGCTAGCCCTTGTGTCAGAGTTTTTAGGCCGCCTGAAGGCCTCTGACATGACTAAACGGTTAAAACAACCGGGACCTACAATTTAACGTGTCATCCGAGCCACTCAGTTGGAAAATGCCACCCGCGGTAATTAATAATTAATCAATCAATTAATTAATTAATACAGTAGATCTCTCGGAAATATAAATATAGTGTGCTTAATATGTACTAACGAATAATTTAAAATGATTTCCAAAAACTAGTCTAATAGCCTATTCTAATTATGATTCATAAGCAAATCGCTTGTTTCAGTTTCAGCACAGAGGGTGAGGATATAATAGTGAGTGGAGTATACGCAGAGTGCGGCGAGGCGGCGGCGCGCGAGGCCGCCTACAGGCTGTACCTGGCGCCTGATTCTCTGCAGGATCGGCTACTCACCGCCACGCTCGATGCGAGGCACGAGATGGCCACGGTCACTGGCTTCAACTGCTACGCTGACAGGTAATAATTATAATAGTAGGTAAGTGGGATATACGAGGCTTCAGGCAGCCCCTGGCGCCCTACCCTCTGCAGGATCGGCTTCTCACTGCTACTCTCGATGCGAGGCATGAGGTGGCTACGTCCACTGGCTTCAACTGCTACGCTGACAGGTAATATAATAGTGAGTTGGATATACGAGGCTACAGGCTGTCTCTCTATCTCTTATCGGCTATTTACTGATGAGATAGCCACGGTCTCTGGCTACAACTGCTACGCGGACATGTAATATACATATGTATAGATTTGCCCTATATCAACATCGTCATTATTATTGTTTTCAAATCTTAATGGCTCACTTCTGAGCATAGACCTTGTGCACTACTCATATCGATCCTGTACTTGCATGTACTGCTTAAGTTCGTACCTGAAAGTCGTCCTGAACAGTTACCTAATCCGGTGAACTTCTTGCCACAATCGACCAAAATAATTATCTAATTACTATAATTTTATCTCGTAAATATTTTTCAATGTTTTAATAGTTTTAACTCTGAAATCGCGTACATTATACAGCAAGATCAAGTATAATAATAGGAATGCGAAAAACCTGTTTCAGAGCGATAAAAGCCAGCACAATGGAAACGGCACCGAACGTCCAACAATTCCTCGACATCCTCTCAGACAACCTCTACGACCGAGCCATGAAGGATTTCGACGCCATGATGAAGATGAAAAAACAAGAAACTCCATATCAGGATAGCCTCATGTGTTGGGACACTCCGTATTACACGCATAAAGCTAAGACTCAGCTACTGGATGTGAAGAATTCTGACTTTAGCCCGTATTTTTCGCTCGGAGGGTGTATGGAGGGACTCAATATGCTGTGTCAGGAGCTGTACGGTATTAGTTTGAAGTCGGAAGAAATGTTACCAGGTAAAGTTTACTTCAACCTTCCATAGTTGGCATGGTAATGATAATAATAAATAATGATGTTGCCACTTCTGATTTTCTTATATTTTTTTTCATCATATGGTTTGGTGGACATGCTGCAGGCAAGCTGTAATGATCGAAATAATAATTATCGACCCTGAAACAGTTGTAATAGGCCTCTCTTTTATATATTTCTAATAAGACTGGTTTAAAGCAGGGGTCGAATGCATCAACAGTCTGAAATCAGTCCACATTATAAATTATTATCCAATAGGTATATGACATGTTATAAATAATTAAAAAGTGGCCAATATTTCTGACCAAAAAGATAGTTTTAACTAGATGTTGACGTCTTCGGAATTTATGTACGGAATTTCACACCACTGGCTCTTCGGTGAAGGAAAACATCGCGAAGCAATTTGCATGTCCGTAGAAGAAATTGGATGGCGTATGTAAATCCACCAACCCGCATTGGGCCAGCGTGGTGGATATGGTCTAATCACCCTTCGTGGGTAGGCCTACGTCCTGCTGTGGACTATTAAAAGGCTGATACAGTACAGGTGTTTTTTTTTTATTCCAATTTTTTTTGGGGCTTTTATATATACCTAATACATGGCAGTCCCATTATATATTCTAACTTGTTCTAGCTTACTAACTACTTAATACTACTAGATACGTATTTCGGATCTACAGTACAGGTGTTATTCACGCGTGATTATTGAGGCAGACTCAAGTCTACTAAAGTTTCGACCGTATTTGGCAATTCTTATCACGCAGCTCGTCTCGCATAGCAATGTTGAAACTATAGTAAACTGGGAGGCTATAATCCTATATTAAATTTTAATAAGTCAATTATGGAGGTGCTATACCTTGTTATAGGTCGCGCCACACAAGCTGGCGGATGTGAAGTTAGCTACAAGATGCGCAATGGCCAATTAACGCGCGGCTTTATGTAAGCTTCAGTCCGGATTGGAAATTGCGCAGCTTGTAGCTAACTTCACGTCCGCCTACTTGTGTGGGCGGCCTATACAAATAAATTTATTCGACCAAAATACTGCTGTTTACATACTGCATCTTAGTTAAGCTAGAATAATTGAACACAAAATTATAACAGGTGTCTGTTGCCGAACTAGGCCGGAGCCTGTGTTGCAGCTTACAGCTCCCTCCCTCCTATTTGCACTGGTTTTCCAGCTATAAGAATTCCGAAATCATAAATATCATTAATATGACGAATAAAATGAATACATATCATTAAGCAATTTAAATTAATTTAGAAAGACGGTATTTACAAAATTAATTACTAAAACTATTTCTGTTGTGGTATCGGAAATGGTTATTCTAATGTAAAGCGTAAACGATAGCATCACCTTTCTCCGCAGGCGAATCGTGGTCACCAGACGTGTACAAGCTGGCCGTGGTCCACGAGACCGAGGGTTTGTTGGGCCACATGTACTGCGACCTGTACGAGCGGCCCGGCAAGCCGCACCAGGACTGCCACTTCACTATACAAGGCGGGAAACTCCTGGCCGATGGAACATATCAGGTATTCGATTTGTTTTAGTTCATGGTGTATTTATTTATTTACTAGTTTTTACCCGCGGCTTCGCCCGCCTGATATTTTGATTTTTGACGCAATATCATTATAATTTATAGCCTATGTGTTATTCTGATATATAAGCTATATTATTGCAAAGTTTCATCTCCATGCGTTCAGTAGTTTTTGCGTGAAAAAGTAACAAACATCCATCCATCCATCCATCCACCCATCCTCACAAACTTTCGCGTTTATAATATTAGTAGGATTTCCAATCAGTACATAATTAACAGCATAGACCAAAACATTACATACTATAATTTAAATGAGCAAGAAATAATATTGTAAACAATATTATGTCGTGGTGTTCTAGTAGTAGTTACACCCGCTTTACAACCGTGAGGTAGTGGATTTGAATCCCGATCCCGTACCAATGAGTGCTTTGAAATTTATGTACGGAATTACACATCACTGGCTTTTAGGTGAAGGAAAACATCGTGAGGTAACCTGCACACGTCTGTAGAAGAAATTCGATGGCGTATATGTATCCACCAAACTGCTCTGGGCCAGCGTGGTGGATATGGCCCAATGACGTTTCGTGGGTAGGCCTACGTCCTGCAATAGAATTTAAAAAAAAGGCTGGTACAGTACAGCACAGCTAACAATATTCGTCGTTATTCGACGTTTCACGCATAGGTCTTCCACTGCTGGGCTGCTGGGTTCGGCTATAGATCCAGTTGAAATCAACTTGCATCCAGCGCGATCCTGCGGTCGTGATGAATGATATTATTTTTGTTTATTTAGAAGCAGAATCGGCAACCGTTGTTTTGCTTTTTAAAAAATCTAGAGAGGGCTCAGTTATCTAATCTTCTTTCCTTCATCGTTTATCTCGTCTACCTACTGAAGAGTTCTTGAACTCTTTTGCTTTTTAAAAAATCTGGAGAGGGCTCAGTTATCTAATCTTCTTTCCTTCATCGTTTATCTCGTCTACCTACTGAAGAGTTCTTGAACTCTTTTGATTTTTAAAAAATCTGGAGAGGGCTCAGTTTTCTGATCTTCTTTCCTTCATCGTTTATCTCGTCTATCTACTGAAGAGTTCTTGAACTCTTTTGATTTTTAAAAAATCTGGAGAGGGCTCAGTTATCTAATCTTCTTTCCTTCATCGTTTATCTTGTCTACCTACTGAAGAGTTCTTGAACTCTTTTGATTTTTAAAAAATCTGGAGAGGGCTCAGTTATCTAATCTTCTTTCCTTCATCGTTTATCTTGTCTATCTACTGAAGAGTTATTGAAATCTTTTGCTTTTTAAAAAATCTGGAGAGGGCTCAGTTTTCTAATCTTCTTTCATTCATCGTTTATCTTGTCTATCTACTGAAGAATTATTAAAATCTTTTGCTTTCAAAAAAATCTGGAGTGGGCTCAGTTTTCTAATCTTCTTTCGTTCATCGTTCATCTCGTCTATCTACTGAAGAATTATTGAAATCTTTTGCTTTTTAAAAAATCTGGAGAGGGCTCAGTTATCTAATCTTCTTTCCTTCATCGTTTATCTTGTCTATCTATTGAAGAATTATTAAAATCTTTTGCTTTAAAAAAAATCTGGAGTGGGCTCAGTTTTCTAATCTTCTTTCATTCATCGTTCATCTCGTCTATCTACTGAAGAGTTATTGAAATCTTTTGCTTTTTAAAAAATCTGGAGAGGGCTCAGTTTTCTAATCTTCTTTTATTCATCGTTTAGTCTATCTACTGAAGAATTATTGAAATCTTTTGCTTTTTAAAAAATCTGGAGTGGGCTCAGTTTTCTAATCTTCTTTCATTCATCATTCATCTCGTCTATCTACTGAAGAGTTATTGAAATCTTTTGCTTTTTAAAAAATCTGGAGAGGGCTCAGTTTTCTAATCTTCTTTCATTCATCGTTTAGTCTATCTACTGAAGAATTATTGAAATCTTTTGCTTTTTAAAAAATCTAGAGAGGGCTCAGTTATCTAATCTTCTTTCCTTCATCGTTTATCTCGTCTACCTACTGAAGAGTTCTTGAACTCTTTTGCTTTTTAAAAAATCTGGAGAGGGCTCAGTTATCTAATCTTCTTTCTTTCATCGTTTATCTCGTCTACCTACTGAAGAGTTCTTGAACTCTTTTGATTTTTAAAAAATCTGGAGAGGGCTCAGTTTTCTGATCTTCTTTCCTTCATCGTTTATCTCGTCTATCTACTGAAGAGTTCTTGAACTCTTTTGATTTTTAAAAAATCTGGAGAGGGCTCAGTTATCTAATCTTCTTTCCTTCATCGTTTATCTTGTCTACCTACTGAAGAGTTCTTGAACTCTTGATTTTTAAAAAATCTGGAGAGGGCTCAGTTATCTAATCTTCTTTCCTTCATCGTTTATCTTGTCTATCTACTGAAGAGTTATTGAAATCTTTTGCTTTTTAAAAAATCTGGAGAGGGCTCAGTTTTCTAATCTTCTTTCATTCATCGTTTATCTTGTCTATCTACTGAAGAATTATTAAAATCTTTTGCTTTCAAAAAAATCTGGAGTGGGCTCAGTTTTCTAATCTTCTTTCATTCATCGTTCATCTCGTCTATCTACTGAAGAATTATTGAAATCTTTTGCTTTTTAAAAAATCTGGAGAGGGCTCAGTTATCTAATCTTCTTTCCTTCATCGTTTATCTTGTCTATCTATTGAAGAATTATTAAAATCTTTTGCTTTAAAAAAAATCTGGAGTGGGCTCAGTTTTCTAATCTTCTTTCATTCATCGTTCATCTCGTCTATCTACTGAAGAGTTATTGAAATCTTTTGCTTTTTAAAAAATCTGGAGAGGGTTCAGTTTTCTAATCTTCTTTCATTCATCGTTTAGTCTATCTACTGAAGAATTATTGAAATCTTTTGCTTTTTAAAAAATCTGGAGTGGGCTCAGTTTTCTAATCTTCTTTCATTCATCATTCATCTCGTCTATCTACTGAAGAGTTATTGAAATCTTTTGCTTTTTAAAAAATCTGGAGAGGGCTCAGTTTTCTAATCTTCTTTCATTCATCGTTTAGTCTATCTACTGAAGATTTATTGAAATCTTTTGCTTTTTAAAAAATCTAGAGAGGGCTCAGTTATCTAATCTTCTTTCCTTCATCGTTTATCTCGTCTACCTACTGAAGAGTTCTTGAACTCTTTTGATTTTTAAAAAATCTGGAGAGGGCTCAGTTTTCTGATCTTCTTTCCTTCATCGTTTATCTCGTCTATCTACTGAAGAGTTCTTGAACTCTTTTGATTTTTAAAAAATCTGGAGAGGGCTCAGTTATCTAATCTTCTTTCCTTCATCGTTTATCTTGTCTACCTACTGAAGAGTTCTTGAACTCTTTTGATTTTTAAAAAATCTGGAGAGGGCTCAGTTATCTAATCTTCTTTCCTTCATCGTTTATCTTGTCTATCTACTGAAGAGTTATTGAAATCTTTTGCTTTTTAAAAAATCTGGAGAGGGCTCAGTTTTCTAATCTTCTTTCATTCATCGTTTATCTTGTCTATCTACTGAAGAATTATTAAAATCTTTTGCTTTCAAAAAAATCTGGAGTGGGCTCAGTTTTCTAATCTTCTTTCATTCATCGTTCATCTCGTCTATCTACTGAAGAATTATTGAAATCTTTTGCTTTTTAAGAAATCTGGAGAGGGCTCAGTTATCTAATCTTCTTTCCTTCATCGTTTATCTTGTCTATCTATTGAAGAATTATTAAAATCTTTTGCTTTAAAAAAAATCTGGAGTGGGCTCAGTTTTCTAATCTTCTTTCATTCATCGTTCATCTCGTCTATCTACTGAAGAGTTATTGAAATCTTTTGCTTTTTAAAAAATCTGGAGAGGGCTCAGTTTTCTAATCTTCTTTTATTCATCGTTTAGTCTATCTACTGAAGAATTATTGAAATCTTTTGCTTTTTAAAAAATCTGGAATGGGCTCAGTTTTCTAATCTTCTTTCATTCATCATTCATCTCGTCTATCTACTGAAGAGTTATTGAAATCTTTTGCTTTTTAAAAAATCTGGAGAGGGTTCAGTTTTCTAATCTTCTTTCATTCATCGTTTAGTCTATCTACTGAAGAATTATTGAAATCTTTTGCTTTTTAAAAAATCTGGAGTGGGCTCAGTTTTCTAATCTTCTTTCATTCAACGTTTATCTCGTCTATCTACTGAAGAATTATTTATGCTTTTTAAAAAATCTGGAGAGGGCTCAGTTATCTAATCTTCTTTCCTTCATCGTTTATCTCGTCTACCGACTGAAGAGTTCTTGAACTCCGAAAATAAGTAAATTCGTATAGCCCTGTGGTCAGCGTTTTTAAGCCGCCTTTACGTTTTGCACTCCGAGCCTCCCGTGTGTACTTACTCTGTACTAAACAGAAAGGGGGTGATTAATACCGTTATTATGAAAACTTTAACTATGCGGCCAACGCAGAATTCGAGAAGAAAAAAATCAGCTTTTCCATACAAAATGGCAACATGAAATTCAAGAATGTATGAAACAGCCTTTTTCACCAATTCCGGATTGCCCCCATAGTAAAAGTTGTTCAATATGATGGTCTGAATCACTCCCTGCCGGCTTAGAACACCAGCCCCCCGACCGCCTAAGCAATAGCAATCGTTTATGACTTCATTTTAGTCATTTGGCACCGCCTATGTGCCGTTAGCCATCAATTGCTTTGCGCGGATTGCGAAAGCAATCGTTGAATGAACAACTTTGATGGCTAACGTCACATTGGCGGTGCCAAATGACTAAAATGAAGTCATAAACGATTGCTATTGCTTAGGCGGTAGGGGGGCAGTTGTAGATATCCCTAAATAACTTTTATTTTTTTATTTTATGTCTTTTTAGAACCCAATAGTGGTAGTAATGCTATCACTAGGCGGCGGGCACCGGTCAGGCCCGGCACTATTAACAGCCGGCGCAGTCGACAACCTTTTCCACGAGTTCGGACACGCTTTACATTCCATGCTGGGACGGGCACGCTACCAGCACGTGGCCGGCACTCGGTGTCCCACTGATCTAGCTGAGGTTCCATCTGTACTGATGGAGTGCTTCGCGCAGAGCCCACAGGTACTAAACTCGACCGTATCACGCTGAAATATGGTCTTTTATTCCATAGCTACTGACACCAGGTGTCCAACTGTCCTGGCCGAGGTTCCCTCCGTGCTGATGGAGTGCTTCGCGCAGAGCCCACAGGTACCAACCTCGACCGTGTCTACGTGAAGATAAGGTCTCTTATTCCATAGCTACCGACTCCAGGTGTCCCACTGACCTGGCCGAAGTTCCCTCCGTGCTGATAGAGTGCTTCGCGCAGAGCCCACAGCTACCAACCTCGACCGTGTCTACGTGAAGATAAAGTCTCTTATTCCATAGCTACCGGCACCAAGTATACCACTGTCCTGGCCGAGGTTCCCTCCGTGCTAATAGAGTGGTTCGCACATAGCCCGCAGGTACTAATCTCGACCTTATCTGAATTGATATACTCGTAAAACCTTTTATTCCAAGAGTTTGGTTATCTGAAATAAGTCACTGTACAGTCTAAGGGTAAATTACTTCAATCGGTCCAATACACTCAAACGGTCAGATTTAACTAAAACTTTGTATACGTGTCAAGGGCCGATAACAATAAAACAATTCGAGCGTCTTTTTTAAGTTATAATTTATATTGTGTGTGCAGGTGGTCCGTCGGTTCGCGCGACACTTCCAGACTCGCGCGCCGATGCCGGAGGACATGCTGCAGCGGCTGTGCGCCTCCAAACATCTGTTCGGCGCCAGCGAGATGCAACTACAGGTTATTCTTTTCTTATTTCACTTTTACATCTTCGAAGTATTACGGCCTCATTCATCTAGCGGTGGCGGCGCAAACTTGGTAACTTTGTGCGCCGGGAGAACGAGACAACACGCTCGATGCACGGGTAGCACGGCAAAGGGAGAAAACCATTTTATCCATTTTTTATGTCAGTTGCCTTTGTCAATCCATACTTTATTTCCTCCTCGAGGGGATATCATGGTGGAAAGACAATTTGTCCCTTTGCCATGCTACCCGTGCATAAAGTAGACGTAAATAGTAGATTGTATCATATGGGAGCAAAATGATATTTTTACGGCGAGGGCGGGGGGGCTAATATACAGAAGTTCTTATAACTTCAATTGAGTGATAACCTGTCTAATACGGGTATCACAGGTGGCGCCGCCAACGCTATAAGTTGGTTAAATGATAAACACTTCAAAAATTCGACGCGTATGCAGTATTACGGATTAGCTCAGTTGGGCAGAGCGTCGGGCTAGTGTTCCGAAGACGCAAGGTTCGAGTCCTGCATCCGTGAATAATTTTGAATTGTTTATCACAAAAATAACTCTTTGTTATAAAGTTCCTTTTAGAAAACACCACATTTATATCTATCTATCTATCATAAATTTGGGCGCACTTAAAGGCGAACCAAGTAGTCCTTTTCGAATAGATATGATGAAAAATACATTTCTGACTTTTAATATCCAAAATTCAGGTTTACTCCCAACGACCCCCGCCAAAACAGCCACCTGGGAGACGTTAGCGCAAAGTATCAATTTTAGTGGCAACTAGCGGCCGTTGTGGGGGTGGTTGTGTCAATTAAACATATTGGTCTCAACGTTCCCCACTAAAATTTAGTTTGGAATAATATTTTTAAGTAATTTATGAAGATTTTTATTAGGTATGTATTTTACCAAGTATTACTAACTTATGTTTTCTTTTATTTAACCTCATAAATAACGTAAAAACATTACTCCAAACGAAATTTTAGTGGGGGTCGTTGGGAGTAAACCAAAATTGACACTTGAAGCTAATGGACTGTAATACGAGTACATAATTAATTTAAAAAGCTTCGTTTTCCGAGTGTGCAATGAAAACAGTAATATTAATTCACACCTCATTAAACTTTCACTTTCTCGGAAGTCTGATTCAAGATCATTTATTTGTAAAAACATGGTAACCATTTTACAACATTTCTGTAGGTGTTGTTTGCCCATACCCTATTCTGTACAAAACTTCATTGTTGTGAGTGATAGTGCTGTTTGTTTTCATACAAAACTTAATAATAATAATAAAACGTTTATTTCGAGTAACTAGGACTCCTACATAAAATATCAAACATTATTGGCAGTCACTTTACATTACGAAAAAATTAAAATAACATTATTACATTTAAATTACAAAATTAAAAATGTCATGAATTAAATTATAACTAAAATATCCTCTCACGAGATCTACAAGGAGTGTGCATTCTGCAACCGTGAGCAATGTAGGAACAATCCAATCTATCAGCGAGTGCGAGCAGCATGCTGCTAGGACTCCCCCGCGCCCGCCGCACCAACGAAGCACATCTCTTGCGAATTATGGCGTAAAAACAGTCGACGCGCGCTTCCGCAAACATTGAAGATGCGCCACAATATCGAGGGAGTCCCACCAGCATCCGAAACGCATTATTAAACTGGACACGGAGCGCACTGTATGCCCTTTGTGTGTAGTTGGCCCACAGGCTGCACGTGTAAAACGTAGTACAGTAGGCTCTAAAAAGAGTTATTTTAACGTTTTTGGAGCACCGTGCGAACCTGCGGACCACCATGTTGGCTCTGACCGCCAGCGCCCTCCGTTCCCGCTCGATGTCAGTGTCGTCCTCCAGGGAGGGTGTCACTAGATGTCCAAGATACTTAAATTGCTGAACTTGTTCCAGCGGAGTACCACATAGTGCTGTTTGTTTTCATACAAAACTTATTAAGAGTGGGTGGGAAAGTATTCTATGAAATGGTTGTTGAAATTAGGCAAAGCAGCTATTTCTAGGTAAATAAATAGGTCAATTTTATAGGTGTTCTACTCGGCGCTAGACCAGCGGTACCACGGGCGCGGCGCGGCGCGCGGCATTTCTACCACCGATGTGCTGAAGCAGGTCCAGAAACAATACTACGGACTGCCCTACGTAGAAAATACGGTAACTATTATTTGGTTGTATAACACAAAGATTCTTTATTGTTATTCTTTTTTCTCATTTTAATTAGTTTATTTTTACTTGCCAAACTTTTAGTGCTCCATTTGTGTTCATGCTGTGTTTGCACCTAGGAGGTTGGACAGCCTAAAATGTTTTATTGTTTTGTATCATTTTATAATTTTGACTGTATTAACCAGTTTACAAACCATTGATAAAAAAAAGTCAGGACGAATGATCAACGAGGATAAGAATGAATGCCCTCTCCATAATCCTGAATCCATATTTTTTTTTGATTTGACAAATAGAATTAAATAGGAGGCACCGTGAACCTTATGTTTAAAAAAGTAGCTTTACGAAATGTACAAACTTGTGCCATACATTTTAACAATAGTCAATGAACTTTTTGTACCATAAATAAATCAAACTACGATGTACATCTACAGAAGCGTAGAGTGCGGAGCTGAATTTTCTTTGCAATATTCGTTTGTATTTTACTCTTCATACATAGAATGGACGCGAAGGGGCTCGGCGCTAATACGTCACTTTGCATTACGGTTCGTTAATTCGTATCTAAAAACTGTTCTCATGAGTAAGTTCGTCTAGGCCGAGTGGGCTCTGGCGTCAGTTTTTAAGCCGCCTTAAGGCTTCTGAAACGATTAAACAGCCGGGACCTACAATTTAGCATGTCATCTGTGACAAGGTAGCGCTCACTTGTAAATGAGTCCCACACCCGCGGTCACCTATCCAACGACTGACCGTGCCGAACGTTACTTAACTTCGGCTAGAATCATTAAGTACCTAACCAAAAGTCATGCTCTTTATATAAATATATCGGTCTGGTTACGCTTGTGTTGCGTTAATTTTCAGCTAGTGTTAGTTAATTACATTTGTGTTCGTGTAAACTTGCTTATATTTTGGTTTGTGTGCGTTTCTTCACCCCCCACTGACTTGGCAGACTTCGGTGCTTAGGCGTGTCGACTCCTTTTGGTTAGGTACACAATGGCTAGAATATACAAATTATATTCAATCTATGACTTTGTTAATGTTCTGAGAACCTTTGTGTGTGTGGTGGACAGGCGTGGCAGCACCGGTTCAGCCACCTGATCGGGTACGGCGCGAAGTACTACTCGTACCTCATATCGCGCGGCATCGCGTGGAGCGTGTGGAACAAACACTTCGAGCGCGAGCCGCTCGCGCGCGCCGCCGGCGACGGCCTGAGGCGCGGCCTGCTGCGGCACGGCGGCGCGCGCCCGCCGCAGGTATACATACACTACATCACTGGAACAAACCTCGCTAGCCTAGCATAAGCACCACGACATATTTTTTGTCAACGTGTGAAAAAGTGACAAATATATACTTTACAATAACTACGTTCCGTTCTGACACTTCAAATTATATCGTGATGCATATGCTGGCCCGAAAGCTCCTAGAAATATCATAGCGTGACTCTGCCACAAGATCGCCAGTAGCTTGAATATTATGATTTTATTTTGAGTGCTTTCCACACTAGATTTTATCTCAAAGAGTTATCTATTGTGATAAGGATTTCAAAAATTTGACGCTTGCGTAGGAGGCGGGCTGGCTCAGTTAGTTAGAGCGTCGGGCTAGTGATCCGAAGGGGCAGGTTCAAATCCTGCGTTCGCTTCAGATTTTTGAAATGCTTATCACAAAGATAACTCTTTTGAGCTTGAATATTGTCTAAGATGGCTTTCAATCCGCAAGCAATTCTAGTTTCTCCTGGGAGTATGTAACGCTGGTAGTGAAAATCCTGTTTTGTATTGTAGCAACTCCTCCGCGACTACCTGGGCACCGAGATAACTCCGCAGACGCTGGCGATGGCTCTCATTGAAGAACTGGATTACCACAAAGACCACATCGACACTGTCTTCAAAATCGCTAACAAATGAATAAGCGAAATATCTGTTTAGAAGCTAACTTGGGCTGTTGACAAGGGTATTTTCACCAAAGCCATTGACGTAGCTAAAGGTTTTATCCCAAAAAATAGAATCCATAAACCCATCAAAATCCATCTTTTGAGAAAAAACCTATCAGATTGTCTAGAGTGTTTAAGGCCCCTTTAGCTATACCCAAGTATAATGAGATTTGCGGGATAAAACGTAGTCTAAATCCGATACCTATATCAGTAAAATACTTACTGAGTTTCAGCTTAGTAAAAAGTTATTAAGGATTTAATAGCAGCGTTTTACCTGAAATAAAACGCATATTAAATACTTACCTTACTGGAAGCTTTTATAATGAGAGTGCGTATCCCTTTCCGTCGATCAGCTATCGTTTTCAGTCCCTTTAAGCGTTGTAACCGGAAGCCTCCAGGTGGCGCCCTTGTTGCGATTGCGCGCCATTTTATTTTCTAGGAAAAATGGCGTGCCTTTTGGCCTCATTGCGTTAATTTTTGTAATTTCCACCAGGCAGAAATCAAAAGTAAAGCTTCCAGTAAGGTAAGTATTTAATATGCGTTTTATTTCAGGTAAAACGCTGCTATTAAATAGCTTGACCGTTACTGGAAGCTTTTATAATGAGATTCTGTTTGTTATCGCCTGGTGGCGTCACCTGGAGTGGGGCTTTTAATTATAACTTATAATTGTGTATTACGCCAATGTGATGACTTATGATTATGTATTACGCCAATGTGATTACGCCAATGTGAGATATATAGCTCTGGTGACAATTTAGTTTATTAATTATTAATGATTTCAAATAAATTAAGCTATATTTATAGTGAAAAATGTCCTGAATATATATTTTTAACTCAAATCTCAAAGGAAAACAGACATCAAGAATGTTCCGGTCACTTCAAAGACCACTATCTTTAATTAACATGACCTTAAATAGGCAAGATTACTTTTAATTTGCAAAATAAAATTTAAACAGTTATTTAAGTGTTAACGTACAAATAATTTACGACATACGTAAAGCTTTACTATGTACATAATCCAAAAACGGATTCTACAACCAACGCGATTTCGTTGTGTTCACGCATATCAACATGTATATACTTACGGTTAGGCTGGGCGGCTCACCCAAAAGCGAGGGTTTCTAAGCCACTAGAAAGAATCTGACAACGTATAATAGATCCTATTGGAAAGGATTTGTTCGGCAATGATATTTACCCAAAATTATTGCAGGAATGCGATATGCATTCATATTCTGCGTCATTACTAAGCAGGGAGTCCCACGCGATGGAACTGTTACTTTTAGAGTACTTCTTCCTCTTGAGTAGCGGTGGAAGGCTTGCTTAGCCTGTGCCATTATTGCAGTGATGCGTTATGCATTCATATTTTGCGTCATTGCTCAAGCAGGGAGTCCCACGCGATGAAACTGTTACTTTTCAAGTACCTCTCCCTCGTGAGGGGCGGTGGATGGTTTTTACAGGGATGCGTTATGCATTTATGTATGTTTTGAGTCATTACTAAAGCAGGGAGTTCCACGCGATGGAACTGTTACTCGTGAGGAGCGGTGGATGGCTTGCTTAGCCTTTGCCATTATTTCAAGGATGCGTTATGCATTCATATTTTGCGTCATTGCTAAAACAGGGAGTCCCACGCGGTGGAACTGTTACTATTCGAGTACTTCTCTCTCCTGAGCGGCGGTGGATGGTTTGCTTAGCCTATGCCATTATTACAGGAACGCGTTATGCATTCATGTTTTGCGTCATTACTAAAGCAGGGAGTCCCACGCGATGGAACTGTTACATTTAGTGTACCTTTCCCCCGCGAGGGGTGGTAGATGGCTAGCTTAGCTTGTGCAGTTCGACACTTGAGTCGACAATTTGGCAATTAATTTCGACTTTGTAAATAAGTAACACAAAATAAATAAAATTGATGTACTTCAGATTTTGACCTCAAATTAGCAATGTAGAAGCCAATTCAGTCCATATCAAATTATAAGAAAATATTAAAAATGTGAAATACAAAATGTCACTGACCCACTAAAAAAAAAAAAAAAATAATGGTCAAACCAAAAATGGCAGCCAAAATAAAATCAAAGTAATTATGCAATCAGCCGTCACGGTACAGCTATTTGTCTCGTACTTATACTTACAGAATACATACAGATACACCTGTTATTAAATCTCTATAGATTTAATGGTCTTTGGAGTTGCGACTAAAGATTGTCATGCGAAGCAATAGTGCAGCGACTTAAGAGTTGTTTTAACTGCTACTAATAATGTACGAGAAATAGATTGCTTTAGTTCGTTCCAATGCTAGGTTGGACAAACTCACTTAAGGAATTTTAATAAATAGCAAAAGAAAACAAAAACTAAGAAATAACTCACAAAAAACACCACTGGCAAAATTAACCCTTTGAATTTTAATACCTCCCGGCACGACTGTAAAGTTGCGAATGTAGGATTAATCTGGACTTAACGATTAGTTTTATGTAAATCAAGTGATTTTAATTATATTTATTTAATTTAAATAACTCAAAATCAGTTAGGCTGATTTTTATAATGATAATATGTTCGATCACAACATTATCAAAAATTAAGTAATCTCATTATTTTTATTGATTGCGTAGGCGGCGTAAAGTTCGCCGTTACCTATGTACTTGCCAGAAATATTCATAATATTTTATGAAAAAACAAGGTAGTAGACCTACCCTCCACACCAAAAAAGTTTTGTTATTTAGACTAGACTAGCCAGGGACGCGCATTTTTGTTTCAATCTATTTCATAATATTAAGTAGGTAGGTTGATATGTTGCTGGGCCTTTAGTAGCTATGCATTTTGTTATGCCGTTATAACGTCAGTTATAATGAACCCCAATAATATCTACATCCTATAAAATGACGTTCATTTTATGGTTAACTTAAACAATGCTAACATAGTAGAAAAAGAGGGTACAGATAAAGTAAAAATGTCGCAACGATAATTTAATTTTTTTTTTTTTTTTTTTTTTTTATACGATTTTTATTAAAAGCAAAAAACAAATAGAGAATGTAACTCACTTTTTAGTGACGTATATCTATCATTTATGTTTCTCCTTAACGGTAGGAGGAAACTGTTTACGATTGCTATCCTTGCGGATAAGACATACTAATTTTCTCCAAATAGTTTCGATTTTAGTAGAAACACAACATAGTACTGCTGAAGCAAGTCTTGCTATCACCTTAACAGGGTTCTTGCATGATTGCATCTTGGATGGTTTTCTGTCCCAAAAATGTGAACAGACTTAATAGAGCTTAAATAGATACGAGCTGTTTAGCTATTTCTTTATGTTGTTACCATTTACAAACTTCCTACAAGGAAAAGTATGATTTTTCTTATGGCATATTTTATTAATGTATTTTAATGATATAGCCCCATTTTACACAAACCCTTACTTATTTTATTATTTTTGGGTATGCTACAAATAAGACAGCTTATTGCTTTGGTTTGAGATTACTGCCAGCAGGAAGAAAATCACTACGTTTTCAGTGATTTATTACAAGCTTTTGAATGCTTGATAGTTAGTGACATAATTTCACTACGTCAGGATTGCAATTGAAGTTAGGATCACATGAATTATTTTTATTCAATTTATTCAATGAAGCAACTGGTCTTGTAGCTAATAAATAGTAAATCGCGCTTTTAATTCTGCTCTTAAAATATCGAATAAAACAGTACTCGCAGCTTATTAAGTTGGACAACGCTAATATTACATCACAATTTCACAAGGAGCTGCGAGGATAGCATATTATAAATATGTGTAAAACACATTTACACTCAGTCTTTAATCCTGTTACGCTAACATAATATGATTTGTAGAAGTACATTTACATTCAGTTTTTAAATTATTTGCATAAATCGTGTAGAATTCACTCCGCGGGAGTGGCATGTATCACAATAAGCACTGACCCCATGACGGCAGTTAACTGATATGATGTAAAAGTGCATTGTACACTGTATCACTCACTTCCCAAGTAGAGAATTTCACAAAAAGCACTGATTCCCTGAGGGTAGTTAATCCGATAGGTGCGCTAACCTGTTCGTATTATAATCTTATCGATTTTATCATTATATGATCGGTAAAAACATGTTCATATTAAGCACACGCCACTGATATTATGGTAGCTTGTTCCATTCATAAGAGGGCGTTAAAAATACCGACCCCACAAGGGTGGTTCTCATGCATTGATGCATAGTAGTGTTGCTTCTTCCATACTGTTCTATATGGTTTTGTCAAACAATTTGCTAAAAATAATCAGAAGGTAGGTAGTTATTGAAAACTACATTTACCCTAAAACGGCAGAAAAAATGTAATATCACGTATATTTCGAGTCGTGACAACAAAAGTTCCTCGCAAGGAGATGCTTAGCTAATCAGCAAGTTCGATAGAAACAACGAAACAACCAATCATTAACTCTTTATTTTCCAACACGTGTTGGAATCATTTGCAAGTTTTCTAACAAAGAAAATTAAATCTAAGCACATCAAATTAAATATAACTTTGCACTAAATTTTATTAACTGAGCTAAAGTCCTGATCAATTTAGAAACTCGTAAGTAAAATTAAGGTCGTAAAGTGGGTGTAGTTATCGGCTATCGTAAGATGCCGTATATTTTTCCCAAGTTGCTTGATACTAGGTTTAGGAAACCTAGGTAAATCTTACGGTGCCGAATATCTCAACACTGCAGTATTAAACTGCAGTAAAACAAAATTCTGCTGCAATGTAAGCTTAAAGAAGTTCTTACAATGACTCGACTGTGTACAGTAGCTCATTTATTAAATAAGATTTAATATTAAAATACCTGCCCCGCATTTGATGCTTAATTTGAATGGTATTTCATATTTTCTAATTTGATTTTTGTTCAAGGTGGTCATCAGGCAGACATATTTTACAAGCAATATCAAAATATTGTAACATCCGAAAATAAGAAACTTCTTTAACTGAGGATGATAAATTTTTGCATTATTTCTTTTACTAAAAATCCAGGTATATCTAGGCATATCTCAAGGTGCCGAACACTGCAGTGTTAAACGGCTACTGCAATATAAGCTTAATTTTACCAAAAATTCAAATTTCGCTCACCCATTTTCATCGATAGATTTCTCCATCTGGTTGGAAACGTTCAGCACGCTTACCCGCTGCCGAAAAAGTAGCTCTGCTTAGCTGACATCACACGACTTCTTGAAGCAGTCGCGTTCATCTATTTTTTAAAGGAATATATTTAACAGGGATGAAAACAATGGTATAGGGCGTCCGATTGCCCTATTTTAAGCACTTTTGGTTTAACACCTTTAGGCTCTGTTGGAAATATTTGTAAACGAACGGCAAAAGCCGTTAAAAATTAATTTATTAACAAATTGCTATGCTACACTGGTTGTCAAACCTTGGACACAGTAAATTTGTTTTAATCCATTTTCTAGAGAAATAGATGAAATATGTGGGCACTTACTGCGCAGGTATACTTAGCTCCGTTATTTCTTGGAAATAACGTGTTAATTCCGATGATGAGCACCACCACGTATTCACTGAGTTTAATCATATTAGTTATAATATAGTTAATAATTTTATAAAATAAAACTGTGCAACAGGCCGGGAGCTGGCTAGAGCTGCCCGGAGCTGTTGCTTCGACGAAAAATTCAACGCCAATGAGGCCAAAAGGCACGCCATTTTTCCTAGAAAATAAAATGGCGCGCAATCGCCAACAAGGGCGCCACCTGGAGGCTTCCGGTTACAACGCTTAAAGGGACTGAAAACGATAGCTGATCGGCGGAAAGGGATACGCACTCTCATTATAAAAGCTTCCAGTAACGGTCAAGCTATTAATAACTCGATTATTCGAATATAGGGGAATAAACATCTATTTATTCAATCGAAATTGCAATCTTTGTAGACATATCAAATAAGAACTGTATGAAGTAAGTCAGCACTGCATTTTAGGACAGTCCTCTATACAAAGGATTCGTAACGAAAAAGGTTTTCTTTTTTTACTTCTGTTCTTATCATTTTGAGCTTGACTCACCCTTGGCCAGTTTCAGTATTTATTACTATAATGTATAGAATTTTATATTTATACATCAAACTCGGTGCTTGTATGTATGGCCGTTTTTGCAATAGGTAACACAAATATCGAAACAAAAGTAATGTTTTTAAGTAAACATTTTACGTCGTGATAGAACTAATAAAACTCATAATTTCTGATTCGTACCGCCAGGGAATGGAACAATCTTTCTGCTTTCCTGTTTCTTAAGAGATATAATCTAAAGCTTTTCAAGATCAGAGCGAGCGCAACGTCGCATACCAACATGCTAGTTGGTGGTCAAGCGCGAACTTATTCGTATTAAAAAAAACAATCTAAATATTTTACAATAATTATGATTTCGTTATTAGCCATGGTTGTTTAGTTTGTTATAAATCTCAATTTATTTTAGAATCATTATTGGGCTCAATTTTAAATGCTTTACTTGAGAAGAGGTCTCAGCTTTCTAAAAATCACAAAATATACTATCTTGTTCATTGCGATCTTAGACAAAGAGAGCAACACTAAAGTTATATTTAGTGCTGTCAGAAAGCCTTAAAATTGAGCCCAAAAAGTAATTATATTATTTATATAAATTTTCAAAATCACGAGTCTTCCTTATTTTTTATTTAAAACAATATTTTGTAAATAGTGTACATGACGATGTAAATTATTACAGATCTTTTTTTTTAATATTTTAGTTTATAGTCATAATGTAAAGCCGATATTTATTTTAGCAAATCTATTCTTATCGGAGAGAAAGATCTTAGTATCTAGTTTCTTAAACCATAGAAATAAAAGAAAGATAGAAAATTATAAATAGTTTTAATTAGTGATCCCTCCTGAAACGTACTTAAAGTAAGAAACAGCTCGCAACACAAATAAAATAACACAATAATAATACATCTTTTTGTTATTACATATTCTAAAATTACAAAATCATTTGATAAAATTTATGTGGAGTTTTTGATGAAACTAGTATTATGATACTTCATGATAAGTTTACTTTTATATACCTTTGCACAGTACGCGCTAATAAATAATGAACATCGACATTTAGAAAAAGATGATAGGCTAATTTCGGTGTCGTTGAGCGTTCATGTCTCACGAACCCTAATATTAGAGAAATCAGCGACAAACGTGTGAGTGACGCGACGTGTTCGTGAAATATGAAATTAGTTTTAATACAACATCACAATATAACGACATGCTGAGTGCAACTATACATTTAAGACGTAGCTCTGATTTTCAGATGCGACATGAGAGAGATAACACCCTACAAAGTCCAGTATGCTGTGAGTTTTGTCGTAAACATGACGCGCTCTTCGGTGAGCGCGTAAGCATGTAATTTGTATGAAGAAATGTACAGCGCCACTAGCGGCGCGTTTTTGAAACACAACAAGTACATACAAATTACATGCATAAGCGCTCTCCGAAGAACGCATCATGTTTACGACAAAACTCACACTCAGTATACAGCTAAGTTGTAACCTAGTCAGCGGTCTCTTTCCAAAACCGATGTCCATTCTTAATTCGCTATTACTGTAGATCTTTGCACACCCGCTTTTTACAAGGGCTACAAGGGATTTTGCATAAACATTTTAAGCAACCATAAACTGTCGTATTCCAAAGCGTAACTTTCTAAGAGCTTGACCAAAAGGCAAAAACATTTAACATGCTGAAATATTATATCCAGATCGACGGCGTTTCGAGGAGGGCCCTCGATTGTCTAATATCACACGTTACATATCTAGGTTCAGAGGCCCCACTCGGCACGTTCGACATTGTTAGAGTCAATCTCGTCGTTACTGAGCGTAAAAGTGACCGAAAAAATATCAAACTGGCCCGAGTGTGGCCCACTTAAGTATAGTCCGAATCAATTTTTTTGGCGGCTGTAATGTTAGCTACACGCTGCAGATAACCCAATCTTATTGCAGCTTCAGCCAGGATCGGGTTATCCGCAGTTTGTAGCTAATATCAAAGCCGCCAAAAAGTTGATTTGGGCTACAATCCTTATTGCGTAAGTAATAAGTAATTACTTAGTGTATCTGAGAGTTTATACAACCTAAAGCTAGACAAAATTGTTATTGTTTATTTAGCCAATGAAAATCGTTTGACATAGATCCTGATGTAAACGTATCTTTCAAAATGCCTCACTTTGGTGCGCAGAAGGTCAGCAACTTTTTCAAAAAATAGAAAACGGTACATCAGATTCATTGCCATTGCAGAGTAGCTAAAAACGTGCTTGTGTTCTTAATATTTTGCAGCTCGTGTATTTAACTAACTAATCTGTATCCAAATATGTTTAGTTCCATTGCTTACTCATTGATACTGAGTGTCAAGTGGGAGATTTGCAAATCATATCGAATTACTTTTACGTCGCGTTGATCGAGCGCGCCGCGCACACACGCGAGCTCATTGACACACACGCTTAAATTAGCCAATCACAGACGTTGCCGCGCTCGTGTTCGATCGGTTTGGCGCTCGTTACTTTACCGTAAAAAATACTCACACTTAGCTATTCAGTTTTCTGTACGTGACACAAGATGACGCTGTGCCATTTACATACAAATCACATCAAACGTTAACGCGATCGAGCTCGAGCGAAAATCTCGCACTTAGCACTCTGCTCGCGCCAAATAACTAAACTTAAGATAGCGAATCCTATACATGTGGTTCAAAGCGAGGCCAATGCATTCTCTCCAGCGCAATATTATTTCTATAGGCCGAACCAATCATATAAGTTAGTGGATGTGAAGTTAGCTACAAGTTGCGCAATATCCAATCCTTGCTGAAGTTTACATAAAGCTGCGCGTTGATTGGAATTCGCAACTTGTAGCTTACTTCACACCTGCCTACTTGTATGATTCAGCTTATACCCTACCTCAAATGAGAACTTAAAATGGCGCAAGATTTACAGATAAATTGGCACTATGGTATCTAGTCTTCAGTTATAAATAAAAATTGTCCTTGGAAATAATTTTTTAATAACTTTTATAATTGGTAAAACTATGTACAAGATTCAGATGTAGTCATAAAGTGAAATAGAAACTGTTATACTTGAAAAGAAATCTATTGAGCAAACATGTAGACATTTTGTTAGATTTTATTTCAGTGTTGTGATTAAATTTATGCGTTTCATGTTGGTGCTTGGGAAATGGTATTAAATCTAAAACAGAAAAGTGTCATTTTAGTCATAGTACTGTACATTTCGAGTTTATTCATAAACAAAAACTACAGAAGTTTCCGTGTATTTTAACGGGACAAAATTATAAACTTTTATGAAGATACACTAGAAAGCTAATAGTTTTTGTTTACGTTTTGTTTACTATACAAACTGATACTAACGCCTTCGGAACTGAAAATTTCGCGTAAATTTATTTAGTCTTATACTTTCGGGAACACCTCAAGTAACATAGAATGTGTTCCCGCAATTTTAGGATACTTGCAAACAATTCAATTCAAAATAGTATCTATCCAGTCATAAAGTTTTACAAATACATAATTTGATTTTTAATCCATTGTATTTAAATACCATATCCGTAGAGTACGCTTTATTTTATGGACTCGACAATGCAGTTTAAACTGATTGATCTTATAATGTTTGAGACTATGGCAAGACGACATTTGACTGTACTCGTATATTAGTCGAAACACAAAGCACAGTAAATATAGGCCAGCAACAGACAAGTGCAGGATCACTTCGTGGTACAACATTCTGAAGTTGGATACATTTTAAAGTGAGACTTGTAGTACCGCTATCTTAGCTGCACTCATTTTAAAACGTTTATTGGTATAGGACTGCTTCGCGAGACGGAACACACTTTAAAGACAACTGATTCGTGACACGACAATTTTTAGACAACTGATTCGTGAGACGCGACACACTTAGAGGCAAGGCGCCAAGCGTAAGTATGAAATAGCTATATCGGTAAGGAACTTTCTTTATCGGTAAGGAACTTTCTTGCAGAAAGCTAACATCATTTCAAGATGTGATGCATAGAGTGACGCCTTTTGAATGGCGGGGCGCTGCGTTTTTAGCGGCTTTGGCAAAGCCACGTATTTGTACTGGTCGGTAGTTATCACTTGTACCGCTCAGTAGAAGGTTGATTATCACTCAGTAGAAGGGCGGTATATCACGTGACGAAGCAGATTATGTGCCGGGGCGGGACAGAGTGCGGGGTGGCGGGGCGCAGCGTTACGCCACGTAGTTGTACTGGTAGTTAGTTATATCACTCAATAGAAGGTCGGTTATCACTCTGTAGAAGGCCAGTACATTGAATGACGAAGCAGAGTATGTGTCGTGGGCGGGGCGGGTTGCGGAGGCGCGGCGTTACGCCACGAAGTTGTACTGGTTGTTAGTTATCATTTGTATCACTTAACAGAAGGTCGGTTATCACCCAGAAAGCCGGTACACCATGTCATTGTGATGAAGCAGATAATGTGTCGGGGTCAAAGCGAGGTGCGGGGGCGCGGCTTTACGCCACGTGGTTGTACTAGTTGTCTTTGTCTCGCTCACGTCACGCGTCAGCGCTGTCCTTGTCGCGCTCAGTAGGTTAGCTATCACTTGTATCAGTCTGTAGAAGGTCGGTTATCACTCAGAAGGGCGGTACATCACGTGACGAAGCAGAGTATGTGTCGCGGTCGGGGCGGGGTGCGGGGGCGCGGGGCGCGGCGTTACGCCACGTAGTTGTACTGGTTGGGGTTGTCTTTGTCCCGCTCCATGTAGTCGCGGTCGATAAGCGACTCGATGCGTTTCTTTAGGTCTGCCGGCTGTGAAGAAAAATTAACCTTAACTACACGCTCGTAAGATATAAAAATAGATATTGGTTGGATTTTAATACGATAAAGTGACGAGTAGATCATCATCTAAACTACTAACACAGAAGAAGAGAGAGTCTTTTGTTACAGAAAACTCACTTTCCTTCTGCGTTTGCGTTGCATGGTGCAATGTAATGTGAAACTCCCATACTAATTAAAACAACCAATTTCATGTTATTTTGTAAATTGCACTACTAGTAGGTACTTATTGATGTGAATAAAAATAAGGTCGTATTCACCTTGACGGGGAACTTGAGCTGGTTGTAGAGCTCGGAGATGAGCAGGTTGTGCGAGAGAGCCTTCCTCATCTTCATGACTCGAACCACGGCAGCGTCGATCTGGTACTGCCGGTCTTGGAACACTCGCTCCTCTGTCGCCTTTTGCTCTTCGCTCTGAAATTATACACATTTGTTAATATATTGTTTTCTGCGAGGGTTTTTCAAGCTCAGGGTGAACAAAGTCGAAGGTCGAGATGGTCAAGCCACCTAGAATGTGGATAAACAATCTGATCAAGACAGCAGGAGAGATTTAAGGCTCAATTAGACGATGCGACAAATGTCGCATAGTCCGCTGCGTCGCCATCGCTTCAAGTCGGCATTATTGTATAAACCCTTACTGACATGGATCTATATTCTTCACTTCTTTTTCGTGTCGATGAGCCCAATATAAAAGCAAGGGTGCACATTGCAACGCAGCTGCCATTTGACTGGGGGACTGGGTCTGGTTGAACAAGTGTGTGGATAGTCGCTTCTAACTTCGCCGAGGACTTCGACGAAGGTCGCAGGAACTAGTGTAGCGGAGCTCCTCGTTTATTTCCCGGTGACTCGCCGCTGCCACTCTGCGAGGGGACGCATCATATAGGTCCTGAACTGAGCAGGGTGAAGGGATGCCACGGAACACAAGAACTGCCCGACCAGGAATGGAACCCAGGTTCAGTGGCGGAGCAAGAGCATTATTTCCTGTGGGCAACTTACATTTTGAGAGGCCCAATTTTATTTCACGTAACCAGTACGAACAGTCTACGCTATACAGTTCGAGTTAACTCGAAGTTAGGAGGCGATTCGGTGAGGCAACTTGGGTGAACACAGGCTCGACTGGTACCCCCTGCCTGGTGCGAGGCGCCTAGGGCGTGAGGCCGTGAGTGGTGGCCCACGCCTTGTACGGTTTAAAAAATATTTATTAATCTCAAAAGAATTTACAAAAATTCACTTACTGAGATTACACACTCATCTATGTAGGTACATAATACGTTGCTACAAAGCGCAGCACGCAGACTAATTATGAATCAATAATATGAAACAAAAAACACACAGAAGTATAACCACTATTTGACTAACAGAAACAATTTAACTTATGATTTTTACAGTACAGTATCTCATGACATCTTGTAAATGTGTTAACTAAAATTAAAGTTTAAAATGAAATATTAAACATCCTTGTGCCGTTTCTATCCAGGACATAAGGCTGGCCGCTACGCATCAGCCGCATCAAACCTACCCTATTTTAATGCTATTGAGAAG
The DNA here is from genome assembly GCA_949316475.1 of Hypomecis punctinalis. NCBI lineage: Eukaryota > Metazoa > Arthropoda > Insecta > Lepidoptera > Geometridae > Hypomecis > Hypomecis punctinalis. The sequence goes on from OX438798.1 coordinate 4,701,574, forward strand.
GAATGGGAAGCAGTAGCTGAACGTTCTACGGCTGAGATGACGATGATGACTCACCGTCTCCTTCATCTGTATCTGGTTGATCTTGATGCGGAACAGCTTGTTGGTGAAGTCCCCGTTGAAGGCGAAGTGGTCAGCGTCGGCCACCTCCCGCCCTCGGGGCGACTTGGTCAGAACTCGCGCTTTGCCGCAGGCTAGTGATTGTAAGGTTCGTCGAAGTTCTCCTTCCTAAATGAAATAAAAAATAAACCTTGAGACAAGACAAGAATAGAGTATTTTCATTGATATTTTGAAATGAATCATGTTAAAATTAAAGATTGTATGAAGATAAACATGCTCATGCTTTCTGAAAGGATTTACAGCCATATAATAATTTTCGTCAATAAAGAAAATATTTGTAAGTTCATCGTCTATTGCTCGCACTTATTATGCAAGAGAGGACACGAACCTTTGAATGTTTTCTTTATTTACGCGAGTTGTCATACTCATTATGAATAACTTTTACTACGGGACCAACCCTGATATCGCAAAAAATTGCTCCAAAGAAAAATTTACTATCTACAAAATGTATGGAACAGCTGATTTTTATGGTTTCAGGGTTGGACCCTTAGTAAAAATTGTTCACGACGGTGATATCATTATACCTCTAAGTTTGCGCACTTTGCAAAGAAATTCCTTTTATATAAGTGTTTATTAAATTAAAAATTACCTCAATATTAGTAGCAGCCTTGATATCTTCAAAAGAAAGGTTGTCTCCGTCGTTGAACAGCAGCAACACGAGAGCTTGGAATAGTGACACTTGTAATTCTTTGTTACCCTGGAATAGACCAAATGAAAACATCTTGCAGCATATTATATAGCAGCGACATATTTTGAATTAAATTCTGCCATTACGGAAAATATTTCTACGCTTGCTGTGTTTGCGCTTAGTAAAATTAATGTGGTTCCTTTGCCCTTTAATGAAATATAAAAATAGAAAATAATTTGCTATCACTGCACTCGTGCTTTTTAATAACAAGAATCAATCGAAAAGCGCGAGCGCAGCGAGCGTAAAAATATTTTACTCAATGGAAGAAATTAATTTAAAATGAGATATGTATCAGCAAAAGAAACGGCTTTATGGTGTAATTGTGGGCGTACATAGCGAGCGTGAAGAATTTGAGGCAGTTCGAGCACTATTAATAGCTAAAATTGAATAATAACGGTATAATTATAGCGAGAACATTGTCCCTCTTAGAATGAGTGCACACCGTACCTGTGAGAAATGCGCCCGCAACACGCAGTGTCCGAGCGTGGGCTGCCACTGCAGCTTGCGGCCCGAGTGTTTCCCGAGGTAGAACTTGGCGAAGTGGTCCTGATGCCGCGTAAGCTCCGTGGGAAGCCGGACATCCACCGCCGCGTACGTCGGCCAGAACCCGGCCGTCAGGATGTACACCGACAGCTCCAGGGAACTGGCTTCCGTTGACGCCGACAGGTGCTGGGAACGGTAATAACATTATTTGAATTTCTATGAAGTGTTTCATTGTTTCATCATCTTTATCAGCCTTAGGAAGTTCACTGTTTAACAGTACTTTATACTTTAGTCAATATACGGCAATATATATCAATATACCAGCTTGGCTGTTTCACTACTGTCACATAGCCGTAAGGTGAATATTTATTCACTGCTCATTACATCTCTGTTACACAGATAGTTTTTGTAGTAATGAAACGGCCAAGCCATATTTTTGTATTATCCTTCGTAGGTAGGCCTACGTCATGCAGTGGATTATTAAAAAGGCTGGTACAGTATGTATTTTGACTGAGGTGTAAAGTTTGTGAAGTTAAGGCGTACACCTTGCTCTAAATGAGATCTAATATCTTTTTGATAGTACGAGCTGTAGTCTCGTCTTGGCAAAATACATGAAAACGTTTGTTATGAGATATTACACGAGTCGAGTAACAAGCACATTTTGTGATAGGTACATAAATACAATTTCTGTATCAAATAATAGATATTGATTAATATTTAAAACATCTGCGTACCTGTTTGTATGTGATATTGATGTCCTTGGAAAGCTCCATATCTTTGAACATGCCCTCTAACTTGCAAGTAAAGCCGCCGCCACACTCTTGCTTCAATTTGCTCAACATTGACTTCTCAGCGTCTACTGATGCCGACTTCCCTACTAACAACCTTTTTGCTAGATCCTGAAATAAAAATAAAATTATTCATTTTGTAATTTCAAGACTTATGGATCTAAAAACATCGTTTAAATCAGTAAAAGCGTGAAGTATTTTTTTTATTTCAAATTATTAAAACATTACTTCATTAAAACTACCGTGAGTATTCATCATAACTATAACAGAATACGGCTAAAACACACGTTATAATTATACGGTCGATCCGCAAGGAATCCAACCAGTTTCAGAGTATTTAGAACTCCATCCTCAGGGAATACGCGCACCGGTCGACGGGGGTGCGCGTATTCCCTGAGGATGGAGTTCTAAATACTCTGAAACTGTTATAGTTATTAAAACATTTAAATTTTAAGATTTGCACATTAATATTTTCCGGCCATTATGTGAGATAATGAGTTTAGGGTGTCTGAAGTATTGTACAGTTTATAGTTATTTCTTTGCAATAAAAAATGGAATGAAAGAAAACACATTACACCGATAATAGTAAGAGAAGAATCGTGTTACCTTCTTATAAAAGGCCTCGAACACATCCTTCCCGTGTATAAACCGGAATAGCACCATTATTTTGTCCAGCAACCTCTCCAGCTCCTCCTCTGTGGCTTCCTTGTTGCCCGCGCGAAGTTTCACGTCCACGAATTTGGCTGAAACATGTGTTTGTATTGTTAAATTTTTGAAATATTTTCACATGAGTATTTTAACTTGATATACTACAGATATACAGACCGTGACATATACAGACCATCCGGCGATTAATCGCCGGATGGTCTTTTTATTAATGCTAATTATTATGTATTTATCTAATTCCACGCAGGAGATTTCAACATTCCGTTCTGATGACAATCGTTGTATGTCTTTTCTTTGTTTTGCTTTAAGAGTATTCCTCACCGCTATTAAAGAACCACCATGAATTGCAGATTTTCTACAGTATTTGCTAAAACTATTTGAAAATTTTCGAAATTGGGGCAGTGGTGGTATTTTAAAAATGTGTCTGTTGTTTTTTTTTTTCTAAAAATAGGCTTATTTCTAGTTCTTTATCCATTAAACCTCCCTGGAGGTTTTGGTGTACTATAAAAATGTTATTGTTTCCTGTTTGTGGGCTAAAATATTGATTGGACTTGACTTTAAGCACTGATCCATCATTTCATTTATTGGAGCTGGGGCAATGTGAGGGGCAATGTGACAGCGGTATTTTTATTTCAATTTACAGTTTTAACAATAGTTTTAGTCTTACTTCCACAAATAGGTGCGTCATTATTAATTCGTGCGTGGGTTCGAAAATAAGTGTATGTAGTATATCAATCTCTGGCAGCCATATCACAAGCTTTGCTTCGTTTGGGGTCAGAGACTGTGTGTAAGATGTCCCCAAATATTTATTTATTTATTGACCGAGCGTAAGTGAGATCTCAGAGTCTACTGGGAGGAGCCGGCACTTGGGTGTATGTTTGTATGTATATTTGTTCGACGATAACTCTAGTACCGCTTAACCGATCTCCATGAAATTTAGCATGAACGTAGTTTATATTTATAGAATTTTTATTTTTATTTTATTTTATTTTATTTTATCATCTTTGGGTTGCCAAACGGCCTTCATACAAAAAAAAGTTTATAAACAATTATAAAAACACTTAGGCCAACGAAGGCTACCGCTTATAGAATAATAATATTGGTGATTAGAAAATGGAAAATTTAAGAAAATTATACAATATAACACAAGTAACGACCACAAACAGAAACTCGCAAGTTTAGAATGATTGCTATAACAGAGAATAGGAAGAGATGGAATAAAAAGTTAATAGTTTTATACATTAGAAATTCAACAAGAAGCATGAGATCTGCTACAATTTTTATAAATAATTTAACAGTAACAATTGATACGTATAAATTAACCCACATTAAAATACAGTAAAGCATCCCAATTATTTCATTGCCGTACATATAGTACCTTTGAAAAACTGACTATTAATTAAGGCTTTAAACATGTTGTGCCTTGATGCAAATAAGTCCACATGCTTTGAAAAATTTGTGTTAAAATTTGTGAAAGTGCGCAAGAAGTAAGAGTTGCCGCGGTAGTTCGTGCGACAGGGCGGGGCAGATAGACGAAGGTTTTTTTTCCGTGACGAGTGCAGCGGCGTGACAAGCCTTACCTCCGCCAGCAAGGATGGACAGTCAATTCTACCCGATACTAAATTAAATAAAAAGGATAGATCAGCAGCCTCCCTCCTTTTTAGAAGAGGTAACATGTGGTGATGTCTGCAGCTCACTTCATAATCAAAGTTGAAGTTCGATATTTTTGCCTTGTAATTGATAAATCGCAGAAATTTTCTTTGCGGCTTTTCAAGCAGAGTTATGTATTTGTCGTAGCAGGGGTTCCACACTTGTGAGGCATACTCTAGTTGACTCCGGACCAAGGAACAATACAATATCTTTAAAGTCTTGATCAACTTAAAGTCCTTGGTTACCCGAAAGATGAACCCCAATGTCTTCATTGCCCTTGCCGTAATGTTCTCAATATGTTTGTCGAACAAGAGCTTGGAGTCGAGAGTTACGCCAAGGTCGACCACAGAATCTGTCTTCACAAGAGCTTGCCCATCAATTTTGTAAGTATGATCGTAAGTCATGGTAGATCTACTAAAAGTGATGCAGGAACACTTAAGAATATTGAGCTCGAGTTTATTTAGTAGGCAATAGTTGTGGAGATTATCAAGGTCACCTTGAAGCAAGTCACAATCTCGTTCGTTATGGATAACTTTAAAAATTTTCATGTCATCAGCGTACATTACGAAGTCACAGTGCTTAAAACATCGACCAATATCATTGATGAAGATAATAAATAGTAAAGGGCCTAAGATTGAACCTTGGGGCACGCCCGAGGGGATAATGGATGGAAGAGATGCATATCCGCCCAAGACAACTGTTTGACATCGACCACCGACATAAGAAGTGAGCCACCTAAACAAGTCGCCCCTGATACCAGACTTATATATTTTCTCAAGTAGAAGGGAGTGATCGATGCGATCAAAGGCTTTGCTGTAATCCGTATAAATTGCATCGACCTGCCCCCCACCCTCCATGCCAGCAGTAACAGTATTGATGAACGAGATAAGATTAGTGGTTGTAGATCTCCCCTTCAGGAAGCCATGTTGCTGCAGTGTAAAACAGTGCCCAAGTGCAGCGTATATTTGATCATGGACTAATTTTTCTAGGATCTTAGCCAGAACACAAAGTTTGGAGATTGGCCTATAATTAGAGATATCACTCTTAGACCCCTTTTTGTGTATAGGTGTGACTGTCGCTGATTTCCAAATTTTAGGCACTGTCCCAACCGAGAGAGACTTATTAAAAAGGAGACCAACGGGGCATACTAGACTTCCAGCACAATTTTTGAGGAGAAGTGGATGAAGGCCATCCGGTCCAGCTGATTTATTGCAGTCCAAAGATTTAAGTAGTTTTAGTAAGACAGGGTCAGATACTAACACATTATGTATGTCTGCTGTGGAATCGTCAATCACTGGGACAGACAGAACAGAGGCGGCAGGAGAAGGTAAGTAGTTAGAGTTGAAGAAATCAGCAAAAGCGTTGCAGATATCAGTACCTGATTCAAAAGTCTCGTCTCTGTACGACATAGAAGATGGATAAGTGTTGTGTTGTTTGTTAGATTGGATGTACGACCAAAATGCTTTAGGGTTTTCAAGAATTGAACCTTCAATACTCGCTATGTAATTGAAATAACACTCACGCTTCAGTTTTTTCGCACGTTCACGCAGGATTTTAAAAGAATTTTGGTCTGTTAAGTTCTGGTATATTTTGTATTTATTTTAAGTTCCAATAATATGAGCATCTTCTGTTCAGTGGTTGCGAAGATACGAGTGCCATTTCAAGCACTTTCTGCGGGAGTTGCGGATGACTATTTTAAACATTTCGACGAATATTATCGATGTCTTTCAACATTTGTTTAAAATAAATCGCTAACTTTCTTACAAATATTGTTAATTTTTTTAAATCCCAGTAGGTATTAATGATATAAAGTAGGAATAGCGCGAGGTCCAAGTCCGGGGCGGACTACTAGTTTAAAATAGTAGAAATAATGTATATCCTAGTTCACTACTTACTTACCTATAAGTTCAGCAGGTTTATTCTGTCGCTGGTTGATGAAGTACTCAAACGCTTCTCGCATCGAGTACAGGAATTTGTCGTTACGTTGGAAGCACGTGGTCACCACGTGGTCTAGTTGCTCCTTGAACTCTAGCAGCTCACTAACCATAGTCTTGTCCCGTTCTGGCTCTATTACTATCGTTCTACCTTTTTTCTGCAAGAAAGAGATAACAGGTATTCGTAGGTCGCTTTAGAAATTTTAAAGGTAAAGCAAAAGCGAGTATAGACAGATTTTTAGACACAGCGTAACTTTTTTCTCTTGATATTGATGCAATATGTTGCATAATATTTAAAATTTCCTATCAATAAATGCGACGATTATCCTTGTAAATAAAATACTGTATAATATTATTCCATCCGTCTATATATCTAAGCCATATTTTCTAGTTGCATTACTGTAAACATTTTAACTGATATTGAGTATGGAAGTGTGTACAAGTCTCAGTAAGTCATTTGCACAATTTTTAGAACAGATAATTATTTTTCGCACAAAAAGGCAAAACCGCCTTATTGACCGACGAATTGATGTATACAAAACTCTGACACCAGGGCTAGCCACCCGGTCTATACAAACTTACTTATGTATACAACTTTTACATTATTGTTGATTTTTCAAAAATGGCTCAGCCGATTCGATCTAAAAAGTTTTTTTTTGATTGGGATCGCTATTGGCGAAAATATCGACGAACATACACAAAAAATGCATACAGACGAACAAAGAACCTTGACCACACTGCAATAAATATGATGTATAATAGGGTATTTTACTATGAACGAGATAAAATCTGTAAATTTATTTTTAAGATAGCTTAGGCAAAAAGCAATCGGAAAATGTTCGTTTTAGATCACAAAATAACAAAATACATTTTAAAATTCAATACAAAATCTTCCGTTTTTTTAATCTGTGCATAAAATAGTCGCCGCTATGTTATGACGTCATCCGGCTATGTAAACATTGAATAGTTTATCGGATGTTTGTACACTACTAATCCAGGAACAACACACCAACGATAACTCATTATAAACCATTTATAATAACTCTTTATCTCAAACTTACAAAGACACCATCGTGAAAAATATTTACACGCATTGTTTACATAGCCTAGTGACGTCATTCATGACCACAGAGTAAAATAATGACATCCATCGATTTCGTAAATTACGCGCGAAATTTCGAAACTGTAATATTATAAAGCATTTCTAAAGCACCTAACGATTGAATATATGTTTTTGTATTTTTTTATTGGCTTATTAGACCAACAGAATATAACCGAATACTTTTCAAAAATGACTGTAATACCCTATTGTAGAGCCCTATAGGCAGATTGTACAGCCCTTGCCACATAACTAAACCAAGGTGGCGCGTTCTACGCATCAGTGGTACAATATGGTAACTACCCTATTGTTGATTGGTATTTTATTAATTAAAAGAATTAGGATTAGTGAATTATGCAATTAAATATATATTTATTTTATTATTTGTAAACTGAAAAAATAATTGAAATTGGATTATCAGTTTCAGAGATATAAGGTTGTAAAGATTTTGTAGGGATAATGAGGGGATGTCTTGTACCTTTCCCACAAAGCATAACATTTTATGATGAATGCATGACACTCACAGGCAGTGAAGTCAGAGTCTATGCTATAGTGCGCTCTTTGTCTAGCAAGAAAATAAATATGCTTGGAACTTCTTTATTTTTAAGTTGATTTACTTTTGTTTTCGTTGATTGCTTCGATCACTAATACAATGTGGATGTGGTGTGGTGTGTATTGGTGATTGAAGGTTAATTGGCTCTATTTATGGTTAGTTGTTAAAAGACCAAAAAAAAAAAAATATTGTCCACTATTCAAGCAGCTGGAAACAGGCTCAGTCACTATTGTGTAGTGAAACCATATTTGGTTGTAATGATTCTTGATCACTTTACGACAGTTACTATGGCGATTTATTTACCTTGATATAACTATTGAAATGTGTACAGAGTTCAGTGAGTCCGTCCTTGACCCGACTGAAGAGATTGTAAAGAGTGGAGAGGTCTGCGAGCCGCGGCCCGTCCATCAACGCTTCTAGGCCTTTGCCGAGGATGCCAGTTAAATGCTCACTCAACAGTTGTCGCTCGATTGTGTGGATAAGTTGCCATCTGCAAAAAAAAGTAATAAATATGTGTAAGTATATACATGGTCATTCGTAATCAATTAGCATCATTTTAGGGGCTTATGGATTCTGTACATCAAAACTAACAACTTCTGTTCAACGACTTTTGTCAAATCTCAAAAAAAAGGTTGTTTTTCCATAGAAAACTATCGTTCACTCGCGACAAAATGTAATGGAACAACTGATTTTTTTTTGAGTTTTGACAAAAGTATCCGAACAAAAGTTGTTAGTTTTGATGTACAGAATAAGCCTATAAAAGGATGCCAACTGTTTAAAAATAACCCTGTATGTGTAAGTATAAATAAATAGTAAGTATAAATTTTTCTTTGATAATACATGTGTTGTTTTTAATCTTTCGCGATTTGAACACATTATTATTATATACTACGGGACTAACCGCGACTCGGCCGAAACGTCTGATGAGGAGGTATTTATTTATCTCGTAATTTTAGAGCGCGATTAGTCCCGTAGTATATAGTAATAATTTCTTTGATACATACGAAGCAGTTTGACTTGACATTTCTGAATCGTACGGCTAGGGAATGGAACAGTCTGCCGGCTTTCCCTGTTTACTGAGAACTATAATCCAAAGCTTTTCAACTCCGCCGAATAGGTATCGTCTAAGTCTGTGTGCTACATATTCGATCATCAACGTCGCTTACCATCAGGCGAGTCAGTGGTCAAGCAATGAATTATTCGCGTTGAAAAAATTGTTTGTCAGTGAAGTCGGTTTATGAACGATAATTTTTCGTGATAACTTCATTAGAAAACGTCAAATCAACAACAAGCCGAACGCTTAGCCCGATCGTGCCTCTCTATCGCTTGTTCCGCGCTGTTATAATACCTACTCCTTACACGCGCCACACTGGGTAAAGTGCTTAGATTGCATACCGCATCTAGGGCATTACACAGTTGTTTGGTTATTTGACGTCATTCAAATATTTCTTAATAAATCAGATACCATTTTGCGGACACATTAAAATCAGATTTCCTTGTGGGCACTAGGCTTTTGTAATTACTATTTCTATTAAAATAAAAGGGTTTAACTTTAAAATTGTTTTTTAATAACCTCCTCTGAACCCACTCCGTAACAGCGCTCTCGCTTGTACGCTCGGCTCAGGCGAAACGTGACACTTTTTCGTGCCTGCAGCTTGCGTTCATCGATTTATAAGACGCTATCACGTCAATAGAGCTAAAATATTGTTAGACTGATCATTCTTCACAGGGATTTATATACTAAGGGCTAGAAATAAATAAGTGTGTACTAAGCTCTTTTGGCTACCAGAAGGCTAACGAAACGGTCCATCTGTCACGCATTCCACAGTAACCTCCAGTTTTTGTTCCCTAATGCCAAGTTGTGAATACATTTTGTTGTAGCTGAATGAACTTTTTCGTATACAACAGTCGATTTTTAGCACGCTTTTATTAGTTTCACCTGTATGTTTGCTTGTTTGCTTGTAACCAACCCCTTTGCGCTCAATTTTGACCTACTTTAAGCGATCAGATTTTCATTAAACTTTGCACACCTATCAAAGACCGATGACAATGCATTTATAAAAAAAAAATGCCTCCTAAGCATGTTTTTTAGTTTTATTTTAAACTATATTTATATTATTATTTCGAGTCATCTGTGTCGATAGTAAAATTTGTCCATTATGCTGTGTATATCTAATATACAACTACATACAGCCTTGGTCAAAAGTATTATGCACCCTATATTTTCACTCAATCTTCTAAACTAATTTCACTACTTTTTGGCATTTTTAACAAAATTAGGTGTCAATTTAATCACATCAACAGAAATGAAAGCTTGTTTACTTGTTAGAGTCCAGAACACAAGTGACCAAATAATGACTGATAAGACTGAAAGTTAACCGAATCCTTTGTTTTCGGTCACCAGGTTTTTTATGACCTTAACAAAGAGCCGCTTGATATTCTAAGAAGTTATTTATGACCCCGGTAAGTCATTTAAGATAAGCACTCAGTTATTGGTTAAGTAATAAACATGCATTTTGATTTTTTAAAGGTGCCTAATTCTTTTGGCCAAGGCTGTACATAATTGGGTATTAGGTATAGAGTTCCTGTGTAAACATGGCAAGATAGCAATGCTGTGTGTTTAGAAAGTGAAGCCTTACTTGGTGGAGGGGTCGAGATAGTGCAGCAGCCTCTCGTTTTCTTCCTTGAGTCGTTTTTCAACGTGGGCTAAATACTGAGGCACAGCCAGCTCGCGCATCAACCGCTGGCCTTCTGCTGCGTACAGCCGCTCCGTGGCTTGTAGGAATCTGGGGAACATAGAGCAAGACTGCAGTCACAAATAGATACGATATTTATTTGAGGAAAACAAAACACAGGAAAAACAGATAACAACAAAGATCAGAACGACAGCAAATATGTGAACAGAGTACTATTGAAGAAATTTTCAAGAGTTTTTAAGCCAGTTATTTAAACATTCTTGTTTAGAAATAAAATAAATAAATAAATATTAGGGGACATCTTACACACGGTCTCTGACCCCAAACTAAGCAAAGCTTGTGATATGGCTGCCAGAGACTGATATACTACATATACATATTTTTAAATACATACTTATATAGATAGTAACTAAATAACACCCAGACACAGAGCAAACATCTATGTTCATCACACAAAATGTTTGCCCTAGGTGGGGATCGAACCCACGCCTCTTTGACCCAGAAGTCAGGTTCACTAACCACTGAGCCACCGAGGCAGTCGAGTCGAAATAAGCAGGATGTAGCCCAACGGGCTATGGATAGGGCTATGCTAGGAGTATCTCTGCGAGATCGAATCAGAAATGAGGAGATCCGTAGAAGAACCAAAGCTATAGACAGCCCAACCGATTGGCAAGTTGAAATGGCAGTGGGCAGGGCACATAGCACAGAGGACAGATGACCGATGGGGTCGAAAAGTTTTCGAGTGTAGACCACGTAGAGGCAAGCGCAGCGTAGGACGTCCACCCACAAGGTGGACGGATGACCTCATTAGGATCGCAGGATCGCGCTGCAAGATGCAAGCCGCTTCTAACCGGTGTTCTTGGAGGTCCATAGGGGAGGCCTATGTCCAGCAGTGGACGTCCTATGGCTGATGGATAGATGGATGGTGTCTGGTTTAGGGTCGTCTTCCTTCCTTGTGAAGGGTGGAATCCTCGAGGAGATTCTGATTCCTAAAGCTGAACACTATGTGCAGATGCCAGCTGGGATGTTCAGAGGGTGTCACTTTTACGTTAACAGTGTAGCTAGTCGTGACGTCACGAGGAACTTTAAACGGGTATAATTTTTTGTTTGATTTGCAATAAAATCGTGACGAATATTTTTTATCTATATTAAATAATTTTGATTTTGATAATAATTTAACTGGCGATCTAATTATACTTTTTTAGTTATCTACCCAATTGATTGTGGTAGTACATTCACTTGCGTTCAAACGCGTCCTGATATATCTGCAAATTAGATTTCTGTAATATTAACTTCTCATTTATGTACTAGGTATATACTTATTTTGTACAATTCTTTGCTGGAGGTGGGCGTTGCTATCTGCGAAAGTCTTCCTGACTACTGCAGGTAGCATCGTTTCTTTTATTATATGTTACCTTATGTTGTTGAACGAAATAAAGAAATTTGAAGAATTTTGAGAATTTGAAGATGCATCCTCAGCGACCTACCCACCGCACTCCTGCTCGATCAAAAGTAAAAAAGACAGCCCACACGCGTCTGGACGAGCGTATACATTGCTTTGTGATGACGAAATATTCTTAGTTTACGAGTATATTCCTGCAATAGGCTAGTTGACAAAATTTTTTTGATGTCTCCTTGTAACAGCTAACCATAAACAGATTATATTGATACCGATTGAGGAAAACAAAAATAAAATCAACTTAGAAATAAAGGAATTATAAGCGTATGTATTTTCTTGCTAGACAAAGAGCGCACTATGGCAGGCTATGACGTCAGTGCCCGTCACACATTCGCCATACTATGTTATGCTTTGTGGGAAAGGGACAAGGCATCCCCTCTTTATCCCTACCAAAATCTTTACAAGCTATACATCTTTGAACTAGGTTAGGCAATTTTAATTATTTTTTCAGTTTATGAATTATAATTAATTGCAGAATTCAGTAATCCTAATATTTTTTATTAATTCAATACCAGTCAACTATTGGCTGATAGGGTACTCACTTGTGTTCAAACGCGTCTTGATAAATCTGTAGATCAGACAGCATCCTAAGCAGAGTTTTGAGCAGCGAGATATCCACCGCGTCTCCGCCGCGCTCCCGCTCGATCAAAAGTAAAAGACCATCCACTGTGCGCGTCTGGACAAGCGTGTTCATGGCTATATGGTGACGGAAAAGGTCCAAACCCATGTCCCTGAAATGAAAGAAAGAAGTGAATTTATTTGCTAGTACATATTATGTAGAAAAATACAAAGAATAATTATTTTTCGACAAAATGCACAACCGACTTCAACCGTGTACAAAATTCGAATAGTTTGCTCGAATCGATGTCTATAATTTTTCATTTTTCAAAAACAGCGCCGCCGTTTTTGTTTGAAATTAAATGAGACATAATTATCTGAAGCATGATCTACAAAACAAAATAGATTCATCAAAAGCTGTCTATAATTGGCGTTGTAATTGAGTAACATGATGCATTTGTATGTACAACGCGGTCACATTAACTAGACGCTTGACTATGTGACGTTATTTTGGCGCTCAAGTACGGTGTGCAAAAAAAACCGGCCAAGTGCGAGTCGGACTCCCGCACGAAAGGTTCCAAACCATCTTCTATAAAAGATAAGTTTCTACCTGTTTATTAAGATCGAGTAAAAATTGCTTAAAAATGAATGCGATGCGTCGAGTTAATGTGACCGCGTTATACTCAGATGAATTGATAACTTCCTTGTTTGAATTTGGTTAAAAAAGTATTTCGAGTAAAATACAGCCTTGGACAAAAGTATTAGGCACCCTGTATTTTTACTCTATTTTCTAAACTTATTTCACTCCTTTTTGGCATTTTTAACACAATTAGGTGTCGATTTAATCACATCAACAGAAATGAAAGCTTGTTTACTAGTTAGATTCCAGAACACAAGTTACCAAACATTGACTGATAAGAACCGATAAAAACCGAGTCCTTTGTTTTTGGTCACCAGGTGTTTTATGACCTTAACAAAGAGCCGCTTAATATTCTAATTAGTTATTTATGACCCCGGTAAGTCATTTAAGATAAGCACTCAGTTATTGGTTAAGTAGTAAACATGCATTTTGAGTTTTTAAAGGTGAGGTATGGACACAAATCCTACAATGTGGCGGATGAGAAGTTAGCTGCAAGTTAAGTGAACCTCAGTGAATCACAGCTTGTAGCTAACCTCAGCAGCCGCCGGCAGTTTGATTCGGCCTATACCTACTAGTGCGCAGGCTCGTCTCGCATAGCACTGTATGTACTGTTATAATTCAGTACTACGAATATGGCATATTTTGCAAAATTCATAGTTCAAAATTAGACTCTTACCAAATTGAATGTATGCTAGGATTCTGCAAGACATAGGTCCTGTCTAGATAGAGGAAGATGCTCCGGATCATGATCATCTGATGGCAGTGCGCTCGCCAGCAGTCGTCCATGCGCTTCAGGAACACTTGGCGGTCCATGCTGTCCGAGAGGAACTGCTCTATGTTGGCCTTCACATGCGCTTCCACCAGGTTTGTGAGGTTCACATACAGTTGGGAGGCCATCTGTTGACAACAAATATATTAGGGACATCTTACATACGGTTGACAGTTGGCCTCTACAGTTGACAAGCAAAGCTTGTAATATGGCTGCCACAGACTGATGCAGTATAATAGGCATGACAAAAAATATAATTAGTCCGTCAGATAGACTATAAAAAAATATTAGACACATATTTTTTATTATGTCAATTAAATAAAAATTTAAGAAGATATAGCCTGTTAAAGTTCCGCGAGACATCACAAGTGTCATACAAGTGTATAGACTTCTGTAATAGTATAAATAGACGTTCGCATTTGGTACGCTCCGCACCGACGGACGGTACGGTGCGCTCGACACGCCACACCACCGCACCGCACAAAGACGGTCCAGTGCTTTCCGTGCTACTAGACATTGATCACGTCGAAATGCCTCCAACTTTATTCGAACAAGCTGAAATCGCGTTAGTAGCGGCAACCATCGGAACTACTACAACTATCGATTCTTTTTTATTTACCTAATTTTTTTTTCAAACTCTTGAATGTTGAATCTTTGTTGGATTATATTTGGTCTTTTATAGTTGGTCGTGCCCCATAAACACGGAAAAAAATTGTTAAGTTCTAATACATCCATAATTAAACTTATTCCGTAATATTTACATCTTCTCTGTCTGACGCCATTTAAAATGTGTCTCTCTGGGAGGTAAAATTGCGACTAAAGCGCTGAGTGGTGCGGTGGTTAGGCCACACGATCGAACTAGGTGCGGACCGCACCAAATCCTATGGCAGAGTCATCGAACCGAGCGCACCGTCAATAATAACAATAATGTGCGGCGGACCGCTGAACATACCATCGAATTTGGTACGGAGAACACCAAGTTCGCGGTGTAGTAATAAGAGAGGTGACGACCCCCATTCCCAAACTTTGCCATGGTTTATCTGTGTCATTTGTTGTTTGATTGACAAAAGAAAAAATAAGTGTCCGATAATTTTTAATCAAACTCACAGACAAATTATGATGACTTTACCGAGTCATAATGCCTATTGTATGAATTTTTAAATATTTACTTAAAATAGATTGTATCATCCAGACAGAGAAAACCTATGTTTATCACAAATATGATTACCCTGGGCGGGTATCGAACACACACCTCTTGGCACATGAGGTAGGGTCACTGGGCCACTGAGAGTCAATTAGCATTTATAGCATGAATGGATGTTTAGGTAATGGCAATAAAGACGTACAGTACTGTACCAGCTTTTTTAACAGTCCACTGTAGGATGTAGGCCTACCCATGAAGGGTGATTGGGCCATATCCACCACGCTGGCCCAGTGCGGGTTGGTAGATTTACATATGCCATTGAATTTCTTCTACGGACGTATGCAGGTTGCCTCACGATGTTTTCTTTCAGTGAAAAGTCTGTGGTGTGTATTCCGTACATAAATTCCAAAGAACTCATTGGTACAGGACAGGGAATTGAACCCACAACCTCATGATTGTAAGGCGGGACTCTAGACCACCATGTCTTTCCACCTAAGCAGTAGACTTCCTGTACTGTACTACACAGTGCATGGTCTATATTTGAGGACTTAACGGCCCTTTCAGTCATCAGTCATAATCTGTTGAGATATCTCAACAAATTTTATTTTGACTATAGATCCATAGCCATTTGAGATTCTCAACACAGATTCAATCTTGCAGAGAGACTATGAGCATAGCCCTCTCCTTAGCTTGTTGAGTTACTTTGAGTTTGCTTATACTATGCTATAAATATTTCACTCCAATGGTACCAAGGTCCGTTATCAGCACATTACAATAACAAATATGAGACGAGACCAATGCCTGACCTTCTGTAAATACAAGTATATCACCTTTGTAGAGAATATAGAATAACTGTTTATCAATGGCATTGTGGAGAAATCTAGAATGTCTTGCCTGTAACACCGTAAAAAGGCTTATCTGCATTTATGACAAAAACAATGATTTGCAATTTTAATGCCGTTGGCACAAATGGCTATACAAAATCTATTCCATCAAAAACAAACAATGTAAAAAATGCCAGTCTTAACACCGAGTGAATGAATTTAAAATAGGAAAATCAGATTGTAACAACTTATATGCAAACAGTGTGCTCCGACTTTACACTGAGTTACTGTTAAGCAGCCAAAGCAAAATATAATTAAAAATATTATGATGGTAGCTTTAGATCTACGAGTCAGTTATACACTCCGATATTAAAACTGCAACTTCTGAACAGCTGACAATCTCAAAGATTTATTTTTATGATAAATAGTGTAGGATGCACTATAAAATTAAAATCATTTCAGCTGACACCATTAAACTAAGCATGTTATAACTAGACTGGATTATATGCAACATATTATAGCTTGTTATAAACATGCAAATATGCACAAAAATAACAGAATATGCCACCCAAAAAAAAGAAAATAAGTAAACATGAAAAAAGTTATTTAGTAAATAATCCAAAGGATAGGCAATAATAAGTACCTACAGTAACATTACAAGACAACAATTGTTTAATATTTTTGTAAACATAAACAATCAAGTATTGTTCCAAATGTTCAGTGGTCAAATTGTAACTTCAATCACTAAAAATATGTTTCATTTTGTAATAAACAAAAAAAATATTGATAAAAAATTTTGGTAAGATTCACAATATTGTTACTTTTATCACATTTTGGAATGCAGGGCGAGTGCACTTCACTCGGAAAAATATTGTAAATGTACCAATTATATGCATCATAACTAGATCTTAGGTTATATATGCTATTACCTCTAAGAATAGCTTATTTAAGCAAACATGCAATTGCATATTATCCGGTCTCTAGTTATAACGCAAACCTTGTGGCTGCACATATTTTCCACAGCCTGGTACAGTTCCTCGAGTGAGTAGTCGATGGACTTGGATGTTTGGATGGCGACTACTGCCTCGCGAAGCTTGCACCATGTCGTCTCCTGGTAATTCTCCGGCAAGTTCGGCTTACCTGAAACATCACATTCGTTATAACTCCGTAGGAGAGGTTACATACGCACGACAATCGTAAACATACTCTTGAAATTCTTTATAACTAGCTTCTTCGTCGTAGCCCCAGGTTTGTTCATAGCAGACGAAGTCAGCTTCACGGCCCCGTTAGAACTAGGGTTGATCAAGGAGAAGTTGGATTTCTTCTCGTTGGCACTCATCTCGTCAGATTTTACTCTTTTGCTGCTCTGTTCGCTGGTATGAAGACTACGTTTTCTGGACTGATTGCCACCTTCCTCGGCCAAAACTGACGTTTTAGCTAAACCCGACATAAGATAGCATGATATGGCCGCAGCCACGGCACTATTTATACGATTAACGTTGAATATTTAGATTAAAGTACAAAATAGAACTAATGCAATCAGTCAATAGTTTACTCCAATGAACTCCAATCCACCATTATGTATGAGACAGAGCCAATAATGTGGGACACAGATAATTCACGACACGATAATGTATAGCATGAAAGTTTGTGTCCCAGGATATCAGGCTGTACATTCTCGGTTGTGCAATACGTGTTATTACTCCTACAAAAACATTTTCATGTGAAATATAGTCAAGACAAGATCTCATGTAGAAAGAGCTTCTAACTCTACACTCCTTAATTCTACAAATTGTTACTTCACAAATTCTAGAGCTTAGTCAATTTATGAGGCTATATGTGGTGTTCTTCCTTGGCTAACTTTCACAATGAATATGTTTTAGTTGGATTTCACTTCTTTTTGTGGATAGTTTATTACACGAAGTACTTTTATCGATTTTCAGATCTCTAGTTTCAAAACGTGCGAAAGTTTTATCTCCCAGTTTTAAGGGTTGGTGGGCGATTTTCTAATTATTCTGAAATACGTGTTTTATTATTTATAACAAAGAGTGCCTTTATAAATTTTCAGACATCTAGCATTAAAATTTACGAAAGTCTCTTACAAAGTTAGGGGTTAGGGGGTGGTTTACTAAGAATCTTGAAATTGTGTTTTATTATCTATTACAACGAATCTTACACCTGTTTTCAGACTTCTAGCATCAAAAGTTTTGAAAGTCGCATTCAAAAACGCCCTGAAATACGTAATTTGTTACAGTTTTAGACTTCTAGCATGAAAAGTAGTGGAAGTCTCATTCAAGCTTTCATCTCCTAGTTAATGGGGTTGGGGGTAAAATTTCGAAGTTACGGATTTTTTACTCTGCAATACATGTCGTGTTTTCCTGGCTGTACAATATCGGGTCGTGAAATATCGTGCCATACATTATATACCCCATTTATGCTCTAATTTTATTTTTTTGGCAATGGAAACTAAGTCTTTTAGTCTGAATTTTGATTATTTTATTGAATACATATTATTTTTATAACCAGTCATATTGGTGGTTTAAGCAGATTTTAGCAGATACAAGAGAAGGATGATAAACAAACTCTCACTACCTACATGTTATCGATTATCACTGGGAAATTAGAATAGTAGGTGCAAGTTTTACAAAATAATAATTATATTAATATTCGCGTACCCGCCAAAAGTTTGTTTTTTGTAATAATAAGGAAGTTTCCATTGTCATAAAATAAAAATAATTGTATACCTACATGTAAAGACGGTAGAAATATATGAGGTACAGTGAAAGAATTACTCGATTATTTAAATTACGGAGATATTGATGTTTAAATATGACCGTACGAAATCAAAAAGCGCCGCGACGGATTTATGCGTGACGTCACGAGACCCAGAAGCCGCGCAGTGGGTTAGGCGGCGGTAAGGAAAAAAGGAAATAAAGTGCTTCATTCTATACTGGGTATTTTTCTAAGGCAGGCGGATACGTTCTAGGGTATCATTGTACTCATCATTATGTTATAGTCAACATTTACTATGGGACTAAACCCCCCAATATTGCGAATAAACATCAGTATTTTCATACATTTTGTCCTGAGTAAATGAACTTCATATCTAAATGGAGCAAGACTTGGTGTTGTACTGCGGTTTTTACATCTGTAACTATTAACTAGTAGTAATCCAAATAGTAGACCTCACAAGTATACAGTTCGGTAAAAAATTCTGGTAGTTCTCAAAAATGCACAACTTGCACAGACAAATTTAATTCCTAGGATATCATTGTATAATTATTATGACCAACTTTTACTATAGAACTGATCCCCTATACAGGGCTACCCAGCACTTGTGTACTCAGCCTAATATTTGTTCTTTTACTTATGATAGGTTTTTTGAAGACTTTTATTTTTTTAAATACTTATTTTGAAAATTAACTTCCGCAAAGTAAAACGCCTGATTCAATAAACGATTTTATATTTTTTGTTCCAAAAATGACAGATGTCAAAGTGACAGATGCCATACGTGATTTGATTGCCTCGGCGGCTCAGTGGTTAGTTACCCTAACTTCTAGATCAAAGTGGGTTCGATGCCCACCCAGGGCAAATATTTATATGATGAACATACCATAGGTGTATAATGAATCTGGGTTATTTAGTTACTATCTATAAAATGAATATGTATCGCAATAATATGTGTAAGTAGTATGTCAGTCTCTGGCAGCCACATCACAGCAGCTTTGCTTAGTTTGGGATCAGAGACCGTGTGTTAGATGTCCCCTATTATTTATTTATTCTAGAATTCGTACTAAAGTACTATCACTTTGATACCCGTCATGTCATCCTTGTATGAGTTCTAGAATATAACAGCTGTTATTCATTTATTTTTTTATTTATTTATTTCGGTATACAGTTGCTTTTTAATATGTCTAGTTACAATTATTTACACTTATATAATAGTAACACAGTACACATTATACCATGTCGTTAGGGTGTCGCAAATTGTATGATAAACAAAGCATAACGTAATGTCAAAATTTAGCGTTATTTTATAATGATTTGTGAGCTTGAAACTTTTTCGTTTAAGTATTCTTCAATGGTATAATAGCATTTGTTTGTCAAAAGTTTTTTGAGTTTATTTTGGAATTTTTTGGGGTAAGTTTCTTCTAGTAGGTCTTTAGGTAGGTGGTTGTATGTTCTTATTACCATATAATCCGGTGCTCGTCTAACTATTTCTAATAGGTATTGGCTCCGGGGTTATTAGTTGTTTTTTTTCTGCGAGAGTTTGTGTTATATGTATGTCGAATCCATAAAAGGATCCGCATCAGTTATGGTGGTTCAATGTGGTAATGTTTTATACCACTGACCCAACAATGCTTCAGTGTGGCGTAGCGTAGGTTAAGCGGGCGAGGAGATAAATAGCGACGTCAGGAACAATCAGTTTATTTCACAGAAGATTACGTATGACTACAATTATAGAGAAAACATTAAGCGAAGGATATGGCGTTCCGCAGCGTAACGTACGTTGACACCATTTTATCAAGAATCACAACTCGAGCCGTTCTAAACACATTTCACCAACATAACCTCTCCGAACCAGCTCTCTTTACCACTGACAAGTGACATCTCATCTCGCACCGCCCATCGGCCGATCATGCGATATCGCTCGAAACCTTAGATTAAGGCTCCATCAAACACAGGCGGTACGAGCGGTAGAGCGGTACGAGCGGTAAAGGGCGGTACGGCGGTACGGCAGTACCGCGACCGGACCTGTGTGAGCCCTTCTTATATAACCAGTACAATACAGATGCCCGCCCGTCTGCTATACCGCTCGTACCGCCTGTGTGTAATGGAGCCTTTATAGATGCTCGAAACCTCTTTGGAAACAATCAGCAGCGTTTGTTACCAGCGTTACCCCAGGAATGTTGCCACTACCATTCCTAGTCCTTCGAAATTATACTAAGTGGCACTGTGGCACTATTTAAAAATAAACTTAAAGCTATGGTCCCGTTCATAGAACAGCGAACTACTTTAATTAGAAAGGAAATCGATGACAATTTTCAATTAAAACCGCTGTCGCCAAGTATGTATTACCACTGTAAAATATCTGCACAATAACTGTGCAATTTCCACTAGCTTCGGAAATATTTTTTTTACTTTAAAATAGAGCGTAGTATACTTTCTGTCACATCACCAAGATACGTTAAAGCCCATAACATTAATTTGGTCATAATTTAAATGCCGAGTTTAAGTTATTAAATACACTTTATTTTATTAATGTTACATCACAATGGCAAATGCACCAACATGCCAAGCCAAAAAAAAAAAAAAATGGGCCAATCTCGAATTTGAATATGGTATTACAGTTATTTTTTGGCATTTAGCTAGTGATGAGCGATGTGATTGTGCAGTTTAATTTTATCGATAACGTGATTTTATACTTTTTGCATAATATATGGATTATGTAACTGAATCTATATAGTGTATAATTGATGACAATGATTGTGCAGTTTTATTAGTATTTAGGAAGTTTTGGAATAAACACTGAAAAATCATGTCAACGCGCCGTATTGTATTAATTTGTAAAACTTGTGTTTCTATCAGTGGTAATATGTGAAAATTTGTGCTATTTCGAAGATTATGAACTGAATTACGTACAATAGTGTAGACAAAATAATGTAATGTGTAACGTGATTTTTTGTGTTGTTACAAAAACTCCATAAAGGGCGGCGCTATTAGTAAATTCGCTACTGTTTTACTCAGGCATGATTTAGATGTGACAGTGACTTTTTACCTACTTCCAAAAAGTGAAGGTAGGTACCTACTACCTACCAGGGCTAGCCACCCGGCCTATACGAACTTACTTACTTACTACCTACTATGTTCGTCTGTATGTATGTTTTTGTATATTTTCAGCGATATTTTCGCCAATTATGGACCGTTTTATTTTTTATTTTAATTTTGATATGGTATACAAGTACACCCCAGCTGAAATCATTTAAATGATATCAAAGTCAGCTGAACCAAAAAAAAATGTAAAATCAACAATAGTGTTAAAAATTACTACATGGATGCCACATCAATTCCTGCGAACTATTTGGATTTTGTAAACGGTGGAAGTCGGCCAAATGCCATTGCTGGCAAAAAATAATCAATTGTATCTAGATTTTTGTGCTGCCTACGACTGTGACT
The DNA here is from genome assembly GCA_949316475.1 of Hypomecis punctinalis. Taxonomy (NCBI): domain Eukaryota; kingdom Metazoa; phylum Arthropoda; class Insecta; order Lepidoptera; family Geometridae; genus Hypomecis; species Hypomecis punctinalis. The sequence continues at coordinate 4,723,819 of OX438798.1, forward strand.
ATTTATAAAATGAAAATATCATAATAGAAACATTTTAATAAACAACACCATAATTACATGTAACAATAGTAGTAATTATCATAACATCATAATATAACTTACACTTGACACTGGCAAATACATATTCCATGCGACGCCAATATTTAAAAGAAGCAGAATAATTTTATTACAATCGAATTGTTCTAGTTTGGAGCTCTATAATTGAATCATTGGATTAGCTGAATGTATACGTAAATGGTTACGTGGCCGAGTGAGAGCGCGTGCTTGTGCGAGCGGGAGATTTTTCGGGGTGATTCGTTTACATCTTTTCAATTTTAGCGTCTCTTAGTCAATATAATTATAATTATATATATATCTTTTAAAAACGGAACCGTTATACCTAGACACACTAATTTTTTTATATGAACTATAAAATTGTATTAGGTAGGTACTTCAGAAAATGTAAATCTTTACTGAATAATAGTACGGCATCCTTCGTGCGCGACTCCCACAAGGCCGATTATGCTAATAAAATCAGATTATATTTTCAAACATACGTCAAAATAAAATGTAATTTAATTCAAAGGCAAATCACCCCCAAAATAACTCATATTTTAACAAAACACTAAACACGTCTTCCATCAATTCTATTACAGAATACATTATGTGTATACCTTATCATCGAATGTATAATTACGGTTTCTATTTTAGGTATTGATGGTGGCTTCAGGCATCTTTATTATGTGAGCAATCACTTTTCCAAAAAAAAAATGTAGGAATCCAGTCATGTCGTCCTGTTGCCTCGATCCATTTACTCTTTGTCAGTGCTGGTCCAGCATGCGACCACGAAAAGCCACAAAAAGAAATCTTTCAACGTGTGAAAAAGTGACAGATATATATACATCGCCATCACGCTGGCTCGTTCTGACACGTCGAAAGAAATATTACTTCGTGGGCATCCTAGCCCAGCTGGGAACTTTTATTCATAAGTAGTATAACAGTTAGAATGTGGTGCAAATACAATTATGTATTACTAAAAAGTACACCACAATCACAAATATTTTACTAAATATGCAGATAACAATAAATGTCTAATTTCGATAATATTAACTTACTATCAAAATTTATCGACATCGATAATTTTTTTGATTATAATATGCTATAATTACAAAACATTTGAAATTAAAATAATTATATTGACATCAATTTTTTTTATTCCGACATATTATTAACTTTGTAGCAAAATTTATCGATGTCGATAAAATGTTTGCAAGTTTTGCCACCACTATCAACGAAATTCTAGGCAGTAAAAGATAACGTTTATATAAAAAAAATGCCCACAATTTAGACTTGCTATTGGAAGGATATTCCTCCTTTTTGTAAACTAAAGTCTTTGCTCTGTATTCGACACGTTACAATAGCGCGAACTGGCATTTTTTGGGTAAAAATTACCTCTGAAATCACTTGAACGACTGAAACAGTAAATGTCACGATTTCACGCATCTTGAGTTATAACCATAGGGGCGCCCTAGCACAAAAATAACGTATCATAGCTACGTCACAGCATATCTCGGAAACATGGCGTCGATTTTGCCCCGCCCCCTTTAAGCGTTGCGCTAAATCAATACTTCGAAAATCGATTCGAAACTCGAATCGATAAAAATATCGATTTTTCCGAGAAATACCTGATTGCCCACAGAAATGAGACCTTCTTTCTTCTGTGTGACTGTCGATGTACTAAACTTATAAAGCGTAGTTTTTAAGCTATACTAGGCCCAATTATGAAGGCGCTATCGTAAATTAAATAGCAAACTTAAAAAGTGTTCTCTCTATCGAATGCCTAAAGTGAAAAAGAAACAGAAATATGCTAATTAGCTATTATAATTACGATGGCGCCTTCATGATTGACACGACACGTTTTAAAGGTGATGTCCACAAGTGGTATATTATTCAGAGAAAAATCTAACCAAGATGATATATACATCATTTGAAAGCTTGTTTTATGGGCTTCTGAAAAATATTTAATTTAGATTTTTATTATCTGAAAAAAATTAATGCAGCTTTTTATTTTTTCTAATTTAACAATAATAAAGTGCTTCTAGCGTTATTTTACTTGCATTCAAAGCTGATTCTTCCACATTTACCTCTTAATTTGCTAAAATTGAAAATTATAACCTACCAGTGTGACCAGTTAGTAGGTACAATGTGACAAAAAATCACTTAAAGAGTGTATCTAATTGGTAAAAATGCTTTTATTTAACAATTTGGAGGTTACTTAATCAGAGTTCCTAGAGATAAACTACCTATTGAGCCAAATATGTTTATTTATCCTAATAAAATCAAAATTAATTTAAAAAAAAATGCAGGGCTCTTTTTTGTTTTCAACTGATGTAATAGACTCAGAAAAATATGAACTTTCTCGAAATGTAACGAGTCTTGTGGTTAGATTTTTTGATTATTATTATACCAGCCTCCATACATTTTGTGAACATGTCCTTTACTATCATAAATATGTATAACTTTCTTCATTACTTCGCACTTTCTTAACCACTCAAAAAGTCGTAGAACAAAAGTTGTTAGTTTTGATATACAGAACAAGCCCCTAAAACAATGCTAATTGATTAGAAATAACCCTGTTTAAAAGACATCATTCATTTTGGGCTATATCTGAAAGAGTGCCGACCAAAACAATTATTTAGGCAATAATATTCGTAGATACATAATATTATCCTGTACATTTTACCCCACATGACCAACCCTCTAGAATCACCTCCTGTGCAGTAGTTAGTTACCGAGTTTTGAAAACAATTATTTAAAAAAAAAGATTTTATCAACCAGCTATGAATGAAACTGAGACACTGTTTAATGTATCAACATACACTTAGGCCAGCGAACGAATATTTTGATATATTTGATAGTAGATCCTTTTGTGTTCTCTATTGAACTTAAAAACATTTATTTGAATGACAATCATCAAAATCACTGAAGCCGTTTCCGAGATCCAAAATCAATATTAGGTAGTTTAAAAAACACGCTTTCTTGGCATATCAAATAAAAAGAGTAAAATAAAAGAGTGTTTTTTAGGTTTTTTTTACCATATTTATTTTTCAATTATAGATTTTTTTCTATTTTTTTAGTAAATATATTGTCATCCATCTTTGATAGGTGTGGAAATTTAAAGAAAATGTTATCGCTCAAAGTAGGTCAAAATCGAGCTCAAAGGGGTTGGTTACAAGCAAGCAAACATACAGGTTAAACTAATAAAACCATGTTAATAAAATAAATAAATGACAAGCCAACACATATTAACTACAGTAAAAAGCGTCTAATACTACTGAATATGCAATGAACGGTTCTAATAACTTATTAGAAATAAGCAGGTAAATTGGTGAATATTTTTGTTAATATATGAAAATAATTAATTTCAAAATTCGATAACTACGCAGGGAGTGATCATAGAGGGTTGGTCCCATGGTATAACATGTTGAGAATTATATGCAGTAATACTATTTGGTCGGAATTATCAGGATTAGCCCAATATGAATGTTGTCTTTTACAAACCTAATAGTTAACCAAGATTCTACTTAAAAACATAGGTAGTCATTAATTGGTAGTCGGGTTAAAAGGAAGTTTGGCAAAAACGAGTACTATACAACCATAGATTTATTAAAAACTTCTACCGATTATGCACCGAGAGAAGTATCGAATAACATATTGCAATGCAATAAAATCGTAACTTTGTCCATCACTATTTGAAGTAATGTAAACATTCAATATATTTGCTTTTCTCAAAATTATCGTTTTATGCTGTGTTGTGAATTAAAATAGATAGTTTTAAACGACATTTATAGTTCCTGCATTGAACACTTATTCATATTTCAAAAACATAGACGTGAAAATACAAAAACTACGACTAACCTAAAAATTATAAACATTCGCTTTTGTTCTTAGAACACGATTCGCAGCCCCAAACACAGCAGGTAACCATGGTTGTTTTTTATTGTTTGTGCCCTTATAATGTTATAAATTCTATTTATTTACACGTTTAATACAATATTTGTAGAAATCACAATCAGCTTTGCTATAGCCAAAACATAAATATGAAGATAATTTCTTATTGGTTGGATGGTCTCAGAATAATGACGGCTACAACTGTCAAAAGCCTTTTGGGGTATAGTAGATGGCGGGAGGCGAAGAATTTGATTACATATTTTTAATGCCATAATCTTAAGACACAGGGAAGCAAACAATAAAATTAAAGCAATGAGGTGATGTAATGAGAGTTGAAGGGCAAAAATCAGAATATAATCCACGCCCTTCGTTCCTACAGGACCTCAAATTAGCCGACCACTATAAGGTCTGAATCTTTGCGGGAGGACATAAGAATTTACTTCGTATCTATTCCCTCTATAATCTAAGGTTATAACTCATGATAGTGGCTACAAACCCCCCTCCACATTTCCTTTCTATTTCCTTCTCTTTTCTGTGGTCCCGTTATGTAAATAGTTCTGGATTTTTCTTGACAAATGTTGCCGCTTCTAGTATCTAAAGGCTTGGGAGTGGTAGTATGTTTTGTTGAATGAAGTGGGGTACCTATACAGCTGTCTTTTTGTCGCTGTCTTTTGTCTTTTTGTTACTTTGACATTTCTGTCTTACTTATTTGGAACTCAAAAATGAAAAACCCAAGAAAAACCTATCTCAAGTACTTAGTAGCGTAGTTTTAACTAGTATTATTATATCTTCTTTGGTTTTACTAGGGGTTTGCCAGCGATCACCGAAATTAAGTAACGTTTCGCACGGTTAGTATTAGGATGGGTCACCGAGGGTGAAAGAAGGATGCACGGAATTAACCTGTCAATATTTTTTATTTTTTTTTTGTTAGTAAAAAACCAAACATATTTTCTAAAAATGATATGTGCTTCAAAAATATAGGGATTTTTTGCTGTTTTCATATCACTAATTAAAATTAACCCACCAGAAAAATTATAATGATTTTTTTATTGTTTTTACATTACGGATTACATACATAAGAAGTGGCGGTATGGTCTTAAAGGCTTTAGTGTCCAAAAATGGGCGAATTATTTGAAAAAAAACAATCTTTTATTACTGTTGCTGTCAAAAAAAAGGAAATGTCAAATTCAGTCAATCAGATGACGTATTTAGTGTTGCCAGACTTCGTTCTCGGTATCCATACTTAGCAATTTTGGAAATGTTGACGTGTTGATGTAATAATTATTTTCTTTTTTAACTATTGGCACATAATCCTGCGTTAACTCGTTTTAGCCCGTAATGTTTACAAACTGAGGTGTTATTATACATTTTTATAGAAACATACATTTTTGTATACTAAAAGATTATCAAAAAGAAATAATATTCTTATTATTTTTATATGCACTTTTTATCATATACCGGCTGCACTAGGCCGGCTGTGGCTACACAACTGAGGCGTTAGTCCAGGTTTACACATAAATTGAAATTACATCTGTTCGATATTGCCCTATACATTTTTGTACAGCGCCCCTGGCCGAAACGATGAAGAACTAACCAAAATGTATGGAGCCACACGCGAACGCAAAAGTTTAAGTAAACAACACAAAACCTGGACTAAGGGCTGTGGTTATCTACGTAGTTGTATGAATTTCTACAAAAAGATTCCGAACACGGCTGCGGCAGCATGTGCTACCGAGCCTCGGCTGCAAGTGTTGTTAGCCTGTTTAAACAAGTCCAACGTACCTGCGATGTACGACGTAGGCAACCAGCATCGGAATCATTCTCGACTGCGGATACAAGCAGCGGCTCATGTGTGTGCTACCTCCATTCGCAACCTGCATCCGCAGGCTGCAGCCGAGCTGAATTTATTCGAATAGCTGTTTTACTTATATTCTTAACTTATAGTTGCGGTTCTTGTACTTTTGCTAATGAAATGGATGAATACCGAATTTTCTTTATCATTCCATTTTTCATTTTCTTTTTATATCAGTCCTAGACATTGATTTTTTTGACGTGACAACGTCTTATAAATCGATGAACTCCAAAAAGTAATCTGATATTACAGACAAGATGACATGCACTGTTTTAAAAATCAATATAAATATCATTGAGACAATATTGACTAAACATACATGACATCAAGTTTTTAAAATCGAGCACCATTTTAGCACTCTGAACATAACAAACCTGGCAATCCATAATCTTTAGTGTGTATACATGTCTATAAATAGGTACTTATAGCTTGAAAATTATTTTCGTTTTTTCGTATTTTATATTCAATTTTAGCCAAATTGTACATATTTGAACAGTTTTAGAAGCGTCATAAATCACATTGGTGAACATATAATTCTTAGAAAATAAGTGAGGAAAAATTAGTCTGTTCGTATACAACGTGTAACAGAACGGTTCAACAATACTTAAACCACGCATGCTCAGACATATTTAAAACTTACCCCATAAGGTCTCACAATCCTCAGTATGTTAGATTACGAGATAAACCAAGTTAAAGTTTTGCGTAAAATAACCTGATGTCAACCCTAAACTTATCAGCTGACGGTAATGACAAAGACTAATAAGTGTACAGAAATATTTTATTTTTGCCTACGTAATCGTGGACGGGCTTTTACACACAAACATTTAGGTAAGTAGGTACATGGTCATAGGTACAAGTTACAAGGTCCTAGATTGATCTACCTAACTCATCTAAACTGCCTAGACTAGAACATGTTGTAAGTACTACCTGTCGCATAAAATTATTACATCGTCTATGTAACACCCTCTCCGATGTAGTAGAACTGTAAAAAAAAGATTAAAAAAGTTATTTTTTTTCTTGTCACGTCTAAGCACTCTGCCTATTCCACCGGCTCCAAGTCATGTCAAAATAAAAAATACATACCTACCTACCTAACTGCATTGAAAGTTAAATTGTATTTAACTTACAAAGCATAGCTTGAAAAAATTTTAAACACGACACGGAAATACCTAGGTATTATTTTAACTGTAAAAAGAGCGAGGCAGAGAAGCCAAGTACCTAGGTAATATTAAAGTAAAAATGTTTAAGAGCTTGTGGTAGTTTCACTCCCCAAATACATTAAATTGCTTGATTTAGTTACCACAAAAATACTACATTAAAATAGAAGTCACGCGTAACAATAGGTATCAATATCAAACCAAAGTTGGAGCATTTCAATTACGCATCTTTATTTTTATTCTTTTTTATCGGCTTGAAGTCCACGTGGACTGGCCACGCCGACAAACGAGCCAACAAACGAGCCGACAAACGAGCCGAAACAAACACTGCACTAATCACGAATGAGCGGGTAATATGGCGGCTCTTTGAGCTCCGCCGCTTTTTTGAGCGAAAAATATGAATAATTAAAAATATGGGTTCCGTACATTTTTTTGTACTAGTATTATTTTATTATGGTAAAATGTCTAAAGCTTTGTTATTTAGTTTTTGCTACATCCATCCATCCATCAGCCATAGGATTTCCACTGCTAGACATAGACTTCCCCAAAAGATCTCTAATAAGCCCGGTTGGTAGCGGCTTGAAACCAGCGCGGTCTCGCGGTCTTGCTGAGGTCGTCCGTCTTCATAGTGGGTGGACGTCCGGCTGCCGTGGGCTGCGCTTGCCGGTATGTGGTCTCCACTCGAGAACTTTTCGACCCCATCGGTCACCAGTCCTCCGTGATATGTGCCTTATGTGTGTATTCTTCTATGGATTCCCTCATTCCTGATTCGATCTCGCAGAGAGACTCAAGCATAGCCTTATCCATAGCTCGTTTATTAATAAAGTACCACGTCACGCCACTTTCACGTGAAACTTTTACAATACAATACAAGAACAACTTTATTGACACCATAAGTAAAACATAACAGAAGAAGAAATAACAACAGAAGAATGGTACAAAAGGCGGTCTTATCGCTAAAAGCGATTTCTTCCAGACAACATCTCTCTTTTACGTCGTACTCGTACTTTGCGGGCGCTTGTTAACGAGAATGTTTCTACCCAGGAGGTTACGCCGGAGCTACGCACGGTTTTGAGCCGTAGTGTGCGTGCGTGAGTTCAGTCGTCAGTACAATTGTACAAAAAAAAATGAATTTCGCTTGCTGACCTAGTGACCTGATCTACTTTAAGTTCTGGTTCCGTTGAAATCAGTTTAAAGAATAATAATCCATCCATCCATCCAACAGCCGTAAGACTCCACTGCGGGACATAGGCTTCTCCTATAGATTTCCAATAAGGCCAGTTGGAAGCGGCCTGTATCCAGCGCGTTCCTGCGATCTTTATTATATCGTTAGTCCACCTAGTCGGTGGGCATCCTACGCTGCGCTTGCTGGTCCGTGGTCTCCATTTGAGAACTGTATGGTCCCGTCGGCCATCCGTTTTTCGAAGTTTGTGCGCATAAAAAAAACTTTCACTAAAAACGAAATCCGAAATACCTACTACTGAACCCTAAAATTTTGATTCTAATTTTAATAGAAATAATCAGAATATTTTAGTCAGTCGCTCTCTGACCTTGCGGAAGTGAAGACGTTGTCTATCAACTCTTTCGACGATCGCGATGCCTAGACAGGCAGTCTAGGATACCTAACATTCTCAAATGTTTTTTATGATATTGGTGATATGAATGGCAACAACGGTGCCGCGCACGAGCTAACATTTTGAAGATGGCCGCTTTCTAACCGACGCGGGCGCGCCGGTGGCGGCGGTGGCGGACGCGGACTTCTTAGATGGATGTGTCTAGTGTTTACGTCTGCACAGTACCTACTGGGAACTTTCACGAAAACAGAAACGACCCGGTGCTCGAGTTGGTTCAAATCGCGAGACGCGCATTCTGCAGTATTTTGAAGATAGCCCAAGGACCAGCACGCGTCGGGCAGGAGCGGCGAGGTCCGAAGGACGTTCAACAGCGCCCGCGCACTATGCGCGCCGCGTCCGCGAGCACCTGGACGAGCGGTTTCCGGGGCGGTGGTCCTACATGAGGCGCGGTGTGCTGACCACCCAGGTCTCCGGACTTTACGTGATTAGACCTTTGATCATGGTACATTGAAATGTTGTTTATTCTGTGCCGTGCGACTCCAGTCCAGAGAGAAGATGAACCCTTTGCATCGTGGCGGAATTTAAATGTGGTGAACGTGAGAAAATCTATGGCTCGACCACGGCTCGACGTACTCGTACCTACCTACGTACCTACTCGGTTGTGCTGCGACCGGGGAGGTTTGCATTTCGAGCCTTTCCTTTGACTTTTATTGAGTGTTTGTGGACGCCCTTGTGTGTGTTAATTTTAAGTAGGTTCCTAAGTAGGTATGTGGCAAATAAAAATAGTGAATTTAAAAAAATGTATCAATTTGTTTTTTTCTATCATTTCTGAGTGCCCATAGGACCTAATTACCTGTGTAGGTCATTTTAAACGCCACGATAAGATAGGGTAAGTACATGCTTAAGTACAAGCTAAGTAGTGTCAAGAAACCTTACAATTAGGTAAGTAAATAGATATTTGCCAAAAACAGGATACCTAAATTGATTATCTACTCATGAAAATTCCTAGGTACATATTCAAGTTACGCACTAAAGTAAAACGTTACCTACTTTCTTTTTGCGATCCACGAATTTATAGCTGTTTTTAAAACTGAATTAGGTCTCGACTAGGTCAAGGGACTAGGTCTGAGAATCTGTAGGTAAGTAGCCTCCTTCAACAGCATTAGGTAGCCTAACTAGTTAGCGTGTCAGGCCGACGGCAGCGGGGGAACCAGCAGCGGGGCGCGGAGCCAGCGGCTTTTGAAACGAGGCCACCGACCTCACTAGTTTAGGGTTGTCCAAAATAATATGAAAAAAATATTTTTTAGTTTTATATGGAAAAAATAAGATGACTTTTGAAGTTTGAAATTCATACAGGTGATTCGTGACAGGATACACATACATGCCGTTCAGTATTGTTGAACCGTTCTGTTACACGTTGTATAACAGGTCCTGGTATGTATGGGCTCGCGCATCCTTCTTTTCCAACTGAGCTACGCCACCGGAGCTCGAATGACACGTTAAATTGTAGGTCCTTGTTGTTTTAGCCGTTAAGCCATGTCAGAGGCCTTCAGGCGGCCTAAAATCTCTGACACCAGGGCTAGCCACCCACCCGGGCTATATGAACTCACTTAAGTAATTTAAAACAACAAATATTAGGCTTCGTACCAGTTCTGGATAACCCTGTATAAGGGATCAGTCCCACGATAAAAGTTGTCCCTAATAAACAACGATATTCTAGGACAGAACTTAACCATCTATGTGACTAAGAATATAATTGTCTATGAAAATAATGCATTTTTGTGAACTGTTTACTAGAAAATGTTCTATAAAAGTATACTTGCGAGGTCTACTGTTCGGATAACTACTAATTGATAGTTACAGATATAAAAACCACTACCAGGACACTAGATATACACACCAAGTCTTGTGTCAAGTAAATGAACTTCATATCTAAATGGTTAGATTTGAAGTTCATTTACTTAGGACGAAATATAAGGAAATACTGATTTTTATTCGCAATATTGGGGGGTTAGTTCCATAGTGTTGATTTTAACATAATGTTGAGTACAATGCTACCCTGGAATGCCAATGGAATGGAATGTTTGATGGACTAGCACCGTGTACAGAATTCAAATAGTATGCACCAATCGATGTGACATCCATGTACTTAGGTACCTACATTATTTTTGATTTATGAAAAACGGCTCGTCCGATTTCGATAAAATTTAAATGGGACCACCTTGGAAGTATATGTATACCCTTTCGAAATAAAGAAAAATCGGTTCACAATTGATGAAAATATCGTTGAATATTATTAGGTAAGTATACAAAAAAATAATAATATCTCCTCCTGTTTGGAAGTCGGAATATTGTTGACGTAGGTATACTGAGCGCCACACAAATTGAAAAATTGGAAGTTATGCGCAGCGTTCTGCGCAAAAGCCGAAATATGGGTACGCGCGGGAGCCAGAGAGACAAAACATCGGGGCACACACGCCCGCCAACCTCATGCCTCCCGCGCGCTCCCTACGCCCGAGCTCATTACTTCGCCATTTGTATAGGGATTGTGCACACATGCGCAATAATTAGCGAATCACGGCGAAGTGTCACTTGCGGCTAACTTCCTATCCTTCAATTTGTGTGGCGCTCAGTATAACCAAGTTGACCGTGGAACATAATTATCAAGCGCGAAAAATGCTATACGCTAATGCTATGTCCACTAATTCCTTGCACGGACTTGGCATATTGTTATGTATAGGTAGGCCGATTCACATTTCTTGGCGGCAGTGATGTTAGCTAGGTACTACAAGCTGCGGCTAACGGGTATTTGTTTAAAATATTATCCGATTGGGTTATCCAAAGTCAAAAAACATTTATTGTTGAACTGTGTTACATTATATTTAGATCTTAACAATGGATTTTAATACCTACTAATGACAAAAATATTGAATCATCAGTTAAGTCCAATATGACCATAGGTACGTACAATAATGATTAGTAATTAGAACATGAAAAATCATAACAATTTTTTATTATTAAATTAATTTCAAAGATTCTGTAATTTATCATATAAAAATACGTAATAAGCTTTAGAACAAGCAAATTCAATTTTCTTTTGAAAACAGGCACACACTATGGTTCCAGTATTGATTTTGGTAGATGGTTGTAAATAATTGGACCCATACAACAAACACCCTTACCAAAACGTGCAGTTTTATGCGCTACCATATATATTTTATTATTATTACGTACACTTTTGAGATGCTTTATAGTCTTGTGGTAATGACACCGGCCTTACAATCGTGAGGTCGTGGGTTCAAATCCCGGTCCCGTACCAATGAATTCTTCGGAATTTATGTACGGAATTTCACATCACTGGCTTTTCGGTGAAGGAAAACATCGTGAGGCAACCTGCATACGTCCGTAGAAGAAATTCTATGAGGTATGTGAATCCACCAACCCGCACTGGACCAGCGTGGTGGATCTGGCCCAATCACCCTTCGTGGGTAGGCCTATGTCTTGCAGTGGACTATTAAACAGGCTGGTACAGTACAGTACAGTATACATGTGCAGATTCATCTTAACAAATAATACAATCTCATATAATTATGTATAGCCATGGCTTTGATTATTTACTTGTCAAGTAAATAACCAAAGAGCCATGGATGGGTCAATATCTTTAGTTCTAAAAAGTGTGGCTTGCACGAATCTGTTGAGTTCAAATGACAGACTGACCTCAGGCATTTCTTCTGCGCTTTAAAAATACTCTCTCGTTCTGAACAGTTTCCCCAAAATATTATGCCGTATCGTAAATTTACCCAACCCGCAAGGATTGGGTTTCACGCAACGTAGCTAACTTCACAGCTGCCAAATGGCTGCCAAGGTCTATACCTACAGACACTTATACCCAGTATTTATTTATTTAATAACTAAAACGGCACAACAGTTACCACTTACATTAGTTACGAACAATCAATTAATTACACAGGTTATAAAAATTAGTTGGAAAATTCTTACAAAATTAATAATTACATATAATCAAATAATCAAATCAAATAAATGTCAAATAAGAATAAAGATACAATTTGGCGCATTCATAATAAGAACTAAATCTTACATACCTAAAATACTTCATTCAAATTCATCTTCCACTACTGTCACCTTACACGTCTTCTTCTCGCAGTAATTCAGACACACAGACAAAATATCTTTCCAATCATCCGCAAACAGATCGCATTCGGGTGTCACAGTCAAAAGATTGTTGAGGGCATTCAGAACATGTGGAATGGGAGAAGTGGCACGTGCTTTGGTTCGGCAAGGCGGGACAGAAAACAAACGGGAACACTTGCGACGAGGACAGTTACCGAGATCGGGAACCCTAAAACACGCTAGCTCATTAAATAGATTTGGAGCATCGACTTTGCCAGTATTGTACATAACATAGTAGTTATTAGTGTGGCCCAGTGGTCACCGTACCGGGGCTGCGCGGTCAACCATAGTATAGAAGTTCCCGTGTTATGGGCAAGGTATGGGTCAGCGGTGCAGGGTCGATTGGACATTGACCTCGATTCCATACTCACTGGAAATTATTTTTGCTTAGCAGAATACTTACAGGTTTTTCTAAATGACGGACATAAGACGGATACTTATCATAAATATTTTTTACAAAAATTTCATTGCTTTATAGAAAGTTTTTAATTAAAATTCGTTACATTAATCAAAATCATTATATTTTATAAGACCAACTGTATGGAACAGTTGATTTTTTAGTGATTGCCAGACTTTCAGGTTGGTCAATAGAACCTACCTTAATTCATAATAATTAGTAGTTATATAAGTTATATATATAACGCGAGGTCTATACTGTTATAGAGCACTGTTATAGTTACTCACAACTTTTTCGCAAAGAGATAAAATTTTAACTTTTACTATTCGATTTTTAAAACTCTGACGCAAGGTCTATACTGTTATATTATATATCTAATATAAAATAAGGCTAAATTATATAACAGTATAGACCTCGCGTCAGAGTATATTATATAACAGTATAGACCTCGCATCAGAGTTTTAAAAATAGAATAGTAAAAGTTAAAATTTTATCTCTTTGCGAAAAAGTTGTGAGTTGTCACGTTTTTGCGGAAATTTTAATTTTATGGTTTTGTAATATTGTTTGAATTTTCAGTTTTAGATTAGATTATGACTGCGGTCGAGCGCAGCTCGACCAATTATTTATTAATTTAAGTTTTTAAAAATAATCTACCAAAAATGTAGGTAACAACTTTCAGCATTTCAGTGCTATGTTTAATATCAGAGTGACGACCGCAGTGCTGTGCCGCGCAGAACTAGCAAGTACAATACCAGTTTATTTTAAAATTACTGGCTTAGATTAAATAAAATAAAAAATATTTCAAAAATTAGTACTTACAGACATGGATAGTGCAGCCATAGCCTTGCAAACTAGGTGACACCACACCTGTGTTTTTGGTTCTTCACTAGAGTGAAGCTTGGTGTGGTATGTACAGATGATCAAGTAGATAATAGATTTACAACTAATCAAAATGATGTCATATTTTTATATTATTACAAAATTTATAAATGTTAACACTTAAAACTTGGTTTCGCAGGCTCGCGCGTTGACGAATTGATAATGATGATGGAATGTGCATCACCGAGGTGTACAAAAATACTAAGAAGACTAATTAGGTAGGTATGTATCTATTTTCTAGGTAGTGAGTAGGTGGTACAGACAGCATCAAAAGTATTAACATTCCTGAACTGAAGCGATTTGACTTGATTATTAATATTTCTTGACAGGTGTGTTGTATTTCTATTGTACATAGCAATGTATGTGACAGGTAATTATCAAAGCTAGTAGAGAACACAAGTAGACCTAATTTTCATAACACAGATAGTTAAACACCAATAGAATGATAGTTATTTTTCTCATAAAAATGCAACATTAATCCTTAGCATATCGTTACCATCCGACTCAATTCACATTTCAGTCCCATGTGGTCAGCCGATTACAAAATAATAAACAACAAAAAACATCTGTATGCAAAACTTGGCGAGATCCAATTAAACGCTATTGTAAAAGCGGTGCAAAGTGGCGATTGCGAATTCGATTACCCTCGCCCACAGAATACCTAACACTTTCTACGTTGCACTTACACAGGGCACAGGTTATGTGGTAGTTGGTAGGGTGCAGGGATAGAATGTGTATTAGTTAGTATGGGTAAATGCAGGTTCCTGCACAGTGGGCGGAGTAACAAGTGTCCCGGGCACAGCGCCCTGCGCCATTCACTCAGGTTGCGTCTCCACCATTCATTCGGGCATTCGGTCGCGCGCGTGGCGAGCGTCAGTCGTTCCTGTTTCGCTCCCGTCGACCAACTCTATCGAGTCGGTTTCGCGCGCGTTATATTCGAACATGTGCACAGTTTGACTTTTCTTTTTTCAAATGCGCGCGTTTGTTTTTCTTTTTCATAAAAAATAGTTGGTGAAGTGCTTCGTTGGACTTTTTAGAATGTGCATTTAATACTTTTTTCAAAAATGGGGGAGGCGTCGTTGAATATTTCGGACGAGAATTTGGAGCAGCACATAGTGACTTTGTTTGAGAAGTTGGAGTGCATGCGTAAAGAGGCGAAGGCTTCTGGGAACTGCGAGGATTTGTCGGGGAGGGTTCCGGCGCGGCTGGAGCTGCGGACTCTGTCTTTGTGGAAGGCTGTGGTGGCAGAGTGTGCTGCATCCTTCCTCTACGTGTTTATTGTGTGTGGTGCAGCGATCGGCGCGGGGGTGGGTGCTTCTGCCTCGGCGGTGCTCCTGACTACCGCCCTTGCTTCCGGCTGCGCCATCGCCACCTTGTCTATGTGCTTTGCTAAGATTTCCGGTAAGGTACTTTACTTATTCTTTTTATTTCTCATAGTGCTTGTATTACAATTAATGAGTAGGTAGGTGTGTCAAGAGAACATCTTTATTATTCGAATAAATGATAACTTTACTTAAATAGAAATGCAGTCTAGGAAGAAGCACGCTTCCTTAGAACACACGACTTCTTAAACTCTACATTTTATCTATGTTTTGTAAAAAACAAACAAACAAATAACTCTTTATTGTACACACAAAAACAAATAAATAATAATAATACAACAGTGAAATTCTTAAGCTAATGCAACACTAGGCGGCCTTATCGCTGGAAGCGATCTCTTCCAGGCAACCCATTCACACAAAACGGCACAAAAACAGACTTTGGTAGAGACGTCCATATTCTCTAAAAATTGTTGTTTGTTTAAAAATATGCAATCTAAATATTTTGTGTAGAAAATGAAGGGAAAATGTCTACAATTTGGTTTGAGTTTAGGTACCTGTTTGCGTAAAAAGCGAAGAAATCTGTGCTCACATACGGCATACTTATAGATTTTTACTACTCTACCAATATAATTATGTATAAATATAGCTCTATAAAAAGTACACTAAATAGCTAGTTAGCTTTGGCTCATTTCCCCATCAATAGAAAAAACGCCAAGTCGATCGTGTTCCCACATGATTAAATTAGGAAGTAATTGGTATAAATAAAATAAATAATCACTGACGTTGTTTTTTTCTCAGAAACCACTGATGACACTTTAAAATAATAACCATGGATAATAACTTTAAATAAAGAACTCCAATTTCTACCTTCCTATACTCGCGCGTTGGTCTGTGAGACCGACGAAATATTATTTCGCATTTATTTTATATTCAAACAATGCACCGTCTTTGAGCTTTTTGCTAGCTGCCTCATTTGTTGATAGCTTTACTTCAGTACGCTGAGCGAGTTTGTGCAAGTACGGCGTGTGGGTGTATTTGGCGCCAATCGGTCCGTGAGACCGACGCGAGTATAAGTGCAACAAAAAATGTGTATGAAATGTTTGTATTGATTATACATTAATTGGCATTTTATGGTCTAAAATCTTGATAGCTACATCTCGAGTCTCAACTAATAAGGTACTAAGATGATTTTTACTGAGTACAGATTTTAGTCAGTTTTTTCTACACTTGAACAAAAGTTTGATATTTTTGAAGGCTGTCACGCGAAGTCTGATAGACATTACAATAATAAATTAATAGTACGATTAACTAAGTTTATTTTGTAGTTAAATTATATGGCTACAGGAAAAAAATATACCTATGTAGCTTATACTGCTAATAATAAAAAAAAATGGGACCCAAAGTTACGGTCTGTGACACCGTGCGCGGGTATAGGTGTTACAAAATTTGACGCGAGTATAGGAAGGTTAAAAACAAACGTTCCAAACTCTGAGAATTCAAAAACCAGTTACTTATAAAAAGGAATGCGCAACGGTAATTGGCATTCAAAAAAAGAATATGCAACCGTCCTCGTGTGTTTACCTGCTTTTTTATGGCCTCTCCGCTGGCTGAATAGATACGCTTCTATGTGCCATGGATGACTATAACTTGCTTTGGGTGTATTTTTTGGGTACGAGTCGATACTAAAAATAAAATTCCACCTTATTCCACATATTTTCCGATGGTTAAGTTTGTACTTACTGAAAATGTCAATCACTTAATTCAAGACTTTTTGTAGACTCTACCTAAGTATTTTTACAATACAACTGTGTGACTGACTATTCTAGCACTAAAAATCTCTAAATGTATATTATTTTTATTATACTTAAATAAAATAGAGCCACTAATTAATCGATTGCTATTAAAAAGTCAAATCGGACTCATTCATCGAAACCGAGGGGATCTCGTCCGTGCGAAGGATTCGCCCCCTCAGAATTTACCTATTTTTTGTGTCGTCAAGTCGTCAGCACCTGTGAAGTAGGTGCATCAAAAATTAAAAAGTGGGTAGATTTAAACTGAAAAATAAATTATTAATTATCCATGCAAAAAATCAAAACAATCCATCCCTGTTGCTTAAAAGATCAATAAACAAACACACTTTCAGTTTTATAATAGGTACATATTAGCAAGGATACACAAAATAAAACCCAACCACTATTAATTTTTTACCAATACGTCCGGTCCATATTGCGGCGATCGCTACCGGGGCGCTTCCTGCAGGTGAAATGAGGCGCATTAGCAGGCACCCCGGGTGTCCGGGTAGTTTCGCCCGCAATTAGACCCTGTTCCTACTTGCCCCGCGATATTTTCTGTCATTATGGCTTTATAGGATACTCCTAATCATCATCAGTATCATTCACAGCCTTCTTTATGAAATGTTTTGAGAGGTCTATACCCAGAAGTGGTTTTGGGTATAGGTCTCTCTCATTTAGCGCCATCTGCTTCGATCTTTTGTCAATCGTGTCCAGCGCCCTTAGTCCAGGCTTTGCGTAGCTTACTTACTTACGCGTAAGTAAGCTACGCAAAGCCACACGAGTGTGTCTCCATACATTTTGGTTAGTTCTTCCTCGTTTCCGCCAGGGGCGCTGTACAGAAATGTATGGAGCCGGAAATAGCTGTCGTTTCAATTTACGTGTAAACCTGGACTAACCCCCTCAGTTTCACGGTTCAACCCGCGATATTGCATAGATATCTTCGACCCACCATGCTGCTATAGGTGCCTTAAGATACTCCAATACGTTTTAAATCCCTATTGAGTAGTGAGTGTCCAAATATGCGATTTTTTGGGTCCTAACTTATTTTTACGATTACTCAGTATTGTAGTTTGTTTTATTTTCATCTAACTTTTTAGTACGATAACTTAGTAGTTTGATTTTTCTCAACTAGATCTGTGTACAATATAGGTATGATTTTTATTTCAACTCGATACCTCCACGCGTTCCCGAGATACTCGTAGAAGGTGACTTGACTCTTGACACACGAACGAACGGACAAGCAGAGAATAAAGGGTTCGGTTTTTTCCTTTTGACGATACGCGTAGGTATATTTTCAGTTTCCATGTCGAGCGCAACCCAAATTGTTTTTTTTTTTACGAAATACATTATCCTAATATTTCGTGCAGGTGAAATGAGGCACATTAGAAGGCACCCCGGGTGTCCGGGTAGTTTCGGCCGCAATTAGACCCTGTTCCTGCTTGCCACGCGAAACGAGATATACGAGTATCTACGGTAATTTATCTTTGTATTGTGTCGATGTATGTTATGTATGTAGGGCATATTTATAATGTAAGGTTTCGCGAAGTTACGGGAATTTTGTTAATAACTAACGCAGATTTTGCACATTTTGTTATAGTCGATATCTGTACCGACTCAGCACAATTGGCCATTTTGGTGTCAAAATTATTGCGTAATTATTAAACAATGTCACAACATAAATATTATTTGTATGAATCTCAAATTATTATTTTTTTTAAATATTATTTGAACATTAAATTGTCTAATTAATTAATAAAATTCAAAGTGGCCATAAATGATACTAAGATCACCGGGGCACCTGCCCTACGTGTTTTATCTCCTGTGGTTATATTTGAAGTAAACATGTAGTATGGTAATTAATGAAAATGAAAAATATTTTTTTTTGGCTAAACTTTCTTTGATCTTAGCACAAAACGTCACGCGCTCTATAGAATCGCGCCTTCGGCACCTCTTCAGATACAGCATGATTGCCCATTAAAATATGTACGAGTACGAGTACTATAGCGCTATTAGAATCTATGACTTTCAAAAAAAACTTTCCTCCTGTTCTGTATAACAAATCAAAAAGGTAACAAATCCAAATCTAACTTTCAAACCAATGAAATCAAATAATAAGAATTCTTTCAATTTAAATTACAAATTTTCCTTTATTTTTCTATCATTAGGTACCATACGCTTTTAGAGTATAGGTACATACATATTTTATACCTATTTAGGTATACTCCGAAAGCGTACCAATCTAGGTAAATGTATACCTACTAGGGGTACAACACGTATTTTCAATTGTCGCATCTAGCGCAACCGAGGTTGGTTTTTTTGCGAAAAACATTAGCCTTATTTTTTTGGTGAGCACCCTCGCTGAGTATCATGATGGCGTCTAACGTCGTAGCGGTTTTTTGTCCTTTGAAACTTGCCAATCTTGGAACTGGGTAAGCTTTGTTTGAAGAAATATCAGCAAAAAAGAGCACAATCATACAAAATCTAAAAAAAAACTAGTAACTTAAGTCATAAATCACAAGTTACTTATATAAAATAAAGCAATTACCTACTTACTAATTACCACCTATAACCACAGAATAAATAATATCAGGTATAGTAGATATAAACAGAGGTCTAACTAAAACTGATGAGACTATCACTACATAGTATAAAATAAAGTCGCTTGTATGATTATAATATCATCAAAAATACGCAACGGATTTTCATGCGGTTTTTTTAATAGATAGAGTGAATCAAGAGGAAGGTTTATATCTATAAATTTCATAATACATCTGTGCGAAGCCTGGGCGGGTCGCTCGTAGAAAAATAAAACAAAAAATACATTGATGCATAGAGAAATAACAAGCATCGGTATTATTCCAAGTTATATTAGAAAAAAAAAATGTACCTACCTACATCATGTGAGTGGGAGTCTTTGTATAGTAGATACCCATTCATAGATAGATTGTAGAGCGAAATAACTTCTCTCAACGAGCACAACGACGCACAATCAACTAAAACTTTACTTAATTGCACGTAATAGTCGCCCACTAATGGCAGACAGGGGTGTAATGAGGCAAAGACGGCCATCCGGATAGTTTCACCAGTTCATCCCACAGTTTTACCCGTTCACCCGTGCCCTGGGGTCGATTGTACCCCCCTTTGGTTATTTATCGCCCCGGCGAGCGGCGTCCTAGCTGCGGTCTCTGTGTGCAGATGTTCACAATTATCTTCCTTTTGTTATAGCTTGAGACATGTTGAGGGAATAATGTTAAGAGAAAGTGTTTTTATTTTCAATATTTATGACACATATGACTTTTACACGTTTCTTCAAGTCCTTGAAACTTTATAGTTTACTCGTATTTCATGGCTGTACGGCACTTTTATAGCAGTACGTTAGACGTAGTAGATGTAGATCTTGTCTTGGGAATTCGTACCTACTTAGAGTACGAGTACACTATCAAAATACTAATCAAAACTAGGTTTATGTCGTAGTAACTCGGCACTGCAAGGAGACGATTTTAGCTCTGCTAAATTTATTCTTCACATGTACAAGTATTCTTATGTAGGTATGATAAAAGACAGAAGCCACAAACCTTTCATTTCCACTCCGTTTTCTTAATCTGAGACACAGGTGGCGGCTCGCTCCCAACTTATCGAGTCAATTTGTTATTCTGCGATATTATCAGACCGTTCCGAGATACTCGAAGCTATAAAAAACTTAGGACATTATGCCGGAATATTAAAATCGATACAACACGTGCTTCACCCTTCACCCTCGTCCCCTAGATAATAACTTTACGGGGACAATGACATTTAAAATTATATCATAGCCTAATAATAAGTTATGGGAGTGTCGGTGGACAATCAAGCCTTAATTCTCAGTTGACAATGTTCGCAGATAGCCGTGATGAATTTTAAAATGTCTCGCCGCCGCCCGCCGCCCTAATTTTGCTAATAGCCGTCCGAGACCCTATTTTGAGGCGAGCTGGACTAATGTGGACTGCAGTTATTGATCTCCGGGTTCTGTGGATGTCATGGCATTTGCCTATTTTAACCCTCTAAAGAAACTGTAACTTTACATCAATAAATATGGTGGAAGCCTTGTGATCTTACGATCGTACCAAAAAACCTTGAATACTCCAGTCCCAGGGTTGCAGGATTTATTCGACAGGAAAACGTAAAATTCAATACAAAATACCGTTTCCTTTGCAGTTGGCACACAAAGGACGAAATAGCCCATTCGAAAGCCGGCTTGCTCTGTACTCTCCGCAGCTCACAGTGATGCATTTTAATCAAGGACCGCTTCAAGTTTTACATGTTTTTTGAGGCTTTTTATTCCGATCCGGCAGCACATTCATTTGTCAGTGACGGTACTATAGAGCTGGTATTTCAACCTACTTTGCGCTGTAACGTATGGAAATAGAGTCGATGAGATGAGGAGCTTATTCTTTACTGCCAGCCTCGAGGAGTAGAAGCCGTGAATCGGGCTAGCTTCGCTATATAAACCCTGGTTATTTTTCTCGCGAACGATCTTCGACCTTCGCATAGTAATTGATATGGGTTCAGCTTGGGTTCATTTTGATAAAAATATGATCCTTTATAAAATATTATGTGTTTACGTTGGGATCCGAGGGATCTAAGCAAATCTTTCATTTTGGGGATTGCTTTTAGTATTTTCTCTTTTGATACATCTTGTTGATGTTCCCAAAATTGGTACGAAAATGAAATTCATTCATCCGTTAGCGTATTGTATAAATTTTCAGATCTGCCCTTGTACTTGTCTGTCCAAAGAATTCCGGTAAAAGGTTCCATTCCCTAATCACTAACAAAATTCACCATATCCATTTTCTAAGTGAAATTGAAATGGCGCGTTCGATAATGAAATAAGAAAAGAGAACCTGTATCATGGAGGCAGGTAGGTAAACACTATTTTATTCTCTGTGGGCTTTATTCTGGTCACGGGGCTGATCCAGGTCGAATACTAAGCAGGGCGCCCATGCACAGATTGTATCAGAGGGTTTGTTATTCTGAGAGGTAGGAGGGCACGTGGGAAAGGAGGCCCATTGTATCGGAAATTCCTGACCTAGGTCTGTTGCCTTCAAATCGTGTAAGTAAAATCTATCAAATCGTCAAATCTATTCAAATACTTAGACGCTACTTGAAGAATCACATTGTGAGAAAAGCTTGAAATTCTTTTGCCTAATGTACCTTCCCTTTGGTAGGGAAAATAAGGTAATTTATGAAAATTTTCCCTCAAAATATGGTCTCGCGATTGTGAAAATGACGTATTACTTAACGGGTGTGCCACATCCTTCCTCCACAAACAGTGTAGATCCCCTTTTGTGGCGAAACTCAGCGGCGAAATGACGGTAGTTTATGAAAATGTTGTTCACTTGCGATTTTGAATTATTATGTTGCATACGCTCTAGAGCACTGAATAAAAAAACTATTCGAGATTTTTCCTCTCTTTACGGAATACGGTTAGTAACTTAGTATTTACTTTTTACTTACCTATGTACGAATATGTTATCTACTACGGGTATTTCTGCTATAGTTTGTTTTGAAATCACGAATTCATTTCAATTTATTTACCGAGATTTGCAGATTGCTTTTAAGAATTTTTTTTAACCTATGCAATGTTCTCTACCAAATTTAGCACTGTCTTTAGTTTTCTTTTTCTCTGAATTTTCTATTGAATAATAAGTCCATACAGATCGGATGGCTAGCACAGCTGTAAGCCACCTGAAGGCTTTTTACCCGGCTAAAACCACCAGGACCAACAACTTTTACCGACTACAAAAAAATACCTATCCTGCCTAAGTCATCCGGAAACCATGAGCATTTAAATGGATATTTCAATATTAGGCCCAATTATGAAAGCGCCATCGTAATTATAATAGCTATTTAGACTATTTCTGTTTCTTTTTCACTTTAGGGATTCAATAGAGAGAACACTTTTGATGGCACCTTCATAAATGGGCCTATTGTTATAACATAACTTTTTAATTCATAATTATGTCTGAACTTCCTAATCGTGCAGGCCAATCGCGTTAATTTTAAACAGCTGCATTCCATCTGTAATTCAGTTAAAGTTCGGTTGCAATTGTAGTTAAGTTTCGATTCAGCTTCAAGGAATTAGGCATTGCGCAAACATCATACACCAACCGTTCATTTGACACCGGTTACATTCCAACTCTGATCGAGTTGCGTTTCAACTTTAATCAAAATCATTAGTGCGATACGAAAATAGACAAAAAGTCGAAGTTCAGTTAAAGTTCAACTGTAGTTCAGCTGTAGGTAATTTTTTAGTGCGATTGGCCTGCTGTTCACATTCTGAGTGTTGCGTGGTACGTGACGCATCCCGTCGCTATTTTGTTTAGGTCTCGCGGCGAAGGGGTTTAATAAAGACAAATGATTTAACTTTCTGCGACAGCTGGCCGGTACCGGTTCGAATCGGCCGAAGCCGGTTCGTGAGGAAAAGCTCTCGGTTTTACTTATACGATTTTTATGTTTTACCAATGTTGAGGCGCCATCTGTCTGTTGTACCTATCTACACCGACCTACATCGGAATCTCAGGGGTTAGTATAAGATTTTTTTGGAAACGGAAACTATAGCAGTTTTTTTGTGTTTCCATACATTCCTGTACAGCGACTCTGGAGTAGTGCTCATAGCATAGTTTGACTAGGTGTTCGTTAGAGAGTAACGTTCAGCACGGCCACTCTTCGGATGGGTGACCGCGGGTGGTATTTACAACTGAGCCGTACTGTGGCTCGGATGGCAGTTTTAACCGTTTAACCATGTCAGAGGCCTTCTGGTGGCTTAAAAACTCTGACACCAGAGCTACCCACCCGGCCTATACGAACTTACATTACCCTGGTCGAAACGAGGACGAGGAGTAACAAAAATATCATTACATAGTTCATAAAAAAGTCGCTTCCCTGTCTGTCTGTCCTTATGTATGCTTATATCTCTAAAACTACGCAACGGATTTGCGGTTTTGTTTAATAGATAGAGTGATTAAAGAGGAATGTTTATATGTATAATACACCTGAACAGAGCCGGGGCAGGTCGCTATAGTAGAGTAATAAAGAAGAATAATAACTATACGAAAACGGTAACAGTTTTCGTTTACTATAAAAATTCATACTAAGGCCTCTGAGCCTGTGAGTTTTTGTCAATAAAGATGTAGAGAGGCAAATATTTACAATATTTATTTATTCGTAGTCACGTATCTAGTGTAGGTTGAGAACCACTTCGGTTTCAGACGTGTTCCTAAATATTTTTTGACTTTTCTCTTATTTTCTATTTAAAAATATAGGAATATGAAGTAAATTGACTTGATGAATATTATTGTATTATGCGAAAAAAATGTATTGTCATAGGAATAGCATATTTATTCAAAAGTATATATTTATAGAATAAGTAATCTTTCTTTAGTCGTCTTTCAGCCACGTCCACAGTTTACCCCACATAGGCCTTCCCTATACCTATAGAATATAATATTTATATTTTATTCCCTGTATTCTTCTCCAAAAAGATCGGTGGGAAGCGGTTGGATTTGTTCAGTGGTTATCTGCTAGTGAATTTAGCTATCCTATATTGTGTAACTTTTAAAGCTCTTTCCACCGAGGAGGGGAAGTGAGAGCTCCAATTTATTATAATTATTTATTTTCTAACTCTAGAGTCACTATATACATGGTTACTGGTAATCAATTAGCATCCTTTTAGGGGCGTATTCTGTACATCAACAACTTTACTAAAACTAACAACTTTCGTTCAACGAATTTATCAAATCTCAAAAAAATGTTGTTCCATTGAACAACTTCGCTTTCCATCAGGCGAGTTGGTGGCCAAATGTAGCCCTGTACCTGTACCAGCCTTTTTAATAGTCCACTGCACGACGTAGGCCTACCCACGAAGGGTGATGGAAGATGAAGAGAATGTAGCCCTATTCTACATAAAAAAATAAATGGTCTTTTAGTTTTGAAAAAAGTCGCAGACCAAAAGTTGTTAGTTCTGATGTACAGAATAAGCCCCTAAAAGGATGCTAATTGATCACCAGTAACCGTGTATAGTCCTTGCGAAAACATAAATATTCGGGGTATTACGATGGAAAACGCTAAATCATCGTAAGTTATTTTTCAAGGCAAATCATGCTTCGCAATAACATCTGCAAACAGTTTTACCGCGAACTTGCGATTTTTGCTACGTAGGTAGTATTACTCTATTCTTCGCTCTAGCTCTAGCTAGAGGTAAATCACGTCGCCCTTTACCTTTCAACGTATTACTGCCCTTTGATAAAAATCTCTTTCCTGTCGAGGGCAGCTATCAGAAGTGATTCCATCGGAAGCATTTCATAACTT
This sequence comes from Hypomecis punctinalis, assembly GCA_949316475.1. Taxonomy (NCBI): domain Eukaryota; kingdom Metazoa; phylum Arthropoda; class Insecta; order Lepidoptera; family Geometridae; genus Hypomecis; species Hypomecis punctinalis. The sequence goes on from OX438798.1 coordinate 4,749,260, forward strand.
TGCAACAACATTCGCAAACAGTTTTTACCGCCAACACGCAATTTCTGTAGCTCTAGCACGGGTAAGTGACGTCAAGTCTTCACCACCCCGTGTCCCTTTCAACGTAGAAAAATGTTCCATGATAAAAAACACTTTGCCGTCGAGGACAGCTATCAGAAGTGATTCCATCTGAAGCACGTCATAACTTTCTATTGTTTATCGTGGAGGCGGTAGTTTGCGGCCGGCAGGTTGCTGCGTAAAGGCAAACTGTCTGTCTCGTAAAATTTTACTGTCTCTATTATGTTTTATGCTAGCGTTACAGTAATAAAATCTCGCACAAACCGCTGAACGAGAGCGGACCGAGGAAAGAACTATTGGATCGAAAATTAACAAGCTCTTCTTTTCTTCGAGTTTCCGGATATCAGTCGCAAATTATGAAAAGTTTTTTTTGGTAGGCTATTACTACTTACTTACAACTTATACAATCAAACCTCTCTAGGCCTGCCAAGGAAAAATAATCGGAAATATCACAGCTAGGAATATCATTTACTTCACGAAATGCAACGATTCTTCACTTTTTAGCTAAAGGCGTTATACTCAATAACCCACCACAATGGTCCAGTCACGGATTCGTGAACTGTTCATGACAATGGTTCACAAACGTAATCAAATATGCAGACATCTATGTGACGGAGTTCTGGACATCGCTACTATACAGGGTTATTTCTAATCAATTAATTAGCATCCTTTTAGGGGCTTATTCTGTACAAGCTAACAACTTTTTTTCTGAAAATTCTGTCAAAACTAAAAAAAATCAGCTGTTCCATACATTTTGTCGCGGGTGAACGATATTTTTCTATGGAAGAATTTTTTTTTGACAAAAGTCGCAGAACAGAAATTGTTAGTTTTGATGTATTGAATAAGCCCCTAAGAGGATGCTAATTGATTAGAAATAACCCTGCATACACTTGTCATTTTTTTTCAAAATCAGGGGAAAATCATCGTGTAGTTTTGAAAATTGGTACAGTTATACCTTGCGGTAAATTGGTACAGTTTGACCATATTAAAAGTCCTCAAGGGCGTGTGCTAGACGGACAAACGGACAGACTGACCTACGGACAGACGGATAATAAAGTGATCTCATAAAGGTTCTATTTTTTTCTTTTCATAGTACGAAACTCAAAAAACGAGGCCGTTTTTTTAAATCGTCTCTATTAAAACTTACACACCCTGTAGCTCGTAAATGAGTATACGGGCATGCTTTCATACTCCTCCGTAGCCTCTACAACGAAATAACTTGACCCCTAGAACTTTTGTCTTCTCTACAAACTAAAGGGAGATGTGCCGGGGCGTTATAATATGACTTGACTTTGGCATCTATAACAAATTGTGTATTAGTTTGACAAATGTGATTGATTGCAGGTGCTCACGTGAACCCTGCGGTGTCTGCGGCGTTGTGCGTGCGCCGGCTGGTGTCGCCGCTCCGCACGGCGCTCTACATCGCGGCCCAGTGCGGCGGGGGCATCGCTGGCGCTGCTGCTATATATGGGTGAGTACACTAACGTATACCATAAGCTATTGCTTTGTACAGTGCAGGGATTTTCAGAGATGTACTTATCTATCTACTCATCTTAAATTCTATGACAATTAATTTTAATATTTTGTAATCTTGCTGGCTCGCCGCGCGCTCTGCGTATCTGTAAGTGTGACGAGCACAGAACAGCAGATTTCCTTCTTTCTTCTGTGGTGGCGAGCATCTAACTTTAAATAAAAGAAATGATGAAAAAGTTGATTGTAATGATGCGTATCCCGAAATTAAAAAAAAATAGTTTCAATTGAAATTGAATAAACCTAGGGTGATAACTTTTATTATGTAGGTATCTGTCGGTGAGAACTAAGTATCAACCATTAAATAGTAAAATTTGACTTCTTACCTACGCATTTTCTGGCGTGAGAAAGTGGAAACGAATCTTTTTGACCAGCTAGTTCTGCTAGATAGCAGTGGATAAGTGAAATTGTTATTGAGTCATCTCATCTTTTTATTTAATGACGTTTTCTGTGATTTTTGATAGCGCCGTTGCAAGTTGGGCTTCGCCTTTACACCTATGGATTGTCACTCTTATGTACCTATAACTTTCTAAGTCCATAAAATATTGACATAAAAAGGGATCCTGACGAGTGCATATATATGTGGTTACCATGATTTTTAATTTTCTTATTTTATACCATTCCAAAAACTTATGATAGCCGTTAAATAAAAACGAAAGTGTGGTAATAAGACGAAACATTCTTTGAAATGAAAATACATGTTTTTTCTTCTTATCCATTTGCTTATGTGAATTTCCATTACACTTTTTCTAGGCCTATTTCTTTTGGATCTGAATTCACCGAGGCAAGGACGTAGCTTCTTTCAATTCTACATTCAATATATCTGAGGTAATTTTTGGGATTACTAAAGGGAATTTCGGCTGATAACATGACATTGCCTACATCTCAACATGTTTCAATCCAAATGCATGTTTCTTTTTGTAAACCATTTATTTATACTTATTTTTTATTTCACCTTTACGTGACTATCCCCTACAATTTTATTTTTAACCTAACTCCCGACGAAAGGGGTGTAACAAGTTCGACGTGCATTGACATGAACATTTTTTTCTTACAACCCTGTATATTGATGTTGACATGGTTCTATACAATACAATACAATACAAAAACACTTTATTGACACCACAAGTAGTAAAACATAACAGAAAAAGAAATAACGGCAGAAGAATGGTACAAAAGGCGGTCTTATCGCTAAAAGCGATTTCTTCCAGACAACCTCTACTGTGTGGAAACATGTGATTGACGTGGACGGTGGTGTAAACATAAATGAATAAAGTAAAGCTATAAATATCCAAAAACAATAAAATACACTACATAATAATAGGCATACACAAATACTTCTTATAATACATACAATAAAAATAAACCTACTTACATACATAAATAAATACAGATAGTTAAAACGTAAGCGATAAGTAATATCAGTTTTTAAAACTGCTTAGTAAGATAGTGTTCCTTGACTTGAGTCTTAAAAGATTCAACGCTCTGCGCACGCCTGATGGTCACCGGAAGGTCATTCCAGAGAGCCACAGCCCGGACACAGAAAGAAGAATCGTAAAAGACAGTATTGTGAGATGGAGTTGATAGAAGAAGATTGCTAGAAGACCTAAGATTGACAGAGTGAGTGTCACAGAGAAAAGTGAAGCGTGAGCTTAAATACGAAGGAGAAGAAGGCTTAAAGAGAACGTTGTAGAGAAGGGAAAGAATATGGGTATCACGGCGAAGACGGATAGGGAGCCACTTAAGCTTGTTACGGAATTGAGTAATGTGATCATATTTCCGAAGACCGAAGATAAATCGTATGCAAAGATTTTGAAGGCGCTCAAGCTTGACATATTGCTCCTGGGATAAGTCGAGATAGCAGGCGTCGGCGTAGTCCAAAATAGGGAGAAGAAGAGATTGTGCTAACGCAGCCTTGGTGGCAGTGGGAAGGAAATTGCGGATTCTTCTTAATGATGCAGAAGAAGCGTACAGCTTACGCTTAACAGATTGAATTTGAGGATTCCAAGAGAAGGAGCTATCGAAAATGATACCAAGATTTTTGACCTCAGTACTAAAAGGTATCGTAATACCGCTGAATACAACTTTCTTAAGAGACGTGTGATCAATGCGTGCAATCATCCTGGAGCTACCGATGATGATGGCCTGAGTCTTACTGGGATTGATAGTGAGCCCGTGAGATTGACTCCAACATTCGATACGGCATAGGTCATCATTGACTGCGGTGACAGCCTCGTCTAAGCGATCAATTGAAGCTTGAGAGTAAATTTGCAGATCGTCAGCATAGAGATGGTAGAGAGAAGTGATGTGAGAGGTAATAGAATTTATGAAGATAGCAAATAAAAGAGGAGAAAGAACACCACCTTGAGGGACGCCAGCACTAGTAACGCACCAAGAAGAGAATGTATCTTCAACACGTATACGTTGCCGGCGACCGGCGTTCTATTTGTGGCATCCATTGATCTAAGTGTTATTATATTAGATACATACTCGTAATACAGGTGCAAATTCCTAAACTTTAAAAACAACGGAACGCCAACCAAAGACCTTTTATTTTATGGAAGCTTGTATTTTTTTTTCTCTTACTTGAAACAAGTAAGAGAAAAAAAAATACGAGTACAATAAACATAAATAGTCTAAATTGTTTTTCTAAATTTAATTTTACTTTTGTATAACTTTTTGTTGCTTGGTAATATAAAGGGAGAAGCCATTGGCTCTGAGATACAGTTTTTAACTAGTTCAGAGTCAATGGACAAGTGAATATGGTTAAAAGTGTTTTAAGGCAAATAAAGTTATTTGTATTTGTATCAAACGATTGCAAATCTACACTGAAAGGACATGTTCTTTTTTGTACGGGGCTTTGGCTCAATGACTGACGGTGAACCATAATAGGGAGAAAAAACAACTTATTTGATGCGACATAGTGTGTCGTAATACTCGTAATCAAACAGTTAATTAAAAAACACACTTTTTTTAGTTTTGCATTATTGCCATACTGCCTACCATTAGACACATCCACCATGTTGTGGATCCATGGATATAAGAAAGAAGTTAATAGGCAAGAATGTTCAAAATCTGACTCCAAGTTTTTTTTAAACAAATAAATATTATGGGTTGGCTCTCTAATATGTAAAAAACAGGGCTTATTATTCAAAGACTTTACAACCCATCATATAACATCGAAGCGTCCGTGGGGATTTTCTAAAGAGGTCGCATTGAGTTTCGCGAGCGGAATTACATCCATGTGTTTGTGTACTTGTCACTGTCAAAAATTATGTCACACACAGTAAAATCAATGGTAAAATTCGAAACATGAGTTGCAGTTGTAGAGGCCTAGGCCTGTAATAATAAAATAAAATAATTATTTTGTGCATCTTTTCAAAAGCGTCTGAATTTTTTTTCAGTAGTCTTTCGTGGTTCGTTATGTTTTTTACTTAATATAAATTTGTCAGACTTGAGCCAGGTTTGAGAACATCACCTTTATATAAAACCAATTTTTAACAAATATTGTTCTTAAAGTTTTATTATGAAGAATAACATTGTTTTATAAATAACTAGCTTATGCCCGCAGTTTCGAGTAATATTTTAGCTATCCCATAGGAACCTTTATCCACGCGTTTTACCGGGATAAAAGTAGCCTATATCGCTCTCTCTCCGTCCTTCGATCTATATCTATGCCAAAAATTAGTATAGGCACTCGTTTTATAAAAATGAAATGACAGTAAACGAATCGGAGAATTTATCATCTCCAGTGCCCTCATATCATATTTTTCATCACATATTTCACGCATAATCCAATGCAAGGCCAATTATTTTTAACGAATGTTGTTCCAGCAGAGTTTCATGAATAAAGCTTCACTGACAAACAACATACATAACCCAGCAGATCAACACAATTTATAATTGACTTTATAAAGTTTAATTTAAATTATCCTTCGTTTTAAATCTAACGTTATAAAATTAGAGTGAAGGTAATGCTCAACAAAAGACGCGTGAATCAGTGAAAACTTTATCGGAAGGTTCAAGTAGAAATGTTTGGAAATAAGATAAATCAATATTCTATCTCAGTAAATAAATAACTTAGTTTATCTGTTGGTAAAGCCGTCAAGTCCTCAATTTGACAGGATGACGTGTTTACTCGAGAACCGATATTTCTAGAGTAAAGTTCAGAGTGATATATTGATACAGTTGCTCCTGCGACACTTCGGGACACTGTTTGGCTTCCTAACTGCCAAGTTTGAAGCTATGTAATAGCAAAGTTTATTATCGCGAGCTGTGTAGCCTCAGGACTTGCACAGCGTGAAATTTGCTTAGCAATATTATGTGTAGAGTGCTTGGTAATTGTTAGTGCTGAAACTATTCGACGGGTATTCGAACAACGTACATTCTACAAATGGAGTTACCTTCAGTTTTCTGATACTCGGAATCATGGAAGAAAATTTGGATTATTGGATTTTAGGATTGCCAGTGAAATATACTCTGATTGAAATGTCTGGTTTGCTGAAACTTGTATGCACTGACCCGCACTGGGATAGCGTGGTGGATATGGCCCAATCACTCTTCGTGGGTAAGCCTACGTCCAGAAACTTGTACGGAATAAGTTGATGTTTTCACTGATTGCGAGTACAAAATATTTTGAGACTCAGATTATCGGATCAATACATCATAAATCTCAGTTTTTTGATTCATCTAGATTAATCTGGATAGTTTGTTTACACCGAGCAAACGCTTAGTTCGACCGATGAGGGAAATGCGAACCTATCTGTCTGATTGAAGAAAATTGCAGAATTTCTCTGTGGGATGTAGCAGGTTTAATTAGAAGATAGCTGTTAACATATGGGTGGGTACTCTAGGTTTTACAGAAATGCCTAAATTGTACTTGATCAGGTCAGGATCTTTATTGTATGGTCATATTGGACTTAACTGTTGATTCAATATTTTTGTCATTAGTATTAAGATCTAAATGTAACACAGTTCAACAATAAATGTTCTTTGACTTTGACTTTGAAGAAATGCAGGCTCAGATAGAGAGATTTAAATCTTTGCTATGCAATGAAAATATTTGCAATTTTGTCGTAAACATCTAACAAATGGCATTGGACATTTTCCTCCCTTTGTCCACTTTTGATATCTGTCAATGTCTCAAAGACGCCTGCTTGCAATGTTTCGAACACATACCTATCGACACAATGGCATCAGATATCGTGCTGATACCGTGTCTCCGATGTAACAATGTGCTTATTTCGTACCAAAGAAATTGGTCTCAATATGTGTTGAAATAGAATTTCTACCTGGCTTCAATGGAGAAAAAAATTGGATAATAACGACGCGACCCCAAGTTGCAGGTGGCTTACAATAACTTCGAAATAGAATGGGGTGGCTTTGCTAACAGAATTTTGGGCAAATCTTATTCTTTTAGTGGAAGTGTAATTTATTGCTTTTACCTGGGTCATAAAATAGTGCTATTTTCTATGTTTCCTGGTTACTTTTATGTTGTTCTCGTGCTAAGTTTGACTTGGATATATTTATTACACTTCAAGTGCGGTCTAGAATTAATAAATTAATGAATATTCATGGTTGATATTACCGTCAAGAACTTTACATGCCGTACTAACTACCTCTGCTTCTGTTCTGCATAACTATGCAAAACTTGGCGAATATTTTGAATTCAGTATTTCGCATATTTAGCTATTGTGTTTGTGTTCAAAATAAAATAGTTTGAGTTGTTAACTCATAAGTTCTCTCTTATGTGTGCCATAGTTCCCTATCTTGGGCCAATCACATCGAAACCTCAGACCACATAAAAAAAATTCAAGACGGAACGTCGTAAACAGACAAGGCCGCGGTTTTTTATACTGCGTCGATGTTGCGCCGCCATAGTTCGACTGACAATCCAAGGCGTAGTTTCCTTGTACCTGTATGTGTGTGTGATTGTGTCTGTACACGGCGAGGCGTACTTTTGCAGCCCTCACTTGTTTTGTTCACAACATTCTGTCTTGATTTTTTTATTTGGTTTGAGATCCACACTTTGATTGTTTAAGATTTTCTAATCATAATAAAACTAAGGTTATTTTTTAATGTTTGTATGCGTATGCGTTGTCTAGGTACTAAAAAATCAAACGGATAAGAAAAATAATTATGTACCTACGAGTATATAGGTAAGTATAGTTTGAATATATATGTTCTAGCTGATCAACTCTGAAACTTTTGAATCCTGACTGGATTCAAAAGTTTCAGAGTATATTTAATTTTTATTCTGTTGATTAAAAAGCAAGCGGTATTCTTGAAGATAAGCGCTTGCCTCGACAAGAGCAGTGCAGTGACCCTCGGCAGATGTCCCGCTGCACGTGCAGCCGTGCAACGCACGTGGTCTGTCTACACAGCTGACACTAAAACCACTCAAATACTAACCTTTTCACCTTTATGGAAGGCTTAAAATAGAACTGCAACGTTTGGGGTGAAGATGGTGCTTTTTTCTGAAGGAAGTTAGTTGTCATCCAGCGCTGCGTTGTGCTTAAAAATAAGAGGATGCATTACTTTATTAATTAGGAGTAGCGTAGTCTAGTGTTCCTGTTGCCTGTTGGTTTAATTAGGAGTATAATAAAATTTTATTAGCTTAGTGCATATACAGGATTATTCCTAATAAATTAGCATCCTTTTAGGGGCTTATTCTGTACATCAAAACTAACAACTTTTGTTTTGCGACTTTTGTTAATACTCCAAAAAAAAATCAGCTGTCCCATACATTTTCTCGCGGGTGAACGATATAATTTTTTTTGAGTTTTGATTTTTAGATTATAGAAGCAAGGAGGACCCAGTACACACATTAGAGTTTTCGTCTCTTAGAAAAGAGTACGGTTGAGACAATCGGGTGCTACGAGTATAAAGCTGGTAATATACTACCGGACGCGGTTTACGGACGCGACTGACAGCCGCGACTGATAGGTATCTAGACTATGAAAGTACACTGAGCCGTGCACACTATCGGACATAAGTCGCGGACGTCACCTTGAGCGCTCGGACGTCCGAGACCGATCTGGCACACCGGATGTTTTAAGACTGTGCACATTGCTAAGTCGCGGCTGTCAGTCGCGTCCGATAGTATGTTTCCGGTTTAAAATGGCGTTGTAAATGCCACCCGCGGTCATCCATCCGAAGGCTGATCCTACTGACAGTTGCTTTATTTTGGTGATCGCTAAAAAAATTCAAGCCACGTTATGATTGAACGCTGCCTTTTTATTCACAAAACTCTGATAAATTCCAATTTTGATAAATTGTACCAATTGTTTTATATAAATAAGGAGATACCCAAGAGTATGCATGAATAAAATCCCATTTTTGTGCAAATCCTTATTGTTCACAACTCCAGGGTTTTCAGATAAGGCTTCGGGTAACTTTTTGCTAATAATTCATATGCAAATGTATTTTGGGATGGTGGAGCTGGAGCTTTAGAAATGCGGAGCAGGCGGTGATCGATCAGGAATCTGGACCGTTTTGTATGCATGCATATTGCATACATTTGCTTCTGTTGAATTAGCTGCGGTCGGGAACATCACGAACAAAATGTAGGTAGCGGTCGAATCATACAAGTCGATGGATGTGAACTTACAAGCTGCGCGATATCTAACTAACTTTAACTTTATGTGAGCTTCAGTCAGGATTTAATATTGTGCAACTTCTTCTTCGTCGTGTCGATGGTTCTAATAGTTTCTAGTATTATAAAAAAAAAAAACTATACAAGTTTCGCCTAGTAGGTAGCCACTGCCACTCCAGAAGGGGAGGCTTCCATGAGGTCACCCAGTGTGCAGGTGGTTGGGCACTGGGGGCAGGACAGAAGGTGATTCATCGTTTGCACTTCTCCACAATCACACCTCACAGAGTCCGCGTCAGTGATACCCCACTTGGCCGTATTAGACTTGCAGCGGCCAACTTGGGTCCGGAGTCGATTCAATGACTTCCACGTTGGCCACGCTAAGTTAGCGGAAGAACTCCTCCCAGGTAGCGACCTGGGGGGAGTTCTTCCGCTGGCTCTTTGAAGGTTTGGGGTGGTATTTAGTATTTAGTATTTATTTATTTCTTGCATTATGTACACTAATCTTAATGGCTAGGTACATACCCTGTTAGGGCGTTGCAAACATAGGTACTTAAAGGACTTATATCTAAGAACTAGCGGCCCGCCCCGGCTTCGCACGGGCACATACACACACACATACACCCTTTTTTTTGCATCGGGTTTCCAAAAACAAAAAAAAAATTATAAAGGAAGTTTGAATTTTTTTATTCATATTTTTTATTGTAGTTTTTTTGTATTTTTCTATTTTTAAATTTTATACATAGTATAATATTATTTACAAAACAAAAGCCATTAGTTTTAGTGAGTCAGAGCTTCCCTGTAAACGATATTTGAAGTAGTTTTATTTTGTGGCAGCAAAATAATTTGTTTTTCAGGAGCTCCGACACGTGATAGGCCAACATACAGTTGACCATGAGTGAAACATTCTTTTCGTAGGTCGATCCCTAATAATTCGAAGGTTTGGCCCTGGGACTTGTTAATAGTTAACGCGAAAGATGATTTCACCGGAAACTGAAGTCGTTTAAAAGGGATTGGCAGATCAGTTGGAATCATCGGTATCCTCGGTATATGAGCTAGTTGACCAGCTGCTGGGCCAGTGATAATGGTCGCTACAGTTAAATTGTCCTTCAGTTCCTTAATAAGCAGTCTCGTCCCATTACACATGCTCGGAGGGCTTAAATTTCTTAAAAGCATTATTGGAATTCCAATTTTTAACGTCAATTCATGTGGTGGCAGTCCAGAAGGGTTCAGTGAATTCAAAAATTCCTGTGGGTAATGGACTGCGTCTTCAATATTAGTCACGGTATCGATCGATTTGTAATTTTTTATTTGGCCGGAGACTTTTTGAATAATGAGATTGTTTATTTCGTTGACAGTATCATTCCTGGGTGACACTATTGCCCTTGAATACAACCAATGAAAGTCCTTTTCGTGCAAATTCTCGATGTCAGGGTATACAGCATCTATTAAATTTTCTAAATTATGGACTATTTGGCCTACAGACTCATCCAGCAGGATGTCACAACTGCTTAAATTTGGAGTGGGAAAAATTCCTTCTCCAAGTTTTAGCAATTGTTGTGGGAAATTACTATCTGTGATTCCATGAAGATGAGCTCTCATATTCGTCCGTAATTTTAATTTTTCTATCGAAGTCCATAAGGGAGACGATATCAAGCATGATTTGATGATATCTGCTCGCGTACCTCTGTTAATGACAGGAAGAGTCTGTCGGAAATCTCCAGCAAATACAAAAGTAATCCCGCCCATGAGGGCAGAAGAGTTTCAAAGATCTTTTAATGTTCTGTCCACGGCCTCTATATGCGCTCTGTGACTCATAGTGCATTCATCCCACATAATCAATGAGGCGTCTTGTAATAATTTACCAAGAGGGCCGTTTTTACGGATTGAACATAAGGATTGTTGCTCAAGATTTACGGATAGTGGAAGTTTAAAAGTAGAATGAGCCGTTTTTCCATCCTTTAAGAGAGTTGCGGCAATTCCTGACGAAGCAACTGCAATCGCTATCTTCCCTGATTCTCTTATCTTAGCTAGTATCAAATTTGCAAGAAAAGTCTTGCCAGTGCCACCTGGCGCATCCAAAAAAAATATTTTTCCTTTGTTATTATTCACGCTATCGACTATAGTGTCAAAAGCATATTTTTGATCTGGGACTAATTTTGGCAGGTTTTCATTGACAAAAGCGCTCAAATTATTTGTATTATAGTGATGTGCCATTGTATCTGTAGCATTGTTGTTTGTACGAACTGAAACAGGCAATCCAAAATTACTTAAGCTTTTATCATTTAATTGCAAAAGTTTATTTTCTATTTGAATCAATCCTTCATTATAAACGTCTTCACTGTATGGCAAGGCGAAGTCTTGATTTTGCTGTCTGATTCTATGTATAATATCTTGACATAAATCATCTTTGAAACGGTCCCATAATTTCAATGGTTCCGATGGCTGACAAAATAAAAGGATGACCACAAATAAGTCTCTCAGTTGTACTGGACATTGCGAAAGCGATGCTTCTCTCAGAGTATTTTCCAAGTGGTTATCATTTTCCAGCAAACCTCTGTCACGGCAAGCTGCTTGATAGGTTTCTTTGGGAACTCCGTCAACGGTTTTTAAGTACTCAAATGAGGTTGGACCACGTACGTGATGTAGCAACATCCTAAGATAAAAGCACTCTGATTGAGAAGGATGTACACCGTAGACTCTTCCTAAAGCGGCATCTTTTTTTATACCTGGATGGCCAACTACGTCCTCACCACGTCTCCTTCTTGTGAATTTATTACTGGCCCATGTGTAGTATTGCGGGACTTCGTGGTAATATGTATTTTTTACCACTTTTTCTGTTTGGAATTTATTTACTTCGAATATTTGACAACTTCAAAAACATAAAAGAAATATAAAAGAGTTTTAATGCTGTGAGTTCTAATACTATCCTGCACATTCGTCTTTTTTTACACCTTATGTTACATTATTGGAGTTTTAGTAAGGATCCCTAATTTTTTTTTAAATATAATATAGCCTATGTTACTCGGGGATAATGTAGCTTTCCAAAGGTGAAAGAATTTTTGAAATCGGTTCAGTAGTTTCGGAGCCTATTCATTACAAACAAACAAACAAATAAACAAACAAACAAATCTTTCCTCTTTATAATATTATTATTAGTATATTAGTATTAGTATTAGTATAGATGAACGCTGCCTTTTTATTCACAAAACTCTGATAAATTCCAATTTTGATAAATTGTACCAATTGTTTTATATAAATAAGGAGATACCCAAGAGTATGCATGAATAAAATCCCATTTTTGTGCAAATCCTTATTGTTCACAACTCCAGGGTTTTCAGATAAGGCTTCGGGTAACTTTTTGCTAATAATTCATATGCAAATGTATTTTGGGATGGTGGAGCTGGAGCTTTAGAAATGCGGAGCAGGCGGTGATCGATCAGGAATCTGGACCGTTTTGTATGCATGCATATTGCATACATTTGCTTCTGTTGAATTAGCTGCGGTCGGGAACATCACGAACAAAATGTAGGTAGCGGTCGAATCATACAAGTCGATGGATGTGAACTTACAAGCTGCGCGATATCTAACTAACTTTAACTTTATGTGAGCTTCAGTCAGGATTTAATATTGTGCAACTTCTTCTTCGTCGTGTCGATGGTTCTAATAGTTTCTAGTATTATAAAAAAAAAAAACTATACAAGTTTCGCCTAGTAGGTAGCCACTGCCACTCCAGAAGGGGAGGCTTCCATGAGGTCACCCAGTGTGCAGGTGGTTGGGCACTGGGGGCAGGACAGAAGGTGATTCATCGTTTGCACTTCTCCACAATCACACCTCACAGAGTCCGCGTCAGTGATACCCCACTTGGCCGTATTAGACTTGCAGCGGCCAACTTGGGTCCGGAGTCGATTCAATGACTTCCACGTTGGCCACGCTAAGTTAGCGGAAGAACTCCTCCCAGGTAGCGACCTGGGGGGAGTTCTTCCGCTGGCTCTTTGAAGGTTTGGGGTGGTATTTAGTATTTAGTATTTATTTATTTCTTGCATTATGTACACTAATCTTAATGGCTAGGTACATACCCTGTTAGGGCGTTGCAAACATAGGTACTTAAAGGACTTATATCTAAGAACTAGCGGCCCGCCCCGGCTTCGCACGGGCACATACACACACACATACACCCTTTTTTTTGCATCGGGTTTCCAAAAACAAAAAAAAAATTATAAAGGAAGTTTGAATTTTTTTATTCATATTTTTTATTGTAGTTTTTTTGTATTTTTCTATTTTTAAATTTTATACATAGTATAATATTATTTACAAAACAAAAGCCATTAGTTTTAGTGAGTCAGAGCTTCCCTGTAAACGATATTTGAAGTAGTTTTATTTTGTGGCAGCAAAATAATTTGTTTTTCAGGAGCTCCGACACGTGATAGGCCAACATACAGTTGACCATGAGTGAAACATTCTTTTCGTAGGTCGATCCCTAATAATTCGAAGGTTTGGCCCTGGGACTTGTTAATAGTTAACGCGAAAGATGATTTCACCGGAAACTGAAGTCGTTTAAAAGGGATTGGCAGATCAGTTGGAATCATCGGTATCCTCGGTATATGAGCTAGTTGACCAGCTGCTGGGCCAGTGATAATGGTCGCTACAATTAAATTGTCCTTCAGTTCCTTAATAAGCAGTCTCGTCCCATTACACATGCTCGGAGGGCTTAAATTTCTTAAAAGCATTATTGGAATTCCAATTTTTAACGTCAATTCATGTGGTGGCAGTCCAGAAGGGTTCAGTGAATTCAAAAATTCCTGTGGGTAATGGACTGCGTCTTCAATATTAGTCACGGTATCGATCGATTTGTAATTTTTTATTTGGCCGGAGACTTTTTGAATAATGAGATTGTTTATTTCGTTGACAGTATCATTCCTGGGTGACACTATTGCCCTTGAATACAACCAATGAAAGTCCTTTTCGTGCAAATTCTCGATGTCAGGGTATACAGCATCTATTAAATTTTCTAAATTATGGACTATTTGGCCTACAGACTCATCCAGCAGGATGTCACAACTGCTTAAATTTGGAGTGGGAAAAATTCCTTCTCCAAGTTTTAGCAATTGTTGTGGGAAATTACTATCTGTGATTCCATGAAGATGAGCTCTCATATTCGTCCGTAATTTTAATTTTTCTATCGAAGTCCATAAGGGAGACGATATCAAGCATGATTTGATGATATCTGCTCGCGTACCTCTGTTAATGACAGGAAGAGTCTGTCGGAAATCTCCAGCAAATACAAAAGTAATCCCGCCCATGAGGGCAGAAGAGTTTCTAAGATCTTTTAATGTTCTGTCCACGGCCTCTATATGCGCTCTGTGACTCATAGTGCATTCATCCCACATAATCAATGAGGCGTCTTGTAATAATTTACCAAGAGGGCCGTTTTTACGGATTGAACATAAGGATTGTTGCTCAAGATTTACGGATAGTGGAAGTTTAAAAGTAGAATGAGCCGTTTTTCCATCCTTTAAGAGAGTTGCGGCAATTCCTGACGAAGCAACTGCAATCGCTATCTTCCCTGATTCTCTTATCTTAGCTAGTATCAAATTTGCAAGAAAAGTCTTGCCAGTGCCACCTGGCGCATCCAAAAAAAATATTTTTCCTTTGTTATTATTCACGCTATCGACTATAGTGTCAAAAGCATATTTTTGATCTGGGACTAATTTTGGCAGGTTTTCATTGACAAAAGCGCTCAAATTATTTGTATTATAGTGATGTGCCATTGTATCTGTAGCATTGTTGTTTGTACGAACTGAAACAGGCAATCCAAAATTACTTAAGCTTTTATCATTTAATTGCAAAAGTTTATTTTCTATTTGAATCAATCCTTCATTATAAACGTCTTCACTGTATGGCAAGGCGAAGTCTTGATTTTGCTGTCTGATTCTATGTATAATATCTTGACATAAATCATCTTTGAAACGGTCCCATAATTTCAATGGTTCCGATGGCTGACAAAATAAAAGGATGACCACAAATAAGTCTCTCAGTTGTACTGGACATTGCGAAAGCGATGCTTCTCTCAGAGTATTTTCCAAGTGGTTATCATTTTCCAGCAAACCTCTGTCACGGCAAGCTGCTTGATAGGTTTCTTTGGGAACTCCGTCAACGGTTTTTAAGTACTCAAATGAGGTTGGACCACGTACGTGATGTAGCAACATCCTAAGATAAAAGCACTCTGATTGAGAAGGATGTACACCGTAGACTCTTCCTAAAGCGGCATCTTTTTTTATACCTGGATGGCCAACTACGTCCTCACCACGTCTCCTTCTTGTGAATTTATTACTGGCCCATGTGTAGTATTGCGGGACTTCGTGGTAATATGTATTTTTTACCACTTTTTCTGTTTGGAATTTATTTACTTCGAATATTTGACAACTTCAAAAACATAAAAGAAATATAAAAGAGTTTTAATGCTGTGAGTTCTAATACTATCCTGCACATTCGTCTTTTTTTACACCTTATGTTACATTATTGGAGTTTTAGTAAGGATCCCTAATTTTTTTTTAAATATAATATAGCCTATGTTACTCGGGGATAATGTAGCTTTCCAAAGGTGAAAGAATTTTTGAAATCGGTTCAGTAGTTTCGGAGCCTATTCATTACAAACAAACAAACAAATAAACAAACAAACAAATCTTTCCTCTTTATAATATTATTATTATATTATTATATTATTAGTATTAGTATTAGTATTAGTATTAGTATTAGTATATAGATATAGATGTATCCTTAGATTAAACTTAAAAATACCACATAACCTAACACTATTATTCATCTAACCACATAGTCACGTGTATTGTCCATATCATTACTAAGTTTTAATTGTTTTGTTTTTGTCGTCAAAGTAGTCTTTCAAACTGTAATAGCATTTGTGGAGCAGGAATTGTTTGAGTTTATTATAAAATATTTTTTCACTGGTTTCGTTTTTTAAATAATTGGGTAAACAATTATATATTTTGATGATCATATATTCCGGACCTTTTTTTATTATTTCAAGTTTTGGTTCGGGAGCTACAAGTTGGTTGTGTCTTCTGGCGTTTGTGTTAAAAGTGAATAAATTGGAGTGTTTTTTGGCGAACATAGCTGCTTCTAAAATATAAATGCAGGGTAGTGGAAGTATTTTTTGTTTAATAAAATGCGGTATGCAGCTTTCACGTCGTCGGATGTTTACTAGAATGCGAATGCATTTTTTTTGCATGATGAATAGATCATTGGCGTCTGTACTATTACCCCACACTATGATGCCGTATTTTAACCACGCAAAAGCATAAGCGTAATAAGCGCTGGTTGCAGTTTTTAGGTCTGTGTTTGATTTGAGTATTGATAGGGGCATATACAAATTGGGATAGTTTAGTTTTAACTTTTGCGATGTGTTCTTTTAAATTTAAATTTGAATCTATGTTGATGCCTAGGAGTGTAAAGTTGTTTGTTTCCTCAATATCTAAGGTTTTGGATATGGTTTTAAGGTTCATAGGGTCTTTTTGATAGGGGTGGAATTGTATAATTTTGGACTTCTTTGTATTAAGTTCTAGATTATTTGATTGCATCCAGGTTTTGACATTTAAGAACGTTTTTTGTATTTGATCTAATGAATTTTTTTCGGGTGAGCATTTGAAGAGTAGTGATATATCATCAGCGAATAAGATGCACGGGACGTCTAATGCTTTAGGGAGGTCATTTATGTAAATCAAAAATAGGACACAGCCTAATACGCTACCTTGTGGCAGAGACCAGTTTAAAGTGAGTAGTTGTGATTCGACTTTGTGTCTTATATTTGTTTCTTGATTGAAATGATCTATTTCAACAAGTTGTTGTCTATTAGATAAGTAGGACCTTAGCCAGTTTAGAGCTTTGCCTCGTATGCCTATATCATGAAGTTTTGATAGTAGTATGGAGTGTGAAACTTTGTCGTAAGCTTTTTTGAGGTCTAGCAGTAGACCGACGGCATGGTGTTTCTCTTTTATATAACTAAGAATTTTCTGTGTGTACTTATAGATAGCTAGGGTTGTCGAGGACTTTTTCCGAAAAGCAAATTGGTTTTCGTCTAATAGTTTAAATTTTTCTAGGAAGTTGTAAATTCTGTTCGACATTATACTTTCAAATACTTTTGATATTGAAGGAAGAAGCGCGATTGGTCTATAGCTGTTGACGTCATTCGATTTACCAGATTTTTTCAGTATGGGTCTCACTTTAGCAATTTTTAGATTTTCGGGAAAGCATTCTTGTTCTAGCGATTGGTTTATTAGGGTGGTTAGAGGAGGAACTAGTTCTACTATGCATGCTTTAATTAAAGTAGGTGGTAGGTCATCGACTCCTGCGCTATGTTTATTTGGAAGTTTTTGTATGGCCTTGAACACTTCTTTTTCAGTAACCGGTGCCATATAAATGGAATTCGTTACTGGATTTGGAGTATTTTTGATATTTGAGTCTTTAGTCATAGGAGATATTGGTTTTCCAATTGTGGCAAAGTAATTATTAAAATGATTCTGGTTAGTTTGGCGCAACTTGTAGCTAGTATATATCTAATTATTTTTCGAAAAAATGGCATGACCGACTTCTACCGTGTACAGAAATCGCGAATAGTTCGCACAGATCGATGTAGCAATTTTCGCATCATGATTTGTCAAAAATGGTCCAGCCGATTTCGATTAAATTTTAATGGGACCATTTTCAAATGATACCCTTTCCAATAAAAAATAATTATCGAAATCGTACCACTCTGTAAAAAGTTTTGTGTGGTTATACAAAAAAAGTATAACAATATTCGTTGATTTGAGTACCTCCTTCGTTTTTTCGTCAGTCAAAAATGATTTCAAAGACACCTAATTTAGTAAACATGTGTAAAAGATTCAAGATTTTGTTATAGAACTACTTAATCAGCAGTTTTATTAGCTATTTTATTCTCTCTTTACTTTTTTATTCGCTGCCTTTTTGTGATTTTATGTATTTTATGATAAGCTTTGTTCAAAACTATAAGTAACTATAGCTGAAAATACAAGATATCTTCGAATAAAATGGCTTCAAGCGTCTGGGTATTTTAAGGGGTTGTTTGTAAGCTTAGTAAGTCAACCTGTTCAGTAAAGGTGGGTCACCTTGTCTTTCAATTTAATCTGAAACACAATACTGAGCAAATACGAGTACCAAGAATTATGGTAGGTATGGTAACTTACACCTGCATGGCGAAAGAGCTCTCGTAAAATAAACTCTATGTCCACAGGAATACCTACGGGATGAAAATGAATTTGACAATTGGCAATAAAATAACAATAATTACTTAGTGTAGTCGTGCGCGTCGTGTAACATTTTATGGCTATATGATATCATATAGTCATAGCCCTTGTGTGTGAGAATGGACCAAAGTTACACTGAATCGTTATGCAGAACTGACAATTAAGATTTTTCGGAAAATAATGATGTAGATAGTCAAAACAGAAAGTTTTGCTTGATTTAGGTAAAGTTTAATATATAGAGTCATAGATAAATTAAGTATTCATAATTTATCTATGGTAGAGTTGACATGCAGTTTGATGCGTTGTGCTACGCGACGAACCGAGGCGTAGAAAATGAGAGATATTATGACTTGTATTGTAGAAGAGTTTTTTTTAGACCAGCTCTTCTATTACAAGGCACAAACAAGCGCCAATTAAACCAATTTAATTCCGTTTTAATGTTAGTAACAGTTGTCAATTTTCATTGTCAATCCATATTTTGTTTCCTTTTCGAAGCGGATATATTGATGGGAAACAATTTGTCAATTTTCTGAATTAATAAATAATTTATTGACATGTGTAATAGTTTTAAATATAAGGAACTAAAATAAAGATTGTGGAAAAATACCAAAAACCTATTTTTTATTATCTTTTAGCAGCTGAATTCACAATGCGCAATACTTACCTATAGTTCTATTTTAGTTACATTCACAAACAAAAAATGAAATAACTAAATTATTCCAAGTTCTGAGAAAGGCCTTGTTTCTTATTGAATTCATACATGTTCGGGACGTGTTGGGAGAGCCGATTGGATCACACCTCATGAATAGGTACCTACGACATGTAACCTACATTTTCACCCTCGAAGGGACTCTTTCAGGGGCCGATTTTGTTAATGTTTCTGTTAAATAAGCGATTAGTAACGTACGAGAGAGCGTTTGTATAGATTTCGTTAGGCTTACTATATATTTTGTGATTTAGTTTAGCGTAGGTACCTATTTCGAGTTCTTTAGAGTTGGTAGGTACTTTTGGTTTTGCTCTCTCATTCTTAGAAAAAGTGAAAGCATGTTAATTTTAAATTGCAATTTTATCTAAAAAACATTCATTTGATGTTTAAGTTAGTTAAGTATATGCTGTCAGATAAATATATTTATATACTTAATTAAAAAAATTATACTGTAACGAGCACAAGAAAGGCAACTGAAACCAAATTAGAACAAAATGTATTTGACGCAATTTGTTAGGTTTGGGTTTAATTTTGTTCTTAGGTACCTATCTTCTAAAACAAAACTCAATTGCTCAGGTCAGTAGGAATTGTGCAGATTTTGTATACCTATGTGTACACTGTACATATAAGTATCTACCTACCCTAAAAACCGAATCAGACAACCCACCTTTAAAACCTTTGGCTGTTGTCAAGAAGTTAAGTAGGTGGTTTGCCATTATCCCAAAATTCTTATTTCCCTTTTTGACTTTCACATGAATGCCACAGGGCAGTAAAGGTTAAAATACAGACAGCCGATGAACTTTCTTGTATTATTCTAACAACCTTAATATCAAGCTCTCCTGAAAACGAGGGCCGTGTGCACACCTGCTTTAAAGATTATAAATAAGTGTTGTAATATTGTAGGGTAGGTGCCTAGGTGCATCATCATATTGCGTACAATATATAAAGTCGCTCTTTTTGTGTGTCCATCTGCCATCCTACCTAGCCAGTAGCCACATAAGTATTTTGACTAAGGCGTAGTGTTTGTAATAGCCGTGGTGTTCTAGTGGTAATGATACCCGTCCTACAATCGTAAAGTCGTGGGTTCAAATCCCGATCCCGTATCAATGAATTCCTTGGAATTTACCTATGTACCTCTGGCTTATCGGTGAAAGAAACATCGCGAGGCAACCTGCAATTGGCCGTGGAAGAAATTCGATGGCGTAAGTGAATCCACCAACCCGCACTGGGCCGCGTGGTGGATATGGCTCAATCACCCTTCTTGAGTAGGCCTACGTCCTGTAGTGGACTATTAAAAATACTGTTACTGTACACTACAGTAGCGTTTGTAAAGGTAGGCCTCGTGGAGTCAGTCAAGGCGTATAGAATCAAAAGCTTGGCTCTACAAGATTTCTGATATCCTTTGTAACAGTCCGGGCCTTATTGTGGAAACCATCTTGTCTACAGTTTACATGAGAATATTTTAGTGGTGTCTTTGTATCCGCTTAGTTATTCTAAACCACACTACCGATTATAATGCGGTTTCATAGCCGGGCGAAGCCGAGACGGGGAACTAGTCGTAAATAAGACAAGACTATAGTTATTTTTTGTAAAAAATAGCATGACCGACTTCACCCGTGTACATAATCATTATATAGTATAAAACAAAGTCGCTTTCTGCTGTCTATCCCCATGTATGCTTATATCTTTAAAGCTACGCAACGGATTTTGATGCACTTTGTTTTAATAGGTAGAGTAATTCAAGAAAAATGTTTATATGTATAAATAATACACTTGTGCGAAGCCGGGGCGCATCGCTAGAACGCGAATATTATGCACGGATCGATGTAACATTTTTCACATTATTGTTGATTTATCCAAAATGGCTCAGCCGATTTCGATAAACTTTAAATGGGACTAATTTCGAAGTATACTCTTTCCAATAAAAAATAATTATTGAAATCGGACTACTATGAAAAAAGCTATGCGGTTATACATAAAAAAAATATATATATACACGTCGAATTGTACACCTCCTCCGGTGGTTCGTCGGTCAAAAATGAAACCTAACACAGTTTTTTTTTTAAATTGCAACTACGAACCATTTAAATTACATCAGTTTTCAAAAAGAAAAACGTTGCAAATCGGACTATTCGTTTCTATAGCTACCACGATGCAGACATACATATTATGCTTAACTACACTCATTAAACTATTTACTCTCCTTCCTAATCTCAATTTTATCAATCTTCATAAAAAACACTAGTGAGCAGGTAGCCAATAGATAATAATTATAACAAATTAATTACATATTACGATTTTCCATAAAGCCAACTTGCTTGGGTTAAATGTTTTTGTGGCTATTTACTCTGCCATGTTTACACCTTAAATTGCCTATATTACTACCAATTCGAAGAAGATTATATGTTCTTTTTCGAAAGTTTTACGATAAGAGCACGAAAGACCCTCACAAGTACTCACAACCCCTTGGAAAGTCGAATGCTTTTCTCATTTAGCATCGTAAAACGTAAAAAATATTCTTATTTACAGCTGTTTTCCATTAGAGTCACGTAGAACAGCTATTATTTGCTTGAATTTGCAGGGGTACGGCGTCATTACTTTTCACAGTAATTGCGAACTGGAATATGAAGACCTCAGAATTGAGGTTGCTCGGTTGAGTTCCGTATCTGAGTAACCATACACAGCTGTACCTAATAGACATTCCGCCTTACCTGGGGATGTGGCAGCTAATCATAGATATTTAGTATTCTACATCTATTCTACTCAGTAGAGATATAGAAACAGTATTGGTTTTGGAGGCTGATTTTGACCATAGACTATCACCACCTAACTATCACCTATCACCCGTTAAAGTACAACGTGGGTGTCTTCAAATCCCGAGTAAATAGGTATCTTCTAGGTAAGCGTGCTACACCCTAGACCGCACATCTGCTTAACATCAGGCAGTGTGTAGTCAAACGCGAACCTAATCGAAATTAAAAAAAAAACCAGCATCATTATCTCGCTAATCTCTCTATCAAGGATTTGACTGAGTCATAAGTTCAGGAGAAGGTAAATAGGCGTTGACAAATTACTAGGTTCTATTACAATGACTCGTTGTTCTAAAAGTATGTAATATGTACTCGTACAACTGTTATACAATAGCTAAATAGTGCAATGTAGAGTCAAACCGAACTCGAAGCTCTTGGGTGCCATAACTTAACGTAACATCTTGTTCGATTTAGTTCTGTCGCCCTAAACTAAAAAATATGTGTAGGCATTAACAAGTTATGTATAAACTAATTTCAAGAAGAGTATAGTTCACGAATATTCCTTATTTCGACGCTGCACCTAATCTGAAGTCTCAGGGAATCGAATTTTAAATAAGTCTTTGAAAATAACCCTACAGTAGTTAAGTACTCAAAGCACGTGTAAGCACCCAGTAATGAAACTGGAGCGTGTACCGTGAGTACTTAAATAACTCAGTAGGTACCTACGAGAATTTTTAAGGTTTACTACATTAGATTCGCACAGCCTAGTTAAACGAAAAAACGGTGTAAAAATAATAATTTTAATTAACGCCCTTTTACGTAAACGCGTACTTACGTAGGTACTGGGGCATTATTTTTGCCTTTCGTACGATTGGGAACTATACGGTCGACTCTCCTTTTTTATTTATTGTTCCATTTTACGATTTCTTCGTTTTCAGTGTACCATTTCTTTTAAAATAGCCGTGTCCCGTCTCAGAGCAAATAAAAAAATCAAGAGAGAATGTTGTGAACAAACAAGTAAAGCCAACCAAAACTACGCCTCGCCGTGTACAGACAATTACACACACATACAACGTACAACGAAACTACGCCTTGGCTTGTCAGTCGATGGCGGCGCAACACCGACGCACTCACGCATGTATAGAAAACCGGCCTCACTGGACTGTTCAACGTCGTTCTCTCTTGATTTTTTTATTTGCCCTGAGTGTCCGGTACTAAAGTGTAGCGTGAAATGTATAATTTTAATTAAAGGTTATGTCCACAAGTGGTATATTATTCAGAGAAAAATCGAACCAAGATGATATATACATCATTTGAAAGCTTGATATATAGGCTTTTCAAAAATACTTAATTTAGATTTTTTTATCCCTCCATTTTTTTTAAATGTGAATAATAAATTGTAAGAAAAATAATAATACAGCTTTGTATTTTTACTAGTTTAGCATTAATAAAGTGTTTCTATCGTTATTTCACATGCATTCGTAGCTGATTCTTCCACATTCATCTCTTAATTTGCTAAAATTAAAAATTATAACCTACCAGTGTGACCAGTTAGTAGGTACAATGTGACAAAAAACACTTAAAAACTGTGTCTAATTGGTAATAGTGCTTCCATTTAACAATAATGGAGGTTACTTAACCAGGGTTGCTAGAGATAAAGTACATATTG
This sequence comes from Hypomecis punctinalis, assembly GCA_949316475.1. Taxonomy (NCBI): domain Eukaryota; kingdom Metazoa; phylum Arthropoda; class Insecta; order Lepidoptera; family Geometridae; genus Hypomecis; species Hypomecis punctinalis. The sequence continues at coordinate 4,772,844 of OX438798.1, forward strand.
AGCCAAATATGTTAAGTTATCCTAATATACTGTACTGTACCAGCCTTTTTAATAGTCCACTGCAGGACGTAGGCCTACCCACGAAGGGTGATTGAGCCATATCCACCACGCTGGATTCTAATATATTATTGATATCCTAATATATTCAAAATTAATTTAAAAAAAACTGAGGGCTCCTTTTTGTTTTTAACTGATGTAATAGACTCAGAAAAATATGAACTTTCTCGAAATGTAACGAGTGTTGTGGTTTGAATTTTTGATTATTATTATACCAGCCGCCATACATTTTGTGGACATGTCCTTTGAAATAATTACTATTTCATGCGACATTTTAGTACTGGACAACAGCAAAAGAGGAAATCTTGCAATGGAACGTAAAATTAAAAAAAAATAATAATAAAATTTGTTATATGTTATTTAAGTTTTGTGAATAATTAATAGATCCTGAAAAAAAAAAATATCACATGTTATTCAAACTGAAAAAAAGTAAGGTCATCTGTAAAATTCCGTATACGTTCCCAGTTGTACGAAAGTCAAAAATAATGCCTCTGATATTCGTAGTGTAACAGTAGGTATACGAGTAGAGGAGGGGGAGGGAGGGTTGTGGTGGGGAGAAGCTGCATTTACACGATACAGATGGCCTGCGGACTGAATACTAATGACTTACAACGTGCTGCTATTTGTTACTGCGAAATAACTATTAATTATTTCGTATCTGCTAAAGTTCGCCTTGAAAACCCCAGGTCAAAGTTTGGTGCTTTGACCTGTCACGAGACGGTCAAGCGTAACTGACCTCAGAAGAAGATAAAGCATGAGTAACATCTTTTTGTCAAATTGAGTTCAATAATATAATCCCAAATAAAATGTATGTTTTAAATGGTCAAGCGAGCGAAATAAAAGAAAAATAATAACATAAGTAGACTAATCGTAAAGTGCAAATGTTGCATAATACATTTTTTAGAAAGTGCTCTTTTTACTATTTTAAATTTAGTGAATTAATTAATTTGGGACACAGAATTATCTTTTAAAGGTCTAGTCTTTGGACGTTGGGATTTCACTGATCTGTTCCATTTCAAGTTATTGTCCTAACAGACACAAAGCCTTATCCGATCTTAGAACTATCCCTACAGATTTTAGTTTGCGTGGATTGCCATCTATAATCTTCATTCAGTATCATCGATGTCCTATTATATATTTTTTTTATATTCTTTAAATTTGACTGCTTCCCTATGCAGACGTATGAGACTAAATCACAATACACCTTACAAAAATAGCAGTATAATAAAACTTGGATTTAAAATTCATTTACAAAAAATTGTATCCCTTAAGTCTAAATTACTTTATTTTTCATTCACAAGCTTTTCCGTCGCAAAACCTCGCTGAAAGTAACGCTTCCCGCTTGTAAAATACCCATTAATATTCAACAGTTAAATTTCGTTCGTAAACACACTTATCTGCAAGCTACGTAGAACTCTGCGGAACGGAAGTCATTAAAAATAAACCAAAATATAAATAAATAATAAAATATATGCGAGTCTCAGTGGAGACTATTATTCCTGTTGTACTCGCTTGCGGTAGGAGAAATCTGAATGGGCCGCTTTGTTTTGGTATTCATTCCATGCCGTGGTCTTGACTATAGAATATTTTGCATTTTAGCAGTGCTTAATTCAGAGTTCTCTTATTTTACAAATATTTATTTTTTAAAATAGCACTTGCCACTAATATAAGATATTTCACCGTTTCACCTTTGACCAAAGTTATACCATGCTTTACAATAAGCTTAAAAATATGACAAACAAATAAATTGCAAAAAATCTATATTTGATGATTTTTAATTCGTAGAAAAATATATTCTTAATTGATTAGTATGGCCCAATGAAGTATTGGTATAGCCGCCATTTTTCCTGGGGATGTCATCATAATACGGTTGAAAAATATTTAAGGCAATTATTAAAGCAATAGAGAAATCATTACACAAAACAAATAAGGCATATAATAAAACATCAAAAATGTTCAGGCACGGAACAAGGTTAAGGCCAAAGCTCCGTACATTTTGACAATATCTGCTTTATTTTATTTCTCTCTTTTCAATCGACTAAGGTTGAAAACATTAAATGATAGGGAAGTTACGTCCTTTAGCGTTATCCTTTATAGACTGTCAAGTGTCAGTAAAACTGTAGGGTGCCTCTACAATATTCAGTTATTATATGGCTATCATATTACTAAGTTTATATCGGTCATGTGGTTAACCCTGATAATCGTTTCAACGCCTACCTGAAAGCCTTTGATATGGCGTATAATATTTACCATCATCACCGTAACTATCTTACACGATAATATAGATTCCCCAACAAACAAAGTTAAAGTGGACGATAGACAGATAGAGTCCGATTTTGAAACAACTATCGGGACATTTATGTACCCATAATCGCTTTTGTTCAGCAATCTTCCAATGCGTATGCTTTTACTGTAAGTATTTTTACATAGATAATGACGAATTATTGAATATTTAACATTTTGGTGAAAACATTGGTTTTACAACAATGTTTATTCTACCTACTTGTCTTATTTAGTTACTCTGCATTTATGAATGGGACCGTCTGTCGACTTCTTTGATAAGTTTGAAACTATAAAAATAGGTACCTACACTAAATAGCTGTAGCTATTTAGATCCAGTTTACAACACGAATCGAGTTCATATTATGTTCCTAAATCACACCTCTATACACACTTATATTATTATACTATACACACATAGCTCGTGGTGTAATTTGCGAGTGCCTGTCTGAGTGATTTGATTGATTTATTCATGATCACTATTCACCAATAAGTTAATTTGTTAATTACTGATTCGATTTGCTGCCAGCCTTTTGGGTAAATATCGACATTGACTGCAAGTTCGTCGCTCGCCCGAAACTATGCAGATGAGGGGGGGGAGCCGAAATCGATACAGCAGCTCCATTGTGCTCCGGGCTTGAGGACTGCTCGAATTTCGACACCAACGTATAGTACGCGCTTCCATAACCGCTGAGATTGGACCAGTTGAAAATCTAACTTTGGCCACAAATCGTAAAAATAATACATAATTACTACCTATTTTCAGCACGCATTAATTATATGTTACAAACTACCAGAAAATAATTATCTTTTTAAATTATTATTAGGTAATAATATTTGTTAAAAGACGTCGTTTTCTAACCTTTGAACTTTTTCTATGCCAAGAATCAGGTCGATCCGCTACTCTGTTGCTGCATCAAAGTGTTACATTCAACAAACCAATTATCCTACAAACTAATGAATCAACAAACTAACGAAACCGCGAAAAAAATCTCTTTCATACAAAAAATTCGTGGAGATTTGACAAAATGTACGTTATGATTTATTTCGCCGTTGATCCGTGGTAAAATGTCACGATGATTAGCACAGCTATAATATTATATCCTACTGAATCAGCCTTTTTAATAGTCCACTGCAGGACGTAGGCCTACCCACGAAGGGTGATTGGGCCATATCCACCACGCTGGCCCAGTGCGGGTTGGTGGATTCGCATACGCCATCGAATTTCTTCTACGGAAGTATGCAGGTTGCCTCACGATGTTTTCCTTCACCGAAAAGCCAGTGGTGTGAAATTCCGTACATAAATTCCAAAGAACTCATTGGTACGGGACCGGGATTTGAACCTACGACCTCACGATTGCAAGGCGGGTGTCACTACCTCTGGGCCACCACGGCTTTATATCCTAAGGTTCTACATAACACATTATATCTAACCATTTATTACAATATGTCTTCAATTGCAATTTGCAACTTACTATAAATAGCGCTCATAGTGTAGTTTGACTAGGTGTTCGTTAGAGATCATCGAAGTGAAGCAACATTCAGCACGCTCCGTCTTTGGATGGATAACCGCGGGTGGCATTTAGGTACAACTGAGCACTACCGTGGCTCGGATGACACGTTAATTGTAGGCGCCGATTGTTTCAACCGTATAGCCATATCAGAGGTTTTCAGACAGCTTTAAAACATCAGCTAGCTGCCAGGTCACACCAACTTACTTTATCTATTATATATTATATATCAATAAATATATATAGTCCGTTGCATAACCGCTGAGACCGAGGGACGTGACGACCTTTGACGAATATAATTACCTTAATTCATAGTAAAAAAAAACACTATATTCCGGTAGTTTTCAAAAATATAATAATGCGTGCTGAACATAGGTAATAATTTATGAATTTGTCACGACTTGTACAAAATTCTTCAATAGAAGTCAACTGGTTCAATCTCAGAGGTTATGGAACTCGTGTAGTCGATGATCGCTGGCAATATTCAAATATACTGTCCCATTCACCATTCGAGACAAAGGCAACAGGCACATTGACAACGTGCCAGCGGCAGGCTGTGGAGCATTTGAAATTCTCCGTATACATCAAACAATGATGTCTATATCGATCCTGTAGGATTCTGATTTGACATTAAATTGAGACATGGATGCAATACTAATAAAATCTACAAATATTAAAAACGTTTTTTTTTAAACCTTAATTTTTATAACATTCAGACTGCCTCGGTGGCTTAGTGGTTAGTGACCCTAACTTCTGGATCAAAGAGGCATGGGTTCGATCCCCACCCAGGGCAAATATTTATGTAATGAACATAAGTGTTTGCTCTGTGCCTGGGTGTTATTTAGTTACTATCTATATAAGTATGTATTTAAAAACAAATAAGTATATGTAGTATATCAGCCTCTGGCAGCCATATCACAAGCTTTGCTTAGTTTGGGGTCAGAGGCCGTGTGTAAGATGTCCCAAAATAATATAAAATTTATATTACTGATGGTTTCTGAACTTTTGTTTTCGTTTAATATATTGGTAATGCAAAGTTGTTATACTTATGCTACGGTGCCTAGATACTTATAACGCAACAAGATGCTTGTAAATACGTCATGAATACTGTTCTAAAAACCTGTAAAATGGGAAGAATCTTGATATTTCTAAATTCACATTAGGCATCACGGTAATAATTTGCTCTACCTATACCGAGATGTTTTTTTTTGTGTATAGGCTATAAGCATACGTAGACGAAAGATTTTACGATGAAATTTATATCGGCCCTATAAATTCTTTAGCTTTAATCAAAGTAAAAGTATGAGTAAAACAAAATCGATGCTAATAAAGTCATCACTGTGTTTACTTTTATTTCAATAGCCCTATATTGCCGGGGGCAACAGGAATAATGAAGAATTGAAAAACTTTTATTGAGGAAACTTACGTTACAAACTTCCTTTTGTGCCTATTTTGGTTGTTTGAGAAGTACTGAAGATTATTTATATCTTCATTGAAAAAAACATTTTGAAAGCTCGTCGAAGTAATGTTTTATTTTAAGCCTAGTGTAGCGCTCATTGCGTGGTAAGATTATATGTTTCTTAGCGATCACAGAAGTTAATCCATACATTCGGTATGGTCAATAGGTATTCGAATAGGCTACCGCAGCTGGTGGTATTTACAGCTGAGCGTCGCCTTGGCTCAGATGGCACGTTAAATTGTGGGTCCCCATATGTTAGCAGTTTAGCCATGTCAAAGTCATTCAGTTGTAAATGCTACCCGCGGTCACCCATCCAAAGATTGAAACACCCTAGTTAAGCTACGCTATCATACGGATGATACCGCTCGCTCGTTGGACGCGCACCGCCCGAAATTTGTCCTGTAAGCTTACTAACCCGACCAAAAGTTATATAGGTATTTATTTCAACAAAACATTAAAAACATTTCATTAATTAAAACTATTAAAATTAACCTACTTAAAATAAAAACTTGTACTAAAACACTAAAACTCATACTAAAATAAAACTATCTAAAAGACCCGTAGCAGAGGGTAACGTGGCCAGAATGCTGGCGCCGTTGGCGGCATTGACTCGCTGAATCGCAATACTAATTTTGTGGCCAAAGATGCCAGCATTGTGGTCACGTGTACCACTTGTGTCACCTCTACCAGACGCCTAGCCAGGTCTTTATACAAAAAGTAAGCGTTCGGCCCCCACGGACCTAAATAAAGTCTCACAAACTGCAAACCCGCAAATCGGCACAAAATGGTACATTCTGTCTAATGACTCATATTAACGACGACCAAAAGTTTATGTTATTGTCTACACTCAATCCGAGCATACAGAAAAAATGCCAAGGCGATGATCTGACCAAATGAGAATCCAACTATTTGCGAATCTGAGATGCTAAACAACTTGGTGGTGTAATTTATGGCAATATTACAGTTGCAAATTGTCACCGATCTAGCGGAGACCTGTGGAGCGGAGTTGGCGCCGCGGCCAAATCTCCACCCTACACAAATAGCAACAGCTGGTCCGCTCATCAATTACACTTTAACTTATATATTACTTTAGCTGTTTCATACTTTGAACACGGAAATAAGCAGAACAACTTTACACAAGTGAAGCCACAAAAATATTACTTTCAAATAGAGTCGTTTTTAGTGCAGTCTCTCTGTCTTAAGTCTTTAAAGCGAATACAATTAAATAGTGTAGTCGATGTCAATTCTGGAGGCAGCGTTTTTTAACACGCTTTTATTAGTTCCACCTATATGTTTATTTGCTTGCTTGTAACCAACCCCTTTGAGCTCGATCTTGACCTACTTTGAGCGATCAGATTTTCTTCAAACTTTGCACACCTATCAAAGACCGATGACAAAGCATTTTTTAAAAATTATCACTCCTAAGTGTGTTTTTTTTAAACTATATTTATATTTTTTATTCAAATGAGAGTAAGTAATGTTACGAAATGGGTTCTTGGATAGTCAGTTAAAACGCCGATTATTCACTTTGCACTTTATTGCACACAATCACTTCACAAAAATCACAAAAACACACTACACAACTGGTTCGCACAAACACTTTACACTGGCACTGATATTCACACAAGCTAGTCATTTCACAATCACTGGTATCGCACTCTAACCCGAGTAGTTATCGCTTCGACGGTAAACGAATAAACACTGATCCCCAAGGGTCGGCCGGCGTATTTATATTCGTTATTTCCTACAGTCTTGAACCTACGAGATATTTCGCAACATTACTCGATCTCAATAAACGCCATTGTGTTAACAAGTAAACAACTTGAAAGTTCGAGAATCCCTATTGTTTTTCAAATACGTAAACACCAAACAAATAAACTCGAGTCATAAAGCCATAAAACCGAATACAAAAGGCACCAATAAAAACACAATAAAGCTTCACAGAACAACAGGGCTTCCCAGAACCGGATTACGTAAACACCGCACTCCATACCTACAACGGGCGTCTACTGCGTTACACTACCCCCTCCTAAGACATGCTCGTCCCGAGCATCGTTGCACCCGTAATATCGCGCCAATCGATCCACATGAACTATCTTGGGAGCACCTCGATGTCCCTTCTGTATGCGGAACGTCACGTCGTTGATCTTGGTCACCACACGGTATGGTCCATCCCATTTGGCTTGTAGCTTTGGAGATTTCCCTTTTTTGCGTATAGGGTTGTGTAGCCATACTAGCGAGCCTTCCTCGAACCCAGGGTTGTTAGTCCTTCTGTCGTATCTAGTCTTCATTCTTTCTGATGTTTGCTGGCCATACTCTCTAATGTGCTCATAGATGTCGTTCATCTTGTTCCGGAGGTCACTGGCGTACTCAGTTATGGGTTGTGGAGAATCCGGTGGGACACCAGTTATTAAGTCGGCGGGTAGCCGTAATTCACGTCCAAAATTGGCAAAAGCAGGAGTGACATTGGTGCTCTCATGAACAGCACTTCGGTATGACAGCAAAAATGGCTGGATATGCTTGTCCCAATCCCGTTGTTTGCTTTCGACTACTTTTGCCAGGTATCTCTCCAGAGTTTGGTTGAATCGCTCCACCATTCCATCTGATTGCGGGTGGTAAGATGTTGTCCTTGTTTTGTGTGCACCCATTAGCCGACACGTCTCTTGAAACAGTTGAGATTCAAAATTTCTTCCTTGGTCACTATGGATTTCCAATGGTACTCCAAAACGACAGAATACGTCATGGACCAATTTGTCTGCTATCGTCGATGCCTCTTGGTTTGGAATTGCGAAGACTTCCGGCCACTTGGTGAAGTAATCCATGACGACAAGGAAGTACTTGTTGCCACTTTCGCTCACAGGAAATGGTCCGGCCACATCCAGTGCGATTCGCTCCCATGGTGCTCCAACATTATACAGCTTTAGTGCTCCTCTGCTGCGGGTATGCGGACCTTTCACTGATGCACAGCTCGTGCATTTCCGCACCCAGTCTTCTACGTCATCTCTGCAGTTGATCCAGTAAAACCTTTCTCGAATCTTCAACAGTGTCCGTTTCACACCTAGATGTCCTCCCGAAAACCCTTCGTGGTACAGCTTCAAAACTTCGGGAATTTTTGCTCTGGGTACAACCATTTGGAGATGGCACTGGTTGCCTCGAGCATTTTCCCATTTTCGGCACAGCACTCCCTCTTGAAGTACCAGGCTATCCCATTGCGCCCAATAGCTCTTTGTCGTAACACTCAGTGAAGCAATCGCACTCCAGTCAGGCTTACGGGCATCTGATTCCATCCATTCAAGAATCGGCTTGATGTCGACGTCTTCTTTTTGTGCAGCTTGAAGGGTTTCTTTCCATTCGTCGCCGATGTCAGCTTTGAGCATTCTGACAGGTACTGGATCTTTCGACTCTTGTCTTGAGCAATGCTTGCAGTCCTCTGAGCATGGCCTTCTTGACAGTGCATCTGCGTTGCCATGAGATTTTCCACTGCGATGCTCCGTGGTGAAGTCGAACTCTTGTAGTTGCTCAATCCATCTTGCCACTTGGCCTTCGGGATCCTTAAACTGCAGTAGCCACTTTAGAGCAGCGTGGTCGGTCCTCAGATGGAATTTTCGCCCGAGCAGGTATTTGCTAAAATGACGCAATGTCTTCACCACTGCGAGTAGCTCCTTTCTTGTCACACAGTAGTTCCTTTCTGGCTTGGACAGGGATTTGCTGAAATACGCAATCACCACTTCTTGGTCTCCTTTTCTTTGCGACAATACTCCTCCAATGCCGGTGTTGCTGGCGTCAGTGTCCACGATGAACTCGTGCTCGGTGTCCGGAAAGCCAAGAATAGGCGTATTACAAAGTCGCTTCTTTAGTCCTCGAAAAGCTGCGTCGCAATTTTCATCCCAGAGGAAGGGCCGTTTTTCCTCAGTCAGTCTATGCAACGGCTTAGCGATGTCAGCAAAGTTCTTCACGAATCGCCTGTAATAGGAGCATAATCCCAAGAATGCTCTGACTTCCGTCTTGTCTTTTGGCACAGGCCAATCCTTCACAGCACTGACTTTACCTGGATCCGTCTGTACACCAGCTTCGGAAATCACATGTCCCAAGAAATTCACTTGCCTCTTGAAGAAGGAACATTTCTTCGGACTCAGCTTAAGATTGGCAGCACGTATTTTTGTTAGGACTCGTTCCAGGTTTTGCAGGTGGTCTTCGAAGGTTTTTCCCACAATAATGATGTCGTCTAAGTAGACAAAGCATGCGTCACCAATTAGTCCCGCAAGAACTAACTCCATTAACCTTTCGAACGTAGCGGGGGCGTTGCACAACCCAAACGGCATCACTTTAAATTGCCACAGGCCTTTTCCCGTAGAAAATGCGGTCTTCTCCTTATCTTTAGGGTCTATTTCCACTTGCCAGTACCCGCTCTTCAAGTCCAGCGTAGTGAACCACTTCATGCCCGTTAGTGTATCCAACGTGTCATCAATCCTCGGCAAAGGGTAGCTGTCCTTCTTCGTTACGTCGTTGAGTCGTCGATAATCAACACAAAACCGCATACTGCCGTCCTTCTTTTTCACTAGAACCACTGGCGCACACCACGGACTGGATGAAGGTTCTATCACGCCATTTAGCGCCATGTCTTCAATCATTGACTCAACTTCTTTTTCTCGAGCCACTGGTATCCTTCTTGGCCGCTGTCGTATCGGTGACACGTTTCCTGTATTTATCGTGTGCTTCACTAAGCCAGTCTTTTCGTTGACAGCATCATCGAGGGCAAATATGTCGGTAAAGCGCTGTAGCATCTTCTTCGCCATCAGAAGTTCTTTTTCAGAGAGATCTTTCCGGGAATCTTCCAATAGTGTTGACACGTTGCAACTCCCAGCACAGTTGTATTCCTCCTTTGGTTGTTCTTGGCATCTGCGCATCCAGTCTACTTCTTCGCATGTACCAATCGGGGTTCCTCCTTTGATGAGTTGTTCCTCGTTACTTGTGTTGAGCACACGCACCACAGCAGTATTAGTAGTCCTCACCAAAGTTCGGGCCACTAACCATGGTTGATCACCTTCCGATTGTTCTATTAGCACACATCGTTGTTGATGTCCCAACTTTGGCGGTAATCTAACTGCCACAATGGTTTCCGATCTAGGTGGAAGGACTGTTCTCTGCAGACAATAAACCTTTCCTGATATGGCGCCTTCCATGAAGATTTCTTCTCTTCCACATTTCAAGATTCCTTGGTTGACATCAATCTCACAATGATGTTCTCGCATGAAGTCAAGACCCAGAATGCAATCGTCAACTATATCTGCCACAATGACTTTATGTTGGAAGGTGAGAAATCACCCAACTTTAACTCCACCAGCTTCTCTCCTTGGACGGATATGTGCTGACCGGTCGCTGTCAGAAGTTGAACTGTTTTGCAGCTTTCGAAGTTTGGAAGAAAGCGCTTAGCCAAGCGGGAACTGATGATAGTGCGAGAGGCTCCAGTATCCAATGTCAGCTTGCACGAAGTTCCGTTGATGGCACCATTGATGATCAGGCTGTTCCCATCGTGAGCTTGTGATATCAAAATCTTTGGCTTTTCTGACCCGGTTAACACTCGCCAATTTCTGCTTTCTTCAGCAGGTCGTTTATTCCTCCATAGTGAATGCGTCGCCTCACGATCCGTCCGTTCTTCCAATAGTCGATCGTCCCTGGTTCGGCATGGCTTTGGGCAATTCCGCCATAAATGGCCTCTTTCGTCGCAGTTGTAGCATCTAGGGCCAAACCTTGTACGAAGTGATGCGTCCTTTACCTCCCTTATATGTTGGATACCCTTCGCTGGATTTCGTACAGCCTCGACTTCTAAGGCTTGAGCCAAAGCTTCCTTTAGTGTTTTATGATGCCCGAGTTTCACTGCAGTTCTTACTTCGAAGTCTGCTATCCCGTTAGCAAACGCTTCCACTAGATGTTCGTCGTTGGGTAATGGCGCGGACTGATAAGCCTTCCGGAATAGTTTCTCCACCTCGACGGCCCACTGTTGAAGACTTTCATTACGACGTTGCACCCTGTCCTTCAACTGCGCTCGGTACACACGTTCCAGGTGCTCATCACCATAGCGGCTTTCCAGCGTTTCCATTAATTTATCGTAGGTCACTTCCTTACCCACGGCATCCAGAATACTCAGGGCTTCGTCACGAAGGCTCATGATGAGGGCGTTCTTGGCTTGGTCCTTGTTCCATCCATTGGTTTGAACGGCGGCGTCAAATTGAATTTTGTAAGCTGACCATGATGATGTCCCGTCGTAAGGCGTCACTTTGATCTTTTGTGAGGCTGGCGAGAAGTTTGTAAATGGAATGGCTCCACTTCCAGTTTTAATGACGTTCAAGGTCTTTTTTACGTCGACGATTTGTGTTTCCGCTTCGAAGATGCGAGATTCATACTCCTTCATCTTGGTATCGTGCTGGTCCATTTTTTCTTTCATTTCTCTTATTTTCTTTCCCATGGTCGCTTGTAGGCTTGAAAGCAAACCCTCTTGTCCACGATCCAGTTTCTCCTCTAGTTGGCGAGCCTGGTCTTCTTTGTTGCGATCGAACATCGACTGCATCATGGACATCAAAGCAGCCATATCAAATGCCACAGGTGGTGATGATACAGCAGGTGATGTAGCAGGTGCCACAGCAGGTGGTGCAGCAGGTACCACAGAAGGTGCCGCAGCAGGTGCTCCTGTGTTTCTGGAGTCGTCGTTGGTTGCCTCGGACTCACTGCCTTCCATTAACAGCGAATTATTTCCAAAGCGCCTGTGGTCGATCTCCTCCTGGCGGCGCCCCTGCTCCTCTTGTCGGCGCGCTTCCTCCTGTCGGCGCTGACTCCTTGTGCGAGGGGTCTCTTCGTCGTATGGTGTTACCGGCATTTTCAACTATCCACCCTTCTGACACCAAATGTTACGAAATGGGTTCTTGGATAGTCAGTTAAAACGCTGATTATTCACTTTGCACTTTATTGCACACAATCACTTCACAAAAATCACAAAAACACACGACACAACTGGTTCGCACAAACACTTTACACTGGCACTGATATTCACACAAGCTAGTCACTTCACAATCACTGGTATCGCACACTAACCCGAGTAGTTATCGCTTCGACGGTAAACGAATAAACTGATCCCCAAGGGTCGGCCGGCGTATTTATATCCGTTATTTCCTACAGTCTCGAACCTACGAGATATTTCGCAACATTACTCGATCTCAATAAACGCTATTGTGTTAACAAGTAAACAACTTGAAAGTTCGAGAATCCCTATTGTTTTTCAAATACGTAAACACCAAACAAATAAACTCGAGTCATAAAGCCATAAAACCGAATACATAAGGCACCAATAAAAACACAATAAAGCTTCACAGAACAATAGGGCTTCCCAGAACCGGATCACGTAAACACCGCACTCCATACCTACAACGGGCGTCTACTGCGTTACAGTAAGTAAGAGTCCTTCTGGTACTTATATTTAGTACAGTTAGTTCAGCCAAGTTTAATTGTCCGCAGTTCTGATTGAGTACTAAGCATTTTTCACATTCGTTACTCTCAAGGTGAAACTTTGCGATCAGCGCGCCGAATTGTTACTTTGTAAAGTTCTTTACTAATTACAATAATTAATCATCGTGCGCTCACGAAAACCAATTTTGTGACTTACTTTTTGTACAATTTGTATTTTTGTAGGTACCTGTACAAAAAACTTTTGAAAGGGCGAATTGTATGAAAATTGGAGATTTCATTTTATCTTTACCTACTTGACAAGAAAGCCGTTCTCTTTTTGTATCAAATACAAAACGAATATAATTTTTGTTGAGATTGGCTCCAAGCAAAATCCAGAAATGCTGCAAAATTCTAGCAGAAAATCACAACAAAGTATTTCATTCAATCTCTGCTGAAAAGAGACTGGAGAAATTAAAAAGCTGCGTAGGAATGCAACACACGAGTGTAGTCAGCTTGCAGCTAATTGCTACGGCCTGCGTCTAGAATTCTGGATTATGGTTAGTTTGCTACTTAGTTAGCGTTGTGTTCAGGACGTGGAACGTGCCGAAGTGCCGTGCTACCGAGCCAAACCATTGCCAGCTTATATAACTGGAGTAAATGCTAACAGTACCCTCATTCAAATTTCATTCCCGTGAGACGATCTACAGCTTTAATGAATTAGCATCGTAACTCGGTATACCTGCTCGTGAACTAGAAATGTGTATACTAAAATCTATACCCTTAGTAGTAGTAGTCCAGGTTTTGCGTAGTTTACTTAAACTTTCGCGTTCGCGAGTGGCTCCATACATTTTGGTTAGCTCTAGTTTCCGACAGGAGTGCTGTAAAAAAAGTATAGAGTCACACGGAAACAGCTATAGTTTCAGTTTACGTGCAAACGGAGTAACTCTCCTGATTATACTAGAACTATGATATATACTTGTACTTGAAATAACTTTGTACTAAGTACCCGTTTAAAGTAATAATAAACTACTCCAAAACTGTGAACTGTTAAGAACTATTTCAGTGCTGAAAAGTCCCGTTTCCATTGTGCAAACGTTTAGAACTTAGAACACGGGTATAAAGAATGCCGGACGCGTTCCAGCTTCCATTAACCGTCTCAATTACGCTGCAGCTCTCCGCTCGAAATTAATCTGATTCGGTGAACGCAAGCAATTTGCAGATTTTTATTAGACCCCTGAAGGGCAGGGCTCTTGGTACCCCTAAACGGGAGAAAAGGGGTTGGGAGGGGCATGAAGGGGTCTCTTACTTCTATCATGATTGATGTCGCTTTTTACTGCTGGAAATTAAACTGCGAAGCGAAAAACAGGATGTTTGGACGAGAAAATGAACGGATCGCGAAATTCTCGTCACGTCTCTCGCTAGAGAACAGTGATTGACGTTTCATTTGCTCCACGTCTTAGCGATAAGAACTTCTATAATGCCTGGAGCCTAAACTCAGTGTATAAAGCCCTTTATTACCATTTAATGTCTTAGGGATTCTATAGAATTCAACGTAAAGGCTAGTAGTATCTAGGGTTCAAAGTAGAGTTAATTATACAACATTAAACTACTTCTAAGTACTATTTACTATGTTAGATAAATTAATTTTATTTGTATTTTAATACTTAAGATTTTTTTACGAAAAATTAATGCATGTTCTCACTTTCCCTGTCAATTTACGGATTTTAGGTAACTCTTTAAAGTATTAGATAAATTTCAGTACTTACTGAAACTTTAAAAATGTAGCGCAGCACCATCGTACAGATAAATATTAACTCGTAAAACATTGTTTAAAATTGTAAACACGAGTTCCGACGCCAGTAAATGAAAGCAAACAATGTACACATGTATCCAGAAATTGGGCGAGCAGCGTTGATTGATTCCACATACTTACTTACTATTATACATATATTGTAGTCAGTGAGGTGAGGGACTAAAAATTATAGGGACTAAGAATTATAGACGTTTTCCAAATGGTGTTTTTTATATTACGTACAAAAATAGGTGATGCCACTACTAAACTTTTTTTATAAAATCAAATTTGTCCCCGCACAAAGTTGGTGACGGAAGGTTTTTTATGCATCAATGTAACGTAATATCAAAGATATTGCGTTTAAAAATATAACTAAAGCTGGAAACATACTATCGGACGCGACTGACAGCCGCGACTGATAGGTATCTAGACTATGAAAGTACACTGAGCCGTGCACACTATCGGACATAAGACGCGGATGTCACCTTCGGACGACCTTGAGCGTTCAGACGTCCCACAGCGATCTGGCACACCTGCCCCCCTACCGCCTAAGCAATAGCAATCGTTTATGACTTCATTTTAGTCATTTGGCACCGCCTATGTGACGTTAGCCATCAATTGCTTTGTGCGGATTGCGAAAGCAATCGTTGAATGAACAACTTTGATGGCTAACGTCACATAGGCGGTGCCAAATGACTAAAATGAAGTCATAAACGATTGCTATTACGATTGCTATTGCTTAGGCGGTAGGGGGGCAGTGGATGTTTTAAGACTGTGCACATTGCTAAGTCGCGGCTGTCAGCCGCGTTCGTCAGCCGCGTCCCATAGTATGTTTCCGGCTTAATCCGTCAGATTTCAAAAATAAAGTACATATGTCAAAGTGCGGGGGTGGGAGCTCGAAGGATTTGTTTAATTGACGAAAAGATATCCAATATTTTTTATATCCTCGCGAACTATATTTCTTAGGCATCCTAGCCTATTAGTTGTCGCTCGCCTCTCAGACTATCGCCCCTCGCTCCCACGGTCCCGCGTGAACTTAGCCACAGAGTACACACTAGTTACAAGTTAACTATACAAATAATGAACCCACTCGTCCGTCGTAGGTGTTAAGTAATCTGTGTTAGCCTTCTCAGGGCTATAGATTGCTAACGATTTCAGTTATATGAGTCCCTTTATATGTAGAGCACTTAAACAGGTAGACAATGATTATGTCACTGAGTAGAGGTTTAGAGTGATGTTATAGGTAGGTAAATGTGCTAAGTTAGGTATGTATCGGGCTGCGATATCGGGTATATAACTTAATGTACCATTAAGTATACTTATAATAGGTGTTTAAAAATCAGGTACCTTCGTTGTAATTGAATTTCAGTTAAATGAATGAACGGCAAACAGAGTTTTCTTTATGTAAAATAACGTTGAACGGTAATTATATAAACAGTTCGGTATAAAGTATATAAACAACTTTGTTCCTAGGCGGCCGAAAGGGTTCCTGGTAGGAATAACATGAAATACCAATTGCCTGTCTTGTCTCTAAATTGTATAAGGCACATTATGCCTTATTTAGACGGTTCATGTGTGAAAACTTATAGGAGGACTCGTATGAGGATTTATACATAAACGAGGGAGGTTGTATACAGGTCATACAGCCAACACGTTTCTCGCATACCCGTTACTAGCTATCGCAGTCTGGGGCTCAGTATTACTTAATGTTTTTAGGGTTCCGTACCTCAGACGAAAAAATGGAACCCTTATAGGATCACTTTGTTGTCCGTCTGTCCGTCTGTGTGTAAGTCAAGACTCTTTATCTCGGGAACGCGTAAAGATATCAAGTTGAAATTTAAACTGTATACGTATATCTATAGTTTCTTGCAGTTGTGTAAAATAAAACTTCTCCGTTATCGTTTAAAAAAGTTAGAGCCGTTTATGTCGTAAAAAACCGTATATTTCTACACTCACAAAAATCAAAACCTACAGGGTACTTCTCGTTGACATAGAACTATGAAATTTGGCGAGAAGCATTGTCTCAGAGTACACATATAGAAATAAATCTGAAAACAGTAAATTTTTATTTAAATCACAGAAATATGGGTTCAAAATTCAAACTGAGTAAATCGTATCATGTACGAGTAAGGTATCATTAAAAGAACTTCATTAGCACATGCTAAAACCGGTTTTTAATTATTTTAACAACATGTTTGTACGGAACCCTCGATGTGCGAACCTGACTCGCACTTGTCCGGTTTTTTTTTATTGATGATAATATGTTCGTGTTTGACCACAATCCTGTTAAGCATCGCTGCTGTCTAAGACGTAGCACAGCAGAGCTAAAAGCCCCTGAGCAACGCACGATTTAAAAATATAACAAGCAGTAAGCACCTACATCAGATTAAAGATCAAAACCGTTCAATGAGCTACATAAATGGTCGGGCACGCAGAAACAGCCACTAAGCGGGATGTTCTAAAAATGCTCGCTCCGCGTTTTACAAATTGGACGCTTCAAGCTTCACGCATCGCTAAGCTTTCAGCGACAGATACCTAAAGATTCAATTTTATTATATTGGACTCTTCCTCCACAAAATGTTAACGATTTCGAACATCGATTTCACTGCGACAATGTGATGGCGCTTCGTTCAGTAAGTTAGTTAATTATTAATATCACGGGGCGTCGTTTTGCAATTTTCATTTTCATATTTTTCGTCAGATCTGTGGAATTGTGGGCCGAATTAATACATACAGTACAGTACCTTTACATTTGTCGAACGCCTGCCGCCAGAAATAGGCTTTCCAAAAAAACCTATGGGGTTTTGTCATAATCAGCCTTTGTCAACTGACTGCTGAGTATAAGCCATGTGCCATTCCATGCCATTTTGTCTCTCATGTATCATTGTTCCCTATCTTGGGCTAATCTCATCCACGCGTGGCCAATGATGGGTCTGATGTCGTCGACCCATCAGTCTAGTTGTCTGCCTATAGAACGCTTATCTGCTATTGGGAATTTATGCGTAGTTTTAATCAGATCCTTAGTCTACATTGTGGGTAGGCGACTGGGTATCCTATACGCTGTGCTCGCCTAACACGTGATATTTATTTGGGCGGTGTTTTTCCATATAGCTAAAATAATAGCAATTTGTTTCGCAATATTATCCTCGTAATTCGCCATCAACAGAAGGTAATCACCGAATACAGGAAAACGGTGCTAAATAACCACAACAATATTTTCGGGAGAAAACATTGGAATTTTGGGGTATTATTTATTTATAAGCATCAAAAATGCCTTGCGGGTTTTGTAGATATTGCGATTTTGTGATTAATGCAAAATGGTATTATTATTTTATTTTACCGTAATTAGTACTTGTGTATGGAGACGCTATGCTCGGAGTCTATCTTCGAGATCGAATCAAAAATGAGGAAATCCGAAGAAGAACCAAAGTTACCGACATAATACCGCAACGAATTGGCAAGTTGAAATGCCAGTGGGCAAGGCGGCACAAAGATTTATTATAACGTAAGCCTCACTCAGAATTTTTTGTACAAATTATAATTTAAGTGATAGTACACTCTGGTGAGTAAGAGTTCACAGGGGCTACTGTCTGTTTGCCTTATTTGGACAAATGCTCTTGCTCTTACTCTGGTCCATGTCCAGGTCTAAAGTAAGTACTGTACCAGCCTTTTTAATAGTCCACTGCAGGACGTAGGCCTACCCACGAAGGGGTAAAGTAAGTACTTACATATATTAGGAAGGTGCCAAACTAAACGCCAATTTATCGCATTCCATGTGTGGGGTGTAAAAGATGTGTGTAGTTCCAGGCTCCAGCTATAAACTTGCGCCAAAGTCGATTTTTATACAACATCATTGAGGCGAGGAAGCTGCTTCTATACCTATGACTTTAACTGCAGATAAAAAATTTAGTTTGACAAATATCAACGAAGACTGCTGTATATTTTTCAAACTAATATTTGACTGAAATTACGATATTATTCAGTACTAGATGACAACCCGGCTTCGCTCGGGCGAAATATGACTTATAATACACACACACTCATCATAATTTTACTTGATCACCATCTTTACGAAGAGCTCTTCGCTGCATCAATTTTTTACAATCATGACAATGATTACCAAATGCAAGGAGCATAGATGAAGGAAGGATCGCTTCGCTCTGAGCGAAAACTTATCCTTCATCTATGGCAAGGAGATTAGGCTGATAACAAAATGATGAAGGTCAAGCAAAACAATTATGAAAGACATACCTATATTAAAAAATAGGTAATTTCGGAATGATGGGTGTAAACAATATCCCAAAGTAATTGCTCAAAACTAAATGAATAAGTACCTACTGAAAATGTATCTATAACATTCTGATAAAACGAAAAGAAAGGCAATGTCAACTTTAAAGATTAGGTATGGCAAGTATTATATTTTCTATGATTATCTATCTATCTATCAGCCGTAGGACGTCCACAGCTGGACATAAGGCTCATAGATTTCTAAAAAGGCCGGTTGGTGATATATTATGATGTACTTTATGTAGCCTGTATCCTTTGCTTCTCCAGTGGAGTCTGATTACTACATTCACAAAATTAATAGCCTACACTCCTGTCCTATTTTATGTTTCGGATCATTGAAAACATTAAGTAGGTACCTAACCTTCGGTTAGGTACTAACCTAGTGTATTAGATATCTGTGGTACTAACTAAAGGTTGGACCTTAACGTGACAGTGACTATTTTGATACAATATAGTAATAATAAAACTTAATACTTGACACTGGCAAATGCACCAAAATGCGACGCCAAAACATAAAAAACTTGACTGCTCAAGATCAGTGATGCCAATTTAGCATTTTTATGCTAAATTTAGCATATTTTTATTTATTTGCAATTTAGCATACGTCATATTTTTGTCATGTAAAATAATTGTACAATAAGTATTTTACCATTAAAATTACATGCAGAATTGCAGATTTATGTCAGCAATATCGTTTTTAACGCTACCACTTTCGAATGACGAAATTGAACGGGTTTCTCTTAGTCAAATGAATGTATTAAAAATTATGCTACGCAATTGTTTGTCGGTAAAAACTTTAAATGCTATTTTATACTTATAAGATTCGACTTAAAAAGGGCAAGGAAATGCTGCTAGTCTTACGCAGTTCCAGAGAACGCACTACGCTCTGTAGGTACCAAGGGGACCATTAGTGGTCGATGAAGACCAAGATACTTACATTTTATTTGATAACATAATAATAGGTCATAGTCGATTAAAACACATATCTTGTTAATTAATAATAATTTTATAATTATGTTACGTTTCATTTCATATTGAAAAATGTTATCACAATTTTTAGCATGTTTATATAGCATTATTTTGTCACAATTTTAACACCATTTTAGCAGATTCTTTATTTGTGGTGTTGGCAACACTTTTCAATTTATGTCATCCGTCATGCGGTGTCAATATGGACACCGTGTTTTTGTTTGTCAGCACCGTTATAATTTATTAAAATACTCGATAATCCGAATTTTCCGGATATATGTTGTCGACTCGAAATCATTATTTTTTTATGTTTTATCATTCAGATAAAGTTTCAATCGAGTCTACCGTACCCCTTGACGAAATTATTAATATAGATAGTTCGTTAAAGAGACATGTAGCTGGAAAAGATAAAATATTGTGTGATTAACGGGCTCACCACATACCTACATCACATGCTCGTCACTAGTCTGGTTATTAGCGACTCAGCAACGCTGCCTAATACCGGATTACGTGCAGACAGTCTCATCAGTTATTAATATGTGTATAATGACACAGGATGTGCCTAATAATGCTCCTTATCTTACAAATACAGTTCTGCTTATATCAACTTATGGCTTGACACCTAAGGCTGTGTTCCATACCGTAACCGATTTCAAAGAGGAGGAGCATCTCAATTTATCTTTTTTTTTGTATGTACCAACATAATTATGTTATGATCCAATTGCCTCCTAGGTAGGTAGTTTTGGCATATAAAGTAAATAAATAAATAAATAAAATAAATAAAATTGTTTATTGGGGCATAAGTTTACAATAGTCTGAATAATGACCCAAAGGCTCCTGAACTAGTTAGAAACTGTATTTCAGGAGCCGATGGACTCTCCAATTGGTACACATTTAAAAAATACGCCAGTTAACATTATTATATAATAAAATTTAGACTTAAAAAAAAATTAAAGCCAAAGTTATTAACATAAAGAAAAAAAAATCCAAAAATTCTTTACAATCTGATAACAACGTAAGTATGTTTTATGAATATGTGTGTTTGTGTGTGTGTGTGTGTGTGTGTGTGTGTTTATGTGTGTGTGTGCGCGCGTGTGTGTTTGCGTGTTCATTGGTATGATCTCAATTTCACAACAAAAAAAAAATCTCTATTATAAATTTTGACTAAAAATAAAAACTTTCCAACATACTTTCAATACCATTATAGTCAAAAGTATTAAGCCACTGAAGAATTATTTTTTTGAGTTCTCTGTCTGTTAGTCTGTCAACTCTACCAAGCTCATTTAATTGATGGTAAAGCCGTGCAGCAACAACTCTGAATTGCTTTTGTGCGTATCTTGTGCGGACAGCTGGGACTGCTCTAGCATATCTACTACGAATATGGTCTGTTAAAGTCGGGACAACATTTTTGTGGTATCTCCGTATACTCTCGTAAATAAACAGCTTTCGAACTGTAAGCACTTTTGCTTTTTCATAGACTTCTGTGGTGGGATGTCTATAAGGTAAGAACATCATTACCTTGAGAACACAGCGCTGTGCACGTTCGGCTGTTATGAGGTGCGACTTATCGGCACTACCCCATACACAGATGCAATATCTTATGATGCACTCACAGAGTGCCCTATATGTTTGAGTAATTAATGTTATATCTGCTACTGTTCTCAGAGCTTTAAAGATATAAATCATTTTTCTGATTTTAGTAGCTAGAGATTTGATATGTCCATTCCACGTGAGTTTGTCGTCAAGTATAACGCCTAAATATTTGAGTGAACTGACTCGCGTTAAAGTAGAGCAGCAGCAAGCATTGTGAACAGCAAAGTAGTAGTATTGTATCTTAATGCAGTTAATAAAGGCACTTTTGCCCGTTAAAAAAGTTATGTTACGTGATTATTCCACCAATTATGATTTGTATGTCTTTTTTGTGTGATAGATCATATTTCAGCTGTAGTCCCACTATATTTTATTTTTATCGAAATACGTAGAGCGGTATTTGAAAAATCAACAATAATCTAAATTATTACATTATTTAATTGTCACGAAGCTGGTTCTGCCTCCGTTGTCATATTAGTTACAGTTCGGATACTGGTATTTTGACTGTACCTTCCTCCTAGTTACCTACTCTATCTCTATCCTTAAATTAATCTTTCGATTTGAATTTTCAATTAAAAGGTTTCGATCTAAGGGTCACTTTGGAGTTTGTGGCGGGAACGCGGAAAAATCATGTCGCCTCATTGTATTATTTTGTTAAACTTGTGTTTTTATCAGTGATAATTAGTGAAAAATGGTGGTATTTCGTTGATTATGAGCTGATTTACGCGCATGAATGTAGGCAAGTGATATAATGTGACGTATCATGTTGTTCCGTGTTGTTACCAAAACTCCATAGACGCCTCTAGTAAAGTCTCCACTGCTTTACTGAGGTATGATTTGGACTATGATTGGACTTGACAGCGATTTTATTGGACTATGACGAGACTACGACAGTGACTATTTTGATAAAATATTATCAAAAATTATTAAAACTTAATACTTGACACTGGCAAATGCACAATAATGCGACGCCAAAACTAAGAAGAAGAAGAAGAAGGGTCACTTTGATTCATAAAAAACCACTAAGTACCTGGCCTACAGTATCTATGACAATTTGGGAAGGCAGAGTTGTTGCCAGTTGCCACCTACGTAAGTACCTACCATTTACGTACCGACTATGCTATTTTTGGCATTGTAATAATAATTCAGTATTCAACATGATAAAGAGTTCATCAATTTATATATCATCACTTTTGACTCTAAAAGATTGAACGAGAAAAATATTTTGGATTTTCTCTCGCAATTAAGCAGGATCTTGTTCAATCAGGAGAGGAAGGGATCTTGTTGATCAAGGGCGATGCATAATTTGTCTTTTTATTACCGAAATCGAAACATTGAGTAAGATATTTCTGTGAAATGATAATACGGCAGTTTAGTGCTAAGCTGCAACAGTAGTGGAATCAGAGAAATTGCTCCCAGGTCCGACTAGGATATCCCTGGATTCAATGTTGCCTTGGTAATATAGTATAATCTCACTAATCCGGCACCATTAAAAAGACAGACGGTACCGGATCATTGGAATACATAAATAAATATTTTTGGGACAATATTTGTGTAACAACACACAGTTCTGACTCCAAACTAAGCAAAGCTTGTGATATGGCTGCCAGAGACTGATATAGATAGTAACTAAATAACACCCAGACACAGAGCAAACACTTATGTTCATCACATAAATATTTACCCTGGGTGGGGATCGAACCCACGCCTTTTTGATCCAAAAGTTAGAGTCACTAACCACTGAGCCACCGAGGCAGGCGAATGTTCGGATTATTGGATTATAGAGAAAAAATCATAATAAATAAAATAAAGCATTCCATAAAGATAACATAATTTATGTATGTGCGCTACCTACAAAAAGAGACTATAATGCATGTATGCATGAGCACGTGATAAGTTTTGAAGTTAGACTGCTAGACGGCGACCTCAACATGATTCTGCAGGCGGTATCCGACTGTGGTAATGCTAACCTGGTCAAGTTTAAGGCCACAAAGACTCAGGGCCGTTACGAATCCTCATTCCTCATACGAACAGCCAGAATGTGGAATGCTTTGCCTGGGTCTGTCTTCCCGTTAAAGTACAACGTGGGTGTATTCAAATCCCGAGTAAATAGGTATCTTCTAGGTAAGCGTGCTACACCCTAGACCGCACATCTGCTCAACATCAGGCAATGTGTAGTCAAATGCGAACCTATTCGAAATAAAAAAAAACAACCTCAACGGCGACGGAGTTCATAGGCGCAGAAGAGCGAGGGCGGGCAGGGGGTGCCGGATTATTGGAGGCATCAGTCTATTGAAGTGCAGGATTAGTGAGATTATAGTGTATAATAAATATAGGTAGTAAAAAAACCAAAGTAAAAACAATGACTAGTTTAATCCAGTTACTAAATTCACATGAAACAATAATTCATTTTGATTTCCCAAAAATATTGGAAAAGGAACTTTCTCAATAATTCTGGTACGCACTTTTCTTCAATACAATTTTTAGGCCATAGATATTAAAAAAGGTTGGGTCTCAACTTTTTCTTCAGTAATTGAATAAAATGATCCATTTCTTTGTCACTGGTTAAACCAAAGTACCTAACGGAGCTGGCGCGACACGTGTCGAAGTTGCTTTGATCTTCAAAATCGCATGATTCGTTTTGATTTTGCCTTTTAAGCCCAAAATGCTTTGATCAATAACAACGCCTTTTAGGTTAAGATTTTACCATAGCGGATCGAAACGGAGATGTGTGGAACTTGGCAGAGTCCTGATACTCTATGGACAAAATGCGCCTAAGTATTTTTTTCCGTATAACGTTGGTTTGTTCGTTCGTTTGTTTTTACGGATCCGTAACTCAGAGGAAAACAAAAACAGAAGAAACCTTATCGGATAACTATGATGTTCATTGTCCATCCGTGTGTCAATATTTTGTATCCCTGAATCCCTTAGAATTTTAACTCGATACGAGTTATAATTAAAACCATATACGCAGATTTACGGTCTTTTACCGTTGAGATTGCAGAAATGCCATTTTGATAAGAGAAGAAGAAATTAATAACTCAATCTCGATTGTGTGTTGTTTCTCGCAAATATTGCATTAACACAGTGGCCTCACAGAACACACGCTCTAACTCGCTCACTCTTCGCTGCGCTCCGCTTTGACGAAGTTTGGGTCTCTTTGTCAGCAAAGACGAAGAAGAAAAGTTCTATAACAGCTATAGACATTTTTATACTTAGAAACCAGTGATTATCTCCTCAGTTGGTACTTTGTGTGACTTAAGCCGCTTAACTTAAGCTTGGTAGAGTAAAAATTCCAAGAGGAAAAACTGTTTCGACGTAATGCAGGGTTATTTTCAGCAAGGGCGTAGGATAAACTCATGCCATCATTATGTGAAAATGTTATAATAGTACCAACTGGAATTCGAGAAAATAAAATCATGTGATCTATACGAAATTGTAGCAAGGAAGTATCGAGCACAAAATGTAGCAGCCCTAGCTTGTTACTATCGCCTCTAATGCCTATTAATTTTAATCAAAAGCGATTAAAACTCACGATCAAACAAGCCTCGGTTTGGGGTAAAAGTGTATAGTTTAACAGATCCAAACAATTCTAGTTTTCCTTCGAAATAGGGTAGTTTTAATTAATGGCTGGTTCTTGGCGCCGACGACGCCACGATCTTTTGTTCCGCAGTGTTTAATTAGAGGAGTTTTTCAATTCAATTAGATTAAGTTTTTGTTTGCTCCACTTGGGAAGGAACTGAAACTTAATTGAAGGGGAAAATAGCTCTTAGGGGTGTTTGTTTGGTCACAGATGAGGTTGGTCCCTTCATTGTTGCCAGTTTGCCAACTTTGTCGCTGGAAATGGTGTCTTGATGTATTTTAGCGGCTAGAAAAGTTTTGGTGACAAAAATTACAGCTTTCCAGAGAAATAATTTAAAAAAAGTATCACGGCCGCAATCAAGGTCCCTTATGATTAAGTTTCCGGTCACTTACTTTTAAATCGTCCGATCTCTATTCTATACTATGTGAGTTCGCAACTATATAGGCATCCGACCTATACAAACTTACCTACTTAGGTTCCTAGGTGTTAAAATTTTTAAGCATCCCGAAGGCTCTAAATATTTTACTGAAAATATGTTATCACCTCATCTGTAGAACGTAGAAGTTTCTTTAATTTTAGCGCCTTTATGGCCATTTTTGTCAAGCGATTTTAATTTATACGTGTTGGCAACACTGAGTCCGCTTGAGACGAAAATTCTCTGATAACCCCTGTAACCTGGATTCTGCGGTTTGGTGGGTAGTTGGGCGTAATTTATCGGCGCCGACCAACAAACAGGCCTATATTATTTACTAACATTTGCCCGCGGCTTCGCCCGCGTGGTATTTTAATTTTTGTTCTATACCAAAGGAACCTTATAATATTTTCGGGATAAAAAGTATCCTATGTCATTTTTCGACTTTTTAATTAATTATATCCTTGCCAAAAATCACGTCGATTCGTTGGTCTATTGCTGCGTGAAACAGAAACAAACCAACAAACAGTTTCGGATTTATAATATTAGTAAGGGTAGTAGGGGTTATTAAACCACACGAATGTTTGCTTTTCAAATTAAACTTTGTTTTAGGCCGATGTATAAATAGTTGCTTAGATACTTTCTTGTGCCTGGATAATTAGCTTCTGATCCCTTAGTTTTTTTTAGTGCTTTGGGTTTGGAAAACTTTTAGTTTAAATTTTAGTATGATCGCTTATTTAGGTACTTTGAGTTTTGATGACTTAATTTGAGTTTGAAGTACTTCTTTGATTCGTATGTATTTTAATTGTTTGTTTTGTATACGTTATTAACTCATCTAGACTTTGCACTCTGTTTCTTTCTAAATAAGTTTGTTTTTAATTCGACTTTTGATGGCATAATCTCTAGAGCAGTAACTCTCCGTGAATACAAAATATGAGCCATAATCCATGATAAATATTTATAACAAGAATATTATTACTCATATTTTGTATGTTTCTTGGATTTTGTCTTATCCGAGTTCTACATTTAAAGCATAACACTCTTAAAAAATCTGTACGCAAAATGTAGTGGTAATGTTTGTGCCCCAATGGTTCGATATCTGTCAAGTAGCCACAGAATCGAGCAGGTAGATAGGCAGACAAAGGGCTTGTAGGAAATAGGTACGATTCCTTTGAAAGGAGGCGTACAAAGAGCGTCGCGTCCGTCACTGAGTCCGCTGGTGACACACGGCATCCTGTCGCACGGTTTTCGGTGCCGCATCGGATGCTTTGTATTATGTCTTCGCTCTCATCTTTGCTTGTGAGCAGTGTTGTTTTTGAGATCTTACATTGTTGTAAGTATAAATGATTGGTCAAGACACAGTGCAGCACAACAAGTGCTGATCGAATTGCTTCAGATCGATCGTATGTAGGTATTGATCGGATCCGCATCGGATGCTTTATAATTTATCTTCGCTCCGATCTTTGCTTACTTGGGTGTAAAAAGTCTTGTTTTAGCGATCTTGTCTTGGTTGATTGGTTGAGAAAATAGTTGCTGATCGTGATGCTTCTGATCGATAGTATGTAGTTGATCTAATATTGGTTGAAAAAAAAATTAAGTTTAGTAGATCTAAATTAGCTAAGACTTTAAAGTAGATTACAAATTACAATAGAAAGTTACAATACTACTTAAGCAAAATTTTTTATCGCAATGCTTAATGCTTTCTGGAAATGTTGGAATAAGTAGATTGGAAACAAAAAACGAAACAGGAAATGTTCTTCCTTGTGATATGCGTAACTCGTGGTAATTATAATATAACATGACATGAAGCCCAAAACATCAACACAGTCACGTTCAATCATTGAAAAGTACAACCTTCTTGTTGTTCCTTCATTATGAATTTCACCGATATCTAAAGCTGCCGGTTTTATATGGATTTGAGCCCACGCGCCTCGCCGCGCCCACGCGCCCCGTGTAAAATCAAACTTGCTAACTTTTCATGATTTCGTCAACTTTTATTTGAATAAAAGTTCTTTCTACTAAAATTGATATTACAATCGGTACAACTTTTCTAGGAATTGCAATTATTGGAGAGAATTTTGAGATACGACTAGTAGATACGCGTGTGGAAGGTGTGTAGCGCGGCTCTACTCTAAGACCCGAGTTCACCAACGCTTGATTAAGTTAAACGTATGATTACTGTATTCGAACAACGGTTAAACTCGGGTTTTAGACCCTAATTCACCAACAGACGTTTAATTTATCAACCGTTGATTAAATCTTAAACAGCTTTTTAACGAAATTTTGCAGTTCAGCAAGCAAAAACCGTAGGTTAAATACAGTAATCACACGTTTAACTTAAACAAGAGTTGGTGAACTCGGGGCTAAGTTTACTTAATATTTTTATTACGAGGTACACATACACACGTTCCGTAAATACAAAATAAGGTAGTTGAGTGGTATTAAACTAGTTTAAATTATTAGTATTAGTGAATTATGCAATTAAATATAATTCGTAAACTGAAAAAATATTCGAAATTGGCGTATCAAGTTCAGATATATAAGCTTGTAAAGATTTTGGTAGGGATAAGGAGGGAATGTCTTGTCCCTTTCCCACACAGCATAACTTTGTACGTCGAATGTATGACACTTGCGGGCAGTGACGTCATAGCCTGCCATAGTGCGCTCTCTGAAAGAAAATAAATATGCTTGTAACTTCTTTACTTTTAAGTTGCTTTTTTTTGTTTTCAATAATAGGCTTTGTTTATTGTTCGCTGTTACAAGAAGATATCAAAAAATATTGTCAACTAGCCTATTGCGTAAGTTATTTTTTTAACCCTTAAATAAATACTTCGTGAATTATTAATAATTTTTCATTGATTCATAGCACTAGCCATATTTATTTGATACTAACTGACCCGATGAACTTCATCTCACCATCTGGCAACTATCAATGACAACTTTTACGTGCAGGAACATTTTGTAAGGGAAAATTTAATTAATGTTTTTATTATTTTACTCGCTACATCTTTATATTTTCTCACCGTATAAACCTTCCATGTATTTACACAAATATTTCAAGATTAAATTCAATTCCAAATCGGTTCAGACGTTCTCGAGTTTATGCGAGACTAACAACAGAGCCACGATTCATTTATATATATAAGAAAGATAAGATAAGAAGAAGATAGATTGACTTACTTTTTATTTGATCAGGATCATAATACTTACTTATTCAGACTTTCAGATATAATTGTAGAGACTAGGGAATGATCCATGATGATGATGATGATGATGTAGATATTGTACAGTGTATACTGAGCGTCACACAAATTAAAAGATGGGAAGTTAGCCGCAGAGAGCTGCGCAAACGCCAAAATATAGACGTCAGCAAGTGCCAGAGAGACGAGACGCCGGCGCACACTCGCCCGCCAACCTCGTGCCTCCCGCGCGCTCCCTACGCCCGAGCTCACTACTTCGCCATTTGTATAGGCCTTATGCACACATGTGCAATAATTAGCTAATCACGGCGAAGTGTCATCTGCGGCTAACTTCCCATTTTTCAATTTGTGTGGCGCTCAGTATACACGTATTATTTATTACTCTCAGTCTACCATTTTCTATCACAAATAAATGTATAAGATTATGTAGTACAAAATAAATGGTTTCCATTAGCAAGGGGCGGGAGGAGGGGGAGGGGTGACGTTTATAGCATTTGCTTTACGATCCTGTTCATTAGTAAACATTAAATTATTAAAATGAAGTCAATTTTAATGTTTACTATGAAATATGGAGCATGTTAATGCCAGTGTAATTGAATTCAGAAACAGCTCCGAAATTGGTTTTGTTTATTTATTTATGCACGAGTGCGGTTTCATTGGTTTGTCCATTTTTGTTCTGCGAAAAAGATTTGACATATGGTACTACTGACAGAAAACCCGTAATATTGGCGATGCTTTGGCGACGCTTCACTCAACGAGACTTAAATAAAGTATTTTTTGTACATAAGTACGGTAAAAGATGTGTAGAAAGCTGAGGTAGGAAGCTACGGTAGTTTATTTCATAGATCACTAGATTTCCATTCCAGAGGGCCTAGGTTCGCAACCTAAGACATGCACTATCTTTTCGAAATTATAACGTAGGTATTATTAATTATCGTTAGCTTTAAACATTGAATTAGGAAAACCTGCATGTCTGAAAATTCTTCCGGTTCTCGAAGATATAAAAAGAAGTCTGCCTATCTGCTTCTATTTTCCCAGCATTCTAAAGTCTTCGCGTATTGAAAGACTCGTCACCACGTCTCTTTCAATACGCTAAAAAAAACTGAGAATAAGTTCAGAAGTGGATATAGATTGACAAGCCTCCTCTCCCCCCAAAGTAGAAGATCATTGTGGCACCCGACACAACATCTGTATAACTTAAGTTTTAGTTTACTCTCAGTTAGAATTGTGAATTTTCATATTTTTCAGCTCTCTTCAAAACCTAAGCACCTATCTGATATTGCAAAAATAGCGTCTCCACAATTATGACCCCTATAATAACCTCCAGGGTGGCGCGCTGAATATTTAATGACTACCCCTACCACGAGAATTCTGACTCCACCTCTTGCATTTTTAGTTCTTGCGTCGTTTCATCTTAAAATGCATTTCATGTGGCAGTATTGCGTTAGTTCTTGACAGTAGTAAAGTGAAATTTAATACTTGTATGCTTCATTGATATAAAAAATATTCAAATGACCCCTCTAAACCGGTGCAGAGTAGATTTGAGCTAAGCTGAATAGAGCTCTATAGAAAACACAGTTCCCTTCTGCTCAAGATTGCGTTTTGTTTCTCGCTAAGAAAATAGTATATTTATGCAGTTGAACCATCGACTACAAAGCTCTCTCCAGCTCCGCACATTTTAGCTACCAACGCGGTAACGCTCCGATTTTCTGGAGCTCACTTTTCTAACTAAGCACTAAGTATCTGTTTTACCTGTTTATGCGAAGTCTTAATTAATTAAGACTCCAATGAATGTTCAAAACTGACGTAAAAGAAAATATTTAAACATTTTCTCGCCCGTTAAAGTAGCTAACATAAATTTTGTCGGAAACGATCTGACATCTGGTCTTGCGAGCAGATCCTGGATTTTTTCCGGGAATAGGAAATTAGTAGGAGAAATGAGGACATTTGTCGAAAACAGTTTGAAAACGAGCTAACATCAAATATTCACAAGTTTGCGATGCTGACGAATGAACTTAATCATATACTTTGTACTTTGATAAAATACCCTGTAGATATCGCATATCGTAAATTCACCGTGGTAAAACAAGCTCACGATGCTAATGAACAAACTTCATCATATATTTTGTACTTTGATAAATTATCTGGTGAATATCGCACATATTAGGTACATGTGCCGTGAAAAAAGTGTCACAATATTTGCCATCAGCCTTCACATCAACTGTCTATAATCAATTATTTACTCGTTGTATACCTACACACGATGCTCGACTAAGAATTTATCTAAACATAATAATCTACAAACTACACACAATATAGAAACTCTACCAGCTCAAGGAACCGTGTCTTGCCGTGATGCGGATCACAAACTGCCACAAGGCGTGATCACTTAATTTTGAGCTAAGGTAGTATAGGATCATCTGGCGTGCGATATTTTCCAAGGTATTTTACCAATGACTCTGTACATTAAAACATTTATATGTATTTGGCGCGGCCTGGGTTCTGATTTCGAGTATAATGTGGCTGGGTAACGTATCTGAATTTCTATGAATAAAATATTTGGTCGTGTCCTTTCGTCAAAACGCTTTGGGATCAGAACTAAGAGCAGAAACCGACTCTAGATCTCAGTCGCTACAAAGAAAATATACAAATAATGAATTAATTACCTGTTTCTTTCTTTTATTATTTATTTTATTCCTGGTTTAACCTTGGCTGAATCAACCACCTCATACTTACCTACCTATATATGTATACCTGAAATGACGCAAAGCGCGAAAACTGAATGAAAAATAAATATGATTATGTTTTCACCCGCAGCCATTTTAAAATACTAAAAATGTGGATCGCTGGTGAGAAAACGAGTTTTCTAGCGGCTATAAAAGTGAACTAATGGGTCTATGAATTTTTGAGCACAGTGCTTGTAGCCGCAAACGTAGGTATATATATTACCTGTTCCAAAAATCATATCTCTACTTTTTATACATAAAATAGGTTTGCGTTTGACCACATGCTGACTGCAGGGTAATTCACGGAAACACTCACATGCCAAGAATTCCGCATAATATTATATTATATCATAAACTAATATACAATAAATACTGTTATATTAGGTAGATTTCCGAACACTAAACCTTACATTTGTTTAACTGAATATCATAAGCCTATATTGTTTTTGGCCGATTTGATTCATTCTGATGTTTAAATCTTGTTAGGATAAAGAAATTCGCGAAAAAAGTACTTCGCAAGACTTTACGTCGAAAATATTAAATTAGGAAATAGAGATTTGACAATCCATACCTATGAACCCCATACTCATAAGCTTGTCGGTTAAAAATGCTAAAAACGAATACAACAGATACATTCCTGTGTTATCAATCAAAATGCAAACAAAATATACAGTACAAATAAAACTATACAGTGTGTTCGGTCACGGGTGCCGCAGGCTATTCGATACGATAAAATATGGGTGAATGGAACACAAATGTAACTTTCAGGTATGTATTTTCAGAAAAATATTCCACAAAGGATAATATTTCTTGAATTCACATGCATGAAATTTACAAATTAACTTTATTTAATGTGTCATTTTTAGTTAATTAAGTTTCTCGTTAATAATTAGGACGGATTTTTAGAGCGGTTATTTGTTTCATATTAAATAGCTCAAGCAACAGACGACAAGTTTTACTTTTTAATTTTTGTTTTAAATAAATGTGTATAACTTTTTTAGACCAACATTTTTTTCACAATGAGTCTCTCCATTACTTTTATGAATTAACACTTTTTTAGGTTTTGGTCAAGAGACACATACTTTATTCTAATGATCAATTTTTTATAAGGCTCGAAGACTGGACTCGTCACTCTGTATTTTATCACGGGGCGCGGGGGCGGACAAAAGTTCCCGTGAGAACTCTTTGGCTCAATTTGTAGCCATACAAACAAATATTGTAAGGCCCAGAATATGAAAGGAAGGTAGTACAAAAAGGTATTAAAGGTATCTTAAAAGAAACAACGACAAACATGGCAAAACGGTGTTTGAATGAGCCTATTGCTAAAATATGCCTTCGTAACATTATTGTCAGAGTTTTGGAGTCGTTTTTGTGGTTATTGTGTATCTAAGCATACAAGTTCGTAAATAAACATAAATACTTTTCGCCAAAAATGCCATAACCGACTTCAACCGTGAACAGAATTAGAATAGTTCGCACGGATCGATGGATGAGAACTTTTTTGAAATCGGTTAAAAATACGTTCATTTTATTAGATTATTTTCAATGTACCTACTCAAATTATGCAAACTAACTATATTAACTATTCAAGGTAAAAAAAACTCGAGCTCTTATACGACATGTTATCGCAGTTGAGTTAAGTTGCATCGAAGATAAATAGCCCCATATCCATAGTAGGTACATGAATAATATAACTTTAAAGTTATGTGCATACTATCGCCACCACAGCAAAAACAACCATGTCATAACATTCAGTGAACTAAATCCGCCAAGTTGTGGTGATTACGAGCTAACAACTTTAGCTCCATTCAATTTGCATCGAGCTCGCACATCTTCGTTCGCGAAGTTGTCGTGTGGCTCGGGTTTCAAAGGAGCAGCCCAAATTACGGCCCATTTCACGTCCTCGGTTATCTTCATCATCATCGCCATCATTTTGATTTTAAGGTTACCTCGGTGCTCCTTACCGACCACTGAAGTGAAACAAGTAGTAGTAATAAGTACAACGGTTGGTACGGCCCGTCTTCGGATAGGTGGCCGCGGGAGGCAATTACAACGGAGCACTACCGTGGTCATGTGCTTTTAATTTTGTGATACGTCAAATTGTTGGCCTCAGTTTAATAAACGCTAAGCCATGTTAGAAGTTTTCAGACGCAATGAAAAATTCTTACTCCAGGGCTACCCACTCTATGCATATTTTTTTTAAATGGATATAACGGTTCTTCATATATTGCGTCTTCAGACATATGCAGGGTTCTTTGCGCTGCTTTTTCATTCATGATTAACGGATGATAACTTATGTTAAGGTTATGTTTAGCAGTATGCTATTTAATACTTATACGTCACGAGTTTCTTCACCAAAAATACAGTATATAATAATCGGTGCCCAATTATTCCTGAGAACACTGAAGTATGTCGTATAGACTGAACAATAGTCAATATCACCATAATTCCCGGTTAATAAAGTAGCTAATTTCACATAAATAATGTGTCTTTCTTGTTAGTGTTAAAAGTGGTTCTAGTCTTTATATTGTCATTAACATAAATCTTCGTAGAGTGGCTACGGCGTAGCAAAGAGCTACGACCTTCTCTATTACTATTTAGTAGCCAGTTTTTGCCAGAAATATAGTCAGTTTTTAGGTCAGTAAAAATAGTCAGCTAGTAAGCCCCTTTCCATTTTTGGTGACTAAAATGTTCCTTGAAATTAACCCAAATATTGTTCATTTAATATTAGCTTTTTTTAATGTGGAGCTACATGTTTAATTTGTTAATTAATTGTTGCTTAGTCATTTGACTTTATGTATAATGTAAGACTTCATATCCCTATATCGTTCCTATATCATATTTATGCCGCTACAGATTTTTTTTTTGTAATTTGTTAGACACATTTAAAAAAATAATTTAAAAAATTATAAACTAAAGTTCAAGTAAGTAGTAAACTTTTACAGTATTAGCAGCCCGCGTAAAAATTATTATGATTTTAAAAAAGTAAAATAAACTCCATAAAAGCCGGCAAGATCATGGACATCGATAT
This sequence comes from Hypomecis punctinalis, assembly GCA_949316475.1. Taxonomy (NCBI): domain Eukaryota; kingdom Metazoa; phylum Arthropoda; class Insecta; order Lepidoptera; family Geometridae; genus Hypomecis; species Hypomecis punctinalis. Next base: position 4,807,181 of record OX438798.1, read on the forward strand.
AAATAAATTATTGAACGCGAACTCGAAACAAATCGTTTAGATTTTCACGCAACAACGGGCACAAACTGTTCGTTCCTTTGTTCTAGTTTCGCCGAATTCGATTCAACATTTTGTTGAACATTGTCGGCACCACGGAAGAGAGAAAACAGGCGGAAGTGCGAAAAGCGTACGACAAAAGAAATCTTAAGTTTTTTACACGTACACTGTTAGTGAAGCAATTATTATCTGTGTCTTTTCTGTAAGCAATTTATACTATTTGCGCTTTATATTCTGTGAAAAAGGTTGTTTTTTTATAATTTAAGGTTTAATTTAATTTATTACAGTTATTAACTACTGAAAGTTATTGTTAACAACAATAACTACTTAAGTTATTGTTGTTTTCTTGTTTCCATGTCAACGCCATCCGAGTCTGCGCAGACCGCCCACGTCACGGTCTGACGTCCTGACGTCTCCACTTATAGAACCTAAGTTTATTTTTATTTATATTTGTAGTATAATTCTTGTTATTCATGGCATTTTGCGCCCCGGCCGGGCCAAATGCAGTTTCCCAATACGTTAATGTGTCGCAGGGGGACATGATTCAGTGCCTAGAGTGTTCCCAAGTGCGATTTTTTAAAGGACAGAAAGGCCTCAAAATTCACCGTACGCGGTGCCATAAAAATAGCCAAATTACACTTTCGGCCCCTATTGCAGGCTCTGATGGAGCCAGCAGCAGTCCCGTGAGCGCTGCTGCTCCTTCCAAACCGCTTTGGGAGGTTCTTAGCTCACTCAAAAGTTCTCTTCCTGTTTTAAAACGCATCCCGCGTGGTGCACGTTTTTCGGTTGCGCAGTGTTTATCTGCTGCTATTCGGAATGTTATTTCTAAAAATTCTTTAGACGCCTGGGAACACCTCTTGACTTTTCCCTACGTTGTGCTTTACGTACATTCGGACCCAACAAACAAAAAATCCCTTACCACTAGGGTAAAGGAAAATTGCGTAAAGTACAGCGCATTGGAAGAGAACTCTTTAGATTTTGAAAGCATTATTCCGCCAACAAGGCAGAATAAACCAAATTCTAAAAAAACAGACGATTCGGTTACCATTAAAATAGTAGAGAGCAAAATTAGTGATGGCGATATCAAAGGCGCCGCACGAGTCCTGTTCTCCAGCGACACTATTGCCCCCCACACACCCGATACGGTCCAGTCACTCCGTGACAAGCATCCGCCGGCAGCATGTCTCCACCTGCCTGAGCCACCACACCCTGATGACGTTGTCATTGAAGTGTCAGCTCAGGAGATTGCAGCGGCCGTTTCTTCTTTTCGGAGCGGCTCAGCCGGAGGCCTAGATGGTCTCTCGCCTCAACATCTAAAAGATCTTCTATCTTTTAGCTCTGGTGAGGTGGCTGAGTCTCTCTTGAGAGAATTAACGGGTTTGGCAAATCTCATGTTATCTGGGCAGGTCAATGATGACGTTATCGAAGTCTTGTATGGCGCTAACCTATGCGCACTTGTCAAAAAAGATGGTGGCATCAGACCTATTGCTGTTGGCACCACATATCGTCGTCTCGCAGCCAAAGCCGGTTGTGGAAAAAAGGTTGCTCTTTTGAGTAGCCTTTTTCAACCAATACAGCTTGGCTTTGGTTCGCGGGGTGGATGTGAGGCTGCTGTTCATTCGCTTCGTACTTTTCTCGGTCAAAATTGTGGAGAGGTGTTGCTTAAGGTGGATGTCAAAAATGCTTTCAATTCGGTTAATCGAGACGCCTTGTTGGCACAGGTCAAAGACAAAATTCCCGATCTTTTTAATTTTCTTTGGCAATGCTACGGCAAACCCACTAAATTAATTTACAAAAATGATGTTTTGCTATCTTCCGTTGGCTGTCAACAAGGTGACCCTCTCGGACCAGCCATTTTCAGCCTGGCCATTCATCCAATTGTTCAACGTCTCCAATCTAAACTCAACGTTTGGTATCTGGATGACGGGACTTTGGGTGGCGATGCGAGCACAGTCCTACGTGATTTGGAAATTCTTATTGACGAGTTTCGTCAAATTGGTTTGGAGCTAAATTTTTCGAAATGCGAACTTTTCGTTTGCGACTCATGTCCGGATAAAGATTTGATACTTAACAAATTTAATGATTTGGCACCTAACATCAAATCGGTAGACAAGTGTTCTCTTCGCCTTCTAGGTTCGCCGATATTAGATGAGTCTTTTCCGCCTTTCGTTCAAGAAAAAATTCAAAATTTTTTGAGTGCCTCTGATAGGCTACTCAAAATTAACGCCCACATGGCTTTTACCATTATAAGATGTTGTCTGTTTGTTCCAAAATTTATGTACGCTTTACGATGTAGTCCATTGTGGAAACACAATGAGCTCCTTTTGAGCTTAGACGATGTTGTAAAGCAGTCCCTAGTATCGGTTTTGAATATTGACATGAGTGAAAGGGCGTGGCTACAAGCCTCCTTGCCTGTTAGGCTTGGAGGGTTAGGGGTCCGCCAAATTTCAAGTGTTGCTTTACCAGCTTTCTTGTCCTCCATTCATAGTACTCAGAACTTGATTGAAAAAATCCTCGCACCTTCTTTAGGCCATTCTGGCGTAGATGTAGCTCATTTGAATGAGGCAACGAATGCTTGGAGGGTCGCTTGCCCAAATACCGAGCTTCCAAAGACTTTATCGTCGCAGAGACTGTGGGATCGGCCGATCTGCGAACTAGCACGGAAATCTCTTCTAGACACGTGTCCTAGCGTCGCGGATCGCGCTCGTATCCTTGCAGTCTCTGTATGGGAGTCCGGTCTTTGGTTGCAAGCATTGCCCTCTTTCAATACTGGTAACCTTTTAGACCCAACTGCATTTCGTCTAGCTGTCAGCTTACGCTTGGGTGCAAGGTGTTGTGAAGCCCATCGCTGTCAGTGTGGTACTGCAGTTGACCAGCTCGGTCACCACGGTCTCTCTTGCTCAAGAAGCGCTGGTCGGATTGGACGCCACGCCAGCCTTAACGATGTCATACGCAGGGCTTTTGTCACCGCCAATATCGCAGCCGTACTCGAACCGAGTGGGTTGGCGCGTGGTGATGGCAAAAGGCCTGACGGCATGACGCTGGTCCCATGGAAGTGTGGACGGCCCTTAGTATGGGACGCAACTTGCGTCGATACTTTGGCACCGTCACATCTTCCTGAGACTCAGAGTAGGGCTGGAGCGGCGGCCAATTCGGCTGAGCAGCACAAGCGGCGCAAATATGCTAACCTCGGCAGTGGTTACATATTTGAGCCATTTGGAGTTGAGACTTTGGGTCCGTGGGGGCCGGGAGCTCATCTCGTTTTCAAAAGTCTTTCTGAGCGTCTGGTGGACGCGACGCGTGACCAAAATGCTGGTGTTTATTTGGCTCAACGTATAAGCATTGCCATTCAGCGTGGCAATGCTGCCAGCATGCTGGGCACGCTGCCAACTGGCAGTGGGCTTGAGCACTTGGATTATCTTTAGACCTTCAAGGGTCTGTGGATGATCCAATTGCTTTCTATGTAGTAGTAATGTAGTATTGTCATTATATTAAAATAAAAAAAAAAAAAAAAAAAAAAAAAAAAAAAACTACTGAATAATATTACGAATATGGTATAGCTGAAATACTAAGTGACAATTTGTAAATCGCCGCAAATTAAATATAAAAACAACAACTGTCACCCGCACCATGCTACAGCGCAAATTGTGTAGGCCATGATCGCGTGCCTTAAACATAAAACCATCTACTAGTAAGTAGATAAACTTGTTTATTAATCCAATAAAACGTAGTAAGCACTTACTATCTACGTTATAGTAAAAAACCGCTATAATCACATAGTGAGTGAAATTGTCAAAACAGAATCAATAAAAAATGTTTGAATTGTGTGCAGTAACGGATTTTTTCCTCTAGTTTAAATCAAATCAAATTTATTTAACCTTAACTATGTTATGTACTATTACAGAGTTGTTCTAACGGGGTTCAAACTAAACAAACTTTCCTTTTAGTGAGATTTAGGCGACAGTGGTTCCGACATATAATACGCACATCGCTATTCCACTTTTTTTTCTATTCCGTGGTAAAAATCTAGGTGGCTCTGCTCTCCATTTAGGTATTCAAACTTGTATTGGTTTTTGCTCTGCTAAAATATTGATCATTTCATTTCGATATCCATTCAAACTTTGACGCTCATACATCCATTTCATTTTGCTTGAGTAACTATAACAAGGGTTTATTTAACTTTACGGTTTGATTTTTATTAAATGTTAAAAAGTAAATTAAGCATAAAAAATATTTAATGTTTAATTTACTCAAAGATATATGGCGCGTTATGCTTTCTTACCTATACTCAACATTACGATCAACCTTTACTATGGGGCCCAATGAGACTATAAACATCGTTGATGGGACTCCAGTCATGTGCTAGCGAAAATCGACTGTTCCAACGATTGACTTTCGACAAAATGTAAATGTTTTATTCCGAGTTTTGCCTTGGCATAAGTTTGTTTTAATAATTATGAGTATATGTATATAAGTATTTGCCTATGTAACTATGGTGGAAAACAACACCTTGTAGTTTGTACAGTACCTATATCCAAATATTGCAAATAATAATCCGATGAAAGACATTATACAGTTTAAAATGTATTTTGTCAGCAGTTTCATCATCTAAATGAGTTGTGGAAATGTGTCTCTTTCTGGGACACGGAATTATTTATTCGACACTCATTAGTTATTTCGTGTCTGCATACTCTATATTTTATCTGTAGTTATATGAACGAGATAAACGTAATAATTTATTGTTCACACAGATAGCTATATACTCAAACAAATATAATTATATTGTGACTGAAAACAATCGGTGACGGTCCTAATGGAAATATGTAAGGAAGGACCTTGTCTAACAGTAAATTCTACAGCTGCTAATGATGATGTTTACCTGTCTGTAACATTAATTAGTAATGAGTGTAGCAACTGACGGGCTTATCGCCAATATCGATTTTATAGGCAATTCACTACTCTTCACAATCCTTTCTTTAGGGGAGGCCTATATCCAGCAGTGGACGTCTTATGGCTGAAACGACATTTCACCAAGACAGAGTTCATACGATCTATTTACTTTAGAAGCTCCCAAACCACTCGATGACGTCTCAAAAGGGAAATTACATTCGTCATATTTATCGTCTGGCGGTTTCCGCTCACGGCACACGACTCACACTTGAGCTGCTTTACTTGAAGTTGATTAATTACAATCAACTCCTCCCCAGTCTTTAACAAAGAGATAATTCACCCGCATCTGCCACTCGTTTAAATCCATAGATATTAAATAAAAGCAGATCCGGAGTTTAGTAATTCGTTAGGTATACTATAATACCTACTCAAAAATAAACTCCGTCTTGAAAGCATTCGAAGTTGTCCGTCATATTGCGGAAATGCCAATATGGTAACATTTGATCAGTAGTTCAAATGTCACTTATGTCATGTTATGCCGTTGATTACATTATAGCAGTAGATATAAATACGTTTTCAACGCAAAAACGCTGTTTGGACATTTGATGGCGTTTTCGACGCCTTTTTGTAGCCCTTTCTTTGTGTTTCTTTCTTCTTCGTTTAATTCCAAATCAAGAAGGGCTAGACTTCATGTATATATATATCTGTATTTTATTAAGCTACGCTTGAACATTTGTACAGTAATTGTTTATCTTAGATCGCAAACTGTATAGTCTCGTAGCGGTCGTTGCATCATTCATTGCTCTCGGTTCTGTTATTCTAGTCTTCAAACTTAATTAAGTTTGGTTATAGCAGTGGTTGGTATATTATAACTAAAGTTATAGTCTCAAACTAAAATACAGACTTCTGACCCCTGATGAACCCTAAAACCTAAACTAATTAATTTTGAAGTACTACTAATCATTTGAAAAAAATCAGTAAAATACGCATCGACATGAATTTTTTATAGGTACCTATGTGTGTTAAGTGAAAAATTACAAATAAAAAATTGTTTCGCTGAGTTCAGTGTGCTCCCTTACTCTTATAGGTACTGTAGCTCTACAATTAGTTTGTCTGGATCCTATGCATATTCACGGAAATTCCGCAGTTACGACCGCATATCGAAGAAGAGACCAGCTATGTACATATCAACAACCCTACACCACAAATTGTTTAACTTAATTACGTGGCTTTACGGTAAACCGAACTGGAAAGGTTTGATACCTCCATGCCGTGTTTGCTCTGCAAAATAGAATAAGCTATAGAATCTGCTGTATAGTTATGAAGCACCAATTTGCCCAACGTGTCTGGGTCAAAATAAGTCTTATGTGTAGCACCCCTAGTATGGCAAAGGGATAAAACTATTTTTCATCACATCTATTCGAAAAGGACTACTTGGTTCGCCTTTAAGTGCGCCCAAAGGAGGTGTTTTCTATAAGGAACTTTATAAGCGCGACGGAATTATCTTTTCCGCGCACTTTTTTAATTCGGAACAAATAAGTGCGACGGAATGATCTTTGCCGCGCACTTTTTGAATTTGGAAGTATTTGTAATGTTAGTGTTCACCGCTAAGCAAATGAATGAAAAGAATATAAATATAAGTTTTCATTTGTTTTATTATTAGATACCATTTAATTTCAATTTAGTTGTTACTCTACGTTTTATTAAATAATAATATTATAGTAAAATATGAGGCGCCTTTTGTTTTCTCATAGAGGTGATGAAAAGTAGAGTGTACCACTCGGGCGCAAAATATATTTTTGGCTCGGGCGACGAACTTTGAATCCCTCGCTACGTTCAGGATTCTACTAAAGAATCCCTCAGTTCGCTCTGGATTCAAAAAAGCGCCCTCGCCGTAAAAATATTATTTTGCACCCATATGATTCAATCTACTATTCTTCACTTTTAATGTCACACGTCAATGTAAATCTATATTTTGTTTCCTCTTCGAGACAATATAAAAATTGATGGAAAGGTAAATTGACTACTTGCCAATCTTGCCATGCACCGTGCCCTATCATGCAGGATTATTTTTAGTAGAATAATTATTTTTCGCAAAAAATGGCACCACGGCCTTCCACCGTGTACAGAATTCGAATAGTTTGCACGAATCGATGAGACATCCGTGTATATTATTTTTGATTTATAAAAACGGCTCTTTCAGTCGATTTTAAGAGTATAATAATGTAGCTAGAAAAGCCCTAGGGCGGTAAGTAATCTACTATTATTCTTGTAATGCCGGTTTTTTTCTACTTACCTCACAATCGAGATGTAAAGCAGAATAGTTAGTTCGGGTGTAAGCACCAATTGCACCCTCGAACTATAGGCGCCCTCGCTGCGCTCGTGCGCGTAAATATCTCGGGCTGCAATTGATGCCTTACAGCGCTTGGCTACTAATCTACTATTTAAATCGGTTCACAATTTGCAAAAATATCGATCGACATACACAAAAAATACATATAATGCGTGCCACCAAAGATGAGACTTGACAAGCGTCATTGTTGGGGGATCTTGCGCAGGTACAGTCGTGTACAAACTTATAATCCTGAATTTGTATATCTATTAAACGTTTTTTAATAGTTTGTGTATCTGTTATCCAGAATTTGTATATTTATTACAAACCAAAGTGGTTACTCAAGTCTCATCTTTGGGTGGCACGTAGGATACAGAAGAACATAATACTTCCTCCTTTTTGGAAGTTTGTAAAATCTTTACAAAGTACGCTACTCTACACTTACCTACTAGGTATATATAGTATTTTCAGTAAATGTTTCATAACTGTGGGTTACAATCAACTGTGAAAGCTAAGATTTTTTTATCGATAATTATCACACCATTTTGTACCCATGCAAAATTCAGAGTCACAACAAGAGTGTTACTACATAAAATATAGACCAAACATAGTAGATCAGGCTAAATCTCACACAAAGCTTACCAGAATAAATGATAGGTACCACACAAATTGCAAATCCTACGTAAATGAGGCTTATCAGGGCATGTCCAGTGTTTAGTCATCTATATAATTGTAGACAAAGGCTTCTTTACTGTCTGCCCGTCTGCCCTCAAACGTCCGCGGACTGATGTGATCCTTTTCACTGTCGCTTACAAGTTTAACGAGTTAAAATACTTTCAGAGAAGATAATAGATACTAGTTTTAGTGAACTAATAGTTTAGTGTTAATGTGCTTCTATCACCCTTTGTGGGTAGGCCTATGTCCAGCAGAGGATTATTAAAAGGCCAGTACAGTGTGATTCTCTAAGCTAAATCTATATTTGCTATAGTGGGCGGCAGTGCTGAGAGTCAAAATAATGATTGAACTTTTGCCTTAAAATACTTCTAAAAGAGCAAGTTTGTTTGCTCATCTTACACCATAATTATTGTATTGCCTTTGAAGATGTATTGATAACTCCAGGTTTTAATTGAACAAAAATATAAGGCGTATAAAGTTTGCAATTTTGACGAACAATTTTTGATTTCATACGTCGCAATCGCAATGGATTTCCGTACATACATAGTTCAGTTCATGCTAGAAGTACCACGAAGAAGTACTATTTATACGTATACATGTTGATTCCTTTTTATCAACCTATTACGATAAATATGGTACCAGCTGTAGAATAAATATTTCAGTTCACTAAGTGCGTCGCAAAGCCTAGTTTTTAGGTCACAAAAAAATATATTCTAAGACTAAAACATTAGTTACCCGTGTCACATAAAATATGTATTCTGATGGAGCGATATTTGCGACGTCTAGTGAATTAGAAACGTGTCATTTTGATGCCACTGTGGGGAACAATTGGCACGCAGTCATCCAACTGAAAAACTCAATTGGATTGTTCCTGAAACTAGAATAATATTTTTTGAAATGCTTTACACTTCATTGCATTTGTACTTTATTTAGCTAGTTTTAAAGACTAATGACGCTTACACTTAAAATATGTAGCGTTACTCGTTTAATTATTGTACCTACTCCAATTACGAGTATCTACTTGAGCATTTGGATTACATTTAGAAATTCAGTGTTCGCGTTGTTGAACACGGATTGTATTAACAGCAGAATGCTATTTAATGTATATTTAAATAGTCCAAAAAGTCCCTTAAACGATCTAAAATCTGTTAACACGGCCACCCAATGATATTGGGTTGCCTAGAAGAAGACACTTTCACTGATAAGGCCACCGATTACTTCACATGTTTTAGGATCTATTTTATGTGTGTGTGTGTGAATCAATTAAATAGTGTACCTATCTATCTATTTTTCTCGTACCTTGATAAACTACTATGATTATTCGTCGTTTAGTTATCCGCTTGGTGCTAAATAGCTACCACTAAGTAGCGGCACAGCATCAAGTATTATAATGTTTTTATTGCTACTCAGTACCGACAATCGTAACATTTTCATATCCCTCAAAAACTACGTATGTCCGTTTGCCCCTAGTATTTATTGCACACATTTGTGTTACCCTCATTTCGGCCAAGAGCAGTGACAGGTCCTCATACCGTGCAATCTCTACGTACATTGGCCGAGTTACACGCAGTGCTGACAAGGGGAGCCACTTTCGGTTTTCTGAACCAAACTCTGTTGGAGATAATTTATAGTTCCGCCACTTGACCACTTCAGCGTGTGTATCGAGCTGGCCGCGGCTGTGATAGTAACTATTAAATCATCTGTCCCGCGAGCTCCATCCGTTATTTTTATCGCTGTCTGCGATTACGCTGTCACTGTCTCTGACATCGCCTCTGTGTTTTATGGTGGTGCAAGAGATAAGAGGCTGTTCGGACAATTCCATTTAACTTTATTATAGCTCTAAACTTTTGATAGTTCATTGTGATAAAGCGCTCTGAGCGTTCTATTCTATTAGGCTTATCTATCTACTTAAAGTGTGTAGTGTAGCTAGATGACTACAAGCCATACGATGGCAGATAAGTGTTGTTGAGGTTCCGGTTTGAATGATCATTTATATGCCAAGTAAATTTGGACTGGCCACTAACATAATTATATTGACTAAGGCGTAAAGTTTGTGACCTATCTGCTCTGGCTCTATAAGCCCTAAGCTTATAGAGTCAGAAGTGTAGAAGCTAGGTTGTATCTCTTGGGTCTGATATTTTTTTGATAGTACGTGCCACAGTCTCGTATTGGCAAAATTTTACATGAAAATGTTTTGGTGGGATAAATATTTACCGATTCTTGCCTACGTCCTTGCTTCGTACGAACATTTCGAATATATTTGGATCACGTCCTTACCAATAAAAACAAGTATGCACACATATATTTAGAATGTTTAAACTAAAGAAGTATTATCACCGTCATCATCTTTCTGATCTTTCTGATGCATAGATGTCCACTCTATACCAACACGCTTTATAACTTATTTTCATAACGCTCCTAATGGTAGAGATATATTATTTTTGTCTGGAAGAGATAGCTTCCAGCGATAATGCCGCCTTCTGATACACTAACTTAAGAATTTTTTGTATTACTGTTCGTTTTCATTTATTTTTGTGTACAATAAAGTGTTTTCTATTCTATTCTATATTTTTAACTCTCTATTCAAAAATGAAGATTTAAGATTGAGGTGTTATTGAGCGTCAGGAATTTCAAATTTTGAATCTCAAAAAATGTTGTTGGCAAACGAATGTGTATTAAGTTACAGAGATATCAGAGAGTGTTATTTCTTTCAGTTTGTGGCTTGTCACACACCGCCAAGCTTTTGATACAATCCGCGACTCCGCGCAATGATAAATAGAACAACGCAAGGATACTTCATGTAGACAGAGTGTTCTGTTCATCTTCACTTGGAATAACCCGGCGGGAAAATATAACTTACTTTTATAAATGAACGGGTTGCTGCGGTAAATATATTTGATATGAATTTTAATGTACCTTCGTCTCTATATGGATACGCGTAATTTGCCAATCCGCTGAGCTGTCTGTTAATTAGGTTCTTCTACAGATCTCCTTATTTCTGAATCGATCGAAAATCGTAGTATCGTCTTCTACGATGTTAACGACATATTACCTCACCTATGACCTTTTTGGTCCATCTGTTGTTGTCCATCCTACATATGTATCCCGCCCAGTTCCATTTCAACCTCCTAATAGTCTCTTGAATATCTCTTACATTATTCTTAGTAAAAAATGTAACCTTGTTTAATTTAAAAAAAAAATATTCTTCCTTTGAACACCTTTCACATATTATTAGTCGTACTAAAACACGTATACACTTACATTATTACAGTATTACAGTCCCAGACTTAGAGAATAAATAACTATAGTTATTAATACTCTAAGGTCCCAGATCAAAGCGTTCCGACGCTACTTGTTTACATTCTTCGATAGATTTCTTACAGTTCCGTAAACATGTTACAAAGAGAACAAAACTTTCCATTGCGAAAATGCAAAGTTAAGAAATACGAATGTTGTGGTCGGAAGTGGAATTTCGTATATAATAAAAGGAATTATAACAAGGAAAATAAGCCGTCGAAAACAAGGTGGGACACAGGGTTCATAGGGTTTCGTAGTCCGTAGGTAGGCAGGTGTTGATGAACGAACTGTAAGAAGGGTTAGTTGTTAAACTGCAGAACCCTGAAAAAATTCCAAAGACAGCAAAGTAAGAGTAGAGTATTATTATGACAAAATATGGAATAAACCAACTTAAATAACTCATCATCATAGTCATATTTAATTGTTGCTGAATGGTGATCCTATCCTGATGAGATATTGTCATTAATTTAATTAATATCAATAATAAGAAATCTGTCAGAAAATGGTCCGTACATATTGCCAAGTCAGTGAGTTCACTGACTACTGATTTTTGGACCACCCAAAGAAGTTTCTTTGGGTGGTCCAAAAATAAAAATTATTCATAATGACTGTGTACCTATAACATCTCTTTAAATCCCTATACTTTTCAAAATACCTAGCAGACTGTAACCGTCTTACAACAAAAGATTTAAAAACGCTTTAATAAATAAATAAATATTTTGGGACATCTTACATACGGTCTCTGACCCTAAACTAAGCAAAGCTTGTGATATGGCTGCCAGATACTGATATACTACATATACATATTTTTAAATACATACTTATATAGCTAGTTACTAAATAACACCCAGACACAGAGCAAACACTTATGTTCATCACATAAATATTGATTTTGATCCAGAAATTAGGGTCACTAACTACTGAGCCACCGAGGCAGTCACTGGCACTGTTTAACCGTGCATTTTCGTGCTTAAAACTTATGTGGTTAGACCGTAAGTATTTATTTGCGATCTTAAATCCATCTCAGCATTCTGGATCACCTTCCCTTCCCTGTCTTGTTGGTTCCGTAACATGCTGATTCGAAGCGGCTTACATCCAATTTATTGCCTCATGTCTGTCAAATCATTTGTAAATTCACTTTGGCCTGTACGAGTAGAAAGACCGGAAAACAAACCCGTATTTATTTACCGTAAATTGGGCACTCAGGTAAAAATAACGATTCCTTTAATATTAAGGTAGAATCTGACATATAAAATAATCGCGGCGGTTCATTGGGCCTCATTATAAGGGATGGAGTGTTCGTGTTACTGTTATTTCCTCCCCTCGCCTGTTTTATAGGGATTCGTTCCGCTCGTGGATGTTAAAAAAGAGAAGATCGGGAATAAGGGCATTCGGTAAGCTCTACTTTTCCTTGTCCTGCACTGAGGCATTGTAACTAATATGTACTTAACCAAGTCATAACTTTGCTTATGTACTTCTTGACACTCTTCCATTTTAGGAAATGATTTGCCCACAGGATTTGCCTGATATTTGTGGAATAGTTCGATCACAGATATATGTAAAGTTCGATTGTCATTTTTGTCTATTTTTGTTTTCTTTATATGGACAGAATCTATCAAAGGCACATCAAGGTAATATTTGGGAAATATTTTATTTTGTTGTTTTCTTTTTTTGGTGGACAAAATCTATTGAAAAAATTTGACTGCAAGTCAAGGGTGCCGCCGTCGACCCGGTTGGTCGTTCAAGCAAATCAAGTGGAAACAGACTTTTTTGGAGATTTGTGGACTTTATATCATTGCATTTGGGTGACGTCGCTTTATAATATAAGTAACAGATCTTATGTGTCTTTCTTATATCCATGATTTCACTTCGAAGCGAAATGTTACCGCAGCCTACTCGCGATTATACAGGGTGCTTAGCTTAATGTACCTGAAGATAACCACTCAAATATTATTTATGTGTTAACTTGATAAGCATTTAGATGTTATTTGTGAACCTACTCTCATTTAAATGATGATTCTTGCGGAAGTATTGCGGTATTCATTTATCATCATCGTCACTTACTTTTGTTTGTTACAAATAGGCTCTAAAAGTACAAGGCGAATTTCAGAAATTATTTCACCAGTACAAAGCTATACCTATTATTAGCGAATGACATAGGCACCTGGACAAGGAAACATTAGGTCATTTCAGATTTGGATACGTTTGCTAGATCATACTATGTAGTAAGTTTATCTAATGGAAAATTACTATTGCAAAGAAAAAGAACGCTTTCTTTTGGTCTTTATTTTAAAATTGCCTTTATAAGACCCTGTTTGTACATACCACAAAACAAATAGGTAGGTAAATTAGGAAATTCTGACACAAAGAGGGAACAAATTAAAAAGTGTATTACGAATTTTTGAAGAACTTTGTCTTCAATTTGTAAGAGGAAAAAGTTAAAACCGTACTTCCGAAGGTTTATTTATACAAAGTATACATACTTTTTGAGAAGTTGAGTACAGTTTGAGTTTGGCCATAGCATCTGCATCGGTTCAGTGTGACAATTATATGAAAAAAAAAATTAAATCTTGTCTTAAAAACTAAAATTAAATAATGTTACGAGTATTTAATACTTATTTTAATTTTATTGGGCATAAATAAAGGTATGATGAACATTTTGTTTTTCAATATCTGGTTGGTTTTTTTTATTGATTAGTTCTTACGACTTATAAATTGATAGCAACATTTTGAATTTGTAGCTAATCAAATTTATTTAGTATGCAATCGCTTCACTCAATATAATAGGCGTAAATCTACATATTTTTTTAAAAATAATATTTTTTGTATAATATTTTTCCTGTTTACTCTTATAAAGACGGGATTATCTTCTGCTTTACCGAACACTCTGTACAATGATCACGGTGGCTTAGCTTACGGAATGTGAGCAAAAAGGTTACGAGGGTTACCACCTGCATGGCGAGGCCGAAAAACAAAGGCGGGCTGCCAGTATACTAGGCGTAAATTACGGTAAAACGCCATAGGTATCCAATTTACTTAAATTAATATTAATGATAGAGACAAAAAAATGTACGGTGTTGGTATAAAAAATACATCACCCTAATTTAAATCGGTCACAAAAGTTGATATAGTTCTTAAAAAATGTCACCTCAATTTGAACCCGTTACAAAAATTGATATCGATTTTATTTTACATATACCACGTTAATCATTACCTTATAGGCATACGTATCAGTCATATGTTTATTATTTTGTTTTATTTACAATACAACTAAAAAAAATATATGTTTGCACGGTTGATGTGTCTTAAAAATAGGTATAACGTAAAATAATAATTATATCACATGACACATTAGTAACTAAGAAGTAGCACCTGCTGAATACGCAACGCATTGGCCAATAATTCGGCAGGTGCTATTACAGTATTATTATAAAGCCGCAGCCACAAATGGCAGGTACCTTTTGAACTTTGCGTCCAAGCTCAGCTCCAATATGACATGGCCAAACTCTACTGCACATTCCAATACACATTTGCTTGATTCAGTCGACATACCTATATGTTTATTGAACTCTCTTGATATACAAAAATCTTAACTAGTGAAACAACTGGAGGCAACTTTCGGTAGAGTAAAGAAAAACGGATACATAAATATATTTTGTTTATAGTCACTTTATAGTTATCAGTACCAACTTTTGTAGGTATTAGCGTTCATAACGTAGTTTGACTAGGTGCTTCTCAGCAATCATCTAAGTTAAGCAACTTTCGACACGGATGGTTGATCACGGCTAGCGTTTACACCTAAGAGCTATTGTGAAGAAGCCTACTGGCGGCATACAATTTCTGACACCAGGGCCACCCGGCATATACGAAATTACTTAGTCAAAGACTGATTGACACACGGGTGTGTTGGCCCGAATGCGTAAGATTGGAGCAAATATGACCAATATGTACCCGCGGCAGAATACCCTCTGAGCCGTTACAAAGAATCGTGAATATTATTTGCGCAGGTGTGGGAAGAAAATTAATAAACATAAAGCATATTTTTCCTCTATCTGTTGGAACAATATTGAGAAAGTTGTACACGTGTTTCTCACAAAGTTTCTTGGAAATATTTCCACATCGTCGCGTGTGTATCGGTAAATCTTATTTAGGTACTTATTTTTTAATGCCTAGCTCTTTCCAGCCAAAGTAGATGCTTTCTTTACCAGGGAAAATCCTTTATGGATACCACCACACCACAAGGGCAGGCGGTTGGTTAAAATATGTGCCTGGTTGTCTTTTTTGATACCAAATGAAGTTGTTAATTAAGGCAGCTAAGGTTGCCTGGCAGAGATCGCTATTAGCGATAAGGCCGCCCTTTTTGTATCCTCATTTCTTCTTATTATGGTTATTTCTTGGTGTGCAATAAAGCGTTTATCTATCTATCTAATAAATCAGACAGATCAGTTAAAGAAGTTCCTATAACACAAATTAATCAATAATGGAGATTCTAGATTCGAATGTATTCACACCTAATAAGGTATCTATGATTTGTATGCTGTCGTTCGTTAACAAACTAGGTACTTACATAAAAAAATGGCTATACAACATTAAGCATTAAATAAAGTAAGTATAGATGCGTAAATATGCTAGCTAGATCGAAAAAGTAAACTAGACCCACAGAGCAGACCAAGGTTTCAAAAAGAAAATTGCAAAATGTTTCCAATATAAACCTATTTTGTGTTATACAACCTACGCTTGAAAATCTTTTTTCTTTTTTTGGAGCAATTGAGTGAAAATGAGGCTAAGCGAAACTGTAATATAAAAACGCGATTATACCAAGGCAACGTTGTAATACAGCTTGCATGCTAAATAAAATGATACGTAGAACAAATAAGAGTGACGGTAAAAAATAAGCTCAATGTATTAAAGTTGTTTTTCTCGCGTCGGTGTTACCTGGCGGATCAAATCAAGGCACCTTGTTTACGCTTTATTAAGATTTTTTTACTTTGCGTGGTTGAGCTGGGTCTAGACCTTATGTTTCTTTTTGGATTTAAACTTTTCATAAGACCCTTTCAAATATTGAAAACTATATGAAGGGCGTGTATGTAAATATATGTAAATCATGCAATAGGTGCATGTGTTGGATTAGCTACAGTATGACATGGGTTCAATTTAAGGGTTTAGTTCTGCGCTCCATTTTTTTTATTTTTTTACTATAAAGAGTTGAAGCAAACCAAGGCAATAAACGGTGATAATGTACTAAAACAAGGTTACCATTAGATATATTATTATACTGATCATTATCATTATGATCTGCTATTAGTAAGTAAGTTAGTATAGGCTAGGTGGCAAGTTTTTAAGCCGTTTATTTTAAGTTTTATTCGTCATGGGAATCTATAATTGGTGCTTGTCTAATTGAATCACGTCCGATCGCAAAAAATAGGTTTTCTCAAAAGCATATATAAAGCTTTATTGTTATATACTACGGCACTAATCGCACACTAAAATTACGAGATAAATAAATACCTCATCATTCCGACGTTTCAACCGAGTTGCATCAATCGTGGTCACGGGTAGACTCTCTCGTAGTATATAACAATAATGTGTTCAAATCGCGAAAGCTTAAAAACAACATATATAAAGCTTCTTATATTTGCGCATCGTAAGAGCTTTCTGTAATGTAAAGCCTTTTAAGCGTACCTTGTCTGTAAAAAAGATTTGCTAATCCATACAGTTGAAAGTGTACTCTAAATCCATTTTACAAATCGAGACCTATTTTGAATCGAATCAAAGTATTTTATCTTAAGCCACGTAAATCGTACCTACTTGACGATAAGAAAAAGCTGAGCTTTCACACGGCCCTTAACACGTTCTCTGCCGGTAGTACAAATAAAAAAAATGCATATTTTTTTTTTGATGAGAATGGATGCGTAAGGTCAAAATATGAATTTTGATATATGATTGGGTTTGACCAGCAACAGGGTTCCGTAGATATTTAAAAAAAACCTCATGAGGTCATATGCGACCTACGCGGCGCTTTAATAAAAAAAAGTGACTATTCGTTATCGCGGCGCCGCGTAGGCCACGCCTCCGGTCACCCGCACACCTCAGTCGTCAGTGAGCGCTCGCGCCGAATGGTTGTGTTATTATTTATTCTATCTGTGCACGTGTTAATTAGTGTAACATGGAAATATCAGATATAGACATTGACTTCGGAGATATAGACATTTCACAGGAAGACTTATGTGAGATTGATGTGTTAGAAGCTAGTATTTTTCGTGAGATAGGAAATAATTTGGAAGAAAAAGATGGATGTCAAAGTGAAAATGAGAGTTTACTACCAATGAAAAAACGTCGCCGTCGTATTATTGAAAGTAGTTCAGAAAGTGAAACAGACTCGGTAGAAAATTTTGTCGCTGAACAAATTAAAAACATAGAAGAAACATCCAATACTATACAAAAATGGACACGACCACGAGGACATCAGCCGTCTGTCATAGTATTTACAGAACCAACTGGTAAGTTGTATAGTAAAAACTCTTTACAAGTATAATTGTTTAAAAGTTATATATTTACAGTAGCTGCGCCCCGCGGTTTTGCCCGCGTAAGTCCTGACCCCGTAGGAAAATCGTGATATAAAGTAGCCTATATGTTCTTTTAGGTTTTCAGCTATCTACATACCGAGTTTCATTGCAATCTGTTGAGCGGTTTTTACGCGAAAGAGCAACAATTATCCATACATTCTGGCTAATAATAATATGAGTAAGATTAGTAGCATAGGACAATTAAGATTTTGTATATACGTAGGTATACCACTCGCACACATCTAATTTTTTATTGTTATTTCCAGGTATGAAGCTGCCATATGCTAAAGAACTCAAACAAGCCACAGAGGGAGAATATTTCAGCCTGTTGGTCCCAGATGACCTATTTGAGACAATTGCAAATGAAACAAATTTGTTTGCTCAGCAATGCCTGGCACAAGGCTTAAAACCTAAGTCTCGTGCGAATGAGTGGAAACCAACATCAATGAATGAGATCAAACAATTCTTTGGATTAATACTATACATGGGCCTAGTGAAACTCCCTCAAATAAATTTATATTGGAGTAAAGATAGGGTTTTCAGGCAAAATTTTCCGGCCACTGTAATGAGTCGAAACCGTTTTGAACTGCTCCTAAAAATGCTACATTTCACAAATAATGAGACAGCGGAAAAATCCGACAGAATAAACAAAATACGACCTATTATAAACGCCTTAAATGAAACTTTCAAAAAACATTATGCCCCAAAAGAAACGGTATGCATTGATGAAAGTCAAGTACCATACAGAGGGCGCATAATTTTTCGCCAATATAATAAAAGTAAACGCCACAAATATGGCATGAAACTTTTTAAGCTATGCACCATACCCGGCTATACCTGTAAATTACAATTATATGCTGGAAAGAACAATGAAATCGTAAACACAACCCCTACAAATGTCGTTATGTCTCTTTGTGAAGACATATTGAATTTGGGTCACACAGTTGCCACGGACAATTGGTACACAAGTTTAGATTTGGCAAATCAATTACTCAACCAAGATACTCACCTAGTTGGGACACTAAGGAGAAATAGAAGGGGTTTGCCAGTAGCAGTAGTAGACGCCAAACTGGAAAAAGGCGAATCCATAGCTATGGAAAATCAGCGTGGTATTTGTGTGCTCAAATGGAAAGATAAGCGCGACGTATTGATGCTTTCGACCAAACACTCAAATGGCAAGCGAACGGTTTTAAAAAAAGGTAGATATATTTCAAAACCAAAAATGATTTTTGCATATAACGATGCAAAAGGCTCCGTTGATATTAGTGATCAGATGGCGTCATATTCATCTCCACTAAGAAAAACAGTGAAGTGGTATAAAAAGCTAGGTATTGAGCTTATTTTAAACACTTCTCTGGTGAATGCTTGGATCATGTATAACGAAAACAAAAAAACTAAAGAAAGTATTGTGCAGTTCAGGCGTCACTTAGTAGAGTATCTTGTTGATTCGGGATTCGATAAAGAGAATTATTTACTACAGGAGAGACCCAAAAGAACGAAACATGAATTACTGAAAAAAGAGGGACCAGTTAGTAAATTGAGACGTTTTTGTGTTAGTTGCTACAAAGAAAATGTAAAAGCATTTGGCTCAAAAGAAGCTAGAAATAAAACAAAGAAAGTTGTGACATACTGCAAGGACTGTCTCGGTGAAGTGTATTACTGTCTACCCTGCTTCAATAAATGTCATCGTTATGTGTAGAGGTTTTTAAGAGACCATAATACTAGGAAATTGATGCTTTTTATTAATAAATAAACACTTTAAGTAATGGTCCAGGTTGTTTTTTGCCATCCCTTCGCAATTTCGTCCATATTTTCAACAAATTTATCAGTACCCAGAAACCATACTGAAGCGTTGTTCTAGAGCGCCGCTCCGGTCACCTGCTATAGAGAAATATTTGGTAAACGTGGCCTACGGCTCACAAAGTAGTTTCAAATTCAGGTCTGCCTTGAGGTCACCGATGCCCTACGCGGCGCCTTGATCCAGTAGAGGTGAGGTCATCGCTGACCTACGCGGCAGAGAACGTGTTAAGAAAAATCGTCCGCAAACGCTTTGTGTGAGATCTCTCCGAAAGTATTGTGCAGCCTTCATGGGATTGCGATACGGCTGATAAATGGCCTGTCCTTATGCTGAAGTGCCTTTGTTGGGATCTAACTAATTTGCTGTGGAAATATATCTTACCCTGCACCCCGTGGTTTTTACCGACTTTAAAAAAGGAAGAGGTAATTACCTACTCTATGTTCATCTGTATATTTTTTTGTGTATGTTCATTGGTTTTATTGGAAATCATTGGCGGAGGCCCATGTCCAGCAGTGGACGTCCTATGGCTGAAATGATGATGATGTTCATTGATGTTTTCGCCAATAGTGAGTGTTCCAAAAAAAATTATATTATATCTCGAGGTGGTTGCATTAAAATTTTATCGAAAACGGCTGAGCCGTTTTTGATAAATCTACAAAAATGTACATGAATGTCACATCGATTCGTGTAAACTATTCTAATTCTGAGCACGTCGGCGGTGTGATTTTTTGCGAAAAAGAATTATAGATTTAAGAAATATATCAGTCCGGTTTATCAATGTATCAGTTTCAGGAATCAATTATTTTTTTTTGGGTATGCAGGGGATTAGCCTACAGCACCCTAGCCTACTGGTGGGGCTGCCACCTCTGAGCTCGCAGACTCGCTCGGTTTTCTACGGGTATCCTCCCTGGTGATTTAGATTCTGTTTTGAGGCGCAGAATACTCGCCTTGCGCCCTGCATCCTTAGCAGCTGCAACTCTTTGTGTGGCGATGGCGCGGCGGCGCGGTTGCAGCAGGTCCCAGGGTGGACGACGGGGACGTGGATGACGCGGACTGGCTGAAGTCTGCTGACCCTGTGTTACGCCATTCACAGGTCGCAAGAGGTTGTTCTTGGCATTTTTTAGGTAATTTAGCCTCACCTAGCTAAGATTCCCACCAACACCATACTTCAGCTTCCCACCCCGATGACAGTCCACTACTAATAGGCGATGAAGTAGTGGAAAAGGTGTCGAGCTTCACCTATCTTGGCAGCGTCGTGTCAACATCTGGAGGAACAGACTTAGACGTAGCTTCCCGGATTGCCAAAGCTAAAGGTGCCTTCGCGTGTCTCCGTTCAGTATGGCAGTCGAAACACCTCTCTCGTAGAGTGAAACTTCGAATATTTAATACAAACGTAAAAAGCGTACTGCTGTACGGATGCGAGACCTGGAAAGTCACAAAAGCAATAACGCAACAGCTACAAGTTTTTCTCAACCGATGCCTACGGCAAATCTTGAAGATCTTCTGGCCAGACACTATCGCCAATATAGACCTCTGGAGGGAATGCCATGAAGATCCTATAGAGCTGCAAATACGGCGCCGTAAGTGGAACTGGGTTGGCCATACATTGCGCAGGGAGCTGGATCACATTCCTAGGCAAGCCATGGATTGGAATCCACAAGGCCGGCGAAAACCTGGCCGCCCAAAACAAACATGGCGGCGCTCCATCACTGCTGAGGCCCAAAGCATCGGACTGACTTGGAGCGAAGTGAAACGCAAGGCACAGAACAGAGAGGAATGGCGTAACACTGTATCAGCCCTCTGCCCCGATGTGGGGACTTAGGATAAGAAGAGAGAGAGAGAAGAAATATATAATTTATAGATATTTTACACACACTTTTATTGCCCTTCGAGGGTAAGCGTATGTTCTAGAGTAGATCATTGAAAAGTATAGTACTGTACAGTGCATAGTTTTACTACTTGTTTTCCAAAAAGGAATAGTTTTTCAATTTGAACGTTTTTTGGTTTTGTGGAAATACCTACTACTTTAATATTATAAATTCGAAAATATGATTGTTGGTTTAAAACTCTTTTACGCAGCAACAGAGCATTATTTTATATTGGCTTGATTTGAGATACTTAGTTAAAAAATCGGAAAGTAACTAACGTCTACTTTTTATCCCGGAATAATAGAAAACAATTGCATACCAAAAAAAATATATATATATGACGGGGGGAGCTCCCGGGACCCGTCATCATGTGGGTCCAACATGTCAGGAACGCCGAAATTAACAATGCGCCTTGTGGTTTACACGTTTATTCTCTAGTTTTAACCGAATGAAGTTAATTTTACAGCAGGATTGCTACGATAATTTAAGATTATGGAAACGTGGAAAGTTCGACACAGCAACCTTTTCAGAACCACGTGCCCGTTCCAGTGCCAGATCTAAACTCCCGGCATCCACCGAACGAATCGAACGAATCTCTTCCACCATAGATCAACCAGAAATGAGAGAACCAATTCCTCGAGACTGAAGTTGTTATTTCCATACCACAGGCTCTGTGTCGATCTCACCCAAATGACAGTTGCTACTCAACGTTTAAACGACAGTTGACATTTGACGTTTCCAACTATGCTATGTCTATTATTAATACTAGATGGCGCTGCTCCACTATCCGACACGGCCATCATGACATCTCACACGTCCTCGTGGGAGTTACCTGGAAAACAGAAAAAAACGGAAAGTAACGTGTTTTACGCTCGGTCATACTGACCACAAAAAGTCCACTAGAACTCAACAAGGCAATTTATTTTAATTTGAAAACAAGACATGGGGGTAGGTATTTTAACCGCAATAAAAAAGTAGGTACGCAGTACATTTAACCTAATTAACATTCTGTTTACTTTAGGTTACCGAACAAAACTCAATTCTAATGCCATCAAAAAACGACAAAAAAACAGTTAAACGCAGGCTTTATCCAATTACCCTTTACTAATTCTAAACCTCCATCCAGTCCCCGTATCAAATCACATGTCAGAAATTAACAGTCTAGTCACCTCCATCCGGCAACTCTTGGGAGCCTCCATCCAGCACCCGTATACCACATGTCAAAAGTCAACAGTCTAGCTGCTTCCATCCAGCAACTCTTGGGAGCCTCCATCCAGCGCCCGTATACCACACGTCAAGTCAACACAGTCTAGCTGCTTCCATCCAGCAACTCTTGGGAGCCTCCATCCGGCGCCCGTAAACCGCACATCACACATCAACAACATCCAGCTGCTTCCATCCAGCAACTCTTGGAAGCCTCCATCCGGCTTCCGCATACCAACGCGACGCCTAACAAATCCGAAGCCCGTACACAAAACAATGAATACAGCAAGAGCAAATGAGTTTTATTTGATAACGACTACCTTACCTTAACTAAGTGATGATTCATCTTGTCACGTAACCGTGTTGTTGTCACTATCATGTCGTGTCCATTTGTTTACATTTTTATCGTACAACTTTCGGTTGGAGTCCAGAATATTAAGAAGAACAATTACTTACCTTCAAGTATTCTATTTTCCATGAAAATAACCCAATACCTGGGTTTGAGCTTAGTCGGGTTTCGCTCCTTATTTTTTTAAGAAAACAAACTCATCAAATCGTACCTTGTTGTATAAATAGTGTTTTTTTTCTAGTAGGTATATCCTAAGTGCAGCAAAACTTCGTAAACATTGTTTATCACGAAACATCAGAACGACTAGGAGGGTACTATAAGAAAACAATGAGTCTTACCTCTCAGCTTCATTTTTGCGACAACTCCAGAGTTAATCACGAAGTTTTTTTAAAATATAGGCGGGAAAATTCACCTAGTCTTATCACAGTATCAATATTCTGAATCTAAATTGAAACGGAAGCTAAATAACTCACCAGAGTGACGCAGAGTACCGGCAGGCGCATTCATAATGCACACGTCCACTCGCTTTTCTTTAGGCGGACCTCTTCCAGTGCCAGCGTTGCTGGCCCCTTTGCTGCTTCTCTCCGGACAGTTGGATGCGTAGTGGCCTTCTCTCTTACAGAGAAAGCAAGTGATGTGGTCTGCTGAGCCCGTAGACTGGTTACTCACAAGTATTCCCGTGAGAGGATTTGGGTCTGTACAGGTCATCTAATTTCTTAGAATCTTCTCTGCTTTGGCATTGCCATGACTTGTGGCCTATTTTTCCACAAGTAAACATTCGACGGAAGTAGCCGTTCCACTGGGTCTGCTCCTCTTGATGTTAGATCCTTCATTTACATTCATGGTGGAGTTACTTCGCTTCAAAGAGGAAACAGGCTTCAATTCTTTCTTGAGGTGACTACGGGTTTGGATGTCCGTAGTAATCGCTAACCTCTGAACACGTGGCTGAAATTTGGAGATATGCGCCAAGACCGTAGCTATTGCTATCTGCTCCGTAGTTAGCCCATTCCATCTCGACATGATTGAAGCCATGAGGGTAGCAGCATAAGCGGCTAAGCACTCGTTTTCTTTTGGTTTCATAGCGTTCAGGGTGATCAACAAAGATGCTGTAGTTTCTGGACATTCGTACCTTGCCATAAAAAGATCCTTAAAGTCACTCCAGGTCATGCCGGGGAACGATACAGACGACAGCAATCATCAGCGATGGTCCTTGACGATGCTGGTCAGTAACACACATGTCTGCTGTCGTTATCCAAGCACGGGCATCACTGTCAGTCTTCGCTGGGTCAAAAATAGGTAGACGAAGAGAACTTGACGGTGTCGATTGTTTTACTGCTTGCAACAAAGCCATCATGCTGCGATTCTGTTGTTCAAAAATCAGGCGCCATTTTTCTTCACTCTGATCATCGCTGGAAGCACGGACGTTGCTGTGATGCTGCTCATCTGCGTCAACCTCTTCACGTGGGTGCTTAGGGTTGCATCCCACTTCTGATGACGGGGGGAGCTCCCGGGACCCGTCATCATGTGGGTCCAACATGTCAGGAACGCCGAAATTAACAATGCGCCTTGTGGTTTACACGTTTATTCTCTAGTTTTAACCGAATGAAGTTAATTTTACAGCAGGATTGCTACGATAATTTAAGATTATGGAAACGTGGAAAGTTCGACACAGCAACCTTTTCAAAACCACGTGCCCGTTCCAGTGCCAGATCTAAACTCCCGGCATCCACCGAACGAATCGAACGAATCTCTTCCACCATAGATCAACCAGAAATGAGAGAACCAATTCCTCGAGACTGAAGTTGTTATTTCCATACCACAGGCTCTGTGTCGACCTCACCCAAATGACAGTTGCTACTCAACGTTTAAACGACAGTTGACATTTGACGTTTCCAACTATGCTATGTCTATTATTAATACTAGATGGCGCTGCTCCACTATCCGACATATATATATATATATCACGCGGGCTATGACGTGGGCAAAAGTTAGTACATATATTATATTGCCCTGCACTTGTGGTTTTACGCTAAAAGTAGCCTTTCTTCCCACTGAAATGTAGAATGTATTGAAGTAGAAAATAGTTTTGTACTTACGTATTCTTTAGAGATTGCCAGAAATAAAGTTTACTATTTAGCTTTAGTACTAAACCAGAGAACAAAGAACATGTTGCGAAAGTTTTTGCAACAAAAGAAATGGCCACTTTTATCTCTTGAAAAGTAGTAGGTAAAATGTCAAACTCACACGTAGCAACTCAGTAAAGAGTATCGTCTACATTTTTATAGACCTTTGATACACTTTGCGCAAGTTGGGAATAGACTCTCAACACATTGTACGAAGTACCTAAGTCCTACCTACCTATATAAAGTCCAAGCTATTAATGTACGGAAAATTAATGTATAAATCCTGAAGTATTTATTAGTATCCCGTATTTTTAGAGTACAACAATATATAGTATATAGTAATACATTAGTTTAACATTTTACCTCAACTCTATAAAGTTCTAATCAATCGTTGGAGCCCTTTCGGAGATACGAATTTTACACAAACATATATATATGTAACTATGTAGGTAATTTTAGGCACATAACATGCAATATATATACACACGCACCCGTAAGCGTAAAAAATATATATGTAATTATGTACGTACCTACATCGCAGTACTGTATAGCGTTTAGTATACACTGTATACTGTACTGTATCAGCGTTTAATAGTCCACTGCAGGACGTAGGCCTGACTACGAAGAGTAATTTAGTCATATCCACCACGCTGGCCCTGTGCGGGTTGGTGGATTCACATACGCCATCGAATTTCTTCTACGGACGTATGCAGGTTGCCTCACGATGTTTTCTGTCACCGAAAAGCCAGTGATGTTAAATTCCGTACATAAATTCTGAAGAACTTATTGGTAGACCGAGATTTGAGCCCACGACCTCACGATTGTAAGGCGGGTGTCACTCACTACTACTAGATCACCACGGCTTTTCGTAGCAGTAGCTCCTGCTCAAAGCATTTCATATTATTACCGTGACACTACTAAACTAACCCACTTCTACCAGTTCTCATATTTACCGAGTTTCTGAAGTGAACACTATCCAAACAGCAAACAGCGAAGTTTAAAGAATCGAAGATCAACCTCATCACATCGAGGGAATTTCAAAATTACTCCAAATCCGCATTACCTAAGAATACGCCGACGAAAGTTTCTTGATAAGACGCCGCGCGCCGCCAAGTTTTCAAGTAAAGGCAAATTGTTCGCAGAGGAAGCTTCGAGCATGCGATGTTTTTACTGGGTTTACTTGTTAGGCCTAGACTCCACCAAGCCTCTCTCCACTCCGCGGTAGAAATGAGCTGGGCAGACTGTTGTAGTCCGGAAGTCAACTGTACAATTGTGAGATTTGCTTAACGAAAAACAAAAACATATCGCTTGTCACCTGCATTAAGTACCTAACCAAAAGGAGTCGTCACTGCAAAGCGTACCCCTCTGCCAAAAGTACGCGACCGGCGGTCATGCTCTTTATATAAATAATTAAATATATCGGTCTGGTTGCGCTTGTGTTGCGTTAATTTTCAGCTAGTGTTAGTTAATTACATTTGTGTGCGTGTAAACTTGCTATATTGTAAACATGTTATATTTTGGTTTGTGTGCGTTTATTCACCCCCCACTGAATCGGCAGACTTCGATGCTTAAGCGTGTCGACTCCTTTTGGTTAGGTACTTAATGGTGACCTGGAACAAAATAAAATCGTGACCCGAAGTCAGCTCCGTTTGTTTCTCCAGCTTTGTTTGAGGTGAGTTCTGTTTTTGTCTAGTTTAAAATATTAATAGTTTACGGTTTAAGTACAGTTATTTAGTACTATTAATGCTATAGCGAAGTAGAAGCATGTGGAGCTGGCATACCGTTGTAACCCGTGAGTCCGCTACATAAATGCCATTTTTAACCGACAAACAACCGAAGGAGATATACAATTCGACGCGTATATATATATATATATATTTTAAGTATAACCACGCATAACTTTTTTCGTAGTGGTCCGATTTCAATAATTCTTTTTTTTTATTGGAAAGAGTATATACTTCGAAATTGGTCCCATTTAAATTTTATTGAAATCGGCTGAGCCATTTTTGATAAATCGATAATAATGTGAAAAATGCTACAGCGATCCGTGCGAAATATTCGCGAATTCTGTACACGGGTGAAGTCGGTTATGCTAATTTTTGCAAAAAATAATCTTGTTCTTAACGAGAAACAAAACTCAATCGTAAACCAGCGCGAATTCGCTGGTTCGCAAGTTCCGCTCCGCTGTGGTGGGAGTCTGTGCTGTAAGTATAGACGCTTTGTAGGATGGGATGTTTTTACTGGCTGTACTTATTACGCGGAAGTTTTTGACAAAAATTCAAGCAGCCGGCGCACTTGGGGCGGCTTTTGTCTCGTTGAAGATATCCGGAAGCATTAGCAACGTATCGGAGCTGATGAGCCAGATAATGATGATGAGTAAGGTTATAATGATGATGTCGTACGTACCTACACATGTGTAGTGTTGTACATGTACGTATAATAGAGAGCTTGAACAAGTTAAAGTTCCTTGGTGATGGAAATAAATCTAATTCTGACTTGGGTGACTTGGTTGACTCTAGACTTGACGCGGGACTTTTAGTTGGTACCTACTTGTTGTTACCTGATTACAAACTCTTATCTGAGTTTGATGAAATTGTGCAAAGCAAACCACCTCATCTTCATCGTCGTGTTGATGATCCAAATAAACGTAAAGTCTTTTCCTAGAAAGCGTAGGCGAAGCATCGCCAGTTCGCCACTAACCATAGGAGATGCATACCTCTAAGTAGGTATTTTTACCGCCGTTTTTCCTAAATACCAACCTATAAATTAAAATTCAAAGATCCGAACTTACCACTAAACTTAACTAAGCTAATGTACCAAAATTAAACCACCTTATCAACGTTCCAGTAAACAAACATGTTCTACGATTTATTTTTCTCGTCACTTGGAAACACGAAGTTTTCAGATTGGCCAGATTTATTGGGTGGTCGTTTTATTCCAAGATTTTCTTCACGAATTCAAAAGTTTCAGAACAAAGGATTTCTTTGAATTTCGTAGATTAATCTAATCCATCGCCGAGAAGTAATTTACTCACTTGATACTTCGATATTGCTTTCTTGAGTTGATCAAAAGGGATATTGCATTTTTTAATAACATAAAAATAAGATGGTTCGGTAAAAAAAAATATTGTAAATGTTTGTACCTAATAGGGACTTTGTCTAGTGTATAAATTTAATTGAAAATCTCTTTTCAATTAAATTTGTCTTTTGTCTTTTTTCAAATGGAGTACGTGGTAAAAACACGTTTATAAATATGGTTAGCTGTAGGTACTAACCTAGCGTAGGATGTCCAGTGTCCACCCTCAAGGTATACAGAAAGATGGAGTTGGCATAGTCTATTTTTAGCAAAGTCAATACAATGAAATAAAACAAGACATGTAGGAGTATGTGCCTATACAGCTAAAATAAGACCGCAGGATACCTCTGGAGCAAGCTGCTTACCTACAATTGTCTGTTCTATTCTAATTCGTATAGGTCGGGTGGCTAGCCCTGGTGTCAGAGTTATTAGGCCGCTTGCAGGCCTCTGGCATGGCTAAACGGTTAAAACAACCAGGACCTACAATTTAACGTGTTTTCCGAGGCACGGTAGTGTTCAGTTGTAAATGCAACCGCGGTCACCCATCCGAAGACGGACTGTGCTGAACGTTGCTTAACTTCGATGATTGCTAACGAACATCTAGTCAAACTACCTACGCTATGAGCGCTACAGACTAAGCAGATTTTATTAACTGAGCATTCTTTATCGCATCATTTGGAAAGTAAGGGAGCTACTCAACTGCTGTGACGCTGCGCTCCTGAGATTCCATTATCTAAACGCTGAGTCAGCGTCATTATGAGCTCGCCGATCACCTGAAATCATATTGATTACACTAAATCGACTCGTTTCAACAGCACATTGATTGCTGATTCTGTTACATTTCGATTACAATTTTACCACTGCTCAAACATATACCTAGGTCCCAATCAAGTTTGAAGGCAACGGATGCACGAAATATAACGTCATACGTCAAAATCACAAGTTGGAATGTCAAAATGGTTAAAATTTGGTTCCACTTTGTCTTTTGCGATATGATCTAGTTCCAGCAGAGCGTTCAAATCTCCTATCATTTTACCTTCCAACTTTTTACCTCTTTGAATTTGGACAGCCGAGATAGCTCAATGCTAGTTTGAGAAACCCTTCGAAATTACGTAATTTTGGGTGTATGTGCATCTTTATCTAACACCTTTTAAATTTAATATTTAAAGTGGGACTAAGTGAAGTACATATATCTCTTGTTTAGTACGGTTTCTGTAACTTGTTATTCTTCTGAGACTCCACGTGATATACACAATCTAAGCACTATGAAAGCTAATCAAATTGTATCCACAAACTATGAACATGAAATTGCCATCTAGGCCTAAACAATAACAGTTTGAAACTCGGCTAGCAAACAATAGAAGCGAGTTTTGACGGCTCGTCGTGAGTGCATTAGCGTAGTAGGCCCGAACTAGTATAGCTTATAACTTATTGGGCCGAAAGCGAACCCGCCCCGGATATGTCATAAACAGAAACTGGTGCAAACTGGTTAATTAGCTTCCGCACAATATTGCCACTTGACATGACACACATAATCCGCACAGTACAGTTAGAAGCGTTATAACACAATTTTACACTCTAACTTTGTGCATAAGCAAATGTCATTGGTGATTCGATGTTGTGTTTGTTTATTCGAATTAGGTTTGCGTTTAACCATCCGTTGTCAGAATGTTAGCAACAGCAGCGTTGTTTACGTGAAGATGTGCCGTAGATTTATTATTTATTTCAAACCTTGCCATTTTTTTTATTTAACCTGTACTGTCCCACTGCTGGGAAAAGGTCTCCCCCAATTCCATCCATTCCTTTCTGTTCCGTGCTTCCTCCGTCCATTCCTTTTTAAACCTCTCGATTTCGTCGCGCCATCGTGTTGGAGGACGGCCTCGGGGTCGGCTGGACAGAGGAACCCACTCCGTTGAGACCTTTGCCCATCTGTCTGGGTGCATAAGACGTGTCCCGCCCACTCCCATTTGAGCTTTGCAGATTTTAGTCCAACGTCGCTTACGCCTGTTTTAGAACGCAGTGTGGTGTTTCGGACGCGATCTACTCTTTTAATACCAAGTATACTGCGTTCCATTGCTCTTTGGCAAACCTGAAGTCGAGACTTCTGAACATTGGTGAGCGGCCACGTTTGTGCACCGTACGTTAGGATGGGCAGGATATACACACAATTTGCTCACTTAGCACTAGTAGCATTTTGTTGCAATATGTAATAGGTAATATTTTTTTGAAGTGAAACTTCTAATGCGACTTCCAACAAGGTTGCGTTGAACGTTTAACGCTAGCATGGAGGAGATATGAAAGCACTGTTGCGTCGAAGTTTCACTTCCTCCGCGCGGAGGGAAAGAAGTAGTGTTAAGAAGGTATGTCAACTTCCAAACAAGAAAATAGAATCGAATCTGATCGATTCATTTCCGAAACAATGATTCTAGTTCGATTCGATTTGTAGCCAAAAGTCTGTAAAATTTTATTAATATATTTTTTCTTTAACAGAACGAAAACAGAATACAATTTGAATTCCGTTAAGCGCAGAAAGGGAACTTCGTTAAAGAAAATCTAAGGAAAAACCAGTAGGAGTTTGCTTAATCTAATGGATTAAGTAGAAGTTCTACGCAAACAATTCGCAAGGGAATGAATAAGAACGAATTCTAAACCGATCACAAGACTAAGAAAAAGATACTTGTGGAAAGTCTTATGCATTTATTTATAACTTTACGGAATAATTAATATTTCTCTAGGTAACCGACATATTCTAGCGCATATATTATGTTCGTTGTACTTATAGTTACGATCAACTTTTACCATGATATCAACATCGAAATCGCAAAAAAAGTAACTGATCCATGCCAAAAGTCCGTAGACTTCCGACACAATGTTTTGTAACAGCTTTTTATTCGCGATTCTCGCCATAACCTCCATGGTGTAAGAATGATGATGAGTACCTAAAATGATACCCTAGAATCTAGAATACATGTTATGTTTGTCTTCATTTTTTTATTGTCTTTGTTTGTCTAGATTTTATCGATTCAGATAAGATTTTTTTTTTTAAATTCCTGATTGGCCCCATATGGTAAAAGTAGTTTTTAATGGTGATCAGAATCAGCCCATTTCTGCTTAGTAGGCAGGTACACGCTTTCCTGTGTTTAAGAGTGGACTATAGAAATGTCGATACAATTTCATAATTTACGTGGGAACGTTAACATAGATTTACGAGCGAGTTGCCAGACAATGCCAACATTGTGTGCATTGAATTAATATTCATCAATAACATATTAACTGAACAGGATATTTCAATTAAGCTGATTTAAGTATTTCAAGTCATTACGCTGCATGCGGGCAAGGGGCATTTTATTTGCTCGTGATTCTTTTTCAATTAGTCTTGGGACCACAGTCATAGACGTCATCATCTCAGCAGAGCTACACAGCGCTACTCTCTAAAGCTAGAAAGTCAAGAAACAGCATTATCTCTAGACCTTCAGGGGTCTGTGGATGATCCAAGTGCTTGTTATATAGTAGTAGTTTATGTAGTTTGATTATGTAAGTCTTGTATTTAGTGGTAGTTAATAAAGGCATTTGCCGAGTAAAAAAAAGAACAGCATTACATAGGCTCCTGCTCTAGGTACGTAGTATTATTATATTTTCTTCGCCTGTGCGGTTTCACACAAATGCGCACTGCAACGGAGCAATGGATTGAGAATTTTGTATAAACCCTACTATAGCTCGCGTAAAGCGTGCCACAGACTGCTGTGGCTTAATCATCCACAATCCTTATGTATAAAAATTTCGGTCTCTAAGATCTTCCAGCTATGCTGCATACCGGAACGGGCAGCTAGATTTGGTAGAGTAATTTTGTGTGTTTTCTTTAATAAACAAATAAGTATTTTTTAAAAAAAGCTCGAACGCTCCGCTCAATTTCACTTTGGTAGAGCCTACATTAAGGGGTCAGAACGTTAGACGTCCTATAAACGTCATAGATACATAATATCCTACTAATATTATAAACGTGAAAGTTTGTATGTATGGATGTTTGGTACTCTTTCACGCACAAACGGCTGAACTGACTTGGATAAAATTCGGTATAAAGGTAGTTTAAATCTTGGATTAACACATAGGCTACTTTTTATATCGAGCTAACGCGGGTAACACCGTGGAGCGCAGCTAGTACATTATCTACGTGTGAAATTTTTACAGAGTCCCTATACATTATGTCCCCCACACATCAATATTTTTGCATGACTACAATGACATCTTTATGGAAAAATGGTTCCCAGAACTACCATAAAATTGGGACCTTTCGCGGGTCCCTCGGGATTTATATGCGATAAATAATGGTATGGATTCGGGGATGCTGCTCGGAGTTTTATGAACTTTTGTAAGGTAACGTGTGGATTGAATACACGTACTTAATATCTTCGTTGACCTGCGTTATAAATCAATGTCCGCTGTGGGTCAGATTTGACATGTTATTAATAACATAGTATAGTTGTCGTATACATGCTTCAAACAAGCATACATACACGATAAATGTAGAGATGTAGAGAGTAACCCGAACGGCAAACTTCCAATGTAAAACTGTACGCAAATTATTCCAAAATTGATGCTTAAAAGCTTATTAGAAAACTTTTAATCCGTGAAAGGAATATGATACAAATTAAAAATGCTAAGTACCTAAAGGAAATAGGAATAAATATTTTTATCAAAATGTTTTTGGATGTTAAGCGTATTTATGTTATTCTTATACTATATCTTTGGATAAATAGCTACCTAGGTATCGCGCTTTTTGTGCGGGGAATACAGTTACAAAATGAAAGGTCTCTACAGGTCTGTATATATCTGACCAAGTATCAACTTAAGATAAGATAAAAATACCTAAATATTAAAAACCTGCTAACCTACATATCCAAGTCGCTCTGAAAACTAGTCTCTTTAACCACGTCGCGAACTTGTGAAGTTATCCCGACTGAGACTAAGTTCTGAATAATCTCTCTTCTGATAGTTTCGAGCTTTGATAAAATAATCCAAGGATATTGCAACATCTATCTGTAAAGAGTCCTGCCTAAGGTTGCCGTGCGCAGTTGCATTGTGCCATTCAATGAAACCTCAAAAATTAAATTATGTTCAGATCAAGCCTCCAAAAAGTTTAAATTACAGTAGAACTCCAATTATCCGAATTAATGGGGACCGGGACCCATTCGGATAATCAAATATTCGGATAATCGGATTTTTAAAAAAAAAATTGCCATTGGAGAGAATATAAACTACGTTTTGATATTGCACTATTTTTTTATTGAATTAAATGAAAGAAACATGAAATTTTCACATGTTTTAAATATAAATAAAATGTACTTATGTACAAGTTTAGAAATAAAAATCATTGTTTTTTAAACATCTCCGTCAATGTAAGCTGTTTTGCGGTCTTTTTTGTGATTCGGATAATCGGCGATTCGTATAGTCGGAGTTCGGATAATTGGAGTTCTACTGTATATCAAACATTACCTTTCGGAATTTAATAAGGTAGGTATTGTAGAGACTTTGAATAATAGTATTGAAGAGACTATGATAGTTAAGTCTATCGTCATGTTAACATAAACATATTAATAAACAGGATAATTGGTAACTTACACACAACTTTTTAAGGGCGACTTTAGTACGTCTACATCGTGATGAATAACTTTTACCATAGTACCAATAACAAATTCGTGATTGATCCATTGATAAATCGAGAAAATGCATCTTAATAGTATAAATGATTACTAATGTTCTTAAAAGTACATAAGCAGTACATACTGTAGATTAGTGTCAGCTTTAAAAAAATGCGTATGTATTTTGTTCTTGTCTCATTTGTCTTAGATAAAATCAGGCACCTTCTTCGCTATATCATGACGATCGATGTGCAATATCCATTGGGTTTTTATCAAATTATGAAATTCCCGGGTCGCTCTCCGGCCGAAGACGCAAATGAGGTAAACTGCGCAGCCATTGCCTTCTTGGGGAAGCTTTCAAACTATTCAGACAGTTTTATTGAGACTATGGAGCCTATTGTTCTTATTTATGTTGCTCTTCCTCTTTGCTCTAACGTCTTGGCTTTCTTTTTCTGAGTGCTAAAGTAAGTGGAACTTCCTCGCTGAGAATTTATTTACGGAGGTTTATATGTATTTAGAATGCTAAGAAAATTTTATCTTAATCTTAGTAGGTATATGTTACATCTTAAAATGAGCAATTCTTGTATATTTAGGTTCTCGTAGGATTTAGGGAATGGTTGTAACGATTAGTTTATACTAATTACTGCAAGTGGTTCTTCCGAAAAATCAGACTCTTTTTTAGTTTTGCTTGAGCAATGCCTGTCACTCTCTAATTGATAGGTACCTATTTAAAAAAAAAGTATTATAAATAATTTATATCTTGCATGTAATTTTGTTTTGTCGGAATTTCTCAGTCGGTTGATTCCTATGATAGGTATAGAAACTTTTCAAAAGTGTCAGTCTGTCAGTCACTTTGCTTTGTTGGATTTCATCTTATTAATTATTATTATTTTTAACATCTTCATATTTAGAATATCCCTATTGGCTAGATAAGGAGATGAAATAATAATAAACTTTCTTTTGGCGCATCGTGTAGCTGCAGAGAGTCATAAAGCTGTCAATTACTCCTACCAGCTTCCACCTGCAAACTCCCGGGAAGTCTTTCTAGGTAGTCCGTAGTACGTAGGTAGCTTGATTTATCAGTTCAGGGGATAACATAAGCGATACTCCCACACGCCCGCCAGAGCGCTGCGGAATCATAACATACGCAAATGGCGACATATGCGGGATTCTCCGACAATCCGACTAACCGCAGACATTCGCAATAAAAACTCCATTCGGGACACAATAAACGCAAAAATACACTCCACATATTTCCCCGAAAAGTATTGTGACTTATTAAATGTTGGCGCTTTATTACGCGCCAGTAAAGATTAAAATGGTATGCCGGAGACGGCATTGTTGAGTTGTATTTATGGTACGATCGGCTTCGGCGCCGTGTCGACATGTGTGGAAGGGTTATCTAAGGGTTAGGACACCGTTGTTTTCTTTATGGTTTTGCTAAACAAAGGGCAGAGGGCAAGGGGTAACAAGTTCGCGCCTACCGCCCGCTGGGTTCGTGTTGCGCTTTTTTGCCCAAAAAGTGGATTATGTTATTATGGTGTGGATAATAATCGCGATAGGTGTTTGGTATCTTCATTTATTGCTAGTGATATTTTATGGTTGTAGCGGGAATAAATTATACTACACTAGTTTTTACCCGCGGCTTCGCCCGCATGATATTTTAATTTTTGACGCAATATCATTATAATTTATAGCCTATGTGTTATTCTGATATATATAAGCTATATTATTGCAAATTTTCATCTCAATCCGTTCAGAAGTTTTTGCGTGAAAGAGTAACAAACATCCATACATCCATCCATCCATCCATCCATCCTCACAAACTTTCGCGTTTATAATATTAGTAGGATTCATAAATTTTCCAGAATACATAGTACCATATACGAAATTCGAATACATGGCAATATTTTTTTAAGTGTTCGACATTACAATATGTATACTTGCAGCCGTGCACTTGTTCGTACAGATCAATTTCACGACGGATTAAAATTAATTTACGATTTTACTATCCCATCATAACGATACCAAACTTTAGTCCTTACATCTCTAGTTATAGAGATCTTTATCATATGAAAATGTGGATAATGTTGCCAGACTAAAGCTCTACGAAATAGGCTGACAAGTGGCACTTATAACAATTGAATTTTTGAAATAGTTCATGATACCCCTCCGATGTGTTTTTTAACAAATGTCGCGGTGGATTATCCGAACGTTAATGATAGCGGTTCCACGAGAGGGGCGGTCACGCCATATTGGGACACTTTAAAAACTCATCCGTAAATTAAATGTAATTGTTCGCTTGTTAGCCAAACCGAGGGGTGACGCGGGACTTTTTTATTTTTATTTTATGCGTTTGAAATAAACTTTCTGATTTCTAACAATCATTAGATGAGCTTTATTTACAACAAGCATAATATACTCGTGTCTATATATGTACATATTACTTTTATACTTTTTTAATGTACTCGTGTCCTATGACTTTAGTAAATAATGCGCTAATTAACTACTCGTTGTGACAATGTATTTTGTCTAGTACTTGCCGGCTCTTGTCTCATTATTTAAAATAAAATAATTATTTGAAAAATCGAAATAAGCAAACTACAGAAAAGTAGATATATTAGAGCTTACAGTAGTTACCGGTAAACATTTGAGGAGCATGTTGGAAGTAAGCTAGTTTAGTAAATCTAGAGTTATTTTAAGTTAATAGCGGACGTCTTAGTACCTATACTGCAATTATGATGACGGTGATTTGCAAGTGCGGGGAGTAGTAGGAATTCACCGGTTCTGGTACTTTTCACGCAGGTATTTTTTAAGATTATTTAATTATATATAAGTTGTGAATTAAAAGGATTAGGTATACAAAAAAAGTGCATTTCCCCCATTGTTCGTACCTACATCTCCACAAGTGCCCCGTACCCATTGTCCTGCAATGATAAGCAAATAAGGCCATAATCCGCGACGAGTCGAGGGCACAGATTACACAGATTAGATAACAGTTTCTACGTATTCGAGGTCTTTTTTACCACAGTCCAGTCATGGCATAAGGTGCCAATGGCCCAATTTGCTGTCCATTCAACGACACGGATAAAAGATGCGCCCCATAGCCCGCGGACCCTACACTTGACCCTTACATGTGCATTGAATAAAAAAATAATCTTGTCGATGTGCATAAATTATGCATAATCATTGGCTATACAGATTGACACTTCGAATGTGGGTGTTAATATTATGTTTGGTCATGTGTTTTTGGGTAGATATCAATTTTTTTATCCGTTGCTTACAATAGAAGAGTTTTCTTTCACTGATGGTGGACTAGGTACCCAAGTGATTACGTATCTTTTGAACTTATTATACCGGAACTGTCATTCATGACCAAGATTTAATTAGGACTGTTAGGCTTTTGTTTTGTTTATAATGAGTTCGTTTCTTAAGGCTTTGATCGACTTTTCAACCTTTAAACCACGGTTGTAAAGTTCGTCGGCTCGCTCGTCGATAAGCGGCTTTACAATTTATTTTGAAACCACAAACATACATGTTCTTTATGCTTAACTAAGTAAAAATATCATAAATCATACAATCTAGGTAATTTGCCAAATTATTTTATGCCCCAGTATAGTAGAGTCTCAGTTTAACCGAGCTCATTTTTGTTTTTGATCGACGAACCACCGGAGGAGGTATACAATTCGATTCAATTTTTTTTAATGTATAACCATGTATCACTTTTTTCGTAGTAGTCCGATTTCAATAATTATTTTTTTATTGGAAAGAGTATACTTCGAAATTGATCCCATTTAAATTTTATCGAAATCGTCTGAGCCATTTTTGATAGATCAACAATAATGTGAAAAATGCTACATCGATCCATACGAAATATTCGCGAATTCTGTACACGGGTGAAGTCGGTCATGCTATATATACACAAACAATAGAGTCTGTCTACCTCTTCTCATTAAAAGTGCCTGACATAGATTTTTTTAAATTATGAATGAATGTATGTGTCTAGATAGGTACCGAATCGGCTGAGCAAAACGGCCCAAAAATACTAACTAATGTGCAGTACCTACTTAAGATCGACATTTGCTTGTGCGAATAACGCTAGTTCGACAAAACTGAAATGCGACACACCATAGTTCGGTTGCACGTTTGGGAGACACATATACGGTGCATATGCTTACAAATTTTGAGTTTAGACAATCATATTATGTTTGCCAAAAGGTTTCTAAGTCTAGGCAGTTTTATTTGTGATTGATGTTTATAATTGTCCTTCTAGACAGATATATAATCAAATACTCAGATAGATAAATTATACTTCATTGATCTACAATTCTTAGATAACATACATTATTTGCCAAGTGGCTGGACATTAGCAGTGAATGACGTTTAGAACTCAATAGCTGTAACTGGGCCGGCGCGGTCGACCACTTCCAACTTGCTTTTGTACTAGTTCTTTACAAGCTCCTGTAACTTTAGTAAAACTAGTCTCTAGAAAATTCCACATGTCTCACAGTCTCAAACTAATTATACGTTTTCTTTTAGGTATTTCAGGTACTTTTGAACCTTAACAATAAGTTTATTTTTTATTCTTGATAAATAGCCATGGGTCGTTCCTGTAGTTGTATTAGTTCTACTAGTAGAACTACCGGGACAAAAATTTTCCGGTAGTTCCTTCTACTTTAGAACATTTCGCTTTCAGGGCTCCTAAGGTCGAATTTGCCAAAATCTTGAATTTTCATTCCGTTGAATCTCACCTCAGTTGTTTCGGTTCCTTTGAGCAAAAATAGGTATTTGATAGGATTACCTATAGGTACCGATTGCAGCTATTTATTTGCTTACTTTATGGTGAAACGAGACTGGAAAATGTTAAGGGCCCTGGTAGTTAGGGAAGAGTGGGCCGTGGCGCGTGGGCGTGTTTATTTCCACTTCGGAGTATTTATTATACTATCCTATTTGTAGCTAAGATTTCCTATATGTACCTACATTGTTTTGTGTCACCTGTTTAAACCGTCCAACAGACATCTGCTGTGGCTGTGGCATAGTGACCAATTATAGAGGTCAAAATTGTTATATCAAGAGCTGTGATTGGTGGAACTCTAGGCCGCAGCTGTCTGCGGAACACTTCACTTGATCCTCAGTACCAAGTTTATAACAAAACGCTTCATTATGCTCTGTGAGTCATTAGAGGAATATGAAAGAAGGATCGCGGCAAGCAATTGAGCTTTTTTAATTAAAATGAGGAGAGGAGCCGGCCACGAAGCTTGTTTGTGCGTAAATAACGAGATTTGCCCATTTGACGGACGCACGTTGGAGTTATTACCACGAAAGTTACGAGTAATTATAGCCTGAATTAAACAAGGTTTGTTTTTTCGGCTGCAGGAAATGCCTACATTTTATTTTTGCAAAAAATGGAAGTGTTTTGTGGTTCTATGATGCTATGAAAGGAGATTAGCGATTTAGCGCTTTACTGTTCGATTATGAATTCTTGCTTACCTACGTGTATCTATGTCTGCTAACGAGGTGTACCTTTAACTATGAGACCTATGCTGAAATAGCAAAAAATCGACGATAGTTTAACTTAGCTCGCATAGCTAACGCAGTTTTTCATAGATCGTTCATGTGATCTGCAACTCGCATTATGCGACTCAAGGCTAGGCTAAGTTAGCTAAGTTAGTCAAGAACTAAGCTAAGTTTGTTCGCATAGCTGAAACAGTTTTCCATAGATCTGAGCAGACTGCGAGCTATGCACAATCTATGAAAGACTGCGTCAGCTATGCGTGCAAAGCTAAACTAATTTAGCTTAGCTCTTGGTCTGCAACCGGCAATTTTGTGGGTAGGTAAATACGTACTAAGTATATTATAATATTTTCTTTGGTAAACGGTAAGTGTAGTAGTATTTTTTTAATATAATAAATAATAATGGGGAGCATTTGCACCTGTGGCATATTAGAGACCCTAATCTCATTAGATAAACAAATCCAAACGTTCTTCTAACGGTTTTGTGTTCAGATTACATCCCCAAACATTTGACAGTTTCTATTAAGCAGATTAGTATGCACGATCGCATTAGATAGGCAATTTAAAAAGGCCTGCTTTGGGGGAAATTTCCGAGATTTTTTGTGATAACGAAGTTACGCTGATGTTAAATCCCTAAATAAATACGGTAATAATAGCCGTCGGGCTGAATGTTTTGCTATGCCAACACTGACCCACTTCGTTTACAGTTTTAAGTGAAAAAGTTTCAGGTTGAAAAATAACATGTCCTGCTTACGTACCTACCTTTAAAACCATTTGACAGTAGAAATAATAGCCAATGTTTTAATTGTAGCTGTTTGAATCAATCACTCACTGATGTAGAGTAACGGTCGGCAGGGCCAGTCTGGGTGATCGCGGGTAGCTTTACTAGCTTTTACCACACAACGTTACAGTGGTTCAAATAAGAACGGTTGATTGTAGACCCGAAGTACGATTAATTGTAGACCCCATTTAAAATTACCCACAGGTCACCAACGAAATCAAAAAACCAAAAGATAAAGGTAAATTAAATCCCACCAAAATCATTTCCATGTAAAATGTTGCCAAGACGATATCATAATAATATGGCTCCCACTGTCAAAAAGATATCAAATTCCGTGTCAAATCAAGCTTCTGACTCTACAGCTACACGCCCTTACTGTATAAACCTATTGTACCTAGTAGACAGAAATATTACAACAATAATAATATAATAAAATTAATAAAAAGGTGAAGGAAAAAGATAATAAAATTACAAGTCACAGCGCATCTTGAAAGGCTTTCGGTGCTAATATTTTTGCGGACGATGGAATAACAAGAGCGTGTTCCGCGTGGGAGTCTATCAGTTCCCGAGGGTTTGGTTTATTTCTGACAAAGGTCGCGTCAGGGAGGTGACAAATTATAAGCTGACGCCCAGCCGTAGTCTAAATCATTAGAAGAAATTAAATATTTCCTTAGTCATTGTCCCACTTTCATTCATTTGGTTTTTCAAGGGAAGACCCACAGCTTAGGTTCTGTAGTTTTGTAGCAGATCCAAAATATTAACTAAACTTTTACAATTCTTAAATTGAATATCAAAAAATAACAAATTTTAAAGGGCTTTAGTTCGATAGCCCTAAGCTCTCCAGAGCTTCGGTTGTTTGAAGTTAAGTAGTTGATTTTTTTTTGTCAGACCTACTATCTCCGCTTTCCTTCCTTTCTTTTCTTGTATAATTGAGTTATCTTACTACGAGTAGAACTTGGTTTTCACAGACAAGTTGTTTGTTTCAGAGTGAGCGTGCCGGGGTACGCGGGCGGTTTGGCGGCGGCGCTGCCAGGCGGCGGCGCGGCAGCGTGGGAGCGGCTCGGCGCCGAGTTGGTGCTGACGGCGCTGGTAGCCGCAGCGCACGGTGCGGCGCGTGACCGCCGCTGGACCGGCTCCGCGCCCGCGCTGCTCGGTGCCGCCTACACTGCCGCCTCCTTCGTCTCGGTCAGTACCGCTCTAATACCCAATCTGTGCCGGTACTGGTGGCTACGGCGCGCGACGTCCTTTGGACCGTCTCCGCGCCCTTAGTGCTCGGCGCCATCTACACCGCCGTCTCCTTTGTCTCGGTCAGTAGGTACTTGTCTACACTTATTGTGCCTACGGCGCTGGTGGCCGCAGTGCACCACATCCGCTGGACCGGCTCTGCGACCGCACTTCTAGGCGCTGCCTACACCGCCGCCTCTTTCATCTCGGTCAGTACATCTCTACTCTCTTTGTGCCGACTCTACGTCGCTGGACTGGCTCCACGCTCGCCCTGCTCGGTGCTGCCTACACCGTCGCCTTCTTCGTCTCAGTCAGTATCTGCAGTACTCCGCTCCACCCAGACAGCGCTGGAAAGTGGATCGTTACGACCACATTCAACCCGACCTGTATTACTCACCGATAATCCAGTTCTTTTCTATCTAGTCAGTGTCTAGTCTCTATTCTATTTTCACGCATGTAAAAATAAAACAGAAGA
Organism: Hypomecis punctinalis; assembly: GCA_949316475.1. Classification (NCBI taxonomy): domain Eukaryota; kingdom Metazoa; phylum Arthropoda; class Insecta; order Lepidoptera; family Geometridae; genus Hypomecis; species Hypomecis punctinalis. The sequence goes on from OX438798.1 coordinate 4,849,026, forward strand.
CGTGAGTAACCGCAGGTCCACCGGAGTTGATAACTGTATTGCACACTGTTGACCACAAATATTTCTATCGGGTCTCGGTCTCTCAGTTTGCAGGCTTTGCAGTTTCTGTAAACATACTGTTAGCAAATGTGGCGATCATGTCATTGAGAGCCACGCTGCGCGCGATTACATAATACGCAATCAAGAGTGACTCGATCTAAGACAACCAAAGCAAGCAAGCGGCTAGCTATGCTTTTCTTAGAAAAATTTTGGGTCTTTGATTTAACATTTAGTTTGAAACCTTTGTGATGTGATTGTGGTGAAAATTTGTAACATTTATTTTGATGAATTTGATTTTTTTTTCTGATTTTACCTGTTCTTAAAGTTAGGTTTATAAATAAATATATAAAAAAAATATAAATAGCTTTAGGTAATTGTAAACAAATGTTTCTCATAGTTAATTTTGGGATTTGCCCTGTTATTTGTTTGATTTAAAATTTGATTCAAATTGTGATACTTAATAAAAGATATTTTTATATACTGTGGTATTTAGAACTATATTATAGAGATCCCACCGACCATCGAACTTCAGATCCCTGACTGTGATTCAGTAGTTAGTCGCGGCGGTTGGCAAAATATAATACTTAGTGCTAACGACCACCACTGGTGGCCGTTTTAAATGACCCAACGACCCAACGTTGGCACTAAAAATATTAACTGGTGCTAACGTCCACCACTGGGGGACGTTTTAGTGGCGGCCGTTGGGAGTATACCATATTATCTAAAGATAAGTAGAGAATCCTTTCCAACTAATCTATGGGTCTATCTATGGGTCGTAGACGGCTTACGTTAGTTTCATCATAGAACAGAAAGACCAAAGTTCTAAAAGGTAAGATAAAATAATTATTCGTCTTTATTGAAGATTTACCATTGAAATGATTTGAACTCATGAATGCGATCGAGATGAATCTCAAGCGGGTCGTATGGCCTTATAATACGGTTTCTGGGCTATTGTGGTCCTTCTGCCTTATTGTGTGATTGTAAAGGTTGTATTACGCCTGGCATCCTCTACCTGCCTTTGTGCGAGGCGACAGCTGCTGCCTCCAACTGCTCGCACAAAAGTACTTCGGCAGACAAAAAATATCCACCTACCTACGCAATTTTACGTGTGTAAGATTGATGCCATCTGCTTTTGCGAATCTTTATAACATCTTTAGTGATTGTAAACGGAAGACTGTTCCATGTTTTATATCAATCACCATATCATTTTTTTCTGAAAGTAGGTCTAAGTCGATATAGTACCGCACATTATTTGGTTATAAGTTTGTTGCTTCATAAAAGCATTTGACAGCAACATTCGACGTGATTTAGATAGGTAATTATGTCATAAAACCTTATTAAAATCATGAACTTAATTTGGCTTTGCAGCTCTCAAATATTGCTATAACTGTTCGTAAAACGTACACTGCTGAACATAGACCTGCTGCAATAGATTTCAAATAAGCCAATTGGAATTAGCTTGCAATCAGAACGTTCCTGCAATCTTAGGTATAATCAGGTCATCTGTCCACTCCACTTTGTAGTTGGACGTCCATACGTATTTTGTACACACTGTTTATACGTGTACGTGATCTCAATCTCACGCTAATTGAAGAATGTATTGCGTTGCAGATGCCATCACTGAACCCGGCTCGGTCGCTGGGTCCATCATTCGTGCTGTCGCGATGGGACGCGCACTGGGTGTGCTGGGTGGGCGGGCTGGGCGGCGGCGCGCTGGCGGGGCTGGCGCGCGAGTGGTGCGGGCGGCGCGGGCCGGCGCGCGCGCCCTCCGACCGCGACCTAGACGAGCTGGACAAGCCGGCCTTCGCGCACTACCGGCCCACGTACTGCGCCGCGGCGCCGCGCCCCGACACCGCCGAGCCACTCTACTCCGGCACCAAGTCGCTGTACTGCCGTTCGCCGCCGCCCGCGAGACACCACGCGCTGCACAGGTCCGTGCCACTGGTCTCTCAAACTAACCCACAGTCGGAAACCAATCTGAATAGGCTTATATACAAATGCGTTCCTCCGATCTTGTCCAACCGATTTCATTCATACTCGCAAATCCTGTTAGGGATTTCATTCTCAACGATCTTGTTAAATTATATTATTGAAATCGGCTAGTAAATAACGCGACAGCGTTGCCCCACTTTTGAGAGAAATTCTTGCATCCCCAAATCATAAATCCCCAAGACCAAAAAATACATTAATAAGTAAATAACCTGTAGACCAAGTTTCGTCGAAAAATGCGACCTGTAGAGGAAAAACAACATCCGGATAGATGAAAGCAAAAGTCGTGTTGAAACGAAGACTTTCGCTTTGCTTCGATTTGGACATTATGAATACTTATGTATAACTTATACCGTAGTATTATTATATCTTCTTTGCTTATACTGAACATGTTATTTAAGACGCGCATGTAAACGTAACATACTCGTATGTATTACACTTTAAAGGTCTTTATGGGTGGCATGAGCCCTGGCACGGGACATTCTTTCCAAAAATCGGGCAGGTACTGCCTCCTCCTCAACCTAGTCTTGCCACTGTCTCACGCATCGACCGAAATTAAATCCCAATCTTTTGCACCCTATAGATGAAGTAGTTATAACTTTTGTTATAATTTTCAGGTCGCAGTCGGTGTACAGTAAAGGCAGCTCGGTGGCGACGAGCGGCGCGAGCGCGAGCGCGGGAGGCGTGGGCGGGGTGGGCGCGGGCGTGGCGCCGGCGCAGTCGCTGGTTCTGCGGCCGCACGCACACGCGCTGGCGCACGCACAGAACGCGCACAATGCTCAGCGAGACCCGCCCTATGGCACGTCGGCCCTGCGCCCCGGCCCTGCAGGTCAGTACACCACCCTTCTTTCTACTAATTTCTCTCTTATCTACATTCTGCCTAGCCATAATCTTAATGCTATGCTAGCTGGTCAATGGTCCTCACTACACTCTGCCTCCATCCTGTCCATCCATTTTATACCCTACCCATTTTCAACCTTGCACCTCGAGCCAGCTGGTCATTACATCACACTACTCTTTGTACCTACACTGTAATCTGACTCCACATTACCCTTACTGACATTAAAAGCAAAGCTAGGTCAATGAACTTCGACTTCACTTCTCGGTACAAAGTATTTCAAACTTTCTTCTACTAGTACCTACCTTAGATACAAAAGCTCGATAACCCTAATCAATCATGTCGGAAACATTTTTAGACAATCATACTGACACTTTACGTCCGCACACTTCCATCCTCGCCTGCCAGCAAATCTGTTTGATCAAATTCTTTAGGTCATTAAAGTATTTCTTTAATATATAGTGAACAAAAAAGCATAAAGGTGTGTTTTATGTGTCAGGCGCGGCGGTGAGCGAGCGGCGCGAGTCGGTGTACAGCGCGGGCGCGGCGGCCGCGGCGGGGAACCCCCGGCGTGTGCCCGAGGACGCGTACGGCACGTACTCGCGCGCGCCGCCCTACCGCGTGCACTCGCAGGACCACTACTAGCGACGCGCCTCGCAGCACAACATTGCGCTGCTTTTTGACGTATAGACTGTGTACTGTGCGTCTGTGCCCGTGGACACCCGTGACTGTTGCTCTGTAGAGCTGTACTGTATCTCTATGATATTGTACTGTGCCCCGATGGAACTGTAGGCACTGTGCCGCAATAGAACTGTACTGTGTCTCTATAGTACTGTACCGCAATGGAACTGTACTGTGCACCTACAGAATATACTATGCCCAGGATAGTAGTGTCTCAATGAAACTGCACTGTTCCCATGTAGAACTGTAAATACATACAGAACCCCTATGGACTGTAATACTGTACTGCACCTCTAATAAGAGTTAATCTTGTGATGATGTTTCTTGAGAGACTACCTAATTTTTGTAAATGGATGAATTTTAAATGTAGAGTAGAAGGTAAAAGAAGAAAGAAAAAGAAGTGGAGAAATATTCTCTAATTTTTGTGCTCTAAGCTTCAACGTACCTAGCAACGTACAATCAAAGCAAAAGCAAAGAGACATCTAGTGTGGAAAGAACTAAAAAATAAAATCATAACAAAGAGACGGTACATGTAGGTACGATTGTGCCAGGGTTTTTGGAAGACATTTTAGCGTTTTAGCCAAAGTGAACCCTATGATCCTTAGCTTTAAGTAGGTAGGTTAATATGATTACTGTTTTCAATTCAAAAGTTTATACCTACATATAAACATGAAATTGTGAGTAACTATAGGTAGCTAGGTAAATAGGTATATAAAATCTAACTCGTTTTAGTTCTATGACCTAATTTTATCATTTCATTTCATTATCAGAAAAATTGGAAAGATTCCTTGCACGCTGATCGCTTCGCTTATGAATGTGACCAGAGAGAATACTGAAACAGAATTTATAGGCATTGTATCAAGAAAGAAAACAATATTTAAAATAAAATAATTATTACGTATTTTATATTCTTCATAATAATAGAAACATGTATGGAGTAATACTATTAAATACATCTAATTCGATATATAATTACTTAAAAACCTAAATTATAAACGCTGTATTTTGTAGTTTAATTAAAATAATTGTGCACTAATTAGTCTGAGCCACTGCACAGCAGGATTCTAGCGTTCATAGTGTACACGGTTCAAACCATTTTTATGTTATTATTTTGAGCCTGTATTATCCCACTGCTAGGCAAAGGCGTCCCTTCCCTCCTTTCAGGCTGCGCGATCTACTGCGTTGGTGGTCCAGTGTTTGTCGTGCGAGCTCAGTTCGTCGCGCCACCTGCGTCTGGGTCGACCCAGAGGTCGTTTGGATTTTGGAATCCAGTCGGTGGTGACCATTGCTGGGTCGTCCGGTGACAGACGTGTCCCGCCCAATCCCATTTCAACTGTCCGGCTTTTTGACAAACGTCGGCGATTTTGGTTACTGAGCGCAGCATAGTGTTCCTAATTCGATCGGTTAATTTGACTCCTAATATGCTTCTCTCCATTGCTAGTTGGCAAACCCCGAGCGCGGTCTTTTAATGTTTAGTCAAAGGCCAGGTCTGGGCGCCGTATGTGAGAACGGGTAGAATGCACACATCCATGCGTTTACGTTTTAGACATAGCGGTAATTCACCTTTCATAAGATGTTTCATGGCCCAATAGATTTTCCAGGCGTTTTCGATGCGACGAGATACTTCTTTATCATGTCGCGCTTGGAAAGAGACTATTTGGCCGAGATATACGTAGTCATGGACGTATGCAATCTCCTCGCCCTCAACAGTGATGCGGTGTACAGTGCGGTCGGTCATGATCTTGGTCTTTGACATATTCATTCTCAAGCCCGCCTCGAGGCTAGTTGTCAGGTCTTCTAGCATTCCTTTAAGTTCTGCAGCTGAAGAAGAAAACAGAACTATGTCGTCAGCGAAACGAAGGTTAGTGAGCTTCCTTCCACCAATTCCCTTTTGTTCCAAGCTGGCCGGCAGTTTTCTAAAAATGTCTTCCAGTGTAGCTGTAAAAAGTTTTGGAGATAGTGGATCGCCTTGCTTCACTCCTTTAGTAATACGAAACGATGGTCCAGTGCTATTTGTAATTATATGAATTGCAGAACATGAATATATTTTGGCTGCTATTTTTTGTGATTTCCTAATATTTAATTTCCACATTTCGTTAGGCAACCATTTATATAGGTACATAATATATACTTAGATATTCAAATCTTCGTTATTTATGTAAAAAAACCAAGTGAATTAAATGTTATCTCAGAAAACGATCAAACTTTTTCAATCAAAAATACTGGCAGCCACATTTCCTAAGGCGACCCTGTAATAAATATATTATCTCCTATTCATATAATTACGTAAAAAATGGTTTGAATCATGCACACTTTGAGCTTTACGATCCTGCAGTGGGATCTCGGGCTATGAGAGGAACTTTTAACGAAGACATTTAAAATTTGGCAATGTGGACCAAAAACTTGCCAAAGTGTGATATACTTAATTTAAATAAAGTAACCATGGTTAGTTAAGCTTAGGTACCTACTAATTAATTTTAATAAAGTAAATGTGTAAATAATTACTTGTAAAGACTTATAAAATTTCCTATATTACATAATATTAGGTAGGTATAATGAAACTGAAGTGTATTTCATTATTTTCTAAGTAAGCTTTAACATAATTTGTGTTATGGTTTGAATGTGCCATTAAAATAAAAATTCCTGAACCATGTACATACTATATTGGAAACAATAATTATTATAATCATGCAAAAAAAATGTGACCACGGGATTTGAACCTGCATAGGTAGGTAACTACAATCGCAATTATCAGGTTGCCATCACGTATTTCCATATTGAAATAAATACCAAGTGCAGAATTATTATAAAAATTATTTCGTACAGTTTAGAATTAGTCGTTTTAAAAGATATATTACACAATATTATAACGGGGTCACACATTGGACTGTGATTGCGTCCAAGCTTGGCTACGAATTGAATAACCAATGAGAGTCAATAATTATATTGTTCGGCTTGCGTCCAATACCAGTCCAAGGTCGATCCAAACATCGGAGTATTGGAACCACTACTACAGTTTTAGCCAACATAGTCAATAAGCGCGATTACAGAGGCACCAGCGTAACTATATTAGCTAAATAGCATAGTTCTGTTTCTTTTTCACTTTAGGCATTCGTTAGAGAGAACGCTTTTTACGTTGCTAATTAATTTACACTGGCGCCTCTGTAATCGGGCTTAATGTGTGGTCAAGGCTTATTATTTGAAAAGAAGATATTATAATGTCACTGTTGGCACAGACTATCTACTATATTTAAAAATAGCCTCAAAAATGGCAAACAAATGTACTTATTGCAAAAAATTGGGCATTTCATTCTTATTTTCTTTGTCGAAAAATAATCGCTTTCACTACATATTATTAAACAAAGTCGCTTCCCGCTGTCTGTCTCCATGTATGCTTATAATTATTGTTACGAGATGGGTTCTTGGATAGTCAGTTAAAACGCCGATTATTCACTTTGCACTTTATTGCACACAATCACTTCACAAAAATCACAAAAACACACGACACAACTGGTTCGCACAAACACTTTACACTGGCACTGATATTCACACCAGTTAGTCACTTCACAATCACTGGTATCGCACTCTAACCCGAGTAGTTATCGCTTCGACGGTAAACGAATAAACTGATCCCCACGGGTCGGCCGGCGTATTTATACCCGTTATTTCCTACAGTCTCGAACCTACGAGATATTTCGCAACATTACTCGATCTTGATAAGAGCTATTGTGTTAACAAGTAAACAACTTGAAAGTTCGAGAATCCCTATTGTTTTTCATTTACGTAAACACCCAAAAAAAATAAACAATAGACGAGATACAAAGACTGATCCCGCTCGAGTCATTAAGCCATAAAACCGAATACAAAAGACACCAATAAAAAAACGCAAAACAATAGAGCTTCCCAGAAGACACCGCAGATTACATCATAGTTACTCCATACCTACAACGGGCTCCTACTGCGTTACACTACCCCCTCCTAAGACATGCTCGTCCCGAGCATCGTTGCACCCGTAATATCGCGCCAATCGATCCACATGAACTATCTTGGGAGCACCTCGATGTCCCTTCTGTATGCGGAACGTCACGTCGTTGATCTTGGTCACCACTCGGTATGGTCCATCCCATTTGGCTTGTAGCTTTGGAGATTTCCCTTTTTTGCGTATAGGGTTGTGTAGCCATACTAGCGAGCCTTCCTCAAACCCAGGGTTGTTAGTCCTTCTGTCGTATCTAGTCTTCATTCTTTCTGCTGTTTGCTGGCCATACTCTCTAATATGCTCATAGATGTCGTTCATCTTGTTCCGGAGGTCACTGGCATACTCAGTTATGAGTTGTGGAGAATCCGGTGGGACACCAGTTATTAAGTCGGCGGGTAGCCGTAATTCGCGTCCAAAATTGGCAAAAGCAGGAGTGACATTGGTGCTCTCATGAACAGCACTTCGGTATGACAGCAAAAATGGCTGGATATGCTTGTCCCAATCCCGTTGTTTGCTTTCGACTACTTTTGCCAGGTATCTCTCCAGAGTTTGGTTGAATCGCTCCACCATTCCATCTGATTGCGGGTGGTAAGATGTTGTCCTTGTTTTGTGTGCACCCATTAGCCGACACGTCTCTTGAAACAGTTGAGATTCAAAATTTCTTCCTTGGTCACTATGGATTTCCAATGGTACTCCAAAACGACAGAATACTTCATGAACCAATTTGTCCGCTATCGTTGATGCCTCTTGGTTTGGAATTGCGAAGACTTCCGGCCACTTGGTGAAGTAATCCATGACGACAAGGAAGTACTTGTTGCCACTTTCGCTCACAGGAAATGGTCCGGCCACATCCAGTGCGATTCGCTCCCATGGTGCTCCAACATTATACAGCTTTAGTGCTCCTCTGCTGCGGGTATGCGGACCTTTCACTGATGCACAGCTCGTGCATTTCCGTACCCAGTCTTCTACGTCATCTCTGCAGTTGATCCAGTAAAACCTTTCTCGAATCTTCAACAGTGTCCGTTTCACACCCAGATGTCCTCCCGAAAACCCTTCGTGGTACAGCTTCAAAACTTCGGGAACTTTTGCTCTGGGTACAACCATTTGGAGATGGCACTGGTTGCCTCGAGCATTTTCCCATTTTCGGCACAGCACTCCCTCTTGAAGCACCAGGCTATCCCATTGCGCCCAATAGCTCTTTGTCCTAACACTCAGTGAAGCAATAGCACTCCAGTCAGGCTTACGGGCACCTGATTCCATCCATTCAAGAATCGGCTTGATCTCGACGTCTTCTTTTTGTTCAGCCTGAAGGGTTTCTTTCCATTCGTCGCCGATGTCAGCTTTGAGCATTCTGACAGGTACTGGATCTTTCGACTCTTGTCTTGAGCAATGCTTGCAGTCCTTTGAGCATGGCCTTCTTGACAGTGCATCTGCGTTGCCATGAGATTTTCCACTGCGATGTTCCGTGGTAAAGTCGAACTCTTGTAGTTGCTCAATCCATCTTGCCACTTGGCCTGCGGGATCTTTAAACTGCAGTAGCCACTTTAGAGCAGCGTGGTCGGTCCTCAGATGGAATTTTCGCCCGAGCAGGTATTTGCTAAAGTGACGCAATGTCTTCACCACTGCAAGTAGCTCCTTTCTTGTCACACAGTAGTTCCTTTCTGGCTTGGACAGGGATTTGCTGAAATACGCAATCACCACTTCTTGGTCTCCTTTTCTTTGCGACAATACTCCTCCGATGCCGGTGTTGCTGGCGTCAGTGTCCACGATAAACTCGTTCTCGGTGTCCGGAAAGCCGAGAATAGGAGTATTGCAAAGTCGCTCCTTTAGTCCTCGAAAAGCTGCGTCGCAATTTTCATCCCAGAGAAAGGGCCGTTTTTCCTCAGTCAGTCTATGCAACGGCTTAGCGATATCAGCAAAGTTCTTCACGAATCGCCTGTAATAGGAGCATAAACCCAAGAATGCTCTGACTTCCGTCTTGTCTTTTGGCACAGGCCAATCCTTCACAGCACTGACTTTACCTGGATCCGTCTGTACGCCAGCTTCGGAAATCACATGTCCCAAGAAATTCACTTGCCTCTTGAAGAAGGAACATTTCTTCGGACTCAGCTTAAGATTGGCAGCACGTATTTTTGTTAGGACTCGTTCCAGGTTTTGTAGGTGGTCTTCGAAGGATTTTCCCACAATTATGATGTCGTCTAAGTAGACAAGGCATGCGTCTCCAATTAGTCCCGCAAGAACCAACTCCATTAACCTCTCGAACGTAGCGGGGGCGTTGCACAACCCAAACGGCATCACTTTAAATTGCCACAGGCCTTTTCCCGTAGAAAATGCGGTCTTCTCCTTATCTTTAGGGTCTATTTCCACTTGCCAGTACCCGCTCTTCAAGTCCAGCGTAGTGAACCACTTCATGCCCGTCAGTGTATCCAATGTGTCATCAATCCTCGGCAAAGGGTAGCTGTCCTTCTTCGTTACGTCGTTGAGTCGTCGATAATCAACACAAAACCGCATACTGCCGTCCTTCTTTTTCACTAGGACCACTGGAGAACACCACGGGCTGGATGACGGTTCTATCACACCGTTGCGTGCCATGTCTTCGATCATTGACTCAACTTCTTTTTCTCTGGCAACTGGTATCCTTCTTGGCCGTTGTCGAATCGGTGGCACGCTTCCTGTATTTATTGTGTGCTTTACTAATCCAGTTTTCCCGTTGACAGCATCATCGAGGGCAAATATGTCGGTAAAGCGCTGTAGCGTCTTCTTCGCCATCAGAAGTTCTTTTTCGGAGAGATCCTTACGGGAATCTTCTAATAGTGTTGACACGTTGTAACTCCCAGCACAGTTGTATTTCTCCTTTGGTGGTTCTTGGCATCTGCGCATCCAGTCTACTTCTTCGCATGTACCAATCGGGGTTCCTCCTTTGATGAGTTGTTCCTCGTTACTTGTGTTGAGCACACGCACCACAGCAGTATTAGTAGTCCTCACCAAAGTTCGGGCCACTAACCATGGTTGATCACCTTCCGATTGTTCTATTAGCACACATCGTTGTTGATGTCCCAACTTTGGCGGTAATCTAACTGCCACAATGGTTTCCGATCTAGGTGGAAGCACTGTTCTCTGCAGACAATAAACCTTTCCTGATATGGCGCCTTCCATGAAGATTTCTTCTCTTCCACATTTCAATATTCCTTGGTTGACGTCAATCTCACAATGATGTTCTCGCATGAAGTCAAGACCCAGAATGAAATCGTCAACTATATCTGCCACAATGACTTTATGTTGGAAAGTTTTCTCACCCAACTTTAACTCCACCAGCTTCTCTCCTCGGACGTATATGTGCTGGCCGGTCGCTGTCAGAAGTTCAACTGTTTTGCAGCTTTCGAAGTTCGGAAGAAAGCGCTTAGTCAATCGGGAACTGACGACAGTGCGAGAAGCTCCAGTATACAATGTAAGCTTGCAAGAAGTTCCGTTGATGGCACCATTGATGATCAGGCTGTTCCCATCATGAGCTTGTGAGATCAAAATCTTTGGGGCCTTTTTTTGACCGGCCAGCACCCGCCCCTTGGTCCTGGCGCTTACTCGTTTCCCTGCTGCTGTGTGGTGTCACGGTGCGGCCGTTCTTCCCGTTCTTCTAATGGTCGATCCTCCCTCGTTCGACGTGGTTTTGGGCAATTCCGCCATAAATGGCCTCTTTCGTCGCAGTTGTAGCATCTAGGGCCAAACCTTGTACGAAGTGATGCGTCTTTTACCTCCCTTATATGTTGGATATCCTTCGCTAGATTTCGTACAGCCTCGACTTCTAAGGCTTGAGCCAACGCTTCCTTTAGTGTTTTATGATGCCCGAGTTTCACTGCAGTTCTTACTTCGAAGTCTGCTATCCCGTTAGCAAACGCTTCCACTAGATGTTCGTCGTCGGGTAATGGAGCGGACTGATAAGCCTTCCGGAATAGTTTCTCTACCTCGACGGCCCACTGTTGAAGACTTTCATTACGACGTTGCACCCTGTTCTTTAACTGCGCTCGGTACACACGTTCCAGGTGCTCATCACCATAGCGACTCTCCAGCGTTTCCATTAATTTATCGTAGGTCACTTCCTTGCCCACGGCATCCAGAATACTCAGGGCTTCGTCGCGAAGGCTCATTATGAGGGCGTTCATGGCTTGGTCCTTGTCCCATCCATTGGTTTTGACGGCGGCGTCGAATTGAATTTTGTAGGCTGACCATGATGATGTTCCGTCGAAAGGCGTCACTTTTATCTTTTGTGAGGCTGGCGAGAAGGTTGTAGATGCAGCGGCTCCGCTTCCATATTTGATAAAATTTAGGGCCCTTCTCACGTCGGCGATTTGTGTTTCCGCTTCGACAATACGAGATTCGTGCTCTTTTACGCTAGTATCAAGCTGCTTGACCGTGTCCTTGACTTCTTTTATTTCCTTGCCCAAAGTCGTCTGCATGCTTGAAATCAGATCTTCTTTTTGTCGGTCCAATTTTTCTTCCAGCTTGCTGTTGTTGCGATCCAACATTGACTGCAACGTCGACATCATTGCAGCCATATCAAATGCCGCAGGGGCAGCAGGTGATGTAGCAGGTGCCACAGCAGTTGGTGCAGCAGGTACCACAGAAGGTGCCGCAGCAGGTGCTCCTGGGTTTCTGGAGTCGTCGTTGGTTGCCTCGGACTCACTGCCTTCCATTAACAGCGAATTATTTCCAAAGCGCCTCTGGTCGATCTCCTCCTGGCGTCGCTCCTGCTCCTCTTGTCGGCGCGCTTCCTCCTGTCGGCGCTGACTCCTTGTGCGAGGGGTCTCTTCGTCGTATGGTGTTACCGGCATTTTCAACTATCCACCCTTCTGACACCAAATGTTACGAGATGGGTTCTTGGATAGTCAGTTAAAACGCCGATTATTCACTTTGCACTTTATTGCACACAATCACTTCACAAAAATCACAAAAACACACGACACAACTGGTTCGCACAAACACTTTACACTGGCACTGATATTCACACCAGTTAGTCACTTCACAATCACTGGTATCGCACTCTAACCCGAGTAGTTATCGCTTCGACGGTAAACGAATAAACTGATCCCCACGGGTCGGCCGGCGTATTTATACCCGTTATTTCCTACAGTCTCGAACCTACGAGATATTTCGCAACATTACTCGATCTTGATAAGAGCTATTGTGTTAACAAGTAAACAACTTGAAAGTTCGAGAATCCCTATTGTTTTTCATTTACGTAAACACCCAAAAAAAATAAACAATAGACGAGATACAAAGACTGATCCCGCTCGAGTCATTAAGCCATAAAACCGAATACAAAAGACACCAATAAAAAAACGCAAAACAATAGAGCTTCCCAGAAGACACCGCAGATTACATCATAGTTACTCCATACCTACAACGGGCTCCTACTGCGTTACATTATCTTTAAACTACACAACGGATTTGATGCGGTTTTTTTTATTAAATATAGTGATTCAAGAGAAATGTGTACTTATGTATAAAACATCTGTGTGACGTCGGGGCGGGTCGCTAGTATCGTCTAAATGGATCTTTGAGTCACGTTGATGTGGCCTCTTTAATGCGTTATAACCTAAGACTGGTAGCAGTGAGCGTTACGTAACAGATTAATTGGCGCGTTAATTTACGCGCTAAGACGCATATGAAATAGTCGCATTAGAGGATGCGCCAAAATGATGTACCTACTTACGTTTAGGTTTCGCTGTTATGCCATACACAATAAACTACCTTTTTATTTTTAAAGAATTGTAAATAACCAGAAAATATAGTTAAAATTACCTCGAGTGGATTGTAATGAGAACATACGATTTTAGCTAATTGAAAGTAAATAAATACTGAGAATACCAAGATTTTGTGGATTATGTACAGGGTTACTTTTAATACAATAAATAAATCTTGAACGTCTTTCTTTCGTAAAATTTTCCTGTTAAATAAATGGTAAGGTATTATATGCAATAATATAGACAGACTCAAATAATATACTTGATTAATAAAAATAACTGATTGTTGTTCAGAATAGAATACGAGTTGTTTACTAAAACTAACCCTGTACTAACCATATAATCATAATTGAATACATAGAATTAACTTAGTTAGTAAATACATCATTGTTTCACAAATAAAAATAATTTACATGTTGACTGATGCGAAATAATAACAATTATTAATAATTATTGTGGAATAAGACTACTTAAAATAACTATTTCAAATACTTCTTACATAAAATACAGTTGTCATTTATACAGGCTGGTCTTTAAACGACCAGCCCTGAAAAAAATGGCAGGACTAAGTTAACTGATACAGGGTGATGTAGGTATTGCAAAGCGCACTTTCACTATGGGAAAACAGCTAAAAAAATGCCCTATATTTTGGCGAGAGTCCAGGAAATTTTTGTATGGAACAGCTATTTTTGGGGTTCCGTACTCAAAGGGAAAAAACGGGACCCTATTACTAAGACTCCGCTGTCCATCTGTCTGTCACCAGGCTGTATCTCATAAACCGTGATAGCTAGAATGTTAGAATTTTCACAAATGACGTATTTCTGTTGCCGCTATAACCACAAGTAATGAAAACAGAATAAAATAAATATTTAAGGGTGGATACCACATAAGAAACGTTATTTTATTGCTCGATATTAATAACGTCAACCGGATGATGCTTGAAATATTCACAGAACATTAAGTCATATATTCCCTTCAAAAATAAATAACGAATTAAATTAAATATATTAACGCTTCCATACGGCACGGAACCCTTCGTGCGCGTCCGACTCGCACTTAGCCGATTATTTTGTTTTCGATATTTCGTAGTTGGTCCCATTGTAAGTAAATAGTCGTTCATAATGATAAGCCTATACACCTGTGAAAGTCTCTGATTTTGGCAGGCCACACCCTGTATTAGTAAAATAAGTCCTGTCAGGTACCTACTTATAAATAAGCCAATTTTAATGAGATGTAAGTACAACAGAATAGAAAAAGTAAATAACGTACCTAGTTGTGCCATTAGGAAAACGTATTTTGGATGTCAAACTAGTTGTGCGAAACAACTGCTTTCGCACAACTAGATCCATGAAAAACTCCTCATAAATTGTACAATATACTTATTACGAATTTAATAGCGATTGTGAACACGAGGTAAGTCATCGCGCAGTAGGAAAGGACATGTTCACAAAATGTATGGAGGCTGGTATAATAATAATCAAAAAATCTAACCACAAGACTCGTTACATTTCGAGAAAGTTCATATTTTTCTGAGTCTATTACATCAATTGAAAACAAAAAAGAGCCCTGCATTTTTTTTTAAATTAATTTTGATTTTATTAGGATAAATAAATATATTTGGCTCAATAGGTAGTTTATCTCTAGGAACTCTGATTAAGTAACCTCCAAATTGTTAAAAAAAATAAAAGCATTTTTACCAATTAGACACACTCTTTAAGTGATTTTTTGTCACATTGTACCTACTAACTGGTCACACTGCTAGGTTATAATTTTCAATTTTAGCAAATTAAGAGGTAAATGTGGAAGAATCAGCTTTGAATGCAAGTAAAATAACACTAGAAGCACTTTATTATTGTTAAACTAGAAAAAATAAAAAGCTGCATTATTTTTTTTCAGATAATTTATTTTTCACTCTAAAAAAAATGCAGGGATAAAAAAATCTAAATTAAATATTTTTCAGAAGCCCATAAAACAAGCTTTCAGATGATGTACCTATATATCATCTTGGTTAGATTTTTCTCTGAATAATATACCACTTGTGGACATCACCTTTGACCTCAAAGGGGGTGAGGGATGGTGTTCTGCGCAGCTTGTAGCTAACTTCACAAACGCCATTAAGTTTGATTCTATAGCTATCGCCTTCCTCAATGGAAACAGATTATCATTATTATTACATTTCTATATTGTGACTGAAAAGACCCCATGAATAAAAGTAGGGTATGCTCATTCCTGTTACTAATAATTAAATATTAAAAGATAATAATTATAGAAGCTTTTTTTAATCAAAATTTCTTTCCCAGAATCCTTCCTGGATCGTAGTTACTATCAAAATAAATAAAATAACATCAAAACGGATCAACCAATGAAAGAGGTTTTCCAATGACACCATTTCCAAATTCTAAAATTCAATGAAACCTTAGGTACTACATATAGGGATATAGGTACTATACTATATACCTATAGCGCATACCTACTGCTAAATATGTGTATATATTTAGCAATTTGGTGGGAAGTACTAACGTTTCAGGTTTATTACTACTATTTTATTAATTAGTCGACTTATACAATTACCAATAATATTGACCGCATTGATTGGCTAAGTCGTCTAATTTTATCTGTAAAACTAAGATTCAAAAGCTATTTTAGCGCTTCGTCTTTCGGACTTTAAAACTCTCGTCACACAGAGGCGGGAAGTGCGGGAAAGCGATCGCGATCCGGGACGGGATTTTTTTGTAATATTCGAATATGCAACCTGACACATAAAAAGCGGGCGCGATCGGCCGCTATCGCTTTGCACTGGACCGCTATCGGATCGCTTTCTCGCGGCTCCCGCTTCTGTGTGACCCGAGTTTTATAGTGACGCGGAGTCTAATATCCGTGGGATATTTAAAATCAGGATGAAAACTTTACTACTCAGATTTAAAGTCCTTATTTGATTACCTCACTTCCTGCCCATAAACATGAACGCCAGAGCGGCGCCGGTGCCCAAAACTGTGCTTGCAATACTACCCGCGACGTTGAGCTTGATCCAGGTATAACTATTTTCAATTTTCTGTAAAAAAAATATTAAGTTGAAAATTTTCTTAGACTACGTTGTAATTTTGACCTACGTTTTTAAAGCACCTATATGCTAAGGTGATGATTCATAAATTACGTGAGACATTTTTCATGATTTTCGGTCCATCGAGAGATCGATCGATCGAGAGATCGAGAGATTCGGTCAATGGTGAGACATCGTGCGATTTGCCTCGGGCCCTATTCCTAATCTCACGTGAAATTGTACTGCTATTACGTTGTATGTAGGTAAATAAAAATATGGTTTAGTACTAGGTACAACTCAATTGGGTACTATTCAACTCAATTTTACGCAGTGAAAAAAAAAAGTGATATTATATTTAATATCAGGCAATCACCTGAGCTTCAGTAAAGGTTTTGCATAATTTACTAAACTTGTGTTGCTCCATACATTTTTACTAGTTCTTCCTCGTTTCCGCCAGGGGAGCGGTCCTGGCAGTCACGAAACACGCAAGACAAGGAGAACATTTATTAAATTCATCATTGATAGATCGCTCGTGGCCTGAGTACGTACTGGCGCGAGCAGGAGAAAAAGCGAAGCCGACCATCAGATCACTTACACAATGAGGCCCCTGATCGAGCATCAAGCTAGTCTTTACCTTGTCAAGTTCCTCGAGATGGGAGTCTGTAGCATGAATTCTTCCTAAATCACGTCTTTTTGACATAAACATCTCGATGGCTTCTCTTTTGATATGGGGATGGAGATTGAAGACGCCGCCGGGCCGCGGTGACCTTATGTTTCTGTCGTAGAACTCGTGCGCTTCCTTTACTGCGTCCCGGTTGCGTGCCTCGTTGGTTTGATAGTAGCCCAGGAAACGGTTGCTCAAATCCTGTAAAGATAATAATATAAGATAAATATAATTCGTCAATGTTGCATCAGTACCTAAGAATGTGATCAAGCGTAGCGTAGTGCTCTCTATCGACCTAAGAACTTAGATGAAATACCCATACTCGTACTTTCGCACCTACGATACAGAAGGCGAATGATCCGCTCAAAGAAGTGCAATAACATTCACTGTTTCGATTTTATCTATGATTTTTTGCGGACTACTCTTGTGAGATTGGGTTTCTGTACTGACGATGCAGCCGGCAGATGCGGCTTAGAGATCGAATGCTACGATGAAACAGTAGTAATTAAATTACTGGTAAGTAATGAGTTAATTAAGTGTCAGGCCGCGTAGTTTACATTAGACTAGAGTATCAGGGAACTTCGTAAAGCTTGCATTTGTACTGCTCGTTGGAAGAGACAAAAGTTCACTAGTCAGAGTCGTAAAACCGCAGTAAGGCTTCACAATCGGCAGTAAATCATGCCAGGCCCGGAGAGGGACAGACTGCAGCGCCGGACCGCTTCAATGTGCAGTACATAGAAGCCGGGTCATACATCTGTAGCTAACATCATAGCCGCCAAGTTGCATGATTCCTATATCAATTGGTACAATTGGTACAATTTGAGTATGAGGGTACCTGTAGAGCTATGCCTGGAGTATCAGGGTACCTTGTAGAGCTGTACCTGTTCGGGTCGATGGAATACTAGGGAGCGCGATGCCGGAAGTCCTCGACGTTGGCGCTCTCGGCGGCCTCGTAACTTTGAGTAAGTCACTGTAGAAGCACAGACCGCCGCTGCAAGCCGAGGAAATCAGTGGTAAAGCCTTAAAGGGTACCTCTTTGAGCTTCTCCTTGTATTGGTCGTTGAAAGAGGGCTGGTTGTGGTGGTCGCGGCGACACTGGAAGTCTTCGACGGCGGCGCCGGCTGCGGCCTCGTGCTCCACGAGCAAGTCCTCGGGGTGCAGGCAGCGCCCCCGAGCTGAAACATAACACGCGCACATGATGTTGGTTACAGGAAAGCACGCTCTGACGTCTGCGACACAACGCCCATTGCTACACCGCCTACTCCTATAGCGGAATACACCACACTATAAAATGATCAGGCAAGTGCTAGTTGGACTCCCACACGAAGAGTTCCGGGTCCAGACTCGTGGTTACACCGCTTTGTTACACCAGTGCAAGGATCTACCGGTTGGCGTTGATCGAGTTAATAAAATACGTTTTTTTTTTAAAAGCTACAAGTATTTATTTTACTTTAATTTAATTATTTATTATTAAAGTGAATATTCTGTCAATATTTAAAGCGTTTACTTGTTACCGTTATTAATATTGAGCGAAAAACATTTAAAAATACAGGTTTGTTGTATGAGAGCCCCCCTTAAATATTTATTTAATTCTATTTTTAGTATTTATTGTTATAGCGGCAATAGGAATACATGATCTGTGAAAATTTCAAGCTTATAGTCATCACAGTTCATGAGGTACAGCCCGGTGACAGACAGACAGACGGAGTCTTAGTAATAGGGTCCCGTTTTTACCTATTGGGCACGGAACCCTAAAAAATCTGTAGCGCTTGTTATCACAATTAAGTTTGTAATATTTAAATTAAAATAATCGTTAAAACTCGTTTAACATTTTTTATATTATAACATTGGCCACGCAAGTGACGCTGACTTTCGTGTCGAGTTAGGCCCTTCGCACACGTAGGCATAGCGTAGTCGTATTGTAATACGCGCCTAATCGTTAATGCCTCCTACGATACGCTGCAGCACCGCTCCGTGTGCGGACTTGTTTTTACATGTACGCGGTCGTGTTACTCTCGACCTGCGCGCGTTTTACTATACGCTTACGATGATACGACTACGCTACGCCTCGTGTGCGAAGGGGGTAAAAGTACCCAACTATCGTAGCTATTTCAATCACCATAAATCTTATTTATTAAAACGAAATCAATGATTTTGAAGCTTTTAAAGTAGTGTCTAATCTGGTAAACATACCACCGTTGCAGATGGTCCACATACTACTGGTGTAGGTGCCCAATGAGTCCTCGATGGCCTTTTTGTTGTTGACGTCGTTCGACGCGACGAACTCTTTACTTTTCGTCTCTATGTACTGGGGATAAATAGATACATGTTATCTCCTTCGAGCAAATATGTATAAAGTCACAATCGTGCAAAAAAAGTATCCAAGCCAAAACGCTGCCCACGCTACATAGTGGGCAGGCTTTTCAATTAGTCGTAAGGTGATTGCAAGCAGACTACAACGCCGCGCGATGGCAAAGTGCACGGTTACAAGCACTAATTAGGTGACATGACGTCGAGATTCGAGAAAACGGGTCATTGTGAATTATTTAATGTCTATATCTAAGTCGGTATGTATGACGGCGCTTGGTCATTTTTTTTACTACTTTCACTTAAGGACTGGGGCTCGATGACTGGGTAAGAAAAAATGTTTTATGATTTTGCTTAGTCTCCGCGGACGAATGTTCGAAACTCTAATTCGAACAGGGCCAACCCGGAATTCGAGAAAAAAATCTGCTGTACCAAAAAACATTGAATCGACAAAATCCATTGAGACAGCTGAATCTTTTTCTCGAATTCCGGATTGCGCCCATAGAAAAACTTCTTCATAATGAGAGTTTGAATCCATTTCGGCGCGGTAATGTCATAGATATAGATCGAATCATTCAAGTCGGCGGATCTGAAATTAGCTCCAAGCTGCGCAATGTCCAATCCTGTCTGAAGCCCACATAAAGCTGCTTTGATTACGCGCAGCTTGTGGCTAACTTCACATCCGCCGACTTGTATGATTCGATCTGTATCGTGCATTACAGTGCAGTACACCAGTTATATATATTTTCACACCACTGGCTTTTCGGTGAAGGAAAAAATAGTGAGGAAACCTGCATAAGTCCGTTGAAGAAATTCGATGGTGTACGTGAATCCATCAACCCACGCTGGGCCAGCGTGGTGGATATGGCCCAATCACCCTTCGTGGGTATGCCTAAGTACTGCAGTGAACTATTTAAAAAAAATTTGGTACAGACACCAGTCGTAGTTAACCGTGTATAATAAGAGAAGCGCTTACTTCTAAGAGTGGCGTCATCAGGCGGGCGGGCACGGTCTGGCGATTTAACCAGGCATTTATAAAATGTTCGGTTGCAACGTTTCTAGCGGCGGATTGTAAAGTATGCAGCGACAGAGGATGCAGGCACTGCGATGCATCGAGCTCCTTTTGCATGTGCTTCATATAGACCTCTTGCGCAGCCTCGACTGCGGCCGCGATCCGCGCCACATTCCTCTCCCGCTGCAGCGGTAACAACTCCGAAAGATCCTGCACAAAATTACTCCTTTTATTCCGACCACATACTGCCGAGCAATGAGAACTAACCAGGTAGACGTAGAATATGTATGTTAAAGTATAGCGGATTGACAAGTTGAAATGTGCGCAGAATACAAAGCAAAGAGAACAGATTACCGTTAGGATCGAAAAGTTCTGTGAAGACCACGAGATGACATCGGGATCGCACTGGATGCAAGCTCTTCCAATCGGTCTTTTTAAAAGAAAGGAAAGGCCTATGTCCAGCATAGGTCATTGTAACGAAAAATCATGTCTCCAGATATGTGTTGTAACTTGGGAAGAATCTATACTTTTTCCTAAGTTACGTGTGTACCTACTGTGTACGTATAACGTAAGTAGGCAAGACAGAGTCATATATATTTTACCTTCTCAAGTATTTCCCAGTCTTCGTTGTTTTCGAATTCCGCACTGTTTGATTCCAATTCTTCACTGTTATTTTCCAGTACTTCACCGTTATTTTCGGAGATTTCACTGCTATCTGATAGTTCCTTACTATTGGTGTCTTCTTCGATATTGTCTCTGTGTTCCTCATCGCTATCTTGTTCTTTTGAATTGTCTACTGGGCGAGCGGTAAACTCTGCGTAGAAAGATATCTTTACACAACCTACGGCAGAGTTGTGCATGTTAGTCAGTTCATCGCTCGTCATACATGCTGTTGTCTCCATCGCAGCCTCGTACAGAGCTTTGCAATGGGCTGCAGCGTCTAGGATTCGACCGTTGTTTATCGCGACGTAGTCAGCCAATGACGTGTCTAGCTCCTGAAAACGTTTATATGATAGTACTGAAATGGGAACTATTTAAAGGATAATTATATAGATATTTGCTCTACTTTTATTGCTAGTCTGTTGCTATAGGTAAATGTGGTGATTTTATATAAATAAGTTTGGAAATAGCAAAATAACAAACGAATTGTAGTAGAGTGTATATATAGTCGTGTATGTGTGTTCGTTTGAACATAGGGAACATAAATATCAAATTTAAATTTTTGGTTTGTAGGCACCTACGGTAGGTTAATAGTAACGAACATAGTTCGTCTCGAGTTCGCGTACAACGTAGTGAACTTAGCTTACCGCTGGGAGTGGACGATTGTGTTGAGTTGTGTTGTGAAGTAGCGATTTTCGAAATGAAAACTTCTGTGACGTTGTGCACTTTTTGGAATGGGTAAAAATGTTAAATTCGCGTCAGGACACGTGACCTGATCAAAAATTTGTAAGTCGGAGGGAGAGTAGACCGCCGGCGCGGCGTAGGAGAGGAAGTAATATCCCCCTGTCTTTCTCTCGCGCGACCAAAATACATGCCTTTGCCTGCTCCTGTGCGCCGCGCGAGTGTACGTGTGTGATATTGTATTTTAGCACAAATGATAGTACATTTATAATGATAAATTTTAAACAAAATTATTCCAGGTAACCATTCAAAAATATTAAAGAATGCACAACGTTAATGTTCAAGTTTTCACTTCGGCCCCGTTGTTTTTTTGCCCACGCAGATGCAGCGCTGCATGTTGCGGCAGATTTGAAGGCGCCCTTACACAGCTTGTTTATGGTTGACGTACCTGTAGCAAGGCCTCGAGTCTAGCGGCGGCGAGTGCGGGCGCGGCGAGCGTGCGGCGCGCGGCGAACGCTTGTCGCGCGGCGAGCAGCGCAGCAGCGTGCAGCTCGGGCAGCGCGCCGCGCGGCACGCACGCCGCGCCGTCCCTGCGCTCCATGCGCGACACATACTCCTCGCGGCACGCGTTCAACGCCGCCTCCAGGCTCGCCGCGCTTGTAGCCTACGCACAACAAACTTCAAGATCACAGATTTTTTATCTATACACAACATTATACACTAATCTTACAATACGTTAAAATAATTAGGTACAGATAACTTAAGTAACTTATGTTCTGTATCATGTCAAACGAACGGCGATAGATTTTATTTGATTTTATGGAACAGTAAATTTTTGTCGTCTCTTAGGGAAAAAGTTGGTTAAAGTGGCAGGACGAGCTTATAATTATACCACAGATCAGAGAAAATATTCTCTGATCAATATAGGTACCTACTCGTATGTATAGGGCTTGCATACATTTATTGTTAAATGAACCACTTTTTATGATGAGTACTTACCTACTGATGATGTCTTTATTAGTTTATCAGTAATTCTGTGGATTAATGTAGTTTCTGCGAATAAAATAATATCTTGAGTATTTTTAGTACTCGAGGTGAACAACTTCGTTGTTTTGAAAATCATTAACAAAGAACCGAATGTTTTCGTTACATTTTTAGTAGGTAGGTACGCAAAGTATTCTTCTGCTTTGGCTACATTAGCGGGCTATGGCGAATATTCGTGTTAACGCGATAAATGTGGCCGGGTTCATCGTGTCATCGCGTAGTATTCGGGCGAAGACGATGTAGTATCGGGGAGCTGTCGGTAAACTAGCGCGAATCAAAGGGATTTGTCGCGCCAATATTCGCTTAGGTGGCTACATCTACGTCATTTCAGTGTCGTGTACTATTACATTTTCTTTGGATGCATCGCGACAACTCGACACGAATCTTCGCCTGCCTTAATGTAGACAAGAACATCGCCTATACCCGAACACGATGTTTTTGTCTCGCCAACACGATATGAATCTTCGCCCGCTAATGTAGCCGAAGCATATAACAGTCAATTCTCTGTGTGAAGTTGAGATAGTGATAATTACTTACCTCTGCCTTGGTCCGTATTAAATTGTGTAAATAATAGCGTGTACTGACTAAGCTTTCATATAACCAAAGATAATATTTATGGGGAGGCTTACGTCCAGTACCTAGCCAGTAACAGTCGTTCTATGACTGAGACGGTGAATAATTTCATATTCTATTTAGAAGCTACTAATCAGAGTTTCAGGAAAAGTAGGTATAAGTAGGTAGGTTAGTTATATAATTCATACAACTTGGCGGCTGAGATATACCCAAGCTACAAGCTGCGGATATCTCAATCCTGAATGAAGCTCACTATAACAGTTGCGCGAATAAGAATAAGAATAAGAAAATATTTATTGTTAAGCCGTGTAAAAAGATGTTACATAAAAATGGTTTCAACAGCCTGCCCATTTCGAGCGTACAATAGTTAGTATTATTATTAACAATTCCAACTTAAAAGTGCTAATTGATTACAGATTAAGCAAATTATATTTGGTTAATTTGTGGTCTTCGAAGAATTCTTTTGTGCTATAAAAAGCTTTCGAAACAAGCCATGTTTTTAATTTTCTCTTAAAGTTATATCCATCCAGTAATTTTATTTCTAGTGGCAAGCAGTTGTAAATTTTGATTGCCATGGCATAAGCACTGTTAGCAAACATACTATTATTATGTTGCGGTATATGTATGTTAATCTTATGTTTAGGTCTTCTAATATCGCCTCGAGTACATAATGTTTCACTGAAGTCATTTTTATTATTTTTCAGAAATGTACAAATCTTGTAAATATATATACCAGTCAAGGTCAGAAAGTTGCTTGTTTTAAATATAAATATCACGTAATGTATCTGTACTATTTAATTTGTGTATGATTCTCAAACATCTTTTTTGCATGGTTGAATTAAATTCCACAGAATTACCCCAAAATATCACACCATAAGTTAATCGAGGATAAACGTAACCATAATAAGCATTTGTAGCGAGGATTGGATTATACCATTGAGCAAGGTTATACAGCTTGTGGCTAACAGCACAGCCGCCAAGTAGCATGAATCGACCTATAAGATTATTGTCTTATAGCATCCAACATCTGACTATCTAGTTCTCCAACTAATCTACCAATTTTTGTATCTGGGTAGTATCCATCAACAGCCGTCAGCGTAAACAGCGAAACGTATTTTTAGCCCACGAGAACTTCAATATTATGACTACTACGAGGCAGAGTGAGGGGCTTATTCTTCAACAGCTGTAGAAATACGCTTCTTAAATTACCTATATCTAAAGTACTGCTGAAAAAGAAAATATCTTCTTTCATAAAAACTAAATGCTGGTAAGCGCAGCGTACGTCAAGGTGTACTGAGCCCAGCACCAAAGGAGATGTAATACAAAGGGTCACTTGTACAACACCGGCAACCTCGCAAGACTAGATAATAGCTAGCCTCATAAACAACTTTTGGTAATTTGATTATACTTTCAAAGTTTCATACATAAATGTTCCGTCTGAATGTTTGTAACCCTACGCGCGCCGCATGCGTCTCGCCGTGTAGCACGGGGCAGGGGTTGGGCGCGGCCCTAATGCCGTCAACATAGACCTACAAATGTCACAACAGTACAATAAAAACTTGAAAAATTATTTTTATTTAAAGTATCGATCTTTATCAAAACTTGTAGAACAAACAGTTATTCAGGTCCCGGTTGTTTTAATCGTTTACCCATGTCAGAGGCCTTAGACGGCCTAAAAACTCTGACACTAGGTTTAGCCACCCGGCCTACACGGACTTACAAAACTTACTTTATGATGTTAACTATATGTTGTCCTGCGAGATTGACGTTTTTTATTTCAAATAACCCTGTATAAAGGCCGCACTAGCTGAATAGAACATTATGTTTCAATTTGACACACCTTCAGCACCGTGGTGGGCGTCGGAAGCGAGTCGCTGTTGAATACCTCTACGTAAGTCTTGAAGTACTCAGCAAAATCCTGCAGGGTTAGCGTTTGGCCGTTAATATGTTTGATCGCCAAGTTTTTTGGCGCAAATAGCGTGGGTACCAGCTCGAGCAGGGCATCCTTGAACTCGGTCGAAATATCTGTAAACAGAACAAACGAATTCAACATTTTGAGCCGGAGCGAACATATCATCGGAACCTTTTTAAAGTTCTTTATGCCCCCTTTATCTGCGTGCGTCATCTTCGATCACAACGTCGCTTACCATCGGGCGAGTTAGTGGTCAAGTGCTGTCTTAATCGGTACAAAAAAATAATTGAGAAAGCTACCCTTCAGGCAACCGAGGTTTTGCGGCGACTCGCGATGGTGATGCCAGGATAACAAAGCTGCGTAGGTACGCTTTGTGCTGTGGATGAACCTATCATAGCTCGCTTGGCCTTGACCTTGCTTTAATCTCTTCCAAAGGACGACCATACTACGCATATCACTTGTTTAGCTAAACCTTTGATATTACGTTTCCGATCCGTACGGTTGGGAAATAGCATAGGCTACAGGCGTTTATTTTCAGAAGCTTTGCAGTCTTTCAAATCTGCGTGCGTCATTTTAGACCACACCGTCGCTTACACTAGCACTAGACAACACTAGCAAGCAAGTTAGTGGTCAACGCGATAAAAAAAAATAACTGAAAGAGTCACCCTTGAGGCAGCCGAAGAACGCGAGGTTGGCTGCGAGTGCTGCGACGGTGAGGCCAAGGAGAAGCAAGGGGAAGATTTGCACGGACTCAAACGCGCCTCAGATTGGGAACGGATTCTCACGAGCGAGCTGGTTTGGCTGACGATCATAACCTGTATTTAGTTACCCTTAAGACAGCCGATGAAGGTGGGGTTGGCGGCGACGGTGAGGCCAGGATGTGGCATGAGGAAGCCTCGTACGCGTTCAAAAGCACCACGAATGTGCGCACGGATCTCACGCAGCTCGCTGGCTTGGTTTTCTTTGATCTGTGGGACGGACAAACAAAAATATTTCATTCAATATACTACATACTACTATGTAATTGACCGAGTAAGCGAAGAATCTACTTTGCTTCGAGATAGACTTTTTTTACATCTGTTCGGATGTTGGTTCTCCTCCACAGGCCGCATTTTTCAACGAATTTTGACCAAACTTGGTACACAAGTTCTACATTTTTTGGATTTTTTTTGTCGTCGTTTTTCTGTCGAGTTTTGGTTGGGGGGATATTTCCCTCAAAATGGGGGGATAGGTAATTTGCAGTAGCTGAAGCTACCCATATGCGACGTTTGCTGTTTAGAGATTACAAAACATAATAAATGTAAGAACTCTCGCAGTTCTATTCAGCAACACCAAAGTAAATGCTCCTGTACCTATTATAAATGCTCACATAGATAAGTACCTACCGTATAAATCAACCGATTTGATCTGTCATCTCGCATCTCTGTGACTCTCTCTTTTCAACGTGTGAAAAAGTGAGAGATATATTTATATTTCTCCATCTACAACTCTGACACGTCAAAAGAGTAACAATTCGTTGGGCGCATCCTAGCCCGACTGGTCAGGAGAGAATAGTACACTTGCCTCGAGCCTCTTGTCGAGCAGCTGTTGTCCCCCTTCCGCTCCGAAGGCGTGGTCGTACGCAAAGCACCAGTCACGCACCAAGAACCGAAGTTCTTGAAACGGGTTCTTGACTTCCTCCTCGCGAGCTAACTTGCCGTACTCTGTGAACAGCTGTGAAGGGGCACTTACTTTGACTTCAATTGACAATCTTGACTTGGTATACTTAAACAACGGGATTTGTTAAGTAACCTCTTGGTCTGCCTGTACCGCCAAATACAAGCGGCAGTTGAAATGATAATGAATAAACATTTAATGTCAAAGAATACAAATTAGAGAGAATCAATTTGCGATGAGGCCATAGGAATACCTACCAAGGAAATTGTAAGTGCAGTCTTAGGCGTAGTAAGTAAACTCTGACTCTACTCTGAAGAAGGAGTTTGACATGGCTAAACGGTTAAAACAACCGGGATAATATAAAGTGTCATTCGGGCCACGGTAGAGCTCTGTTTTAAATGCATCCAAAAACTGGCCGCTTTTAGTTGTAGTGGAGATATGGGGGGATGTTCGGGATAGGTGATGCGCCAGGTCTTATAGATATCTAGGTAACGTATATAAACCCAGCGTATGTTAACAACTGAAAGTCCTCCGCTGCCAATTTTCTTATTTAAAAAAATCGTATTTTGAATGCGATACCTACTGACAGTTGTTCACCAAAAAGCTTACCTGTAGATAGTGCAGATCGTCCTCCTTGATATTCTGCGAGAGGTTGTATACTTGCACGGAGGAGAGCAGCGTAGAGAGCGCGAACACTGTGGTGGAGTCACGCATTGTGCTGCTGCTGTCGAAGGCGCCCTGCGTGTCCAGCAGCACCACCGCCACCTGCCAAACACAGGGAACTGCACTTAAACTGGTCATTTATAGCTAATACAGCTTTACTGCTTGGCCACGAGTTCGGGCTTTTAGTTCGAGCTGCAGCAACTAATAAGAAAAGTGTGCGACCACCGTGCTGGAGTCGCGCATCGTGCTGCTGCTGTCGAAGGCGCCCTGCGTGTCCAGCAGCACCACCACCACATAGCAAGGAAGCCAATCACAGGGAACGTCATCCTATGTAGGTGCTTAATACTGGCCAGCAGCCAGGGAGTATCGCGAACACAGTGGTAGAGCTGTACATGGTACTGCTGCTGTCGAAGGTGCAATAAGTGTTTAGCCCCACCACCGCCATCTACACGCCACAGGGGAACTTCACCCATAACATAACTTCTTAGCTTTATAAGATGGAGGTACTGTACTGTACCAGACTTTTTAATAGTCCACTGCGGGACGTAGGCCTACCCACGAAGGGTGATTGGGCCATATCCATCTCGCTGGCCCAGTGCGGGTTGGTGGAGTCACATTACGCCATCGAATTCATTCTACGGACGCATGCAGGTTGCCTCACGAAAAGCCAGTGGTGTTAAATTCCGTCCATAAATTCCTAAGAACTCATTAATAAAAAGTAAAACCAGAGGCTGTAAAATAAGATAGCGCAAGCTTGAGGACAAGCCAGTTGTGAGTGCTACCCGTAAACAACGTTATAATCTACGAAATGGTATGAATGTTAAGTAGATGGTACCTTTTCCTTTTTCTTCTCCGAACCAAGAGTAACAATGATGGGCTCTGACCAGACTAGAATGCCCTCGGTGTGGCGCTCGCAGCCACCGCGCCAGTTGAACCCCGTGAGGGGCTCGTCGTCGGCGCCCAGCCACGCGCCGCTGTCACGGTCCGCCTCCTACAACGAGCAAGGAGTTAATGGAGGCTGAGTGGAGCAAGGGCTGCATGGTGATGGCACAGTATGTCAATGGCTCAGAATAGTGGTAGGTATCCTCAAAACATCAATTTAGGTCAACAGGGTGAAGAAACGTTCGTGGCGTGACTACGCCCTACAGCGAGCTCTTCTTGGTTTTGTATGGTAGATACGTACCGAGGCGCGCAGGTAGCGCAGGAAGAAGTCGAGCAGGAAGGACTTGCCGCCGCGCGTGGCGCCCGCCACGCTCACCACGGCCACGGGCAGGTCGCGCGTCGCGCCGCCGCCCGCGCCCACCACGCGTCCCAGCGCAGCCTCGTCGCATTTGTACCGTCCCTCCTCCTCCACAAATAACACCTGCACACCCTCGCCGCTCGTCACCATTGTTTTCTGCACAATACCTAAAGTAATATGAATTTAAAATTTAAACAACGCAGACAACAGATTCGTAAATCCGAAAATGTGTTTCATCAAAATCATACATGGTGGCGGATGTGAAGTTAGCTACTCGTACACACTGCGCAATATCCAATCAACGTGCAGCTTTATGTGAGCTATAGTCAGAATTGGAATAAAGCTCACATATTGATTGGGTATTGCGCAGCTTGTAGCTTACTTCACATCCTCCGACTTGAATGATCTAGATCAACTAGATCTAGGACACGCGACAACGCAGGCAGCGTGTCTAGACTGTCTAGCCAAGACAAAGAAAAAGGCGACGCAATAGCCGTGGTAAAATTACACGAACCATTTCGAGACACTTTTGACCCTTTCTTATCTCGAAAACTATTTAACCTAAATACCTATATATGAAATTTAAAATATTATCAAAGTTCTTTAGGTTATCTAGAATACAAAATTTCATTAATTTTGCTCTTACAGTTAATGATATATTAACGTTAAAAAACCGAGGTTTCATTGGCTGATTCACTCACTCACTAACTCACTGACTTATAGATCAAAAACCTAACCCACTTCCAGATGACCTAGAAACTTGATATTTGGCATCAAGGTAGATTATTACGCATATACAAAGGAAAAAAATTTAAAACTTCGAATTTTTACCCCCCAACCCGATGAACTAGGGGATGAAAGCTTGTTTGAGACTTACACTAATTTTCATGCTAGAAATCTAAAAATTGAAATAATGACTGTTATATATAATAAAGCACGTATTTCAGGGTTTTTAATAAATCACCCCCCAACCCTTAAAATTGGGGGATGAAAATTTGTATGCGATATTCAAAACTTTTGGTTCTAGAAATGTGTAAAAGAATATAAGAACTCGTTGTAATAGATAATTAAACAGAATTTCAGGATTTCTAATAATCCACCCCAAGCCCTTAAACTGGGGGATAAAAGTTTGTATGAGAATTTCGCAAATTTTGATGCTAGATAACTAGATATCTTACAATTGATAAGGGTACTCTTTGTTATAAACTTATAAATAATCATCCATCTATGATCCATCCATCAGCCATACGACGGACTGAGGAACCACTGCTGGATATAGGCCTCCATTATGGATCTCCAGAAAGACCGGTTGAAAGCGGCTTGCATCCAGCGCGATCCCGCGGTCTTATTGGGGTCATCCATCCACCTTATGTGTACGTGGGCTCTACTCGAGTACTTTTCGACCCCATCGGTCATCAGTTATGTGCCCTGCCCACTGCCATTGCAACTTGCCAAACTGTTGAGCTTTGTCGGTAACTTTGGTTCTTCTACGGATTTCCTCATTTCTGATTCGATCTCGCAGAGAGACTCCGAGCATAGCCCTCTCCATAGCTCGTTGGGTTACTTGGAGCTTATTGACAAGGCTCATAGTAAAAAACCACGTTTGAGGGCCATAAGTCATAAAATAATAAAACACGTAGATATTTCAGAATTTTTAGTAAACCACCCCCACCCCAAACAGTCGTCACATATATTGACTACTACCGACCCGCCCCGGCTTCGCACAGGTGTACTATACATATAAACTTTCCTCTTGAATCACTATCCATTAAAAAAAACCTCATCAAAATCCGTTGCATGGTTTTAAAGACATAAGCATACCTACGACGGACTGACAGGGAAGCGACTTTGTTTTATACTATGTAGTGATAGTAAAGCTGTACAGTTTGTGGAGCAAGGACATGTAGAGTTAAAAGCTTGGCTCTACATGAGATCTGACAACTTTTTGAAAGTGCGAACGGCAGCCTTGTCTTAATTTCACATGAAAATGTTTTGTTGGATTCGGATTTGTTGGATTTAGCCTAATATCACAGTGACGCATTGCTACGAAAAAGCGGCAAGGCGCTATCAAGTAGGTACAACGAGTACATCGCAATTGAAAACAAAGCAATATTGTGTTGTTTTTTGAATAAGTGTTTAACCTACGCATAACAATGGTCTCCATTTGCGGTTAATAACAGACGTGACTAACAAATACATGATAATATATGCTTGTATGCAAGTAAATTATTAGGTATCTTAGGAAGGTATTTATAGGAAATTCCAATGGACTAAGCAGAAAACCCATACAAAAACATTGGTTTAAGTAAATACAAATAAAGCTAAGTTTAAATCATTGACTTATATGAATTATCTTCCTCAACGGGTTAAATAAATAATACACAAATAAAACTCACCGTTTTTATTCACTTAGGTATTTTATGTCAAAGTATTTTATCAAATTACAATTTTGTTCACAGAATATCGCTGTACAATATCTATGTGCTATCTGATAGATATCTCATATGAAAATGTTTTGCACAACTCAGTTCGATCGACGTCGACTAACTGCAACTTGCTTGGGGCAAGTACCGAGCTAGACTACAATTACTACAAGCCAGCTGCGGTGCCAAAAGGCTACAAAAAATGGCGGACGAGATAAATTCAGTATCCGTTGTGTCATGCAAGTCGGGGATTCCCTTACCATCAATAGATTTAGTAAAATTGTCCTGTGTAACCATTATTACATTTTCAATTTAAACCTATTCTTAAGCCTGGAAGAAATCGCCATGGGTGATAAGGCCGCCACTTTATAATCATATTTTGGTCGTATATGTGTAAATAGTTTTTATTTTTCTTATTGTGGTTGTAAATAAAGAGTTTTGTCTGTCTGTCTGTCTGTCTATTTACTATTTCTGAAGCTTAGACGAGTTCGAGTTTAGTTTGTACTTTGAACAAATACGTGCTAACGTTGCCAAAACCTATTGTGTTAATTTATTTATCATTGTGTTTGGCAACGATTTGGGTGGTCGGTGACGTCATGGTCATGTGGATTCCGTACGTTTCGGCCGTGAAGAAAACGAGAAGGGATAGGTATAGGCCGTATCATACAAGTCGGCGGATCTGAAGTTAGCTACAATCTGTGCGAAACCCAATCCTCGCGCAGCTCTTGTATGAGCTTCAATCAGGATTGGGTTTTGCGTAGCTTGTAGCCTAACATTACAGCCGTCATGAAGTTTAAAGGCTCCTTTACACACAGGCGGTACGAGCGGTATAGCAGACGGGCGGGCATCTGTATTGTACTGGTTATATAAGAAGGGCTCACACAGGTCCGGTCGCGGTACTGCCGTACCGCCCTTTACCGCTCGTACCGCTCGTACCGCCTGTGTTTGATGGAGCCTTAATTCGGTATGTACATCAATAAAGCTTTCCTCAGTTTATGTGCTTAGTACCTACAACAGCATTCAATACCGGTCTTTTTCTTGTACCTACTATCTCTTAAGCTTTATTTTGAGTTTTGACAAAATTCGCAGAACAAAAGTTGTTAATTTTGATGTACAGAATAAGGATGCCAATTTATTAGAAATAACCCTGTATAATAATTCTGCTAGCAATTTTAGTTTTTCTCCCAGGGTCACTTCTCCTGACTTACCTATGTGCGGGGAAAACCGAGCTTGTACTTGTTTATTTACAAAGCAGGAGTCAGTACAGAGGCTAAGCAGAACTTGAGGCTAAACGTAGATACGAGCACTAGGTAAATCCAGTGCAACGTACCAAAAACATACAATTATAATAATAATGTAGTGACATAAAATACTTCGTTATTATTATTAGGGTTCCGTAATGTTTAGCACGAGAAAACCTTAAAACAAACGATAACACTTTAATAGACAACCACATTACATTAAAAAAAATACAAAATAAGGACAAAACATAACAATAGGTTTGTAATTCGCCGCCTTATCCCTGCAATTTCTTCCAGGCAACCAAGTCTTAAGTCAAGTACTTACCTAAATCTTTGTACCTAGTTAATATTATGTCAAATCAAAATTCATATTTTAATATTTTGAATACCTATGGAATTTCCATATTTATGCCTTATTGCATGTAGGCACCAAGTAAGTACTTACCTATTACTTACTACGTAAGTAATATCTGAAGAAATTAGAATTGTCGCCGTCATATGGAAATACATATTTTGTATAAACATCTATTCGTCTGGTTATATACACAAAACATGTATTTCCATATGACGGCGACGATTCTAATTTGTTCGTCGATGGTAATAATATTTATATAGATAGACCTTACTATTATATTTTATTTGACCTTACTACGAATTAGGTACAAAAGTTAAATGAGGTTGGTAATAAGTACCTAAGGTGCATTCGGCTAATTCCGAAAATCGGGTAATTCTAATAATCAATGTTTTCTAATTGACGCGGCAATATTTCATGGTCTGGGAATATTCACCTAGCGGCCATTTTAATACGCATCCGCCCACCAAACACGTCAGGCTGCTACGAGCAACCGCGCTTCACCTACTGTCAATTTACCAGCCAACGGCGATTTCGCGGGTTTTTTTGGTGTTATCGAATTTGCCCGACCAGCAATAATTACGAAACCTGGTAAGATATTTAAACTGTTATTTTTATTATTCCCTAGTTTAACGTTTTATTGCAATTCTTTGTAGGCTTAGAACTATGTAGCTCAAAATCTTTTGCACTTTTCAGATTTAACCGAATAGGGTAATTCCGAATTCGCGTTTACCCGATGTTGATTTTTCATAGAGATAATCAGTGGTTCTCAAAGTTAGTTATATAAAATATACGGTTGGCCGAACTATAATCTACACCTGTCCCTAGTAGGACCCACTGACCATCACGCCATATTATGGATCACATACAAACAAATATGTGTTGCAAATTTAGTGCATTTAAGTTTAGACTTCAATTTTTACAGAAACATTCATTGTTTGAAGATATTGGTAACCAGATGATTTAGTTTGAAGGTAATCAGGCAAAATGCTAAACTATTTTTGACGTTAAAGCGCTCGCTAAACTAATGAAAAGTCGCCATTTCTAACGACGAAGCCGCAATCTCGTAACATCGAATGGATGTCATCTATTTGGCGTGACGGTCAGTGGGTCCTAGGTATAATAGGAAACCCGTGTCCAGCTGTGACCTGACATTTTTTTTTTGTTTCGGAACAATGCCAAACACATGTAAAAAAACCGACATATACCGAAGACGATATCAACAATGCAGCATTGAAAGTTGAGACTAAATACATAAATTAAAAGCAAAAAACCTTTTTAAAAAAAGCTTTTATTTAATGACTCTAAAAAGAATAGCCATTTTTGAGTGTCATTCAGAATTACCCGAACATAATTCGTAAATACACTGTGACAAAAAAAAATTAGCAAGATTTTCAAACATTTCTAATTATTAATTATGATATATTAATACGAAAATCTTTTCAACAGTACTTTGGGCATATATTCACGCAGACGGAGTGATATAAGCTGGTAACATGAAGTCTATCAATTTTGACTTATTGGTGATAATAATAAGACCCTGTGAACTCATCAAAAAATCTTTCGTAATTACCCGAATGCACCTTACCTACTACAATTGTACGGGGTTCAAAAATTAAGAAACTCTCTAATATGCACTCTACGAACGTATCAACGAATGAACATTTTTTTAGAGTAGAGTCATTATTTTAGGAGCTTGTCTACGAATACGGAACCCTACCAAATACGTGTCTAGTTTCGCCATTGATAACTAATGTTATCAGTAAGTACTATGTGGATGTATTACGGAGAATGATAAGCCCTGCCTTATGCCACCGCCTATAATGCGCAGAATTAACAGACCGCGCTCCGCTACAGACAGTGACTTTTGTATATTGAACTCGGACGCGCGCGAGTTACCTCTCCGGTATATGCCTGTATAAATAAAATTAAAATTATTATTAAGTACCTATACGAAATTTCATTGCGGCTCTAAATATTATACTCGTATTTCTATGTGTTACAAGAATACATGTTTTGTGATTTTGTGATATTAGACTATCAATAGCAATTGAAATACAATGATGAGATTTGTTTATTGATACAAATAGGTACCAATTGCTTATCAAAATATATTGCAACCTTGTAATCGTTACGTACCTACGAGTGAAAAAACAAGGTAAGTTTTAGAAATATTTTCTTTTTTTGGTTTGAATAATTGTAGAGCAGAAACTTCTACTTCTGTTTTGGACGTAAACCATCTGTGATTCATAGACAAGAAGAGTGAATTAATTCGCGGAAATCTCGTCTCGGAATTTTGTTGTTATGCTGAGCACAAACGGAGGATACTTTAGTCACGCATTGTTTTTAAATTCCATTTCGGATATACTCGTAAGTATTGTATTATCCAATGAATTTGGTACTTGCCTTCTAAAAATATTATGAAAATACGTTCTAAAACTAGGTGGCAGCAGGTAGAGTACCTATTTAAGTATTAGCACGTAGAATTGATTGATGAAAAAGCAAAATTATCGGGATGCTTTGTTACGAGTAAAATCAATTTTTAAGTAGGTAATCTAGAAACTTACCTTAATACAGACACAAGTCGGATGAATTTAATAATTCTTATACCTATTTCGGGATTAATCGCACACCAAAAATACTCACAAGATATACTAAGCGCCACACAAGTCGGCGGACGGGAAATTATGCGCAGAACGCGGCGCAAAAGCCGAAATATAGGTAAACGCAGGAGCCAGAGAGACGAGAAAAAGGGTTTGGATGCCAGAAATAAAATATTTAGTTAATCGGTTTAAAATATAAATCATTTATTTACCGATATTTGGTAGGATAGGTGCGAGTGCGGTCTAGCACAGCTCTATGAGAACAGTGGTAAGGAATTCATAATAAGTAGGCTAAGCATTAAAGCTGTAGAACAAAGGGGTATTTTACTATAATGTAAACGTCGTGAAGGAAAGAGAAACACTCACATACATTACATGTTAGAGTGAGATAGATTAGTTTTTGTATCATATTCCAACACGCCCCCTCAAAAATTAATCTATTTAAAAATCAATTCCTATTTCGATAACGAAATTTTATACAATTAAAATAACACAACACACCTTCCTACCTTGTCTGGGGATACATTCAAATTGGTTCAACATTCGTTGCGCAGGATTGGGGAAAACCCAGAAAAACCCAATCAAACCAATTATTCATCTTAAATATACTGTTTCAGTAACTCTACAATTTAAATATCAAAATGTTATTTATTTATGCATACAGTGAGTTACATAATAGGCTTCAGTAATAGAAACTACTTTCTTCAATAAGGTACAGTATTGTGCTCTGATTCATATTGTTCAAAGAACAAACAAATAGTGTGCTTTGATGATTGTTCTAGTACACTACCACTATAAATATCATGATAACATACCTGCTCGTGACATAAACATTTGGATCAGTTCTCAAATGTACTCTTTAAATTAAATCTATGGTCCCTTTCAACTCTTTCAAGTACCGTAGGTCCCTTTTTAATATATCAAATAATTGTTATTGTTATCAAATCTGCTGGATGTTTACAACATAGCTTATGTCGGGTTGATTCTACAACGGGCTTTTGTATTATCGTTAGAACTTAAACCCATTACTTAAATTAACTTTGATATATCGATACCAACACCGACGGCACTGACGCTCATTTATGTAGGTTTGTGTATTCATGGTTGAAATTTCCAAATAATGTAATAAATATTTTAATTTAAATATGTATTCTGGTCTAATTTGATTTGATTATTAGACCATTCAACCTTCAAATCCAAGAAAAATAGATTTATGTTGTTTAATGCATCATTTGAGTCTAGTATTTATTTTTACTAGTGAAAAATTTCTAAATTTAATCTTTTATCACTTGTGTTTAAAGCAGCTTTTGATACCGAACTAATATCAATGTAAAGAACAACGAAAATATATTTGTAATCGTAATCAATTATAACTGAAAGCCTTTATCAATTCATCATATACAGCACTTTCGACCATTAGGAATCAAAAAACAAGCTTCGTGCGAATCATAATATATCTCTTACTTTGTTTCGCAAACAGATGAATGTGTAATTTGCTTTATAATTCGCCATAAAAATTTAATTTCTTATTTAGTTTTTATATCCTTGAAGATGACAAGGGAAATCAGGTCGATTTATAAATTTATTATCAAAATATAATACAATTGCAAAATATCAGTTTTAGCAACTGAGGCTCCAAGACATACTTTTTGCATAAAGTCTTGTTTTCGTTTAAAGAAAATACAATTCTAAAACATATCTATATTCGGTGGAAAATATGAAAATATTTTTTTCTGATGCTGATTGTATCGTAATTAACATTGAATCAGTAATTTAGATGTGCTATAATACTGCATATATCAATATGATCATCGTATAGAATTTATTGTTAAATATTCTTGATCACATCTAGCAGCTATAAATATAAATATAGTTTTCTGAACTCATCATTGTAACGTAAAATACACCATAAAGATGCCATTGCACATTTTAATTACATACATGTTCATTTTTATCTAAGGAATTATACAATTTCCTTTTTATACAATTTACCCACATATTACACAGCAGCGAAATACATGTATTATAACAACAATTGTGCATTCAACAGTTCAAATAAAACACATTATGTGTTTGTAAAACACAGAGGACACATTTTATTCCTCTCAGTCCTTTCCTTTAATCATTTTAACTCTATAATTTTATTTATTATATCAAGCTCTTGTCAATTATGCCCAATGTATTTATTTATATTTTATTCAAATGAATATTCTGTTTGCTCATCTGTTTTAAGTTTTACAGATTTATTAGGTGGTGAACCTAATCTAGCGGCAATATATCTGGAATTTTCAGCAAAAATTCCTACAGATCGTAACGATCTACCAGATAAGAGCTAATTGTCTCTCATCCATTTCCTGGTTCTATAGATTTCACTCTATTGACCACTGGCTTTATAAACCTTTCGTTTACCACATCTCACACCTTGTATTCATTCGGTTCATACTAATTTAGTGTATATCTCTTGACTTCAATAAATTAATAAAAATAAATTCATTAAACTCAATAAATTGGTCATTTAAACAAAAAAATAGTCTTCAATAACAATAATTTCAAGAATAGAAGTCAAGAATAAAGTACATTATTTTATGATTACATTTTTTTTGTGTATACCTGGTTACATATACCAATAAAGTCATTGTATCATTGCACCACTAATAAAATTAGCATCAACAATAACAACAACGAAATCGATACCAATAAACCATAGAATAACACCAATAAAGTCTATGTACCATTGCACCACTAATAAAATTAGCATCAACAGTAACGACAATATTGTTAACAATAAATCAAAGTAATCGGCCAAGATAACTTTTACTGATTTTTCATCAAACTTGGTTCCATCGTTAAAATTTTAATTTTGAACTGAATAATACTGCCGCCAGATGCGACTAAATTTATAATTTATTGGTGTGTTAGCGACGCACAAAATGCGTTATTCAGTGCTTTGTAGGGCTCAACATCTTAGGTTTCAGAAGCAGTTGTCACTGACTTCACCTAGATTATTTTCCGAGACCTTACTTCTGAACGTTTCATACAATACGTTCTTTATTCTCCGTACGTAATACGTACTATTTATCATACCATTTATTTGTCAGTATGATGCACTGTTTAGTGGTAGCCAAATACCCGCTATAATATTGCAAACAGAACTCATTATCATTATCAATTATTCATTTGACAAACTCAACACCATTATTTACACCATTGACAATTTTTAACATTAAATTATATTGAGCTTAGCAAAATAATTTCGGAAATATCGGAAGGACTATAGATCACATAACTGTATGCACGTCAAATAGAGGGTGTTTTATATTAAACCTCTTTGATCGGTTACATTATTAATTCACCATTATATACTTTGCAAAGTTTATCATTCCGTCGAATTTATCGTATTCGCTCTCAATCAGTAAACATTACTTTGCTTTTTAACAAATAATTTGCTTTGCCAATGTGGATTAGGTAATATCCAACAATTTGGCCATTTTTATCATTTACGCTTTATTTAATGAGCTATCAAAGTATAAAAGCAAATATCTCAACTGAGTCATGCCCGATCAAAATACGTGTTCAAAAACTCACCCATTTCCATCGCTTTACCTTTTGCGTTTTATGTACCTGTTCCTCGCCAGGTTTGCCAAAATGACTGTCATTGTCATACCGGTCTGCTGCTGCCTATTTCATCTAAGTGGGATTTCTGGACAAAACAGAACGTCCTGTAGCATTCTCTTCTTCGTCATCTTGGGCGTCATCACTTGAAGTGTATAACTTGAAGTGTTACTTTCATTATCGCCCTTTTTTTTTGTGTTGTAAAAGTCTATTTTTAGCCATAGAACCATATGTTCGGGTTTTGTGTCAAAATTCCGTGAATATTTGTAATTTTCACGTTGGATCATCAACCCTGATACAAAAAGTTTATTTGTACTTATAAGCTTGCGCATTCAATTGCTTTAGAAAACTTCAATGGCTCGTTTTCTTTTTGACTCTTCCGTCGCGAATAATAGACACTTTTTCCGTTTATTTTGTACTCCATCAATATTACAAGTTCGCAAATTAGAATTTACAGGTTTAAGTTTCTGCGTCGTATGTATAATTTGTTTACAGCTTATCCTGGAGAACATTCATCGAGATTTTCAGAAAACTCTGGTCATCGTCTTTTCCGCATTCGTTTTATATCATTCATTTTCCATCTACGTGACGATTTTATTTAAGTCGGGGATGTCTCCTCAAGCTAGCTTCTCAATGACTATTTCCATTTGCCATATATCACAGCATCATATTTAATTTTTCGGCAGGTTCACAGATAGAGTACATATCTGCTTCATCTAGTTTCCAGTTGCTGCAGCAGTATTCGAAACTAGTTCATTAAACATTTCGAAATGTTTGATGAAGGGGCTCATCTTCTTGTAGATCATCTCCCAATTAATCGCTTTGGTCAGCACGTTTACTTCTTACACAGAATTAGCTCAAATATATATGGACTGTGAGTGATGTCCTTTTCTTAGAGCCATCAATACTTCTTCCAACATAAATTGCGTCGAATTTTGAGAAAACATTCGCAATTATTACTTCACTTGCGAATCCAAGCAGAGAGTCAGCCACGATAAAGTCCTTTATGGCTCTCTGTTTTCTGTGCGTCTCTTGATCACATGAAGCACAAAGTTCTTTCACTGCACTGTATTTTGTCCACATATCAAACAGTTTGATGTGATACTTTAATTGTGAATTTTCTATGAATATCAATTCACTAAAAGTTACTTTACAAACACAGAACGTTCATTATAGTAAAGTCCGCACCGATTTTAGTTTTATTATTTTTATGGCACATCAAGCCACTTTATTAAAACTTTAAGTATTTTTATAGTGACTGGGCCCATAACCAAAAGGGTTTGGATGCCAGAAATAAAATATTTAGTTAATCGGTTTAAAATATAAATCATTTATTTACCGATATTTGGTAGGATAGGTGCGAGTGCGGTCTAGCACAGCTCTATGAGAACAGTGGTAAGGAATTCATAATAAGTAGGCTAAGCATTAAAGCTGTAGAACAAAGGGGTATTTTACTATAATGTAAACGTCGTGAAGGAAAGAGAAACACTCACATACATTACATGTTAGAGTGAGATAGATTAGTTTTTGTATCATATTCCAACAGAGAGCCCAGGGCACACCCGCCCGCCAACCTCATGCTTTCCGCGCGCTTCCTACGCGGCGTCGGGAGCGCACCGGAGGCATGAGGCGTAATGTAGAGCACGGGCGTAGCCTACGCCCGTGCTCTACACTACACCACGCGGCATCTTGTGTGGTGCTTGGTATACCTCATACCTCACTATCCCGAAGTTTCGACCGAGTTGTCGTCGTCGTTGGTCGTGCTCACGGGAGTTATGGGCAGACTGATTAGGTTCTGATCAGTCTGGTGATCTGTCTGAGGGATAATGAGGTAATTATTAGGTACATAATAAGTACCTCTCTTATTTTTAGAATACGATTTGTACAACTAATTTGGGGGCTGATGGTTTGCCTTCG
Source organism: Hypomecis punctinalis (assembly GCA_949316475.1). Lineage (NCBI taxonomy): Eukaryota > Metazoa > Arthropoda > Insecta > Lepidoptera > Geometridae > Hypomecis > Hypomecis punctinalis. Next base: position 4,889,887 of record OX438798.1, read on the forward strand.
GTTGTCTTGAAACAGTGTGCATTACAGCTCTCCGAGCCGCTGTGCATGATATTTGATAAATCACTGTCTACTGGGGTGTTTCCTTCAAAATTGAAAACGGCATAATATATAACTCCCATTCATAAAAAGGGGGATCTTTCTAGAATCGATAACTACAGACCAGTTTCAATACTATCAGGAGCAGGTAAATAATTAGAAGCCTTGATAGTTAAAAAAATATACTGGCAAGTATCTCAATGTTTGAATCCCAATCAACATGGCTTCAGACCACGTAAATCAACGTGTACCAATCTTATTGGGTATGTCAGCAACATCCTAGAAGTCTTGGACAAAGGAGGGGAAGTTCACTCTTTGTTTGTCACATTAAAATAAACCTTACTAAGGACATCCGGACAATCCACCAACCCATTTACTATTTTGTAAAGCATAATTAAATCAGTCATCTCCCGTCGTTTATGCAAAGTCATAACATTATACTATTTAATTCTTACTGAAGTCTGTTTATATAGACTTCAGTAAAACGTTTGATTTGGTGAATCACGACTTACTCCTTCGCAAACTCTATAAATTAAGAATCCACGGCACGTTACTGAGATGGTTAGAGTCGTATTTAAAAAACAGATCACAGCTGGTTGTTGTCAAAGGTTTTAAGTCGGATGAAACCAACTTGCCATCTGGAGTCCCACAAGGATCACATCTGAGGCCTTTGCTCTTTCTGATTTTTATCAATGATTTACCTGATGTTATTTAATCTAAAACCAAGCTTTTTGCCGATGACTTGAAAATTTAAAGGTAATAAGGAATCGGAGAGATGTGGAGGACCTACAATCCGACATTGATAATGTGTCTGTAACTGGTGTAATCTCATTAAAATGTCACTGAATGCGTCAAAAAGCTTCTTTATATACGCGCAAGCGCAAGATTCACCCAGTGCGGCAGGTACACTATTGGTGGCGTCTTGCTGGATCAGATTACTTCTTGTATCTAGTACTATACTAGATCTTGGGGTGACAGTCGATGCTAATAAATTAAAAAAATATTTTAAAAAAATCGGAGGGCTCTTTTATATTTTTAACTAATGTAATAGTCTCAGAAAAATATGAAGTTTATCGAAATGTAACGAGTGTTGTGGTTCGAATTTTTGATTATTATTATACCAGCCTCCATACATTTTGTGGACATGTCCTTTAATTGATTTGTAGTTGGTATTTTGGCTAGCATTGTAATAGTTTATTTAATTTTTATTTGTGTATAGTTTTTTAGAGTCAGATTTTCGGGAAGATACTATGTATTACTTAAAGTATTTTTTATTAAGTAAGCTAGGTCTATTCGTTAGACATTGTACATAACATAAGTTAAATTTTAACTTATAAGATTAATGTATAATGTTGTTTATAGACTTAAATAAAAAAAGTTAAAAAAATCATTAATGCTCCAATACAAGGTGACGATGGGCAGCGTGAAAGGATCGACGTGTGGTGAGGGCGTGCAGGTGTTGTTCGTGGAGGAAGAGGGGCAGTACAGGTGCGACGAGGCTGCGCTGCGGCGCGTGGCGGGCGCGGGCGGCGGCGCGGCGCGCGGCCTGCCCGTGGCCGTGGTGAGCGTGGCGGGCGCCACGCGCGGCGGCAAGTCCTTCCTGCTCGACTTCTTCCTGCGCTACCTGCGCGCCTCGGTACGTACCGTACAGATGCGAGGAGAGCGCGTGGTGGGCGCCACGCGCGGCGGCAAGTTCTTCCTGCTCGACTTCTTCATGCGCTACCTGCGCGCCTCGGTACGTACCGTACAGATGCGAGGAGAGCGCGTGAAGGGCGCGGGCGGCGGCGCCGCGCGTAGCCTGCCCGTGGCCGTGGTGAGCGTGGCGGGCACCACGCGTGGTGGCAAGTCCTTCCTGCTCGTCTTCTTCCTGCACTCCCTCCGCACCTCGGGTACGTACTACGTACCGTACGGGTGCGAAGAGAGCGCGTGGCGGGTGCGGTCATCGGCGCGGGCGACCGTCGGTGAGTGACGTCCTTTTATCATACGTTCTGCGTTTCTGATATCCGGGGAAACCCACAATTCGAAGAGTTTATACTATTTGAAATAATTGAGGATTTCCTGCGGAAAGCAATAAACTCATGGGATGAAAAGTGTTAATTTAGAAAACGGTCAGATTTGTTCCCATTTTCGCAGGAAAACTCTACTTGTGATGTTCATTTTCTTTCCTCTCATGTAAATAGCAAAATGTCGCATTTTTCCGAAGTAGCCAGAATACCTAGTTTAAAAGAAGAACTAACACGAATAGCGACCAGTAAAACAATCACGAGCTTTTGTTTTGAGGCTAAACTCTGTGCAGGATTCCGCGCGGCAGAGCGGCGCGTGGCTCGGGGCCGCCGACGAGCCGCTCACCGGGTTCAGCTGGCGCGGCGGCTGGGAGCGCAACACCACCGGCATCATGCTGTGGTCCGAGCCCATCGTTGTCGATTACGATGACGCCGGTCAAAAGAAAAAGGTGATCTTGCACTCACTAGTCCAGGAGTACCCAACGAGATTTTATCAATAAAAGAAATATTAATAAAATCAATCAGTCCATTAGTTAGATTATCAAAAAAAAACTGGACACGTAGTTTTTGTTTTGTCAATCACTACATAGTATCAAACAAAGTCGCTTCCTGCTGTCTGTCCCAAAGTATGCTTTTATCTTTAAAACGACGCTCGGATTTTGATGCATTTTTTTAAATAGATAGTGATTCAAGAGAAAATTTTAAATTAAATGCAAATATAATACACCTGAGCGAAGCCGGGGCGGGTCGCTAATATCTAATAAAGATAAAGGTCGTCAAAGATCGGGAGTGTGTGTTCTTGACGTCACGCGGAACTTCAAGGGGCTATATTATCTTCATCAGAAAAACTACATGTCGTGTGTTTTCAATGTAGGTAACTGACGGACTAAATACATTTTTAGACATCGTCCTTATTATTTACGTATTTTAGAGTACCTTAATAAATCATCTGATTTGCGCCTACGCCTCCCTCAATCAAAATCTCAATTTATAGTCTGATGTCTGACTCATTTCGCGACGCGACCGTTTATCCTGTCACCTATTTGGTCACCATGTTATGCGTGTTTTGGGGTTCTTTTATATAAAATACTTTTTCAGGATCTGCATTATATTTATTTCATTGTAAGACACGTCAAGTCACCATCGTCATTTCGATTTGTCTCTGCGGAAACGGAAGGGCAAAGACAATTTTACGTAGAACTTATCCATAGACTACAACAATGCGCTTGAGATCTGTATATCTAACATTAAGTATTCCTGGCCATACGCGGCCCGGACACAAGATTAATTAATCATTTTTAACCAACTTCATAAACAAGATTAATAATTAGTCTAAATGTTTTTTTTCGTGTTACGCGATTACTCCGATCAAACCTTGAGGTGTGGTCCTATTTAAATTTTAAGGATAACAGTTGAGCTGTTTTTGAATTATCAACAATAATTAAAGATGGTATAAGTAGATCGATTATACTCGATCGATTAAAGTCAGTTGTGCTATTTTGGCGAAAAATAATTGAATAGAATAGAATATCATTTATTGTCATGGTATATCATTTACACATTTTTACTTAGTAAAATAAATTATATAAATGGTTCTACCATGGACTCGTCACAATTACAGTAATTTTATTTAAGTACTATTATCTACCCTCACAATAATAAAAATAGCTTGGATTAGACCAGAGAACGACAACAGCAATAAACATAAACAAAAATATAAGTTTTAACTTCCATGATTCCCTCATTGGACAATAGGTTTGATCTTATTTTTTGAAAATTGTCAGACATTAATAACAAATATGTAGGTATTGTAGGATGTAGGACGTAGGTACATAAATTCACTTTATACAAATAAAATCAAAATGACTCAGCTCTTTACAGAGGCATCATTAAATTATAATCACAATAAAATAATATTTAAGAAATTCAGTCCTATAATTTAAAATAAATATGGGTATACACTTTAATTAATATTGGTAAATAAAAATAATTTAATTTAAAAATGTCAGCTGTAAAGGGGCTTCGTCAAACAATAATACGATAATTACAGTACAATAATCAAATAAAATAATGTAAAATTTAAATTAAAAACATTGGAAAAATTATTAAGTACACCTTAGTAATAAAAGTACCTACATAAGCAGTAATTTAGATGTAAAGGGGCTACATTCATAATATTTCTAGTCAAAAATAAATAATAGTAATATACCTGACAGACAGACAAAAAATATTAATATTATAACAGATTTATACCAGATCAATAAGCACAAGTGCACAACGCCCGTTCGTATTTTATGGTTGGTTGTCACTGTAGTCAATATCTAAAAATTCCGATATTTTATAGATTGACTTCGATATAAGCAATTTTTTCACAATGTTACGGAATTTACCATTTGTTTCTATTTGCTGAATTTTTTCAGGTAGCTTATTGTACAGTTTTTGACCCATTATTTTCGGAAGTTTTCCTGTCATATTCAGTCTATGGGGGATGGGAAGTAGATAACCATTTCCTTTTTATTCAAGTGATTCAGATATGTTCTGATAAAGATCTTCCATAGTATCGCCAGACACCACAATGTGGTGTCGTCCGCATACTGTATTAAATAGCTTGACCGTTACTGGAAGCTTTTATAATGAGAGTGCGTATCCCTTTCCGTCGAACAGCTATCGTTTTCAGTCCCTTTAAGCGTTGTAACCGGAAGCCTCCAGGTGGCGCCCTTGTGGCGATTGCGCGCCATTTTATTTTCTAGGAAAAATAGCGTGCCTTTTGGCCTCATTGGCGTTGAATTTTTCGTCGAAGCAACAGCTCCGGGCAGCTCTAGCTAGCTCCCGGCCTGTTGCACAGTTTATTTTATAAAATTATTAACTATATTATCACTAATTATCACTAATATAAAGATTAAACTCAGTGAATACGTGGTGGTGCTCATCATCGGAATGAACACGTTATTTCCATGAAATAACGGAGCTAAGTATACCTGCGCAGTAAGTGCCACATACTTCATCTATTTCTCTAGAAAATGGATTAAAACAAAGTTACTGTGTCAAAGGTTTAACAACCAGTGAGCAATTTGTTAATAAATTAATTTTAACGGCTTTTGCCGTTCGTTTACAAATATTTCCAACAGAGCCTAAAGGTGTTTAACCAAAAGTGCTTAAAATAGGGCAATCGGTTGCCCTATACCATTGTTTTCATCCCTGTTAAATATATTCCTTTAAAAAATAGATGAACGCGACTGCTTCAACAAGTCGTGTGATGTCAGCTAAGCAGAGCTACTTTTTCGGCAGCGGGTAAGCGTGCTGAACGTTTCCAACCAGATTGAGAAATCTATCGATGAAAATGGGTGAGCGAAATTTGGATTTTTGGTAAAATTAAGCTTATATTGCAGCAGCCGTTAACACTGCAGTGTTCGGCACCTTGAGTTTCTTATTTTCGGATGTTACAATATTTTGATATTGCTTGTAAAATATGTCGGCCTGATGACCGCCTTGAACAAAAAATCAAATTATAAAATACGAAATTCCATTCAAATTAAGCATCAAATGCGGGGCGGGTATTTTAATATTAAATCTTATTTAATAAATGAGCTACTGTACATAGCCGAGTCATTGTAAGAACTTCTTTAAGCTTACATTGCAGCAGAATTTTGTTTTACTGAAGTTTAATATTGAAGTGTTGAGATATTCGGCACCGTAAGATTTACCTAGGTTTCCTAAGCCTAGTATCAAGCAACTTGGGAAAAATATACGGCACCTTACGATAGCCGATAACTACACCCATTTTACGACCTTGATTTTATTTTACGAGTTTCTAAATTGATCAGGTCTTTAGCTCAGTTAGTAAAATTTAGTGCAAAGTTATATTTAATTTGATGTGCTTATATTTAATTTTCTTTGTTAGATAACGTGCAAATGATTCCAACACGTGTTGGAAAATAACGAGTAAATGATTGGTTGTTTCGTTGTTATTATTGAGCTTGCTGATTAGCTAAGCATATCTTTGCGAGGAAGTTTTGTTGTCACGACTCGAAATATACGTGATATTACATTTTTTTCTGCCGTTTTAGGGTAAATTAGTTTTCAAAAACTACCTACCTTCTGATTATTTTTAGCAAATTGTTTGACAAAACCATATAGAACAGTATAGAAGAAGCAACACTACCATGCATCAATGCATGAGAACCACCCTCGTGGGGTCGGTATTTTTAACGCCCTCTTATGAACGGAACAAGCTACCATAATAGCAGTGGCGTGTGCTTGATATGAACATGTTTTTACCGATCATATAATGATAAAATCGATAAGGTTATAATACGAACAGGTTAGCGCACCTATCGGATTAACTACCCTCAGGGAATCAGTGCTTTTTGTGAAATTCTCTACTTGGGAAGTGAGTGATAGTGTACAATGCACTTTTACATCATATAAGTCAACTGCCGTCATGGGGTCAGTGCTTTTTGTGATACATGCCACTCCCGCAGAGTGAATTCTACACGATTTATGCAAATAATTTAAAAACTGAATGTAAATGTACTTCTACTAATCATAACATGTAAAGGTCACAGGATTAAAGACTGAGTGTAAATTTACACATACATACTATAATATGCTATCCTCGCAGCTCCTTGTGAAATTGTGATGTAATAATAGCGTTGTCCAACTTAATAAGCTGCGAGTACTGTTTTATTCGATATTTTAAGTGCAGAATTAAAAGTGCGATTTTTACTAAAATTTTCACCAGGATTCCATACTAATAGCTACAAGACCAGTTGCTTCATTGAATAAATTGAATAAAAATAATTCATATGATTCTAACTTCAATAATTGCAATCCTGACGTAGTAAAATTATGTCACTAACTATCAAGCATTCAAAAGCTTGTAATAAATCACTGAAAAACGTAACTTCAATCATTGCAATCCTGACGTATTGAAATTATGTCAATAACTATCAAGCATTCAAAAGCTTGTAATAAATCACTGAAAAACGTAACTTCAATCATTGCAATCCTGACGTATTGAAATTATGTCAATAACTATCAAGCATTCAAAAGCTTGTAATAAATCACTGAAAAACGTAGTGATTTTCTTCCGACTGGGAGTAATCTCAAACCAAAGCAATAAGCTGTCTTATTTGTAGCATACCCAAAAATAATAAAATAAGTAAAGGTTTGTGTAAAATGGGGCTAAATCATTAAAATACATGAATAAAATATGCCATAAGAAAAATCATATTTTTCCTTGTTTGAAGTTTGTAAATGGTAAAAACATAAAGAAATATTTAAACAGCTCGCACCTATTTAAGCTCTATTAAGTCTGTTCACATTTTCGGGACAGAAAACCATCCAAGATGCAATCATGCAAGTACCCTGTTATGGTGATAGCAAGACTTGCTTCAGCAGCACTATGTTGTGTTTCTACTAAAATCGAAACTATTTGGAGACAATTAGTAGGTCTTATCCGCAAGGATAGCAATCGTGAACAGCTTTTCTCCTACAGATAAGGAGAAACATAAATAATAGAATTACGTCACTAAAAAGTGAGTTACATACTCTCTTTGTTTTTTTTTTTTGCATTTTATAGCTGTGGGATTTTTATTTTTGATGAAATGGCGTTCTTAGTTGTAATTAAGGAGAAAATAGTGAAGTGATAAAAATGTTGGTCATGTCTTTGTGTAAACATGCACTAATGTATGTTGCATTTGTGGCCAGAGACCACTGTTGCTAGATTGTGTGATTGCTAAGAAAGAAAAGGTGAAGACGAGTCTGTTTAACATCTTGGCTCAGGTTAATAACCCTTGTAAGATTTTATTTTGTAATTATGACTACTGACCATATATATTAAATTTCGAAACTTTTTAATTTACTTAAATACAAACAAAATAGGAATGTAGTGTTAGTAAAAATAGATTGAAACAAAAATGCGCGTCAGATAACCCTGGCTAGTCTAGTCTAAAAAACAAAACTTTTTTGGTGTGGAGAGTAGGTCTTACTACCTTCATTTTTCATAAAATATTATGAATATTTCTGGCAAGTACATAGGTAACGGCAAACTTTACGCCGCCAACGCAATCAATAAAATATCTAAATAAATAAGTGATCTCTTTATTACTTATTTTTTGATAATGTTGTGATCGAGCATATTATAAAAATCAGCCTAACAGATTTTGAGTTATTTAAATAAATAAACAATTAAGATCACTTGATTTACATAAAACTAATCGTTAAGTCCAGATTAATCCTACATTCGCAACTTTACGGTCGTGCCAAGAGTCATTATAATTCAAAGGGTTCATTTTGCCAGTGGTGTTATTTCTTAGTTTTTGTTTTCTTTGGCGAGTTATTAAAATTCCTTAAGTGAGGTTGTCAAACCTAGTATTGGAACGAACTAAAAAGCAATCTATTTCTCGTAAATTGCTAGTAGCAGCTAAAACAACTCTTTAAGTCGCTGCTTCGCATGACAATCTTTAGTCGCAACTCCAAAGACCATTAAATCTATAGAGATTTACTAACAGCTGTATCTGTTAGTATATGTATGTATTCTGTAAGTATAAGTACGAGACAAATAACAGTACCGTGACAGCTGATTGCATAATTACTTTGATTTTATTTTGGCTGCCATTTTTGGTTTGACCATTATATTTTAGTGGGTCAGTGACATTTTGTATTTCATATTTTTAATATTTTCTTTTATTGATATGGACTGAATTGGCTTCTACATTGCTAATTTGAGGTCAAAATCTGAAGTACATCAATTTTATTTATTTTTTGTTTCTATACTTATTTACAAAGTCGAAATTTATTGCCAAATTGTCGACTCATGTGTCGAACTGCACAAGCTAAGCAAGCCATCTACCGCCCCTCGCGGGGGAAAGGTACACTAAATGTAACAGTTCCATTGCGTGGGACTCCCTGCTTTAGTAATGACGCAAAAAATGAATGCATAACGCATCCTTGAAATAATGGCACAGGCTAAACAAACCATCCACCGCTTCTCACGAGTAACAGTTCCATCGCGTGGAACTCCCTGCTTTAGTAATGACGCAAAACATAAATGCATAACGCATCCCTGTAAAAAATGGCACAGGCTAAGCAAACCCTCCACCGCCCCTCACGAGGGAGAGGTACTTGAAAAGTAACAGTTTCATCGCGTGGGACTACCTGCTTGAGCAATGACGCAAAATATGAATGCATAACGCATCACTGCAATAATGGTACAGACTAAGCAAGCCTTCCACCGCTCTCAAGAGAAAGAAGTACTCTAAAAGTAACAGTTCCATCGCGTGGGACTCCCTGCTTAGTAATGACGCAGAATATGAATGCATATCGCATTCCTGCAATAATTTTGGGTAAATATCATGGCCGAACAAATCCTTTTCAATAGGATCTATTATACGTTGTCAGATTCTTTCTAGTGGCATAGAAACCCTGACTTTTCGGTGAGCCGCCCAGCCTAACCGTAAGTATATGCATGTTGATATGCGATGATTTTGGTTTATGTACATAGTAAAGCTTTACGTATGTCGTAAATTATTTGTACGTTAACACTTAAATAACTGTTTTTATTTTATTTTACAAATTATAAGTAATCTTGCCTATTTAAGGTCATGTTAATTTAAGATTGAGCCTTTGAAGTGACCGGAAGATTCTTAATGTCCATTTTCTTTTGAGATTTGAGTTAAAATTATATATTCAGGACATTATTCACTATAAATATAGCTTAATGTATTTGAAATCATTAATAATTAAAAAACTAAATTGTCACCAGAGCTATATATCTCACATTGGCGTAATCACATTGGCGTAATACATAATCATAAGTTATCACATTGGCGTAATACACAATTATAAGTTATAATTAAAAGCCCCACTCCAGGTGACGCCACCAGGCGATAACAAACAGAATCTCATTATAAAAGCTTCCAGTAACGGTCAAGCTATTTAATAGCAGCGTTTTACCTGAAATAAAACGCATATTAAATACTTACCTTACTGGAAGCTTTACTTTTGATTTCTGCCTGGTGGCAATTACAAAAATTAACGCAATGAGGCCAAAAGGCACGCTATTTTTCCTAGAAAATAAAATGGCGCGCAATCGCCACAAGGGCGCCACCTGGAGGCTTCCGGTTACAACGCTTAAAGGGACTGAAAACGATAGCTGTTCGACGGAAAGGGATACGCACTCTCATTATAAAAGCTTCCAGTAAGGTAAGTATTTAATATGCGTTTTATTTCAGGTAAAACGCTGCTATTATATCACCTTTAATGTTTAAGTTAGCTATATCATTAAGGAACATTATAAACATTACGTTGCCAAATGAAGACCCTTGTGGGACTTCGATGTCAATATTTTGAGGCGCAGATCTTTGGGGTTTACCATCAATTTTGACTTCTACAGTCTGTGTCCTATTTATTAACAAAGATTTTATCAGTTTATTAAACTTATCCCTGACACCATAGACTTTTATTTTTTCTGTTAGCAAATCGTGATCCACAGAATCGAAAGCCTTTGATAAATCTAATAAAATGGCGGCTACGCGTTCTTTTTTATCAAGACAAGTTGTTACTTTTTCTATAATAGCTAGCGTGGCGGAAGTTGTAGATTTACCAGATATCATTGTATTTGCACAGGTTAAATTCAGCCTTATGAACTCTGACGCCAGCAATCTTTCTGCAGAATGCGTTATTCATTAATTATCTCTCTCCCCAGATAGCGGTATTGCTTATGGACACTCAAGGTACCTTCGACAACACCAGCACTGTGAAAGACTGTACGACAATATTCGCGATGTCTACCCTCATCTCCTCGGTGCAGATCTACAATCTCTCGCAGATCATCAAGGAAGATGATCTCCAGCATTTGCAGGTAAATGATGTTCCTAGCATCAGTTTTTATAATATTGCAAAAGAAAAACCAATTAATAATTATCCAGATAGCGTATATAAAATAATATAGCGATAAAACTCGTAAGGTACATCTATACAGGGTTATTCCTAATCAATTAGCATGGGCCATAGCCTTTCAGAGGCTTATTCTGTACACCAAAACCAGCAAAACTAATAACATTTGTTCTGCGACTTTTGTCAAAACTAAAAAAAAATTGTTGTTCCATAGAAAATGCTGCTGCTAATTGATTAGAAATAACCCTGTATAAGTACGTACTTTCGACCACCTCAAGCCTCAACATTTTAAAACCTACAGGACCCTAATCACCATGTGTGTTTCTAAGTTCTCAGGTCCAATCTACAATCCTTAGTTGACCATTTGGCTAGTTACGAACAAGTTTAGTGATCCAAGTAACATTTTCTTTTTCAATTCATTCGTTTTTATTGCACCATAAATACATATTCTCTTAGTCTAATTTAAAAATGTATCATTTATATAAACCTAGAGTTACATACTTATGGACCCTGTATTAGGGTATTGCAATTAACTTACAATAAGCCGTGGTGGTCTAGTGGTAATGACACCCGCATTACAATCGTGAGGTCGTGGGTTCAAGTCCCGGTCCCGTACCAATGAATTACTTGGAATTTATGTACGGAATTCCACACCACGGGCTTTTCGGTGAAGGAAAACATCGTGAGGCAACCTGCATGCGTCCGTAGAAGAAATTCGATAGCGTATGTGAATCCACCAACCCGCACTGGGCCAGCGTGGTGGATATGGCCCAATCACCCTTCGTGGGTAGGCCTACGTCCTGCAGTGGACTATTAAAAAGGCTGGTACAGTACAGTAATTAACTTAAACACTAAGGTAATGGGGACGTTAGCTAAGAATTATGTCTTATTTTACTTTTACTAGTTTGCGGTGTCGAAACGTTTTTCGTCTAGAAAGTCTTGTATTGAGTACCTAATAGCTTTTGGATATGAGAATCGCTTTTAGTTTTCTTTTTAAAAAAAATTCGTTTGTTACGTTTCTGATGTTATTTGGTAGCTTGCTGAATATTTTTATTAGCATGTTAGCACTTGGATTACTTGCCTGTACATGTTAGGTATATAATACTTCCGGTTGCTATGTATGAAGCCTAAAACTGGTCTAACTTAATTATGCAAAAAATCGTATTGTATCAGTTCTAAGAAAAGGGAAGATAAGTGTAGACCCCATCAATGCCGTAAGAAAAATGCGAAGTCGATGGCAAAATTCAATCCTCGAGCAGCTGTAATATGAGCTTGTAATAGATAAGTTCACAGCCGCCAAGAAGTATGATTCGGCCTATAACTAACTTATTTTTACTGGTTGCAGTTGTTCACAGAGTATGGAAAGTTAGCTCGACAACATGAAGACGCCAAACCATTTCAATCTTTGATGTTCCGCGTCCGAGACTGGATGTGTCCTTATGAACACCCGTACGGAGCTCAGGGAGGGGAAGCTTATTTAAAAACCATATTACAAGTAAGTATAACTATACTCTATAAAATTTAACTTGATCTCTGCGACAATGACATTGACATAGAAGATTGACATTTTTAGTGTTGAGATAGTGGTGGAAAAAATCGATTTTCAAACAATGTTGTAATGAAATCGAATGAGTAGTTGAAGGTGAGAAATTGGATTTTATTTACTTTAAGATCAAGTATGTACACAAGTAAATAATGTTATGTTATTAATTAAATACTCATAGTAATGTAACGATAGTATTTATCGACGTTTTTCACTATTACGATGCTAATGTAACATATAATTGGGTTTAATTTAATTACACATGTAAAAAATGTTGTGATATTAAAATATACAATAAAATTAATGATAAATTAAGTTTTATTTAAAATATCGTTAGTATAAACTATCGATATTTTAAAAAAACCTCTATCTAAAACTCTGTGGTCACGATCATTCGTCGCCCATCACTAATCGGCATGCCCATAAAGTATGACATTGACAGGTACTGTCTGTACTATTAAGAAATTCAGGACTTCATAGGCGTGATTTTTCTGACAGCTGTCGCAGAGATCAAGTTAAATTTTATAGAGTATAATAAATGAACTAATGAAGCCTTGGTGGCTAGTGGTAATGACACTCGCCTTAGAATCGTGAGGTCGTGAGTTCAAATCCTGGTCCCGTACCAATGAATTCCTTGGAATTAATGCAAGGAATTTCACACCACTGGCTTTTCGGTGAAGGAAAACATCGTGAGGCAACATGCATACCAATCATCTCATCTGCATATGTGAATCTACCAACCCGCACTGGGCCAGCGTGGTGGATATGGCCCAATCACCCTTCGTGGGTAGACCTACGTCCTGCAGTGGACTATTAAAAAGGCTGGTACAGTACAGTAAAACTAATAAATAAACATAGCTGATAAGTACAAAGGAAACCAGGCATGGCATAAGGGCATAACTATGATATTGGTTTTCCTTAGGTTGTTCCTCAATGTTTCTATTTTTCGAAATGCTTGTTTCTCCTTAATAATTTCTTAATTATTTTTTCCGTGATTCCTTTGTTAGGTATATTTAGCATTCCGAATCAGTCCATTACTTGCACGTTCACATGTGCTTATCTTTACACAGGCACAAACTAAGAAAGCGGAGATTAAAGAGCTGCGAGACCACATCCGCTCCAGTTTTGAGACTGTGTCCTGCTTCCTGACTCCGCACCCCGGCATGGTTGTTGCTGATCAGAACTTTAGAGGCCGATTGTGTGGTAAGTACAGACCAACCAACTTATTCAGGCATCTACATCAGGGTTATTCAAAACTGATGTACTAAATCGAAAGGAGGTGATTTAGATCATCATTATGAACAACTTTAACTATGGTGTCGACTCGGAATTCAAGAAAAAAAACCGGACAAGTGCGAGTCAGGCTCGCACATCGAGGGTTCCATACAAATCCATAAAATTTCACAAAATCTGGAAGTAAGTTGTTAAAATCTCTATACTATAACCATCGAAAACTTTTCACTTTTCTCGTCATACATCGGAAATCACACATTGTTAAAATAATTAAAAACCTGTTTTAGCATATTGTGCCAATGAAGTTTTTTTTTATATGAAACCGGTCGGGTTTCCAGCGGCCCTGCCGCGATATCATACGTGAGTAAAAACCGGTGTTTTATTTAGTATAATGATTTCTATCTAAGTGATTATAATTAAGATGTGGGTCATGTTTACTTATTCGAACTTTTACCTGCTGTTGTTATTTTATCAACGGGATTTATTAAGATAAATGGCAATTTCTTTTTCAGATCTGCAGCCTGAATTCAAAGACTCTTTACTAGAGCTTGTGCCCATGATATTCCACCCCTCGAATCTCACACCGAAAATCATCAACGGGCGCACGGTGACGATCGGAGAGCTGCCAACATACTTCCGCACTTATCTGGAAATATTCAACGGCGATGACTTGCCCACGCCCGTCAGCATATTTCAGGTTTGTTACTGACTTATTTGGTAACAGTTTATTGTAAAAGACTGGATTTAGCGCGCAAACAAAACAACATACCTCAGGAAAAATATACGTTTTTTTGAGCAACTTTGCAGTATATTTCCGATCCAATTTTTTTTAATAAGGTTTAGGATTACTTACTGAGCATAAAATCACAAAATGCTGACACATCCAGGTGGAACTTCAAGCGCCATCTTGAAAAAACTTTTTTGGCCGATATCTCGGAAACTATGCACTTTAGGGCAAGGTCATCGGAAAATCATTATTGTAGAGGATAAAATTTCGCATCTTTTGTTTCCAGAAAACTTTTTTGTAAAACTTACCTACCGTTTACGATTTATGACCCATTTATTGAACCGGTTTTTCTATCGAGGGAGTAAGAGGAAGAGCGAAGCCGAAAGCCAGAACGCATAGACAATACGGGGACATGCCTGTGTTAAACAGTGGACTATATATTATAACGACAACAAAACTTAGATTAATTTAGATAGATACTGGAAACCATTAAAGTTTTAACTGAGTTGCATTTACAGGCGACGAGTGCAGCGAATCTAGAGACGGCGCTGAACGCGTGTCGCGAGGAGTATGTAGCGCACATGGAGCGCAGCAGCGGCAGTGCTGTGTGCGTGCCGCGCGGCGCGCTGCCGAGGTTCCACGCCGCCGCGCTGCTCGCCGCGCGACAAGCGTTTGCCGCGCGCCGCACGCTCGCGCCGCCTGCAATCGCTGGCGCTCGACTCGATGCTTTGCTTCAGGTAAGTATCCTTATCCTTACTAATACAAATCCGAAAGTGTATTTGTTGGTTTGTTCCTCTTTCACGCAGCAACGGAACAACGGATTGACTTGATTTTTAGCATAGACGTAGTTTGAAAGACGGAAAAATGAAAAGTTCCCATGGAATAGCACAAAAATCAAAATTGTATTACGCGAACGAAGCCGCAAGCAAAAGTTAGTATGTATACACCATTGATTCGGATCAAGAGATTTTGGAGATCTAAAGACTTCACGTTGCATGCGTTGCAGAATGAGCTGTTTTGAGAGTGCTTGCCTAATGAATATCTACTTCATTTTTTGTGGCTCTAGGAATAATAATTACATATCTTATTTATTGGCGTTACGCGTAGTTTCGATACCAACTTTCGAAAGAAATTAAATCCCTGAAAGTTCGATTCAAACCTGAGGTGATTCCATCGCGACATCTGTGGTTCGAATCATTTTCCGGAAAATGTACTCACCGCTTGGTTCCACAGGAGCTGGACGCGTCTCTGTCAGACTACGTGGCGATCAACCACGCCAAGATCCTGAAGGCCGTGTCGGACTCGCGCGCCGCGTACGAGGCGACGGTCAACTCCGCGCGGCGTAACGCGCGCCCGCTGTGTCTGCACCCGCTCGACGCGCCCGTGCTGCACGCGGAGGCCAGTGCCGCCGCAATGGCGGTGTATGATGCTGCCGGCCCGCTACAGGGGGAGGATGACGACCCTGACAGAAGCGAAATGTTACAAGTGAGTAAATCTGAAGGCCGTCTCGGACACACAGGGCTGAGACGCGTGGCGCGTACGCACAGAGATACCAGAGGAATAATGTGGTCGATCGAGAAAGGAAAGAGATGCAATGATTTAATTTGGCATTTTCCAACTGAGCGCTACCGTGACTCGGATGACACGTTAAATTGTAGGTCCCGGTTGTTTTAACCGTTTAGCCATGTCAGAGGCCTTCAGGCGGCCTAAAAACTCTGACACCAGGGCTAGCCACCCGGCCTATACGAACTTACTTACTTACTTAATGATTTAATATGGCATGAGTTAGAAAAAGACATGAAAAATATTTTGATTCAGTGGCTGTTGCCGTATTTTTCTCCCGATAGTGTCAAATTCCAATTATTCCATATTTGACAGTTTTTACAGTTCAGGGCAAAATTTTCCATACATTTTTGAGGTTGAGAATTGCCTCAAGCAACAACAGCGCTATCTCTCTAGTTGTAATATGTAGCTCTGTGCGCGTACGAGACGATGCCTAGTGCGCTCAGTGCGGTTGTTGCCTGCACTCACTGGACGCGTCTAAGCTGCAGGCAGCACGATCAATAGGTACATATACGGCTTTCTAGATCACTTCATTTAATTCCACAGTGGTTAGACGCGAAAGGCAAAGAGCTTCAAGCGAGCAACGAGCTAAGCAACGCGTCGGCGCGCGCGGCGGCCCGCGCCGTGTACTCGGAGCACGTGCAGCGCGCGAGTCGCGGTGGGGCGCTCGGCGGCGACCGGCTGCAGCGCGAGCATTCGGCCGCGCGCGCCGCCGCCATCGCCGAGCTGCGCGCCGCGCGCTCGCGTGCCTCCGAATACGCGGACGACGACGACTGCTACTTGATGGAACTTATCACTGTGAGTGCACTAAAAGTACAGCTAACTACGGAACTATTTTTGTAAAAATGATCTATGATGACGGTAATGATCTACACTACTGTGATGTGACTTAAGTGCGACGCAAGTCACACGCGTTTTTTTTTTTGTTTGAAGTTGCATATATTGTAAATGTATTTATATTGGACGTAGTAGATATTTTGACCTATTCGTATTTGTGTGCCCCAACAGAAAATCGACGAAGAGTACGGGGAGTGGGAGAGGTCGAACAGCAAGAGCAGCCGGTCGGCGCTGCGCAGCGCCGTGGCGGAGTACAGCGCGCGCGTGGGCGCCGTGTGGGGGCCGATGGCGTGCGCGCACCCACGCGCGCTGAGCCGCGAGCATTCGGCCGCGCGCGCCGCCGCCTGGCGCGACCTGCGCGCCGACACCGCCGCCGAAGACGGCGACGCGCAGCAGCAACAGCTGTACGAGGTCAGCATCTCGTGACATTCCTACACGCGCCCCGCGAGGGGTTCAAGCCCAAGACGAAAGGCGGTTTGAACTTCACTTCGAACTCAACGTGTTCAATATAATATCACCTGTGATACAAGACACAGTTTCGTTTTCTAGGTGCATAATCTACTATTATGTTTCTATCTTTACTTTATCTGGGCATTGTTCCAGGCCCTGGAAAGGCGCTACGAAGAGATAGTCCGCATCAACGAGGCCGCGAACGAGGCGCTGGTGACGTCATCGTACGGGGAGTACTGCCGCCGCATGGACGCCAAGTGCGCGCCCTCGCTCACCTCCATCCTCATTGTCCCCTGGGTCATCAAGGTAAACACTACTAGGATACCTACTTTTAAAGACCACAAAGAGCATTTTTAGACCAAGTTAAAGAAAAGGTATATGTCATGTCGTAAAAAGAGGTGTCGGAAAAGAAAAACACGGGAACAGGACCGGAGACGTGGAAGTTGCTCCACCGACATGAGCCTTCCTCTTAAATAAATGCCGATGCAAGGCGCTTCCAACCAGGTTTATTTGAAGTACCTATTTGGAAGTCTATTGAGAAAACCAAGGTTCAGCTAGTATCAGAGGAAAACCTGACATAAATACATAGTAAAAGTATTTTTTGTCGTGAATAAGTAAGCGCTTGACCACCATCTCACCTGATGGTATACTAAGCGCCACACAAATGGGCGGATGGGAAGTTATGCTCAGAACGCGGCGCAAAAGGCGAAATATAGGTATGCGCGGAAGCCAGAGAGACGAGACGCCGGGGCACACTCGACCGCCAACCTCATGCCTCCCGCGCGCTCTCTACGCACTAAAACACGCGGCATCCGCATTGTGCACACATGCGTAATAATTAGCCAATCACGGCGAAGTGTCATCTGCGGCTAACTTCTCATCCGTCGATTTGTGTGGAGCTTAGTATAAGCGACGTTGTGAACGTATGTAAATGATGCACGCAGACTTTGAAGATGCCTATTTTAATAAATTTTTTTTATTCACTTTGACTGTGAAAAGTTTCAGATTAACGTTTCATAAAACAGGAAATCCGACAGACTGTTCCATTCCCTGGCCACATGACATAGATAACTTTGATGACACCACACCACCACCCAAAGCCGAAATTCAAAAGCCCCAAGAGGCAGCAAAAGAGCGGAGACCCCTTCCTGGTCTCCCGAACCCTCCCCTAAATCCGACCCTGCACCACATGACATAGATCATCTTCGAATCTCGCCTTCGTTAATCAGCAATCAATAATGTACTCTACATTATTGGTTGCTTGGTTGCAGGTGCTGGTGCAGTTACCCCAGTACCACGAGACTGCGTGCAGCGAGGCGAGAGACCACTTCCGCTCACGGCGCCGCGCTGACCCTGATGATGGTGATGACGAATACTTCAACACTCTCAATCAGGTACTTCTTTCTTTTATACCTATTACCTTTGCTACATCTCTTTCATCCTTCAAGGAATCCATCCAAGTACAAGGTCCCGTTTTCTATACAATTATGAAAAAGAGAAGCGCGTCCCTGGTACTGTGGTGCCTACAATGAATGCATAGATCGTCGTTCACCAAATTAAGAAATTATTTAATCATTTTATATGTTACTTAGGCATTATCATAGCGTACTATTTGATAGTGTAGCTAGCAGTCAACTTATTCGATTAAACTACTGTGCTATTTAAGTCTTAGCAAAATAAAATTACGAGTATTTTCTGAAAAGCGTTAAGCCTAGTGGCGCCACCTAGCAATTTATTGCTAATAATTGCAATTTTGTCTACAATCTTTATGTATTCACAGATAACAAGTACTGTTATATAAAACGTAAATAGATCTAGAGCGATAAACGATAAGCATTGATCAGTAATACCTATATTAATACCAAGTATTCGATATTAGTAGGTTACTCCGTATTGTAACCTCGCAATCTCTTTATCTTTATAACCCCTTAGCCAATGTTGCTACCCGTGTTTGAATTGCAATATTTTTTCATCACATCTATTCGAAAAGAACTACTTGGTTCGCCTTTAAGTGCGCCCAAATGTGGTGTTTTCTATAAGGAACTTTATAAGTGCGACGGAGTTATCTTTGCCGCGCACTTTTTGAATTTGGAACAAATAAGTGCGACGGAATGATCTTTGCCGCGCACTTTTTGAATTTGGAAGTATTTATAATGTTAGTGTTCAGCGCTAAGAAAATGAATGAAAAAAATGTAAATATAAGTTTTCATTTGTTTTATTATTAGATACCATTTAATTTCAATTTAGTTCTTACGCTACGTTTTATTAAATAATAATATTATAGTAAAATATGAGGCGCCTTTTGTTTTCTCATAGAGGTGATGAAAAGTAGAATGTAGGTAGGTACCACTCGGGCGCAAAATATATTTTGGGCTCGGGCGACGTACTTTGAATCCCTCGCTACGTTCAGGGTTCTAGTAAAGAATCCCTCACTTCGCTCTGGATTCAAAAAAGCGCCTTCGCTGTAAAAATATTATTTTGCTCCCATATGATACAATCTACTATTGTCTAATTCAGGATTTTCAAAACTATACTGTCGTGAGTAGTGGGCGATCTACTAGTGGCTCGCGAGCGAATATTAGGTGTACCCAGTTCAAGTTGAAATTGATGTCAAAATTGTAATGGCGAAATAAAGGAAACAATCTCATCTTTCCCATTGAAATAACTTTTTGATGTAGGTAGTTATTTAATTAAGTAATGATTACATCTTTGTTTTCACATCTTTATTTATAATGGTAACGGTTAAATTTCCTTGGGGTGGCTTCCGAGTTTGTAAACTTGTAATAGATGGGTCGTAGGTTCGTAGCCCAGACAACTTTTTAATTATAAGTATGCTGACTTTGATGCTCTTTACTTCACTAGTTTTCAAGACATTTGTGCCTAAAAGATGAATATTATTCCGTATTTTAAAAAAAACTCGCTCCACTTCAATCCGATTGCGGCGTATGGCCCAAAAAAAGGTGCTTTATATGCTACGTACCCGTAATCGTAAGAAATCCTAGTCTCAGTTTGGTATCTAAGTATTAAGTAATTAATTTCTTCAATTCATCAGCTCCAAAAAATTTAACTTCCGAGCCAAGTTGGTTCGAAAAATAATTATTTCTTTCTCATCTTGTTACAGAAACTAAAAGATGGCTACGAAGTGTATTGCAACCCGATTCAAGCGCTCGCTCGAGAATTAAATCTCCCGGTGTAATCATCAACACGATGTAAAAAAGATGATGCTGCCATTTAACGTGTCTGTCCACCAACGTACCATACTCATACTATGACCGTGTTAGAAACGTGTCAAGCAAAAAAATATTCTTTGTATTGAAAAATATGTGACTAGGTTAATAGGCCATTCTGTCGCTGACCAGCCGGGCTAGCATACGGACAACGAAATAATTCTATCGACGTGTCAGAACAAGACAGAAATATGGTGAAGTAACTGCCAGTTTTTCACACGTCGACAAAACTATTTTCGTGGTCGTATGACGTATACTAAGCTAGCAGTGCACGGAGCGTCGGCACCGCCAAAATATTATTCTCGAGACGTACGAGTATGTTGTAGTGGGCATAGTAGAGCGTGTTGTTTTCCGTGCCTGGGGAGCGTTTTAGGAACTTCGCACGGTTTGGTCGGTTACGGAATTTCTATGGAGTACTCGAGAATTCCATAGACAACATAGAGATTCTTCATACAGTCTGTCAAAGTTACGTATACGTTCCTAGGCGTTCGAAGTTCAATAAACGCTCCCCTGATACGTTCGTAGCACACTCATGATAGAGTACCTACTGTAGTAGTAATGGACACAAAACTTTTCTTTAGATGATTTGATTTTTTTTGATTGGAAGTTAAAAAGTAGGTATACTTATAATAAAAAGAGGCAGTAAAAATTGTAATCCTCGATTCAGCCATGCCATGACCAAATGTTAATCTACTTTACCACAGACAGCCTAACTAGATTACCCCTCTAAATATATACTGCACTTCGAAATCTATGTTCCAGTTAAAGTACATCAGAAACCTAAGTCCAAGCAGTGTGTAGTCACACGCGAACCTATTCAAAACCAAACTATTAAAAAGTTTTGCGTAGTTTACTTAAACTTTCGCGTTCGCGTGTGGCTCCATATATTTTGGTTAGTTCTTTCTTGTTTCCGCCAGGGGCGCTGTACAAAATGTATAGAGCCATACGGAAACAGCTGGAGTTTCAATTCCCTTGTACCTAAACCTGGACTAACCCATCAGCTTAAGGAAAAAACCAAGAAGGTAAGATTATAAAAGATGACTGCGTTCTAGTCCGAAATATATCTATGGGATAGTCTGTACAACTGCTTGCAATGTATTAAAATCTAGCATTTCATTTAATTGTGTAGTAAGTACTTACTTATTATATACGAGATATTTTTTATAGATCTTACTTAGGTATATTAATTGTTTGTAATTTTATTGATAAGAGTACCACTGCTGATAGGTGTTTGATTGGTAGAATATGTGCATTTATATTATTAAATGATCTCCACATTTACATATTTTTTTTGATGTTGTCTCTAGTGTCACTACAGGCCGAATCAAAGTTCTTGGCGTCTGCTCAGATCAAATAAAAAAATCAAGACTGAAGTCGTGAACAGACAAGTGAGGCCGTTTTTTTATACATTTGTGAGCGGGTCGGTGGTACGCCGCCATAGTTCGACTGACGAGCCAAGGCGTAGTTTCTTTGTACGTATACATGTGTGTGTTGTGTCTGTACACGGCGAGGCATAGTTTTGCCGGCCTCACTTGTTTGTACACAACATTCTATTTTGATTTTTTTATTTGGTCTGAGAGCGTCTGTGAAAGCGAGGCGATTGTTTGCGCAGTAACAATAATTATTATGTATATTCATACGTTATCGGCGCAAGAGACCCCTCTCTTGTATGTGCGCAGCTTGCAGCTAATTTCACAACCGCCAAGATATTTGTTCCGGTCTATAGATCAACTTTGTGAAAGCGGGGGATTGTTATAATACCTACTCCTTACACGCGCCACACTGGGTAAAGTGCTTAGATTGCATACCGCATCTAGGGCATTACACAGTTGTTTGGTTATTTGACGTCATTCAAATATTTCTTAATAAATCAGATACCATTTTGCGGACACATTACAATCAGATTTCCTTGTGGGCACTAGGCTTTTGTAATTACTATTTCTATTCAAATAAAAGGGTTTATACTAAAATTGTTTTTTAAAAAACCTTCTCTGAACCCACTCTGTAACAGTGGTGTCAGAAGTGGGATCTCAGGTGCGTCAGTTTTTGCCTGAGACTCACTTGTTTCTGCCAGTGCCCACACTCCAACTCGTCTTCAACCGCCCTCTCAACGATCCACTGACACATCTCGCCGTGCGCAAACATCATATCGTCGAGGCCATATTCGCCGAACTCCGCTGTCCCTTCACCGCTATTTCTTCAAGTCCAGAATCAAGCTGCTGTCCACGAGAAGATCCGTCAACGTCAACGAAATTATTATCGCCGTGTCCTCCTTCACCGAGTCCCGCCAATAGCACAACGAGACCAAAATCACATCATCGAAGTCCTGCAAGAAGCCGCTGCCTGACGACACCCGTGGCAGTTCGTCGCGACTCCACGCTGTTTTTCCTGTGAGCTGCCTCTGGAGAATCCGGTCCGAAAGCTTACCACCCAGATCCAGAATCCCGCAAGAAGCTGCCTGGCCCTGGTTATCGCAATCCGACGCTGGTTTTCCCGCGAGCTGTTACCAAAAGATCCCGACCAGAAGTCTAAATCCAGAAGATCAAGAATGCCGATTCCGTGCGTGCTAATCCTGTGAGTACAAATATTCTATTTCTTGTTATTGCCAACGCGTTAGTATCCAATTACCCGACCTATCTATACATTCTATATATTATCTTCCAAATCTCGGACCGTAAAAATGTCACAGGCAGATAAGTCAGCACCCTTGTTGTCCGAACAGTTTCCGATACAGGTACTTTGTAATTTCATAAATGAGTATTCAGGAGAAAGGGAAACGCTACCAGGATTCTTCACTAATTGTAAAAACGCTTTAGAACTGGCGTCCCATTCCCAAAAGGAGCTCTTACTGAAATACATAATATCAAAACTAGGAGGCAAGGCGCAAATCGCCTGTTCCAATAAGGTATTTTCAACATTCGAAGATTTAAGGGACTTCCTCAAACAAAATTTCGGACAGAGGAAACATTATAACCACCTCCTAATTGACCTCCAAAGCTGTAAGCAACACGCCACAGAAACAGTCGCTCAATTTTCTCTTAGAATCGAAACCTGTCTGACAGCTTTACAGTCCGAAATTTACAATTCAGATTCCTATAAGAAAGAACTTCCGGGAAGAATCGCTATGACGGAAGATCTCGCCCTACATGTGTTCACATTAGGCTTGCACCCTAATATTGGTAATATAGTGCGGTGTCGCGACCCTAAGAACTTAAACGCCGCAGTTAATATCGCGATCGAGGAAGAAAAAATATCAAACTTAAATAGAAACATGACCGTGAGGTTAAAGACCTGCACGTTCTGCAAAAAAACGGGGCATTTGGAGTCCGAATGCAATTACAAACAGAGGCGTAATATTACACAACATCCTCAAGTCCGCTCGCACGCGTCAAATAATTCCTCAGATTTCAAACATTCTAAAGACAATACGACACCGGTTGTATGTCGCTACTGCAAAAATGTGGGTCATGATATTTCACAGTGCCGTAAAAGACAGTATAACAATTCGAGACAGACTAATCAAAATCCAAATTCTGATGGTTTTAAGGGCTATCGACAACATTTTATTGATACCGACTCCGAAGCATCATGTCCCCCTCAAATACAAGAACTAGAAAATGGAGACTGTTTAAACTAAATGTAGAGCCTGCGGTTCGGTACCGACGCAAGTCTCTATTCCCAGGTACCAAAATTACTACCAAATCCACTGTTTCTCCACCTATTAGGTCCACTGTTTCTCAAAATACTAAATCCACTGTTTCTCAACCTATTAGGTCCACTGTTTCTCAAAATACTAAATCCACTGTTTCTCAACCTATTAGGTCCACTGTTTCTCAAAATACTAAATCCACTGTTTCTCAACCTATTAGGTCCACTGTTTCTCAAAGTACTAAATCCACTGTTTCTCTACCTATTGGGTCCGCTGTCTCTCAAAATACTAAGTCCACTGTTTCTCAACCTATTAGGTCCACTGTTTCTCAAAGTGCTAAGTCCACTGTTTTTCCACCTTTTAGGTCCACCGTTTCTCAAAATAATAAGTCTACTGTTTCTAAAAATGATAAGTCCACTGATTCTCAACCTCCACCTACTGATTATCAAGGTGTCAAGCCAACGGTTCCTAAGTGTGTTGCATCTACAAGCTGTCGGTCATCTAAACCTACTATTCTTCAATCTAATCATCCCTCTGTGTCTCAACATTCTAAGTCCACTATTCCGGTATCAAAGGAGTCTACTGTTTCCCAAGTTTCCAAACCAATTAAAGTTAGACCCGAATCAACGCAGTCCTCTGAAAGTGATAATATAGACACTGTTCATTTTAAATCTCAGTCTCAAATCGGTGACTCTAAGGGTTCAGACTCTCACCTTGAAAGCATAGATCAGTATTTCAATGAACCTGAAGAATGTCCAATGGTATACGATATTTCACAACATAAGAAAACGTCATTACCATATATCGAGGTATATACATCACACTCCGATAATTCCCTAAAATTTCTAGTGGACACCGGTAGCTCTATCTGTCTTGTTAAAGATACAAGTTTGTCGAAACCGCCAACTCTAGACTCAAGCATTGTGAAATTCAAGGGTATAAATGATGTAAACTCATACGCAGAGACTAAAGGGAAATTCCTACTAACAATCAAACCCTATGAATCCAGCGACACTTCAACCTCATTTCATTTCCATGTCGTGTCCGGTGTCAATCTCGATTACGACGGTATTATCGGTTCAAATTTCTTTTTTGCACATAATGCATCAGTATCATATTCTGAAGGAAAATTGAATATGTCGGGTGAATGCCCTTTACACTTTGATTTGAAGTTTCAAGATATTACTTACTCCATACCTGCTCGTAGTGAGATGTTGGTTGAATGTTCAGTCACAAATCCTGAAGTGAAAGAGGGACTAATATTGAACACTAAGGTGACAAGCTACCCGAAACTTATATTTTCTAAATGTCTGACTAAAGTAAAGTCAAACAATAAAGTTAACATCTCGGTACTTAACACTTCCGAAAAAGTTATTATCCTTAAACCGCTAAGATTAACTTTAGAACCTGTTTCTCATATTCTCGAACCAAACATGTCTGAACACTCATCTTCTCAAGCTACGTCCTCAGAGTCAGAAAATTGTTTTACCACCGCTTTTGCCGATATCGAACGTGAAAGGCGTGTTCAAAGCGCGTTAAGATGTGACCACTTGGTCCCAGAAGAAGAACATGCGTTACGAAAACTGTGTTCTGAGTTTCATGACATATTTTATCTTGAAGGCGATACTCTAACTGCAACTAAAACCGTCCAACACGAAATCCGTACGACTTCTCAAATTCCAATCCATGCTAAAACCTATCGATTTCCTGAATGCCACAAAGACGAAGTCAACAAGCAGATTAAAAGTATGCTTGACCAAGGCATTATAAGTCCTTCCGTATCTCCATGGTCAGCACCTATATGGGTAGTACCGAAAAAACAAGATGCATCTGGGAAACCCAAATGGCGCATTGTTATTGACTACAGGAAGCTTAATGAGGTGACTATCGGAGATGCCTATCCCATTCCCAATATAACAGATATTTTAGATCAACTTGGTCATAGCGTATTCTTCACCACACTTGACTTGGCGTCATCTTTCCACCAAGTGGTGATGAAAGAATCCGACGCAGAGAAGACGGCGTTCAACGTTCCTGGTGTTTCTGGCCAACCAGGACACTACCAATTCAACCGCATGCCTTTTGGGCTCAAAAGTGCTCCTTCTACCTTCCAAAGACTTATGAATGTCATCCTTTCTGGCCTTCAAGGTCTCCATTGTTTCACATACATGGACGATATAATCGTCATGGGATCCAATCTCCAAAATGCCATAAATAATCTCAAGTTAACCTTTGAAAAACTCAGAGAACATAATTTAAAACTACAACCCGACAAAAGCGAGTTCCTACGCAGAGAAGTTCAATACTTAGGTCATATCATAACAAACGAAGGTGTGAAACCTGATCCTAAAAAGATAGAATGTGTACAGAAATTTCCAGTCCCTAAGAGTCCCCGTGATATCAAATCTTTTCTTGGTTTAGTTGGTTACTACAGGCGTTTTATAGACAACTTCTCTCATATAACTAAACCACTAACCAGCCTCTTAAAGAAGGATGTCAAATTTAGCTGGCTATCCGAACAACAAACTGCATTTGATGCCCTAAAAAATAAAATAACTACGGCACCTATCCTACAGTACCCCGATTTTTCCAAATCTTTCTTGCTGACAACTGATGCAAGTAACTATGCAATTTCTGCAATTCTCTCCCAAGGCGAAATTAATAGTGACCTACCTATTGCATACGCGTCACGTACATTAAACAAAGCCGAAGGAAATTACTCTACCACCGAAAAAGAATGTCTTGCAATTATTTTTGGTACTAAAGTTTTCCGACCTTATTTATTCGGTCGCCGATTTAAAATAGTCACAGACCATAAGCCCTTAGAATGGCTTTTCAATATAAACGATCCCAGTTCAAAACTTGTTCGCTGGCGCCTTAAGCTCGAAGAATTTGATTACGAAATAGTCCACAAAAAGGGCAAAATAAACTGCAACGCAGACGCCCTGTCCCGAAACCCTGTTCTGGCTATTAACCCAGATATTCCTTCAACATCAGAAACTTATGAGAAATATCTAAAAATCTGTCAACAACAGAACACGTCGACATATAACACTGTAATAGAAGAACATAACGGTTCACTACTTAAAGCTAAATGTAAGATGATAGTCTATCCTTCCTCAATCGACCTCGATGACTCAATTCCTTATTGTTCCGATATACTCGAATCATCAGTATTCAGTGAAACACTACCCGATATACGGTTATCAGAGCGAGAACTCTACACCTATCAAAGTACTTCCAATGACAAACACGTGTTTACACATCTCTATCTACGCGTACATCATTACGATGAAATGTCATACAAAGATATATTTGCAATGATGAGAGATTATCGAGATATGATTTCAACTTGGTACGCGGAAGAAAAGGAGTTCGCTATTTCAGATTTTAAAGATCCTTTCAACAAATTGTCTTTTACCAAGATCTATAATATTCTAACTTTCCTATTCCATGACACTGGCATTAAGATACATACTTACCACAACAACATCCTATTCCCAACTCCCTCTGAGATTCCTCGTATTTTAAGAGATAACCATGACTCACCTGCTGCAGGTCACCCTGGCATATCTCGCACCTACGACCGACTTAAAACTTTATATTGGTGGAAGAACATGCGCCAAGACATTGAAAGCTATGTCAAAAATTGCAAGTCATGCCAAGTCAATAAACCATTGCGCTGTACTAATAGAGCTCCTATGATAATCACTTCAACCGCTACTCGGCCAAACGAAAAATTATTTCTAGACCTGGTCGGTCCACTTCCCGAAACAAGAATCAATAAATACAAGTTTATCTTAACACTCCAAGACGATTTAACCAAATATTCACAAGCTTACCCTATGCAATCGTGCTCAGCTCAGGAAACTGCCCAACGTCTTGTACGTTTTATCTCACATATAGGTATCCCGAAAATTCTCGTAAGTGACCAGGGGTCAAATTTTTGCTCGGATGTGTTTAAACAATTAGAAAGACTGTTTGGTATAAAACACATCTATGCGGCACCATATCACCCTCAAACATGCGGTGCCTTAGAACGCAGTCACTCTACACTGAAGGAGTATTTACGATCTTATATCGAAGAAAATGCCCACACTTGGGACTTGTACCTGAACACTGCAATGCTGGCATACAATTCAAACATTCACTCTACGACGGGGTTTTCTCCTTTCGAGCTTCTGCTAGGACATAAACCATATATTCCTAAATCTATAGACACTCTGGAAAACAACACCTATACTGATTACATTCGAGCACTCAACCATAGGCTATACTATAGTAGACAAAAGGCGTTGCAAAATATCCAATCTTCAAAACAACGTTCGAAACAATATTATGACTCACATGCGCGTCCTATTACCTACAACACAGACGATATGGTATATATAAGATGTCATCATAAACAAAATAAAGCCTTACAACCAATATGGAAAGGCCCTTTTAGAATAATTAAGATTAATGGTAACCATACCGTTACAATCCAAGTAGGTAGAAAGCACATACGTCATCATTATGATGAGATAAAGCCCGCCTTCTAGTTCTTAACAAATATCTACCGTTATCCTTTCCAGGTTAATATCAGCAGTTTCCGGGAGTCAGTTTGTCACGAAAATAACAATATATATAATAAATAGCAGTCCCGGTCTTTACTTCGATCAGCTTTCGGACGTAAAGTTCACCAATGATAACTGGAACGTGGTCACCTTCTTAGACTTAAGTCATGTCCAACCACATTTGGAAACAGTAGAATTTTTATTTGAACGCATCACCAAGTTTTGCGATACAAACAAGTCTCTTAAGATTCAAGCTGAGTGCTTTAACGCACTAACTTCCTTAAAAGCTCAACATGCTAACAATGTTAACAAGTTCTCTTCTATCTCATACTTAGTACAGGTCAGAGAGACAAAACGTTCTAAGCGCGGTTTAATAGATATTGGCGGCTCGTTATTAAAAACGCTATTCGGTACATTAGACGCAGAAGACGCCGCTGCATACACAAGCGCTATAAACCGTGTACAGTCAGACGAAAAGGAGCTAGCCGTTCTTATGCGCGATAATATCCACGTTATTAGATCTACAATCTCTACTTTTAATGATACTATGTCTAAGGTTAACAATAATGAACTTAGGTTAAACCAGAATTTAGCAACTATAGAAACAGCTTTCGAAAAGTTATCGCAAGCTACCGATAAGTTAGATATTAGGTCACAATTGTCTCTATTGCTTAGTTCATTAGAAGGCATCATAATATCACTGTCATTTGATATCAACGATGTTAATGACGCGATATTGTTTAGCAAAATGAATATTTTGCACCCAACTGTACTTAGTCCCGCTCAGCTGTATAAGGAGCTCGAATTACATATGAACCGACTTCCTAAACATTCCGAGTTACCTATTTCTTTATCATTGCATAATATTAGTCAGCTTATCACCTTATGCGACATCGTAAGCTATTACCAAGACAACAAAATTGTAGTAGTAGTGAAAATACCTCTGGTTCTTTCTCAGACTTATAACCTGTATCACAACATCCCATTCCCTGTACCGCTTGACATTAATACACCAGATACTTATGTCCTTATCGCACCACAGAAACCATACTTGGCAATAACACGAGATAGGCTATTTTATTCACAGCTCGCGAGTGTCAGTGAATGCAAAAGGATCAAGGATGTATCTTATGTGTGTCCCCTAGACAACGTCTACTCCACTCTTGCGAATCCTACGTGTGAAACAACCTTGCTGACAGATATCATCGACAAATTACCCAAGACTTGTCAAACAAGAATTATAAAAGGGTCAGTTGATGTATTCCATAAAATTTCCAACAATAGATGGATTTTCGTGCAGTCCGACCCTTGTAAGTGCCATTTAGTCTGCAACGAGGGCTTGGATAACGCCGACGAAACCCTGTTTGGTACAGGTATTCTGCATATCCCAAAACATTGTAAAGCATACTATAAAACTTTAACTTTTTCCCCGACGGATAGTTATTCTTCAAATACCACTAATTCTATTTCCAATTTCCAGATAGTTAATGATTGCTGTGACACTTCACAAAATTTTAACAGCACAATCCATAAAATACCCTTAGTAAGACTATCTGAATTTAACAACATGGAATCGTTAGTAAAAGCAAGTACTCATTTGAACAGTTTCGAGCAACAACTAAATAATATAGCTCAGCCATCGCACTTTGAAAGATATTCAACTCACTATCTGTCTCTCACTTATGTAGTCTCGTTCATATGTGGTATTTATATGTTAAATAAGTTTAGAAAACTATTAAATCGCCAGTCTGGTTGTTGTGTGAAAATATATAACAAAACTTATGCCAGCCATAAGACTGTGAGAAAAACTACACCTCAGTTAGTCCAATCAGTCAGTAGTCAAAGTCACGATGAGCGTCAGTCATCTTCATCTGAAGAGTCTGAAATTGACAATAATTCAGTAAAATCCTTGTCGGCTCCTGCTCTTAGACGCAATATAATCGTATAGATTTTTAATTAATATTCTATTCTATTTCCTAATCCCTAAAGTTAGTTTTTAAATATTTTTGCCATTTCATCATTGATTATATCCTTATTCCATTGATCCAAGACTTTTCATCTAAAATTAATTAGTTTATAATGTTTCAATTTCTTTGTTTGTAACACAAGGACATCTGATCTTTTAAACACATTGATCATCCCTTAAACTGAGATGATCAATCTTAACGGGGGGGTTGTTATAATACCTACTCCTTACACGCGCCACACTGGGTAAAGTGCTTAGATTGCATACCGCATCTAGGGCATTACACAGTTGTTTGGTTATTTGACGTCATTCAAATATTTCTTAATAAATCAGATACCATTTTGCGGACACATTACAATCAGATTTCCTTGTGGGCACTAGGCTTTTGTAATTACTATTTCTATTCAAATAAAAGGGTTTATACTAAAATTGTTTTTTAAAAAACCTTCTCTGAACCCACTCTGTAACAGGATCCCCGATGATTAAGGAATATGTGACGGGCCTAAATAAAATGTGGCTAATTGTAATTAAACGAAATATGTATTTAGAACACGATGCTAATTTAAAATTTTATTTTTTTTACAAAACAATCAATCTCTAAATTGCTATAATAAAGCATATAAACCACGTGATGCGATATGAACGTTAAAAAGTACAAAATGGGTTGTTATTGCACCAGCGCAAGCCAAAATACTTTAGTAAAAATATTATTTGTGCAGACAGGACGCACGCTCACGAATACTGTTCATTTACGTCCCTAATGTATCAATTAATACAACGAAAGTAGATTCTTACGAATTGATCATATCTGAAAATCTCAATTTTCTCGTTTCCGAGGCAATGCGTTAATTCCGCACTTACCCTCAGGATGTATTGTATACTCGTATTAATCAGACTAGTCACGTGTGCCCAAATTAGTTAGCAATCACGCCATAAATTTAAGAGGTCTCGCACATTTTATTTTTTTACTACTACGTCCAACCGGCTGTCTAAAGTATAAGTACTCTTTTGTAAGGAGTTCCCGAGATATAACAGAGGACTTCTTTTGTGAATGGACTGTATAATAAATAATACGACTATGCAATCTGAACAGTATTCGTCAGCTAACAGTGCCTGTTACGAGTACGTCGCTGCACATAAGCCCGGCACCCCGTACGACAGATTTGAAAAATTGAGCCACTATTTCGTTACAAAGTTTTTATACTTTAACATTCATTTCATATTTTCAAAGTTATAAATTGTATAATATCTAAATGTTCATGTTAACAGAAACCTTACAAAATGTTCCCCACATTTTAATACACTTCCATATCAGCCTTAGCACACGTTTATACACTGCAAGGAAACAACAACTACAAGAGTTTGTTCAGAGTATCTCTTTTTCTATGCACCTATATTTTTATACGGGATTACTGATAACTTACGCTCAGCCCCTTAAGGGCAACTTAGTTATGTCATGATTACGTGTGTTATCATATGTGGGTGGCGCACGGATGGGCAGTGCCCACCCTACAATCTTATCTTTGCCTCCCTAGTAAAATTTAAATTCAAAAATTTGAGACTATCTAAAAAATGTCCTTAATAGGTTACAGGCTGTGCAGAAGATACCAGTAACCTGTATTTTACTAATATGACACTTTAAAATCAATATACGAACAAAAATCCGTGAGTTTAGACAATGAGAACAAACTCAAGTGGCATTGCATTAGTCGCCTTGGTTATTGCCAAATCGCCCACAACTATAGTTACTTATTACGCATGGGCATAGCTAGGATTAGGGGGCACGGGTGGGCAGTATCCACCCTAGAAATTTCTTAGCCCACCCTAGAAAACTTGAAAGCCAATACTTTTTATTTTTCTAAGGTAGACAAGTGCTCTAGCTATGTCAATGCTTATTAACTACAAAGTACAAGATAATCACAAATTGAAATAGTCTGATGTAAACTTACATTTAAAGTAAAGCGCACTTTCATTTATAAATAAATTAAAGCATTCACATGTATTCTGCATGCAACAATAGATCGTTTTTACTTAGATAAATAAATAATTTATTTGTTTTTGCTCAGTATTCACATTTAATTAAACATCATCATTTCTCAAATGTCTGTTGCAACTAGCGAAGTACCTACTTAGATTGTTTTAAGGAAAATACGTAAAAATTGTAATTAAAACACATTTTAGTACCTAAGCCTGGAGTATATTCTTATTTAGTCAATGTCTTTAACTTCTTCATTACAAAAAATCAATTGTTTCTTATTACATTTCGAGGAGTTTAACATCACTTGAAAAATTGAGAAGCGATGGTGTCATATAAACATTGTATTGAATTAACAAAGAATAACTTAAAAACGACGCTAGCGTATTGTATAAGAAATCAGTACCAGAGTATTTATTTGTATTTACTTACTTCTAGTTCATTTCACTGCTTTATTTTAATTATGAATAAGACGTGATAACAGTAACATTTTAGAAAAAGAATAAAATTCACATGTTTTCAAGTGATTTTGATTACAATTTAGTATTCGTAATACAATACACTTAGTTAAGGATTTTCTTAAATAAATCAGTATAAAGAAAATATATTTATTTCTTAACTAATTAATTAATAAGTACAAGACAGTTTTAAAACCTAACTGGTTTGGAAATCGCACAACATGAGACCAACATTTTCTTAGATACAAGAAAGAAAATTATATTTAAGCAAATTATTAGTTATTACGTTGTTTTTGCAACATACATTTAACCGGCTTTTTTTTTTAAATTCACACAACAACTTTAGAAAACGCTAATATTAATATCTTTGAACTTGACTAAATGGAAGAATTAAATTTTCTTAAAAGGCAACCAGACAAAGGCTGTTCAAAGCAACTATGCTACAGTGGCGCCTCCACTGATATCTACAGAGAAGTTGGTCTCAGTGTTATGCTCAGTTTACTTCTTTATAATTCCCACAGGCAGAGATTACACGTGTAAGTTCCAGAATAATTTTGCTATTGAGCGAACAATACAAAACCATCACCAAAGTGGAGCGGAGCGTAGTAGACCAGGAGCCTAATGCATAAATACCATAATCGCTTAGCAAGAACCAAAACTCGTGGAGCAAATAGAAGCTAGACTGAGGTTTTGCTTTCGCCACGGAAATATGACATTTATGCTATCATTTTTAAGTCTGCCCTTATAGGTGTAACCTCTATTAGACTGCGTATCTACTAGAGACGATAGTGTCGATGAGCGGCATGCGAGGAAAAAATCTACATCACTCGAGTCACTGCACTTCACACCGTTTCATAGCTCTGTCATCTGCTAAATTGTCGGCTCCGGTTGCTTTAACCGTTTAACCATGTCAGAAGCCTTCAGGCGGCTTAAAAACTGTCATAACGGGGCTATCCCGGCCTATTTTATACTTCTGTCATCCTCGCACAGCTCATCAGTCTTCTGTAGTAACAGCCGAACCTACATACATATGTTATACCCAGGTTGCCAGATTACTCTAGCGTAGGTTTCCAAACAATCCTTCAAAGGACACAATTAAGTGCCCGAGCGTGCAAAATGCCTGTCTGTACATTTGGCAAGACTTGCTGACAGAAAGAAACGCTTGGCTGTCCAAGCAGTCAGTTTTAACTAGACATTTTATAAATAAAATGATTCCTGTATCCAATGCACATCACTTTGTGCGATAATTTCTAACGAAGACTTATGTATGCTTCGAAACATTGGTCAAAAATTAAAGGTAATAGAGTAAGTTTTGGGTATAAGCCCAAAGTTACAATAATACAAAATTTTAGTTGTAACATTATAAAATAGAACACGCCAGGGTATTTTAGATATCTGGCACAAAAATGTTAAAGTTGAACAAATTAACTTACAGCAGAAATAGTACTTAGCACAGATCTGCTAATTACCTACACGTAAAATTTGGTTTCCCCGTTTCCCTAAATAAAATAGGTAATGTAGCCAAATCTTAAGCCAGGTCATTAATTTTTAGTCACAATTCATATATCGCGCCTAAGAATATCCAATCTAAACCGTAAGTCTTTATAAAGCCCTTTTTCTCCCTGCAACCCGCTTACAAATTACTTTTCTCATATTCTAATCCACAAGAATGGAAATGGCTACTTTGATGTTTAAACGCTGATTTAATTGCATATTTACATGAAAACTCACGATTATTTAGCCCGTCCAACCTGCCATGTTCGGCATACTTCCGACACAACCTACTCCAGAGCTTGGCACGACCTATGCAATAGCCACCACGCTTGTTCCTAAAGTACCTCAAACCACTGCGTCATTTTGGGTCCGCGCATTGGGAACATGAGAGGTCCACACCAACATAAACTTTTGTCGTCCAACTCATTTTAGAATAGCAAACAGAAAGCACACATCTCTTTGGTTAAGTAAGTAAGAGTAGTTACAAATTGTCGACTCTAAGTTTCTATGAGTAGTTGTAGTGTCCCAGTGAAGCTAGGTGTAGAGAAGCGGTGGTAGCGGGGCTGAGGCGGCGCGGGGCGGGGCAGCGTGGCGGGGAGGTGATGAGGTGAGGGGTTCAGCACACGCAGCCACCCTCGCTGCCTTCCGCCTCTGCGCCCATCGGTGACTGCGTCTGCAGGTCCACCGCTGCAGGAGCTCTGAGTTAAGGCAACACACTGTACCAAGAAACAGCAAACGGCGCCTAAATGTCAGCAAGAGAAGGCATGCTATTGCGATGCCAGTAACAGAGTGTAACCGAAGGAAATCAACAAAACACTCATTCACGCCATGAGGTTAAATTGCGGGCCCTGGTTACTTTAAAACGATTAGCCATGTCAAAGGTTTTTATGCTGCTCGAAACTACCACAAGTTTTACGCACGGCTTAGGCAATATTTAACAGTACAAATTGCACGGTTAAACAATGTTTAAATATTTTTGGTAAGGTGGTAAGAGTCTTAGTGCAAGGGCTAGCAACTCCATCTATAGAACTTAGTACTCTAACTCAATTCTCACTGCGCATACATTGAATTGTATCAAGTTTTTGTGGTGATGATAGGGATATTAGGCGTATAGCCTTTACTATCACATTTACAACGTGTAAAACAGTACCTACCTATTCAAATTAATATTATGTAGCTGTGCTATAACATCTATAAAGTAAAGCAAAGCCCCTAAATACATCGTCCAATTGACAAATTAATATTTAAAACTTCGTTCATAACTTAGTTTTTAATAGTCATCTTAATCACGATGTATATAATTTAAGGAAAACGCAATAAAATACCAAATGTAGTTTTGTATCGTTTATTTAAAAATAAGTCAGCGTGATATACGTTTATTTACAAATCATAAGTGAGGTGTAATCAGCAGTGCTCGGTTCTATTACTAAATAATTAGATACATTTGTTGATTGCACTGTTAAAGTCACATTCGTATTGTACTTGTATAACTCTAATTATGCAGCCAATAAACGTTGGAGGATCACAGTAGCCATGAAATTAATCAAAACAACGGTGTATAGAGAATTGGGAATGTCACTTGGGTTAGTTGTAAAATCGAAAATGGTCTCACTATACTTATAACAAAGCGACAGCAGAGTGAGGTATTAATCTCCAAGTGACTATTGTTATCAATGAACTTTATTGAAACAATAAACTTTACTCGAGTAGTTTTCAGTCACAATTCCAAGTAGGTAGAAAACTAAAATTATTATGTTGATAGTTACAAAACCTGTCCTAGATCAGTCAAACTTAGCAGTCGGATAGTATTAGATACACATACATATTATTGTAAAGTATGAGCTAGCATCTACTAGTAAATCGCTACGATACACTATTAAAACACTGGATATTTAAGAACATATATAGACCATTTCATATTGTAAAACACTTTACTAACAACTTTTTTCACGACTAATAGGAAAATTTTAAGGAATGTCGGCGCAATTTCATTTATTTTTATCGGCGCTTTCGAAACTAACAATTTGCCGGTTTCCCGTGGACACTAATATATAATCACATTGGTACCAACTCGATTTACCGGAATATAACTAGTCTCGCTTCAAATCGAATTTGTTTGTCGAACTTCACTTGCGCCTTAGTAGTTTAATTTTGGGGGTCAAAAAAGAGTGCCTACCTCGGTACAATTATAAGAAACTGTTGGCATTTTCTATCAAATTGGATCAATTTTGGTGCACCATTTGGTGACGTGTTACAAACAACTTCAACAACTATCACGTCTTGTTGAAAGATATCGTAAATAAAGAATGTTTTAGCCTGTATGCTATTTAGTGCAGAATCTGTGACTGTGTGACCCGTCACAAGCCAAACCCTAGAAAATAGTCTCCTTACACACTCCCACAGATTATTTCTATAGACAATATGATAGATCTTTGTCTCTGCCAGTCAGTCTCAGCAATGTTTGGGGTATGCGGGCGTAGTCCGGTTATATTCAAGATATTTATTTCACGTGACTTCTAGGTACACACCAATGGAATTGAATAAGCTAGATGACTAAAAAAAATATAATTTGAGATTTTAAAAAAAAGTATTAGAAACGTATTTTTTTTTTCAATAAACAAAAATTCAGAAAGATATAGTCCGTAAAAGTTCCGCGTGACGTCACTAGTGCACTACAAATGTTCAGACTACGTCGCACTAGTGACGTCACGACCCCCACTCCCGAATTTCAACAAGGTTTATCTTTAGCATTTATTTTTTGATTGACAAAAGAAAAAATACGTGCACGATATTTTTTAATAATCTCTAACGGAGTTATTATAATGTTTTTTTTAACCAATTATCATGCATAATTGTAATAGATCCGTTTTGTACAAATGTGCTAAGTTCGTCTTAGAATCAATGATATGAAGTCTATCGAGAAGTAAACGTGTATTACGTGTTTAAAATCGAGATGTAAATCTGTGGCGCAAATGTAATCGACTTGGCATGACATCGTCAACATATATACATCGGACTATTTATTACAACACAGTGACATGAAAGATAAAATAAAAAAATATACACCTCATTTAAAAAAATAGTTATAATTTTATTAATAACTTAATAAGCTTACAAATAAGATCGATCTTCAAGTCAAACTTAAAATGTATAAGTTATTGTGAATATTTTCATTCAAACATCAACAAAGCCACATTGGAATGCTACATTTAATTTATGTTTTAAGTTTTACTATCAAAGATTGGTAAAAAATATGGCTGCTTAAATATGCCGACAATGTTTTTTTTCTTCTCATTATAACGGCTTCATACAACTTAAATTGTTTAGTCTGTGTCAAATTAACGATTCTGTAAACTAAGTCGAAGACTAGTCACAGTCAAGTATTAAAGTCACAGCACAGTCCAAGTCATACGCCATACTTCAGTTCATAGGGATCACAATCTACAAAAATGGCCTGGATGTTTAAAAAAACATTTTCGACACATTTAATATTATAAATTACAATTAAAATATTATTGAAAGCTAGTGACGTTCTCACTAATAATGTTATAAAATCATAATGATATCCTTAAGCGCTAAATAAATAAATAATACTAATGTACAAAAGACTTCAGCGACACCGTTTTTGAAACAAACTATTAAAATAATCTCAACAACGTCTCATCATATCAAGACATCCATTCACCCGATTTTCTACCGAAGTTCAAGATTGCAATAAAGAAATAGATTGTCTATTTGCCCAGAGCACTATGAGTTGCGTAAAGAGGATATGACAATAGGTTACTTTGTGTGGTGACCAGCCCCCCTACCGCCTAAACCAATAGCAATCGTAATAGCAATCGTTTATGACTTCATTTTAGTCATTTGGCAACGCCTAAGTGACGTTAGCCATAAAAGTTGTTCATTCAACGATTGCTTTCGCAATCCGCGCAAAGCAATTGATGGCTAACGTCACATAGGCGGTGCCAAATGACTAAAATGAAGTCATAAACGATTGCTATTACGATTGCTATTGCTTAGGCGGTAGGGGGCCAGGCTCCAATGGATTAATTGCTTTAAACCTGAAAATTCTCGCATAACGTTTTTGGGCCCAAACATACCGATTCTTCTTGGCTGTTCTACAGATTTCGCATTTTGTCTTTCGAGACCATTGTTAAAGGTCCTGGTCAGTGTGATCAGATAGGGAGATGATAATTGACCACTTTAAACCCGAATTAATTCGAGTTAATGTGTGAAAGTGCTAGGTGCATCGCGAAAATGAATTTAAATACTATTAGCATAAAAAATGTCGCTGAAGTCAAAAGCTATGTACAAAATATAGAGCAGCTCTTATACAATTATATTTTTTTAAATAAATCGTTATTTATTGCAAATTTCTTTTACATATTAGTTTTTTTCCATAAAGGTTAACGCCAAGCGTGATATACTTGGCTTTGTCTCTGTTTCACACATATTTTAACTATCCAGGTAAAAATGCTGAATGATAAGTTTTCAGCCAAAAAAAAAAACAACTTTACGGAGATCAATGCCGGTAGCTTTCCGTGCCAAAGTAGCGCCACCTGGTGTCATTTATGGTCAACCTATCGGACCGAAATATTAGCGGTCCTCGTCGCACCTGAATTAAATATATTCACTGAACAGAGACAAAGCACAGTCTATATAATATGGTGACAATAGATCTGTACAATTAGAACGTAACGTAACATTTTACTATGACAGCGGTCCGAATTCAACGTTCATAATGCCGAAGTCAAAGTTATGACGAGCGGTTAGGATTATTTGAGTACAATCACGACTATTGGTGTTGAAATCGCTCTCATGCAATCAGATATATTATGAATACGTAGGATTGATAGCACGAAATGTTGACGTCATCGATGACGGTGAGATATCAATAATTTATGATAGTTGACGTTAGTAGAATGCTGACCGACCAAGAACACACGAATACAGCTCATGAGATGAAATTCGGACCGCAACTCACATAGGCTTCGCCTTACATAAGATTAGCGATTGGAGCCACTCAAAGATATTTTGCAATGTCTTAAGCTCGAAACATACTATCGGACGCGGCTTACGGACGCGACTGACAGCCGCGACCTAGACTAT
This sequence comes from Hypomecis punctinalis, assembly GCA_949316475.1. Lineage (NCBI taxonomy): Eukaryota > Metazoa > Arthropoda > Insecta > Lepidoptera > Geometridae > Hypomecis > Hypomecis punctinalis. The sequence goes on from OX438798.1 coordinate 4,929,611, forward strand.
GAAAGTACACTGAGCCGTGCACACTATCGGACATAAGTCGCGGACGCCACCTTCGGACCTTGAGCGTTCGAACGTCCGAGAGCGATCTGGCACACCGGATGTCTTAAGACTGTGCACATTGCTATGTCGCGGCTGTCAGTCGCGTCCGTCAGCCGCGTCCGATAGTATGTTTCCGGCTTTACTATAGTCATTTTAAATGTTACCTTACTTACAAAGTATTCAGCCGAACGAAGTACGAGTAATTCTGTACGCGATGGGATTTTATCGAAATTCTATACAATTTTCTGTTTCGGTATAAATATCGATATGAATGTAAATATCCGTACTTCATTTGGATCAATTGCCACCTATTACAAAATGAGCGTTCCGTGATTTCACGTAGTTAATAGCACATTACCTAGACAAGCCGGCGTATACTTGACCCTTTTATCTGAGGATTCGTACCACCCAGAGTATCAGACGTCAATTTTTTTCAAGCACCAAGTGTTTAATTTATAAGCGATACATCACAAGCGGAATTGCGCTTGTTTACTACAGATTCAAATAGTTATAGATCTAGTTTTATAATCGTAGAAATATTGCCAGGATTGGTACCAGTTTAAATGACGACTACGTTTCATCAGAGATGTGCTAAGTACATGAGTTGTGCGAGAATAAGTAGCAAAGTTGTAAAACATCACGCCACATCCGATTTAATATTCAGCCTTGAAACTCTTTGCATCTAATAGGTATAACTACTGTTATATGTTTGAGAAGTCATAAGATCGTAGCAAGCCACACAATCTATTGTAAACAGACGATTTTAAGAACATGTAATGTGTCTATGGAACAAAGAAATCGTTGATTAGATTTCAAGTGATTCTTTAGATGGATATTTTGTCTCATCTATCACAAGAAGCGAGAGATACAAATCATATCAAAAATTACAGTCTACACATTAATAGTACCAGGCAAACATCGGAAGAAGGAGCACACAATCAATACTGCACAGTGCTATACCTCACCTCCGAAAATACAACGAAATCGACATTCGCGCAAGTTTTACTATAAGAACGAGCTGAACCTTTGCCCAGCAGTTATTGGTACATATCTCATCTCTGGTGGTTACGCAATTCTCATCCTTAAGGCCTGTCTACACCGGCTGCCTCGAGGCGCGGGAAGGGGTACGAGAGAGAAATGCTTATAAGGTCCATATTGCCGTGGCACTAGCACGCGCAGCCGCCGTCGGGCTCCTTGCTGTCTCCGGGCGCCTGCCGCAGGATCACCTCGTGCACTGGACACACACACATTAAGGAAAATAGAAGGACACTACTGTTCTTTGACTTGACAACCAATGGACAGGGAACACTAGTTCATAATTCATACTTGCTAGCGAAGGAATTCTCGAGAACATTGCGTAGATTTTAGAGACAACCGTTGACTGTAAGGTTTCAAAAATTAATCTACAGATTGTAGATTTTACACAGATAGTATCTTTGTTTAGAATCAGTACTTTTTATTATCATCATCATAAAGCTTGTAACCCACAGCTATGTTTAGGCCTCCACCTCTCCCTTGAGCCAATTATCCTTGTCTCGGATAGTACTATAGTATAATATTATCACAAGACTATGATAGTTTTCGTGTCGAGACGAAAGAGAGCTAAGACAAATGTATGGATACACAAAAAAACGACCATCGTTTTCATTTTTTAGGTAATCTGAATAGTACAGATAGGCAAGATGCAATCAAAAGTGGATATTCTGAACACAACCGATAAAAGGTTGCATTTTCATAAACTCTGTATTAAATACAATATAGACAATCTTTATGCCAAGAATGCTACTTCCTACATATCCTCAATAATGATAAAAATTCAAGTGTCTGTTAGTTTATTTGTTACTGTTTTAGGCTGCAATGGAGCATCGGATCAACTTGATTTTATGCATAGATATATTACAAAGAATATAATTAACTACTTTTTGTCCCGGAAACATTAAAAAGGTACTATAGGCAGGTGCGGGTAACAGCTAGAACAAAATACATCGAATATGACCACACAGTCCACTGTTGGGGCACTAAAAGGCCCAATTCAAAATATCTCCCACCGAAAGAACGATAAATCTCAAGTCTTCCCGTCCAGTGGCTTATAAGTCAGCTTCAACTTTGACCAATGTAATTATTGTCATAGGATTCGTCAAATCCAAAGACTGATTAATTGGGTGTGTATATCGTTTACGTGCTATATTAAATATTATACATATGAAAAAGCGCAAATAATCTTTATAAACATATTACGTAATTCAATTCACAGTACCAATAATGTAGAAATTAATAAATTGAATGAGATGGAACCATTTGTTATGGCATGCATCATGAAAAATGATGAAAATGTTACTTTTTGTAACTTAAATCATTGTATATTATTTATTTACATTGGCACCATGCATTGAGAGACAAGCACTGTTATAAAGCAATGTCATACCATGAAATTACTATATATTCATATTATAAACATATATGAATGATATAAAATATTAGTAAGTTTACTTACAAAACACAGATGTTAGCTGTTATAACCATCACCCACAAACGGATCCGCAGGCACCACACTAGTATTATGAATTATAATTTTGAACGGGGTGAAGTTAGCTGCAGTCCTTTATACCATTCTCTACATCATATAATTATTTTTGCATTTATTCCAATTATAGTATGTTTTTTTTTCGCTAATTCACTATACAAGCAAAGGGTTTCAAAAAGGCCTTTTTATACACCGCTCCACTTCGAAACGGCTGCACATATTTGGGTAAATATTGTATGAAAGTGACTGTTATCCCGAAAAAGATTAAACCGCGATATACTACATAGTAAGCGTATAAATACAAAACAACTGATTTTACATTGCAGCGAAATAGAAATAGTCAATTCTGAATAAGATGGCGGATGGCCAAATAAAAATGTCCGAAAAGCTAAAATACACAATAGTATTAGCAAAATTTATATGAACACCGGATACAACTCACGATTATTTGAAAGGTCCGTTATGCGTCCGTTGTCGGGGGCGCGCGTATTCCCTGAAGAAGGAGTACTAACTACTCTGAAACCGGTCGGACGCAAAGCGGCTCGCCCGTTCAAATAATCGTGTGTTGTATCTGATGTTCATATAAATTTTAATAATTAATCCTCACGCTAGTTTTAATGAAGTAATAGTATTCGCAGTCATATTATATTTTTGATATAATAGAAGTGTGAGAAGATGCACATATTAATTAAAGAACTATAATAGAGATGACTCGCAGCTAGCTTCACATCAAATAGTTTTAAAAAATCCGTCTCCAAACAGCCAATCTATTATTATTTGACCCGAAACCCGCAACAAACAAAACGACATGACATTCTAGCAATATGATATCTGTAAACATCATAAATAATACTCAAAATTCATGTTAAACTGTGCAAATGGTCGAGCGTGTTACTTCGTAAAACGTGTTGCTTATTAAGTTGCTATTTGGAACTGAGGTATTAACTGCAACTGCCAAAACTATACTATGATACAAACTAGTAGTGCAGCTGTGGCCAAAAAAATGAAGTCGGCCACAGATGCACTACTAGTTAGTATCAACAGCTGCCCGTGCTATCGACAGATGCAGTTGGCACCTCGGATCCAAATAGCACCTTCACTTTATACATTGCGATGCTTACAAACATAGTATCCTATGCGAAACACTACATTGAATCTCACATACATTCTAACTTCACAATCTTCCCATCCGCAGACTTGTATGATGCGGATGTTCGCGCCATTTAAATCTTTACTTATATGATATCCCATAAAAATAATCTAATTTGGAACTAGCTTTTGCTCTGGAAATAGACGGGTATTACACTAAATATACGTAAAGGTGACGTCCACAAGTGGTATATTATTCAGAGAAAAATCGAACCAAGATGATATATACATCATTTGAAAGCTAGATTCATGGGCTTCTCAAAAATATTTAATTAAGATTTTTTTATCCCTCCATTTATTTTTTATGTGAAAAATAAATTGTATAAAAAAACAATAATACAGCTTTGTATTTTTTCTAGTTTAGCAATAAGAAAGTGCTTCTATCGTTATTTTACTTGTATTTGTAGCTGCTTCTTTCACATCCATCTATTAATTTGCTATAATTAAAAATTAAAACCTACCAGTGTGACCAGTTAGTGGGTACAATGTGACAAATAAACACTTAAAAAGTGTGTCTAATTGGTAGAAATGCTTCTATTTATCAATTCAGAGGTTACTTAATCAGGGTTGATAAAGATAAACTACCTATTGAGCCAAATATATTTATTTATCCTAATAGATTCAAAATTAATTTAAAAAAGACGGAGGGCTCTATATTGGTTTTAACTGATGTAATAGACTCAGAAAAATATGAACTTTCTCGAAATGTAACGAGTGTTGTGGTTAGAATTTTTAATTATTATTATACCAGCATCCATACATTTTGTGGACATGTCCTTTCGTATCACAAAATGCTTGCAATCGTTGAAATAATTTCAGATTCCGATCATTATTTACATATTCCACTAAGATAAAGAGAAGCTTAAAAAACTCAAAATTGTAAATAAGATCAAAATATTAAATAGATATTTACATAAAAAATAAATAAAATAAGATTGAAAATTGGTATGTATCAGATGCGGTCGAAGATAATTATTTTTTTTTTAAAATAGCATGACCGTCTTCACCCGTGTACAGAATCATTATATAGTATAAACCAGTCGCTTTCTGCTGTCTGTCCCCATGTATGCTTATAACTTTAAAACTACGCAACGGATTTTGATGCAGTTTGTTTTAATAGATAGAGTAATTCAAGAGAAATGTTTATATGTATAATACACCTGTGCGAAGCCGGGGCGCATCGCTAGAACGCAAATATTATGCACGGATCGATGTAGCATTTTTCACATTATTGTTGATTTATCAAAAATGGCTGAGCCGATTTCGATAAAATTTAAATGGGACCAATTTCAAAGTATACTATTTCCAATAAAAAAAGAATTATTGAAATCGGACTACTACAAAAAAAAAGTTATGCGTGGTTATACATAAAAAAAATATATATCTACGTCGGTCAATAAAACTGATCATACAAAAATAGCGTTGTTTGAATTACCATACAAATGTATGTGAGATAGTGCGACTCAGATAAAATCGTCTGTTAACACCGCAATGTGCTTAGCTATAGGCCGAATCAAACTTGTTGGCGGGTGTGAAGTTAGCTTCAAGCTGCGCAAACCCAATTCTGACTGAATATCACCCAACAGCGAGGATTGGATTTGCGCAGCTTGTGGCTAATTTCGCAGGCGTCAAAAATTTCAATTCGGCTTATAAATGAAAGGTATTGTTGGATTGTGTAGTTTTGTAAAAGGATACTGTCTTCTGGGGGCTTGCTTTCGGCGGAGTCCATACCGGGTAAAGCGGCCGCTACTCGTCGGAACAACTGAAAAATATAAAAATAGGACTTAGAATATTTTTTTTTGTGATTATTGAAAGGTGACGTCACACGCTCATTGGAGTCAATTTTTAATGTAACTTTATGATTATAAGGAATAATAAAAATAGTTTTGTATGGAAACTTATACAGGGTTATTTCTAATCACTTAGCATCCTTTTTAGAGGCTTATTCTGTACATCAAAACTAACAACTTTTGTTCTAAGACTTTTGTCAAAACTCAAAAAAAAAATGGTGTTCCATAGATAAATATCGTTCACCCGCGACCAAATGTATGGAATAGTTATTTTTAGTTAGTTAGTAATTTTTTTTTAGTTTTGACAAAAGTCACAGAACAAAAGTTGTTAGTTTTGATGTACAGAATTAGCCCCTAAAAGGATGCTAATTGATTAGATATAACCCTGTATATGATCAATTTTAATTAGAATTATTTTTTTTTAATTCTAAGTATAAATTCATTAATTTAATTCCAATAGTTCAGTTTACGGTTTAAATAAGAAAATACATATTCATGACTGGATATACTAATGAATGAATGTGTTGCACCTGCAAATGGCGACCTAAGATAATATCGCGTGATGACGGCATTATTATAGTGGTGACATCAGAATTAGCCGTTTGTCTTTCCTGTTGCAACTCGGTGCCTTACTCTGGCACGCTTGATATCTCATATTTCGGTCACTTTCATTCATTTGACTCTCCTAATAAGAGAAAATGTCATCATCTTCAGCCGGTGTCGACCCACTACTGGGTATAGGCCTCCTCTCTCTGTGCCATTGTTCCCTATCTTGGGCTAATGTTATCCACGCGTGGCCTGCGATGGGTCTGATGTCGTCGACCCATTGGGCTGGTGATCTGCTTATAGAACGCTTATCTGCTATTGAGAGCTACAGTCACGGATCTACTCCAAAGAGAAAAAGTGACCACAATAAAATAGAATGTTAAAAATGTAAGACCCTCCTTGGAGTTAGTTGATATCGATAAAGCCTTGAGCGTTGCGGTTCACTGTGCTGACTTGCCGTATGTAAAGTTAGATAAATTCATTGAGATATACACAGGTAATAAGCTTAGGATAGGTAATAGCTATGTTTCTGTTGATCTTTTCTAACATTACATCTCAATGAACATGACATTGAGCTTATGACCTTTAGGTCTCCACTTTGAGTAGACACCCGTGACAAATCAATATACTGACTCCAACACAGCGACACGATATTCCACCGGTAACATTATAGCCTTGGCCGGTCTCAATAACCTCGACATTGAGCTTGAAGCCTGGAGGTATCCACTCTTGGCATATATCTGCCATAAATCAATACTGACGTGAACTTGTCGGCTGGTACACTTATCCCTACCAAGCTATCCCCCCTGGTAGGGATAAGTGCACTTTTTGTAGATTTAGTTCTACCAGTAGGGATAGGTGCACTGACCATTTGTGTAGTGCACTTATCCCTACCGAGCTATATTTGGTAGGGATGGGTGCACTGCCTATTTCTACTAATTTTGTACTATTCGTATTATATGCTATTACTAATCGAATACAATAATAGGGAACGTTGGTTTTATTTGAACGTTGGTTGTAGAAAAAAAAACAGTGTGATAATTACCGTGCCGAAAAATTAAAGCTTTCCCATGGACACTACGCGTCCTTTGCCTTGTCAGTCCCGGAAACCCATTTCGATTTTTTTATGTCCGCCGAAAACTGGCCTTCGTCTACGCAAATAAGCGAGTGGTTTCGTGGGAGCGGCGGGCGCACGGGTGGTGCGCCCCGGCACGGCTCGCGCAGCCGCGCCAGCGCTGCCGGTGACGCGCCTCCTGCCGCCCGCCGCGCCCCGCGCTCTCCTACCTGGCTTACCGCCTCATAGAGAGCCGTTATCGATCTGTCATCAGAATATAAGGTGCATCACCAACAAAACGAAACAGCTTGAGGTACTATTGACAAAAGAGTTATCTTGCGACGTTTTAGTTATTACTGAGCATTGGCTTCGAGAATACCAACTATTGTCAGTTACACTGTGTAACTACGATTTATTGTCTTTCAGTTGCAGAGAACGCATAGGGCACGGTGGAAGTTGCATCTATGTACGGAAGGGTATTAAGGTTGTTAATAGACAGGATTTCTGCGATTTAACGAAGGAACAATTATTAGACGAATGTGCCGTGCACTTATTAGACGAGAACATCCTGATTATTGGACTGTACCATTCCAACCTCACGAGTGATTCGGACTACCTTGAATTATTCGAACACATCCTCTGTAAAGTGACTGATGAAGGGGTTCAATGCGCGATTTTTGGGGATGTTAACATCAATTTCCTAGTGAGATCGAATACACAAAAGAAACTAATCGATATTCTGATAAGTTATAACTTTGTTCAGTTGGTTGACCATCCTACGCGGATTGCCGGGGACAAGGGTACGCTTCTGGATCACATTTATGTGAATTTTTTTGAGAGGCGCGCTTTCTCTGTAACCGGCATCACTACGCAACCACTTAGCGACCACAACGCCCAGCGTTTGGTGATCGAAGAGTGCGCCGCGCCTGCGCCCGCCCACCGGCTGGCTCGCAGCTTCTCTGCGGCTAGTAAAAGTCTTTTCAGTAGTGCGCTAGAGTCTATTGACTGGAACAAGATTATTGAAATTTCTAATCACAATTGCGAGTTGCTGTCGGCTTCGCTCCTATCTATATTATCAAATAAGAGTAATATTTGTTTTCCGCAAAAGAAACAACCAATTAAGTCAGGAAAGCACTGGGTTGATTCGGAGGTTCATAACTTCAGGCATTTACTCTACGATGTCGCGGCATTAGTAAAAATCTTCCCGGATAACGAAGCGTTGAGCGATAGATTTAAAGAATTATCGGCTAAATATCAGAATTTGTTAAGGTCAAAACGCGTCGGCCATTACTCGAACATAATTCGTGACAATCCTCGCTGTATGTGGCGCGTGATTAATTCTGAGCTTAACCGCGGTACCTCGTCCAGAGCCGACTTTACAGACCTTGTTCGGAAAGATAATGGGCATCTGTTTAATAGTAAGAAAGACCTGGTTGACGCAATGAACTCGGAGTTCATCATGGCGGCCAGCAGAGCTGGAGCTCCAACGGCATGTAGCTCTAGCGCGCTGGCTATGCTGGGCGATGAATCATCAGCCAGTGACGTCTCGCTCCGGTTGCAGCCCTTCACACCCGCCGAGATTATTACAATAGCAAATAAACGCATTGCCGCGAAAAAGAGTAATGACATTTACGGATTATCAGCTGACCTTGTTAAGTCTGCCGTTGTCCCTTTAGCTCCTGTCTTGACTCACTTGTTTGATCTGTGTCTACGAAGCGGCGTGTATCCGGCGGCTCTCAAAAGAGTTAAAATAAGTCCTTTGTACAAAGGAAGGGGTAAGAAGTCCGACCTTAAGTCGTACCGCCCAATATCACTGGTACCAGCAATCAGCAAGATATTCGAAGTGGGGTTAAATAGAAGAGTATTGAACTTTGCGTTAGAGCGTAACATCTTCTCCGATAGGCAGTATGCCTACAGAGCTGGGCGCTCGACCACGGACTTAGTGCGAGAAGTGGTGTGGCGGGTTCTGAGCGCGCGTGAGGCAGGATTACAAGTGGCTCTTGTCTGTTGTGACCTATCCCGCGCGTTCGACACCGCGAACCACCGTTTGATCGCCAAAAAGTTGGATTACCACGGTATGCGCGGCCCGGCCGGGGCCCTTATTTCCTCATTTTTATCCGAGAGAACGCAGGTGGTGATGGGGGATGGGGGACGAGTGGTTTCTGGGGAGCTGAATAATGTAATGGGCGTCCCACAGGGCTCATGCTTCTCTAATTCCTTGTTCAGTCTCCTCCTGAATGACCTACCAGGTGCCATTGTGAACGCAGAGATCTTTATGTATGCTGACGACGTGGCTGCAGTAGTAACTGCGTCGTCAAAAAGTCAGCTGCAATGTAGGATGAACTCTGTGGTTCGACAATTAAATGAGTGGTTTGGGTCAAACGGGTTGGCGCTGAATAGGGATAAAACTTGCTTTATGACGTTTAATCTCAACGGAAGGGCGGCCTGTGAGTTTTCTGTAATCTTGGGCGATGCTGCGCTTCAGCAAGTCAACAGTATGAAACTGCTAGGATTTAGTATCGATGGCGCACTCACGTGGGAGTCGCACATTGAGCAGGTCTGCAATAAACTCAGCCGCTCGTGCTTCGCGCTTCGGCGGCTTGCGAGCACCGCCACTCGTGAAGTAGTGCGCTCGTGCTACTTCGCTACTGTCCACAGCAATGTAACGTACGGACTAGAGCTGTGGGGCCGTGCCGCGGACGTAAATAGAGCGTTTGTAATGCAGAAGCGAGCTGTGCGAGCTTTCTTTGGAGCATCTGATGACGTTTCTTGCGTTGAATTCTTCAAGGAGTTGCGAATACTTCCACTACCATGTGAGATGATCTACCAACTGGCCTTATTTACTCACACTCACTTGTCCTCCTTTAAAAAGAGAGGAGTTAACACGACGCGTGACTTAAGGAGCAACAAAAGACGCAACCAACTTGTGACGCCTTCTCATAAGCTCGTGAGGTCGGAGGGGTCGGTCTATATATCGGGCCCTGCGACGTACAACCGAATACCCGGACACGTGCGTGATGCAACTTCTGCCGCGTCTTTTAAAATCAAGTTAAAAAAATGGCTACAAACCGAGCTATTCTACGATTTCAACGACTTTTTAAAATTGCCTGAAATTGTAATTGATTGATATTGTATCTGTAAATTAATATCAGTTTTTAATTATTATCACCACAAATGACATTGAGATATTTTATTTATTAGTTATTTAGCGTTGACATTTAATTATTTAATTTATTATTTGTATTGAATTGTAGGTACCAATTGTATCCTATTTTATGACGAATAATAATATTGATGTAATGTATAATTGATAATTAATATAATTGTATACCTAATTGATTTGACATGTAACAATGGTGTTATTAATAAAAATATTGTATTGTATTGTATTGTATTGAAAAAATATTTTAAAACAAATTTTTGCCCTAACATTTTTTTCTACGACAGATGTCAAAGTGACAGGTGTCATATCCTAGGATCGGTACTAGAATGGCATGACAGGTGTCAAAGTGAAAGCTGTCAAACTTAAAAGTGGATTATCTCCGTAACTATCCCATAGAAACCATTGTTGTTCTAACAAAAGTGATAGAGCTCAACGAGATCTACATTTCGGATGACAGCTGTCAAACTTAAAAGTCGATTATCTCCGTAACTATCGCTTATAAACCATTGTTGTTTTAACAAAAGTGATAAAGCTCAACGAGATCTTCATTTCGGATTACAGCTGTCAAACTTAAAAGTGGATTATCTCCTTAACTATCACGTATAAACCATTGTTGTTTTAACAAAAGTAATAGAGTTCAACGAGATCTACTCTTCGGATGACAGCTGTCAAACTTAAAAGTGGATTATCTCCGTAACTATCGCTTATAAACCATTGTTGTTCTAACAAAAGTGATAGAGCTCAACGAGATCTACATTTCGGGTGACAGCTGTCAAACTTAAAAGTGGATTATCTCCGTAACTATCGCTTATAAACCATTGTTGTTCTAACAAAAGTGATAAAGCTCAACGAGATCTTCATTTCGGATGACAGCTGTCAAACTTAAAAGTCGATTATCTCCGTAACTATCGCTTATAAACCATTGTTGTTCTAACAAAAGTGATAGAACTCAACGAGATCTACATTTCGGATGACAGCTGTCAAACTTAAAAATGATTATCTCCGTAACTATCGCTTATAAACCATTGTTGTTCTAACAAAAGTGATAGAGCTCAACGAGATCTTCATTTCGGATGACAGCTGTCTAACTCAAAAGTGGATTATCTCCTTAACCTTATCTTAAAGAACAAAAATGGTTTATATGGGATAGTTACGGAGATAATCCACTTTTAAGTTTGACAGCTGTCATCCGAAATGTAGATCTCGTTGAGCTCTATCACTTTTGTTAGAACAACATTGGTTTATAAGCGATAGTTACGGAGATAATCCATTTTTAAGTTTGACAGCTGTCATCCGAAATGTAGATCTCGTCGAGCTCTATCACTTTTCTTAGAACAACAATGGTTTATAAGCGATAGTTACGGAGATAATCCACTTTTAAGTTTGACAGCTGTCATCCGAAATGTAGATCTCGTTGAGTTCTATCACTTTTGTTAGAACAACAATGGTTTATAAGTGATAGTTACGGAGATAATCCACTTTTAAGTTTGACAGCTGTCATCCGAAATGTAGATCTCGTTGAGCTCTATCACTTTTGTTAGAACAACAATGGTTTATAAGCGATAGTTACGGAGATAATCCACTTTTAAGTTTGACCGCTGTCATCCGAAAGGTAGATCTCGTTGAACTCTGTTACTTTTGTTAAAACAACAATGGTTTATACGTGATAGTTAAGGAGATAATCTACTTTTAAGTTTGACAGCTGTCATCCGAAATGAAGATCTCGTTGAGCTTTATCACTTTTGTTAAAACAACAATGGTTTATAAGCGATAGTTACGGAGATAATCGACTTTTAAGTTTGACAGCTGTCATCCGAAATGTAGATCTCGTTGAGCTCTATCACTTTTGTTAGAACAACAATGGTTTCTATGGGATAGTTACGGAGATAATCCACTTTTAAATTTGACAGCTATCATCCGAAATGTAGATCTCGTTGAGCTCTATCACTTTTGTTAGAACAACAATGGTTTATATGAGATAGTTACGGAGATAATTCACTTTTGAGTTTGACAGCTGTCACTTTGACACCTGTCATGCCATTCTAGTACCGATCCTAGGATATGACACCTGTCACTTTGACATCTGTCATAGAAAAAAATGTTAGGGCAAAAATTTGTTTTAAAATATTTTTTCAATAAAACCAACGTTCCCTATTATTGTATTCGATTAGTAATAGCATATAATACGAAAAGTACAAAATTAGTAGAAATAGGCAGTGCACCCATCCCTACCAAATATAGCTCGGTAGGGATAAGTGCACTACACAAATGGTCAGTGCACCTATCCCTACTGGTAGAACTAAATCTACAAAAAGTGCACTTATCCCTACCAGGGGGGATAGCTTGGTAGGGATAAGTGTACCAGCCGAACTTGTTACTGTTTTCTCATCTGCTGGGTGATAATTTAAAAAATCAATATAATAAAAAAAATTCGCGGAAATATAAAAATATACTTAACGCGTGGTTTATACTTTGTCGATATATATAGAATCAGGCCCTTGTTTAAAATTGTAACTATTGTATCCAGTCTAGCGCTAGTCTCTGTTGTTAGTGCGCTGATTGCTACATTGATATCTCCACTTTCGGCGGACCACTACCATAAACCAATACTGACTTCAGCTCGACGGTATTACGAGTATGTGAACCCACATTATCTAACACTGTATCCTTACCTTTGCCTTACCTTTGCACTCATCTCAATAAATTTGTTGGGTGGCTTCATTACACATTGTGTAAACCTGCCACAAACCACTGCTGACTATTCTACATACTGACATCAGTCAGTGTATGGTCGCTGTCGGTGGTGGATACCTGCCTTATCCGCCTTGTTGCTAGTCTTACTTAGGGTTGATTTGAACTGTCGCGCCTGTCACAAATAAATAATGACTCCAACTTGTACAGTCAACCCACCTGTTTAAAATTGTAGCTGGCCTTGGCACTTCTTTCAATGAACATAACTTTGAGCCCCTTGGCCTTGCGGTCTCCATCCTCAGTAGACACCTGCCTCTCGCCCGGAAAATCTGTCTTGATGCTAAGGTCATCTCAAAATCGAGTTGGTTGCTCTAATTGAAGGCGTACTTCCTGTGCCTGTCACAAATCAATACTGAGTAATACTGACTACAACTTGTACAGTTAACCCACCTGTTTAACATTATATCCGGCCTTGGCGCTACTTTCAATGAACATATCATTGAGCTCCTTGGCCTTGCGGTCTCCATCCTCAATGGACACCTACTTCCTGTCCGGAAAATCCGTCATGATCTCAAAACCGAACTGGGTGTTCTCAATGCTTGCCGCAAATCAATACTGACTCCAACTTATACAGTCAACTCACCTGTTTAACATTGTATCCGGCCTTGGCGCTAGTTTCAATGAACATAACGTTGAGCTCCTTAGCCTTCCGGTCGCCATCCTCCGTAGACACCTGTCTCTTGTCCGACAAATCCGTCTTGTTGCCGACCAGCATGATGATGACGTCAGAGCCGCGCTCCGTGCGCACGTCGTCGATCCATTTCGAGGTCTGGTGAAACGAGTTCGCGTCTGCAATGAAAATAATAGAACTTTATGATGTGGAAGGAATTGGTCGACTCTTTGTGCCGACGAGACGTTAATATTCGTTTTTTGTAGGTACCCAAACTATTCTAACTGGAAATTAATTCGCCATAATTTAAAAATTCGCATTGTCAAGCAAAATAATGCACTTTGCAGCAGGCGAACAATAAAAATTATGTTGCTTTACTTGGGTAATGTCATAACGGAGAAAAATAGGGAAACCTTTGCCAAGTAGTGGGGCAGTAATTATTGGCAAAAATACATAAATATTGTAAGTAAAATTGATGTGCTTATTGGTACTAAATAGTACAAAAAATCTAAGATTTTTGGCCGTCCGCTACGTCTCAATATAGATAAAACCACCAATTCCGAGCGATCACATTGAGCATAATACATTATATGTTTTTAGCAACTAGATATTATTATACAATCACCAAAATATTCGTTATCTCGATCATAAATAGTCGCAAGACCTTTAAAATATCGATAAGATCTATCTGTTTTTCGAATATCCATTAAGATTGCATCAACGTTTTCTTGTCTTCGATATCCTTTTAGTGATAAAAATAGTCGATCTAAGAATTCCAGTTGTTCAAACATTGTGGAATATAATGAAATTTTGCAATGTACCTAAAATGAACAGAATATTAGTAACTGCACATGAAAACTTTACTTATACGGAATAAATGTAAATAAGAGATGTGTTGTATATTTTTAACGGTTTTCAGGAACCTGAAATAATCGGTCATATGTAAGTTGGACTAGCACACGAAGGTTCCGTATACCAAGCGCCACACAAATCGGCGGATGGGAAGTTATGCGCATAAGCCGAAATATAGGTATGCGCGGGAGCCAGAGAGATAAGACGCTGTGGCAGACCCGCCCGCCAACCTCATGCCTCCCGCGCGCTCCCTACGCCCGTGCTCACCACTACGACACGAGTCGGAATAATTAATTTACGATCATTTATAGCACACATGCGCAAAAAATAGCGAATCACGGCGAAGTGTCATCTGCGGGCTCTGCGGCTAACTTTTCATCCGCTGATTTGTGTGGCGCTTATGCCTATATCACACCTCCGCTGCGAAACTCAAAGGGCGAAACCGCCATAGTTTCGCTATGAGTTGTGAGTTGTTGGGCGGCGAAACAATAGCGAAATTCCCTGCTCTAACGTACAAAACATACTATGATGTTGTCTCTTTCTAACATGATTTCGCTCATTTGCTTAGGCGCCGTCTACATCTCCGCCCGTTGTCCGCCATTTTGGAGCGGTTCCGCGTGTATCTCGGACGCGTCTGTAGCAATCGACAATTTTTATGAGCGAAATAGGAACTTATTTCTTAGTCTCGTAGTCTTATTTCTCAACTGTTCTAGTTTTAGGTTTCGCTCTGTTTTGCTATTATAGTTTCGCGTAAGTGAAGTACTGTTGCACAGCGAAACTCACGCAGCGGTTTCGCAGTTGTTGTTTCGCAGCGGAGGTGTGATATAGGCATTAGTATACCACCGTAAAATATTTGACATTTTTTCGAGATCTTCCGAGGTGACACTTTAATATGTCAAAAACCGTATTTTTTTGTTTGGGAACACTTTTTAAACATTACTTAATTTATGCATATTATTTACGTTTTTACAGCGGCTTTAATACAATAAACTCTCTGCTAGTATATTTGGTGTTTACTGAATTTATGATTAAAGATTTACATGTCTCATAGCTAAAAACTTCTATCTAGATTGGCGTTATTGGATTACACTGTATATTTATTATTTACCTTTGAAAGAATTTCGGATCTGATAGACCTCAATGTCTTGTTACTAGGTCGTCTCAACTAAGTTACAAGTAAAGCCGAACTAATTCCGATATTCAGAACATTTTTAGATAGAGTAGCCCCCGCTCATTTTATTGTACGTTTAGTTTTTCTCATTTCGCTTTTCGCGAAGTTACATATTAAGCTACTTATACGTAACCGTCGGTATCTTACAAGTAGAGACATTCGTAGTACATAATGTCAATTTTAATCCCGAGAGAGTGCAGTAAATAATAATTATAGAAGCCAACAAAATACGTTTTCTTTTTATCGTTCCAGTGGGTTTACGAGCAGTTATTATACGCCTTTATCGCCTTATCTACTGGACTAGCTGATTTAAATTCGTTGTAGGTCATAAACTTGTATTCATAACACTTTTACATAGTTGCTTTACCTATTTATTGTATTCTTGATATAAACTTATCTAGGATTTATCAGGAAGGCCTTTCTTTCCTCTCTCTTGTGGTCCACATTTCGTTTCAAATAATCACTAATATTAGGTATCATCCATCCACCTTGTGGGTGAACGTCCTACGCTGCGCTTGCCGGTACGTGGTCTCCACTCGAGAACTTTTCGACTCCACCGGTCATTAGTCCTCCGCGCTATGTGCCCTGCCCATTGCCATTTCAACTTGCTAATCCGTTGGGCTATATCGGTAACTTTGGTTCTTCTACGGATCTCCTCATTCCTGATTCGATCCCGCAGAGATACTCCGAGCATAGCCCTCTCCATAGCTCGTTGGGCTACTTGGAGCTTACTAATAAGGCCCATAGTGAGAGACCACGTTTCTGTGCCTGTTTTCATCAATTCATCACTGGCAACACACATATTAGGTATATTATTTATTAAATATTCAAACTTACAGTAGGTATTCCTACTCAAGTTTTTAGATATGTAAATCCATTTGTGAAATCTGTATTATTTCTAATAAAATTATTATAAATCCGAAAGTATCTTGGTTGGTTAATTCATGCAACAATAAAGCAACGGCTTTACTTGATTTTTGCATGGATATAGTTCAAAGTGTCATAGCATAGGATATTTTCTATCCAAAAAAAAACAGGATTCTGTGGGCCACTGGTAAAGCTAGTGAAGGGTTATATATTCCGAAAATAAGTACGCCACGAACGCCTATACAACGAAATGCAGAGATACTAAAGTTCAAGGGGTCAGACGATAGGTACTACGCGTTATCATACTCAGGTAAAAACTATAAACTTACAGGAAACCTGCTCTACAATGTAGAAATCGTTAGTATACTTAGGCTCCTGTTGGTCAATAAACTAACAAAGAATCAATACAGAATCAACGCCGGCAAAGCAACAGCCGACCGAAAACTCCGGACTTTGACCAACGGTGAAAGTTCCACAAACTTGCGAGACATTATTAGAAACGAGCTAATCGATCGCATATAATGAAATTGGAAACCCTACATTCAACATCATTATACATCTAGAATTCCTAATCAAATACACGCTAGAGTAAACCTAACAAACGGTATAATTTGTGAGTAGAATCGACGCAGACTGGGCCAAGGCTCTACCCACCCCTTAGCAAGCAAATATTTGCCTCTGGCGGTCCCAGCACTGAAGCCAATACTAGCTTTGTTACCCTTAAAATAAGGCGCACAATGCCCTAGGTACAACGTTTTAATTAAGACCCTGTCTCCGCAGATGGATGAGGTATAAAACAGCGCCCAAATGATGAACTTATTGGCTACAAGACTGTAATGAATCTTGACTTAGCAGCCTTAATTAGATTAACGTGTTTTTAAAGCTAGTCCTTGTACTGTAATTTTGCGATAATATTTTTTGAGTTATTGGCGTTACCTATATCTTAGTAGGTTGTTGCTTGCGCAGACTGAATCTACTTACTTTTTATCACCTTTTTCATTGACCGATGCGAAGCAAGTGTTAATTTCTTCTACGGGTTGCATTTTTAAAAGAATCTCGACGAAGCTTGGTACACAGATTTTTGATTGGGTATTTCTCTAGAAAATTGGGGGGATTTTGCTGACGCGCTATTTACCAGCAGATTTCGTTAATATATATTTGGCAACATCGTTTAATATCTACATCTTAGCAATATTATTTGCGAGTGTGAACCAAATCGATCTAGAACGAGTCGAGATATATGTAGGCCATTTGTAGGCTTACGATGAGATGTGCCACGAGGTCTACTGTTTGGGGACTACTAGTATTATTAGTTTGTGAATTATTAGCCTACTATACCCACACATGCACGTAGATACAGATCGTATTGGTCGACGTAACATCAATAACATTACGACTGAGGTATGCCGTCTACTCTTCAAGGACAGAATCAAATAGCAGTTTTCAAGGCTCGCGTACATCTTCGATCTCATTGGTCACTTAGACAGACGCAAATAGCGTAGTTTGACTGCGTGTTACTTAGTGATCACCGAAGTTAAACAACGTTCGGTACGATTGATCTTCGGATGGGTGACCGCGAGTAACATTTACTACCAAGCGCGGATCTCTGACAGCTGAGCTGATCGGATGAAGAGTTAAATTATGGTTTCCGATTGTTTTTACCATTTACCCATGTCAGAGGCCTTCGGGCGGCTTTAACTCTAACTCCAGGACTAACAATACGAACTACTTTTTATAATTTAGCTAAGAGTTGAGAAGACCTTACATCGAGAACGTCTTGAGATTTAGAAAAGTTGTACTCGAACTTGTGCTATAAAGAATTCTGAACCCTGTTGGATATTTATTCATTGGCCCGGCTCACCCGCTGTCCTGCTTTCGTTTTACGACTTTAAGTTGAAAAGTTCCCGAGCTTACTTTGTTACACAGAAATTGAATATACTTGTTTGTTGGGGACTGCTATTCTGAGAAACGGTTGTATCAAAACATGCATAAATGCATTTATGGGGTTCAAAATTTTCTCAAGGTGTTTGTTGCATCCGTTAGCTATAGGACGTCCACTGCTGAGCATAGGTTTCCAATAAAACCTATTGTGGAAGAGACTTGCATCCAGTACGATCCTGCGGTCCTGATGAGGTCTACTGACCACCTATATACGTATAGTGGATGGACGTCCTACCTAACCTAACCGGCCCCCCTACCGCCTAAGCAATAGCAATCGTTTATGACTTCATTTTAGTCATTTGGCACCGCCTATGTGACGTTAGCCATCAGTTGCTTTGTGCGGATTGCGAAAGCAATCGTTGAACGAACAACTTTGATGACAAAATTAAGTCATAAACGATTGCTATTACGATTGCTATTGCTTAGGCGGTAGGGGGGCTGGTATAGCTCACACTGATGTAACACTTTCGACTTGAGGCACTGAAGTCTACTTAGATTACTAGTAACTTGCGCATTTTACACGGTCTCCGATTAAAACACTAACCGCCATACCACAAAAGATTTAAACACGCTTTAAACACTGTTTTACCATGCAATTTGTACTGTTAAACACTGTCTAAGACATGCGCAATACTTTTGTGGTAAGACGGTGACAGTATAGTTAGTCATATTGTAAATAACAAAGTAATGCAAGGCAATTACATCTAAAAAATGTTAAAACTAAACACAGCTCAGGAAAAATAAATTACCTATAAGTACCTACATGATTTGCCGACAGGATAAATTTATTATTAAAATAATGTAAGTATTCGCGATGTACAATTTACCTAGATTTGCGAATTCCTGTAGGATATTTTTCATTACATTTTCATTTACTCGGTTATCCTTCAATTTAAGAAATGAATCATTACTTATTTACAGCTTACGCGGTATGTATGTTTAGAATTAAATTTTTATTTGTTTCGAGTACCACATGAGTTAGTATGAGTTTTAAAATAAACGAAAACTACAGTAGCTCCATTCATTTTTGTTAGTTCTTCCTTGTATCCTATAGCTAAGAGACCAAAATTGTCTTTCAGTCAATTTATATCCTCGGAGTCAAAACAATGTATTATATAAATTGGCATTGACAACTGACATTAAAAAGGGGATAAAATAGTTTTATCCCTTTACTTCCTTCACTCTTCTGTATATAATTATTTTTTGCAAAAAAATAGCATTTAGACTTTAACCGTGTACAGAATTCGCGAATATTTCGCACGGATCGATGTAGCATTTTTCACATTATTGTTGATTTATCAAAAATGGCTCAGCCGATTTCGATAAAATTTAAATGGGACCAATTTCGAAGTATACTCTTTCCAATAAATAAAGAATTATCGAAATCGGACCACTACGTAAAAAGTTATGCGTGGTTATACATATAAAAAAATATTATACGCGTCGAATTGAGTACCTCCTACGTTTCGTCGGCCAAAAAATGTATGGAGCCACTTGAAAACTACTGTAATTACCGTTTACGTATAATCTCGTACTAATCCCTATGTGCATGTTCAGTGGCAAACAAAGATCATTGTCTATATGCTGTAAGTGTTAGTATAATAAAGTAGTAGGTAAGCATAAATGTGTTAGGTGTGAAAATGTTAGCTTTAATAAGAGTACACGACTAGACGACACGTGTCCTAGATAACACAAGAACCCGGGACCTATAAAGTTCAGCTTAGTTTTGGATTCCAGGGGCTCAGGACTAGAATAATCTTACTCGCATTTCTTTCTACATAGAAATACTTTAAAAGCGCGAAATATCCGTAACTAAGGGCAGAAAAACTAAAATCAGGTAATATTAAAGTTGTGTCACGAAAATGTGACTTTATGTTTAAAATTGTTTGACGCATCCCGTCTATGCTGTGATAATCTTTATCTATTTAACTGGTTGCCTGGAAGAGATCGCTCTTAGCTGTAAGGCCGCCAGTTGTGGCACTTGATGTTTGTATTTCTCTTGTTAATTTCATTGTTTCTTCAGTATGCGCAATAAAGAGTCTCTATTTATCTAAAATGAGGTTATTCCTTCAGAAAATCCAGTCTAATATACATAAACAATGTTATATTTTAATTTAATACTGTTAAAATATGTTATACATCACATTTTGTCCAATTAATTGTCGTTAGAACTTCCACACGGAATAATGCTATTAGGTAAATATTTATGAACGTACATTTTTACAATATTACTCTACAATAACTTAGTTTTGATTTCGTTCTGAAATAACGAATAAAATATATGTGCTAAGCATCATATTATTATATCTATTATCATTGGCATTTTTATACTTATTGCGAATAATAAACACTTTACGTGACAATGTCACGTGAGGACCATAATATATGGAAAATTAAATACGTTTAAGTATTGGTTTCTAAATACATATAGTTAGATTGTTTAGTTCGACTACTAAGTCAAATCCTAATCAAAATTAGTTACTTATACAGAATCTAAGGTATCGTAAGCAGTCTCCTATTTTCAAATAAAAAAAAAATGACATCTGCTAACCCAAAGGATCTAATTCTTCGTAATTAATTAATTTTAACAGTGAGACAATGCAATCCCCGGTCGAAGAACCAGAGGCAGACCGAAGACAAGATGGAGGGATGTAGTGCTGAGGGACATGAGAGAGTGTAGTGTTTCCGAAGACGATGTCAAAGATCGAGCGAAGTGGAGGAGGAAAGTGAGGAAGGCTGACCCCATCACCATGTGGGATATATAGCCAGGAAGAGACAGAGAGAGAGATAGTCAATGCAAATCCGAAGGCAGTGTAAAAATGGAATCGATCGAAGCATGTTGCGTACACAACTTCAAAGTCAATCGAAGTGACACCTTACGCCCTAAACTCATCTTCTGAAGAAATACAGTGTTGTTTAGCAAAGTGCAAGAACTTTAAGATGTGTTTAAATTCACAATTACGAACAGCTTTTACTATAGGATCAACTACGAAATTGCGAAAAAAAGTCACTCTCCACACAGAAAGTTCATTGACTCTCGACACGTACGGAAAAGTTGATATTTTTGGGATTTCTGAGCTGGTCTAAAGGTTTTATTATTATATACTACGGGACTAAACGCGCACTAAAATTACGAGATAAATAAATACCTCCTCATCCCGACGTTTCGGCCGAGTTGCATCGACTGTGGTCACGGGTAGACTCATCGTTTAAAGGTTGTTCATAAATAAGGACGGATTGAAGGGAGGTACGGGGCCAACCCAGAGGGTATTTTTGTGCACTGTGGAGATTCCATCACAGTACATACTTAGAAACAAATCAAATTTTATCAGACTTGTTAAAAATATGAAAAAAAAGAACATGAGTAAAACTCTTGTCAATTTCTGGCTGGAATCGCGAAGATTTTTGTTGATGTTTCTGCCAGTCCGCCTCTTGTGCCCCTCCCAGAAAAAAAATACTGGATCCGCTCATGTTCATTATAAGCCTATATAACACCTCTGAAAGCCCCTGCGTTTTGACAAAAAACAACACTTTAAACATACGGCCTAAACTTTTCTTGATATTCCGCGTTGTAGGCACAAAGTATTCAAGTACTAGGCCTAATGCAGCGCGCTCTTGCCGCCGAGGTCATCGGCACACTTTCAGCATTTTCAGAAGGTCCCGATCGATTGTATGTAATCGAACGGTTTCAGACTTCAGACTACATTTCCCGGTGGCATTATGAAACTGAACTGAGAAACTATTTGTCAGCTGTTAAATACTAGAACTCCAGACAGCCTGGTGGGTTTTTTGCTCATCGTTCCGTAAGATTTCACGAGTTGCTAAACACATTCTTTAATGTTGATTTCTGAAATAAATAAGCCACAAAAACTGTTGATCTCGCCGGCAAATAAAGACATCTATAGAGCAAGTAATCTCGTTTCTTTTTTGTAGTAGCTTTTCCTGAACCCGAGAAATAGTGTATAAAAGAATCGCTTCAGCATGGCCACAATAGGTCGGCGGCATATTAAATTGGCATTTTCTTTATCAAAAATTATATTTTTCGATTTTTTCGGTTCGGAATATTATTTGAACGTATCTCAGAGCAAATAAAAAAATCAAGAGGGAACGTCGTTGAACAGTCAAGTGAGGCCGGTTTTTTAAACATGTGTGAGTGCGTCGGTGTTGCGCCGCCATAGTTCGACTGACAAGCCAAGGCGTAGTTTCGTTGTACGTGGATATGTGTATAATTGTCTGTACACGGCGAGGCGTAGTTTTGGTTGGCTTCACTTGTTTGTTCAAAACATTATCTCTTGATTTTTTTATTTGCTCTGAGGAACGTGTAAGGCCGTGGATATCAGTATTCATAAAATTAATTTTAGTGTTGAGTCAGAATATGTATTAGAAGAAATTCAACTTTTTCCAAAAACGGGAACTTGATTTTGGCAATAAAGTTCTCGTTTTTGGGTTTAAGTATAAAACTTGCTTACTTTGCAAATCTAAGAAGTTCGAATGTGTGTGAAAATTACATAATTTCGATTGTGCCATTGTAAGCATTGCCCCCTAGAGACTTCCTGGAAGAGATCGCTTCCAGCGATAAGGCCGCCTAGTGTTGCACTATCTTAAGAATTTCACTAATGTTTTTATTGTTAGTTTATTTTGTGTGTACAATAAAGAGTTATTTGTTTGTTTGTTGACTTCTTTGACCATCCTAAAACAGTCAGTATAGGGACCGCTAAACAAGTCGAATGAGAAGTTAGCCGCAGATGACACTTTGCCGTGATTCGCTAATGATTGCGCATTGTGCACAATGCCTACGTAAGTGACGTAGTAGTGAGCACGGGCGTAGAGAGCGCGCGGGAGGCATGAGGTTGGCGGGCGGGTGTGCCCCGGCGTCTCGTCTCACTGGCTCCCGCGTACACCTAAATTTTGCCGTTTGCGCAGCGTTCTGCGCCTAACTTCCCATCCACCAACTTGTGTGGGGCGGACTATACATTAGGGTGAGTCAAATTTTTTTTTCTTTATTTTAAGGTATTTATACTTAGTTTGATTTCATTATTTTATCCTAAATTTGCCTCCAGATTGTAAACGAAATTTCTAAAATATAAGATTTTTGATGTCGAGTATCAGATACTTTTTTCAAGTTATTGCCACCTGATTATATACGTAATAGCACTTAATAATGATAAATAAAGACTTTTGTTTGGTTCAGTTTAAGAACAAGAGTAAGGAATGGGGAAGAGGTGGGTGGGGGTTTGAAGAAACGATTGGCGCAAAATTGATCTTAAAAACTTTTAAAATATAAATTTTTAATAGAGTGCAGTTATTTGTTTTACTTTATTTAAAGATTGAAATACACTCCAAAACATTGAAAGCGTCCCTTTGATTGATTTATGTGATATAAAAGACAATATTTATTTTGTCAAACTATGAAACCATGATGAATTTTGGGAGTCGTTCTGATAAAAGTTAAAATACGAATAAAAAAGCCAACAAAATCACGAAATCAAAGCCATTGTTACAAAAATAATAAAAATCCTTTAGTTGTAGAATAATACTAAGAAATGAATATAATTATGCAAATTTATTATTTAGACCTTTTGCAAATCTCACCAAAAATATCTGAATAAAATTTAGTTTAGTTTCGTTATAGAAGTAAAGTTGCTATGACCCATCCCTACTATACATTCTATTTTTCAGGGGTAGGCAAACGTAGGCAGCTGTCCGCGTCCGGCGGCACGAGGGTCGACGATATAGGGATTGCCTCGGTGGCTCAGTGGTTAGTGACCCTATAACTTCCGGATCAAAGAGGCGTGGGTTCGATCCCCACCCAGGGCAAATATTTATGTGATGAACATATGTGTTTGCTCTGTGTCTGGGTGTTATTTGGTTACTATCTATATAAGTATGTATTTAAAAATTAGTATATTATTATGTGTATATCAGTCTCTGGCAGCCATATCACAAGCTTTGCTTAGTTTGAGGTCAGAGGCAGTGTGTAAGGTGTCCCAAAAATATTTATTATTATTTAAAAAAAAAACTGTGAATCACGGGTCGAATCCAGACACGATTCGCACAGGACTGAGATAAATTGTCTGCGTCAGTGGCCCAGTGGTTAGTGAGTCCTGGGCCATAGGGGCGTGGTTTGATTCCCATCCAGGGCAAGCAGTTATGTGATGAACATAGGTGTTTGCTACATGTTATTATCTGTGTATTTATTTTAAAATATGTATATGGAGCATATCCGTCTCACAGGCAACTATTTTACACAAGCTTTGCTTAGTTTGAAGTCAGAGTCTGCGTAAAATGTCCCGTAATTGAAATTGATTAAAATGGCACCTTAAGTGAAAGAGAGGCCTATATCCAGCAGTGGGACAGGGAAAGCTGCATATAATGATGATATCACTGATATACTCACTGGTGATGTCATACACGACGACCGCGACGGTGGAGTCGCGGATGTAGGAGGGTATGAGCGAGCGGAACCGCTCCTGCCCCGCTGTATCCCACAGTTGGAGTCGCACCGTGCGGTCCTCTAGATACATGGTCTTTGACAGGAAGTCTATGCCGATTGTAGCCTGTGGACATGGAGGGTTTTTAGACTATGTAGTAAGTTCGTATAGGCTGATAGGTTGCCTGAAGGCCTCTGACATGACTAAATGGTTAAAACAACCCAGACCTACAATTTACGAGGGGTGATCCAAAAGTAATGATAATCAATAACAAACACAATGAATAAAATAAAAAAATAAATTTATTTCTCAACATAGTCTCCTAGCAAGTCTATACATTTAGTCCATCTCTTTTCTAAACCTAAAATTCCCTTAGAAAAAAAATCTTTATCTTGACTCTCAAAAAAGTCCTCAACCGCGGCCATCACGTCGCTATCATCGTCAAATTTCTTGCCTCGGAGATGTTCCTTGAGTCGTGGAAAGAGATAAAAGTCACTGGGGGCTAGATCTGGTGAATAGGGGGGGTGATCCACCAGCTCAAAGCCCGCTTCCTGAATGGCAGCCATGGCAATTGCAGCTTTGTGAACCGGTGCGTTGTCTTGATGGAACAGCACTCCAGCCCGCAGTTTGCCTCGCCTTTTCTCCTTAATAGCCTCCCGCAATCTTCTTATTTGTTCTGCATAGTAGGAGCCTGTAATAGTGGCCCCCTTTTCCAAGTAGTCCACCATAATTATTCCTTCAGCGTCCCAAAAAACAGACGCCATAACCTTCCCTGCTGAGCTTGACACTTTGAATTTCTTCGGCGTCGGTTCATCGGATCGTTTCCATGTCATCGATTGTTGTTTTGTTTCAGGATCAAAATGGTGGATCCAGGTCTCGTCCATGGTCACAAAACGTGACAAAAAATTATCCTTGTCTGCCTGGAAATTTTCGAGATTTGCTCTTGACATGTCGACTCGTTTCTTCTTTTGCTCGTCGTTTAACATTTTCGGTACCCAACGCGCGGAGACCTTTCTCATATGCAATTCGTTCGCAAGGATTCTTTGAATGCTGCCATATGAGATCCCTGTGACCTCAGCTACATGCCTGATAGTCACTCTTCGATCTTCCAATACGACTTCTTCAACTTTTTTCACATTTTCTTCAGTGAGGGACGTCGATGGGCGTCCTTCGCGGTGTTCGTCTTCCGTCGATGTTCTTCCCAGCTTAAACTCCTTAGCCCAGCGTGCAACTGTGGAATATGGAGGAGAAGAGTCCCCTAATGTTTCCACCAAGTCGCTATGTATGTCTTTGGTAGACATTTTTTTCAAGCAGAGGTATTTAATGACAGCTCCGATTTCGTGTTTTTCCATTTTGATGTTCACTCCTTGACAGTCCGTATTCAAATGAATGTAGCTCCCGGGAATCGTGGCCTATTTATATGATTTTTTTCCTGAACTAGTTGGTAATTGAGCAAGTGACTGATATTTTTTTTGTATTTTTGTGTGCAGTAGAAATAACTGATTATCATTACTATTGGATCACCCCTCGTAACGTGTCATCCGAGCAACAGTATCGCTCAGTTGGAAATTGCCCGCGGTCACTCATCCAAATACTGACCGTGCGGAATATTGCTTAATTTCGGTAATCGCTAACAAACACCTAGTCAAACAATGCCTAATTCATAGACTGTAGAACGATGAATTGAGGAAAGAGAGCCTAATTCAACATTCTTTAGTTAGATCATCATTTAAAGAAGTCTCTGTTCCATTGTTCTAGAATGTTGATAATGCAGTAATGTAGGCTAAGATATGATTCTGTAATTATAATTATTGAGTGGCCTAGTTTTCAAAAAATCATATTGAATTTTTAGTCACTGGTATAGCGGACAAGATCCTTTATCATAGGCCAAATTAAATAACTTAACGGCTGTGATGTGAGCTACGAGCTGCAAAGTACCCAATCCTACCTGAAGCTCACTTAACAGCTACACAAGGATAGGGTTATTCGCAGCTTGTAGCTAACATCACAGCGGCCAACTTGATTGGTTCGGTCTTTAGTTTGTTTTATTCGTAAATACTATTTACAATACAGCACATTATAATAAAATTCATATAAAAATTTCAGCAGTCAAAGGATTGTGTAGTTGTGTAGGTGTAAAATTGCGAAACCAAATGGATTTTTTTATTACACTCAGCATGTTTAACTGCTTATTAATGTTACAATAAACTCTTAAAAGTTATTTCAAATTGTGTACCCATTTGTCTAATTATAGTGTAAAATAAAGAATGACTAAAGTAAAGCTGTACACAATCTTGGCCTAAAAAGTCTTGTTATGGTTGACTTTTAAGTCACTGTTTCTATATTTTTTTTGGACAAGTAGGTATTCTACTACCTTTAGTCCAAATAAGAAGTCAAGCCGTCTCCGCCGTCTGCTTGTAGCTTACTTCACAAACACCAAGTTTATTTCGGCCAATATTAAAGCGTAAGCAAACATTATCAAAACATTAAAGCTTGCTTATAAACTCAAATTTATTAATAAATTTGTAAAAATAGGGTCATCCTCATAAAACTTTTACTGTAACTGATAGCAGAGATATTGGATATCACTGACAAACCTTTGTTTTTTTAAGAAAATCCATTAAGAGATTGCTACATGTGTTTAAAAACAACATCAACAAAAAACACCACCTAAAATAAGTTTAATTACATGTTATCAAAATATAATTACTACAGTAATTTAACAATAGGAAGTTACCAATGAGGAACATATTTTAAGGTCAAATTCTATTGTATTTTTTAAACAAAACTTATATTACAAAGAATGCATGCAACAATGCAGGCTGTTGCATTTATTAATTGTATCACAGACAGTGCTTTCCTTTCATGAAAAGTGAGTTGTGATTGCTATCTTGCATAAACACTTTTATAATGTTGTAATGCATATGCATGAGGTGATATGACTCAGTCATGATGTAACATAAAACCTGGTATAGAATACCACAGGTCAAGTGTAACCTCAAGTCACTTCTGTACATTTTCTAATCAGCATTAACAACTCACAAAATGAGTTATAAATCAACAAGTTACATCAACCAAATTTCTAGAGATGACTCACTGTTTTCAATCAAATATATTAATTAATCTAAACATTCAACCAATGTCTCACCTGATAAGTGTTGTCAAAACTATCATACATGAACCTAGTGATGAGCGACGTTTTTCCCACTGAAAAAAAAAAGAAAAATAGTCATGTCAATGAACCTGCTCATCAGAGCCAATCTCTAATCGAATAATGTAATTGATAACGGCAGATATACGTGAGAGCATTCTGCTGGGAACGATTTACGCTCCTATTGTACTCGAGAGTGTAACCTACATCTCAGACTCACGTAATTTGGCACTACAGACATCGTATCGCGCACACCCAAATATCCTCTTTCGGCGCATAAAATCAGCAAATTATACCCTTCCCAGCAGATGTAGGTCAGTAATTCGATAAAGTCTAGACTCATCTATATCTGCTGATCGTAAATTCTATGCCCTATATTAAAAATGTACAACGTAAGGGCTATAAAATTGACGTCGACTCACCGCTCTGTTCCCCCAGGAATACAAGCTTGAATTTGCGTAGAGGATTACCGAATTCACCCGACGCGGACATCCTGAATGTGTTAATTAATTTGCTAAACTATATTTTCACAGTAAATCTTATCACAGAAAACTACATGAACAATGACAGTCAGTTCGAGCCACCGAGCCACTCCTGCGGCAGACGAGCGCAGCGCCGCCACGTTACGGCAGACTGACGGAGCGACGCGCAAGCCAACTCAGCAAAAATGTATCACGTTAAATAACTATAACATTTGAAGGAAACAATGAGAATTGAAATCTTTTCTGAATTTTTATGAAAACATAAACCAAATAGCAGTATTTAATTGTATTTCTCTCAAAAACCGAGTCAAAACGACGAATTCTAATCTATTTAACAGACAATGACAGTGACAAAACATTTTTATTATCCAATTGTCATTTTGACATTGACAGCCGTGACGTCGACGACAGCCAGATTTTTTTAGGTCAGTGTGACCACTGCTCGGGTAGCTGTTTTTTTTTTCTAATCGATTTGATCGACTAAATACAGTTCGATTATAATAGTAATTCAATCATGGATCAACACGTATTTACATCCATGACTAAATGTGCCTCAACCTCGACCGACTTGGCTTAGTTGGTAGCTAATCTACGTACCAGGTTCGATTTTGAATGATGAATCTGTATTCAAGGGCTGGTTGTATGATTTCCTTGCCTGTGTTACAGAACAGGCTGTTCCGTCCGTGGCATCCCCAATGATCTACCCTACCTACAGTACCTACCAAGACGCTGTCATAGACAAAAGGTTATATTCAACCTTAGATTATGTATTTGACTCACTGCAGCCAAAACACTCAAAACGGAATCTGTCGGATTGCTTCATTGTGGCTTCATTGAATTTGATTCCTTCCTCAATGGATTGCTTAGGTAGTCTATAAAAATAATATCAGACCTTACTTCCTAAATGCATCTTCTTCATCATAATGTAAACAGTAGGAGGTTTACTAATTGATATAGATAGATCATTGATTTCCTCCAAAAACTGAGGGCGCTCGAGGTTTCAAAAATAAACGCTAAAAACAAAAAATGTTTTTGAAATATATTACATAAATATTTACACAATTAAATATTTCACATTTTGTAAATAGGAGTAATATCACAAAATAATGTGTTTACACGTCTAGCAAAAATTTTGAACTAAATCTTACAACAAAAATCTGTATATTATTTTAGTAGTGTCATGCACTCACAAGTTTTTAGTAGATTGACAAAGTATGGCCACAAATCACTGTGCGCAACTTCAAATAACCAATCTTACTAAAATATTACATACAAGGTGATCTGCTTGCCCTGTAGATACTAATCTGAAAGGGGGTGATTATGACAATCATTATGAACAACTTTTAATATGGAGTCAACATAACATGGAATTTCGAGCAAAATATAATCAGTTGTTCCCTACAAAATGGCATCTCAGAATCAACAAAACTTATGAAACAGTTGATTTTTTTTCTCTATTTTCGGATGGACCCTATAGTAAAAGTTTTTCGTAGTGGTCTGTATTACCTCCTTTCGGCTTAGCATACCAGTTCTAGATAACCCTGTATATTCATTGGCAGCATTAATAGGTAAAGTACTTTCGACAAACCTTTTTGAGG
Source organism: Hypomecis punctinalis (assembly GCA_949316475.1). NCBI lineage: Eukaryota > Metazoa > Arthropoda > Insecta > Lepidoptera > Geometridae > Hypomecis > Hypomecis punctinalis. The sequence continues at coordinate 4,959,730 of OX438798.1, forward strand.
GCGTACTGCAAACTCTAAAATACAATGTTGCTCTAGCTAGATCTAGCCTCAAAATTACAAAAGTTTTTGTCAAATATTGAAATACAAAGCACAATTATGAGCTTGGAGTACGTCCTGTGGGCATTATGCTACATCTATGTGGATATACTTATACGAAACTTTAACAGATTATATTGAAACAAAGATTCGTAAACGTCCTAGCCGTTCGAAATAATTTGAATGTTCAATTATAGTAAGGTGAATATTTACAGTCAGGGCCTCAGGGGGCAAAAGTGCTTTAGCACCTTTAATATACCGCTAGTGGTTTTTGTCTTTTATTTTGTTTAGTTTCAGTAAATGAATAGCCAAATATTTTATCAGAAACCTTCACAAATCCTACACATACTAAATTACATTAAAAACTTGACATTTAGACCCTGCCTAAACGTGGCGCAATCGCACTGGTTTATTCTCTTAATTTTGGTGGGTTTTGGTGCCCTCTCCGGTTTAAGTCAACAGTTTCTAATTTTCTGGGGTGTTTGTTTATGAATGTATTTCTATAGATAGATCAAGTCTATACTTTGTAGGCAACAAGATCATCTATGAAATATTTGAACCAGTTCCAAATTCGTAGCGCCTCAAAATGCTACGAATTCGCTACGAAAACTCCAAAACGCGACAAAAATTATATACGGAAGGACCTTAACTTACGAGATGAAATCATGACACAAAACAAACTTTACCAGTCCTAAAAAAACGAAGGCTTATAGCTTAAATATTATAAACAACTTTGGTAATTTTACGGTGCAAATCTTCTTACTGGGTACATATTTTCCTCCACAACTATAACCCCGCACAAGAGGTCGTAGCCCGTGCGGTTGTGCTTAAACACGAATAATACTACACAGAGTGGAAACAGCAGGGAAATGAGGAAGTTCTTCATGAAAGAACGGACCAGTGCCACTAAGAATGTAAGAGAGCGGCCTGGGTATAGCAGTACTGTTTCTTTGGGTCGGCCTTCTACGGGTATTACAGCTGAGGCGGTCACGACTCGGAGACCGAGTAACGCTTTGCCTGGAGTCGCTCCTCCCGTACGGCCAACGCTGCCGCATAAGCAGAAAGCCTGAAATTGAATACACAAATGCTGATAAAGAAAAAAATCGGTCAATTGCGAGTCGGACTCGCGCACTAAGGGTTCCGTACCGTATGAGGAGCCCCCACTCTTTTTTTTAGTATGTTCGTCAGGTCTTCTTCTGACAATAATTAAGTCAGAGCCCCCCTTAATATATTTGAATTTAATTATTTGTTTATGAAGATAATATACAAGTTAACATTCTGTGAATATTTCAAGCATCTTTCTGTAGCCTTTATTAATATTGATCAAAAAATCACGTTATTTGTACGGGAGCCCCCCCTCTTCAATATGTATTTTATTTTAATTAATTTATTTTGAAAGTGCATATTTAACTAAATATTCTGTGAATATTTCAAGCATCTACCTGTCGCCGTTATTAATATCGAGCGAAAAATGTCTAAAAATTTAGGTTTGTTGTATATAGGTTTATTGAGAGCCCCTTTAAATATTTATTCTTTTTCATTCTAGCTATCACGGTTTATGAGATACAGCCTGGTGACAGACAGACGGACAGCGGAGTCTTAGTAAAAGGGTCCCGTTTTTACCCTTTGGGTATGGAACCCTAAAAATAAGGATTCTCAGACCAGCAGCCCCTCTACCGCCTAAAGCAATAGCAATCGTTTATGACTTCGTCATTTGGCACCGCCTATGTGACGTTAGCCATCAAAGTTGTTCATTCAACGATTGCTTTCGCAATCCGCGCAAAGCAATTGATGGCTAACGTCACATAGGCGGTGCCAAATTACTAAAATGAAGTCATAAACGATTGTTATTACTTAGGCGGTAGTGGGGCTGCAGCTGTGTTTGCCATCCTACAGTATCAGATAATTTAGATATCTATCACTATATCATTCAATCATTTAATTTATTTATTTATTTTTGACACAATTATGTCAAGGTTACAGTATCAGGTGATCCATAGGCTCCTGAACTAGCCTAAGACTGTTTCTGGAGCCAATGGCTTCTTTAGAGTAACAATTTTATACTTTATGTCAAAACAAATCGTGTTTCTTACTATATATAACAACTAAATATAACAAATAGAACTCGCTATAATCATGACTTACTGACAATATTTCACAAATTGTTCTGGTATGGAATTTGAGCATTGTCTTTAAAAAGCCAATAGAAAATAAAATAAAAAGAACATAGTTTTTACCATAATGTAAAATAAGAAAGTCTTACCTCGTAGATGCAAACAAGTATTCTATAAATAACTTCGAGGAACAGTATGTCTGAAGTAAGCTCCATTGCAAATTTGTAGTCATCATAATTTTCACTGAATTTGTAGAAATCAAATTTTTCCATGTCTCTATAATAAAAAAGATTTTAGTTAGAATATAGGTGTGACAGCCAGATTTATGCCTAAGCTCTGGTCTTTGTAGTTTGAATGTTTACTGGTTTACTGAGATTTAATATAATTTTACCACGCCTTTTGCAAAATAAAAGATAGTAATAATTTAAATACCCGACATAAGAATAATTTAAGCTTGCCATACTCAAGAATAAAAATGCTGAATGAACATTAAGTACCTAACCAAAAGGAGTCGACACTGCAAAGTGTACCCCTCTGCCAAAAGTATGCGACCAGCGGTCATGCTCTTTATATAAATATATCGATCTGGTTGCGCTTGTGTTCTGTTAATTTTCAGCTAGTGTTAGTTACATTTGTGTGCGTGTAAACTTGCTTATATTTTGGTTTGTGTGCGTTTCATCACCCCCCCGACCAGAAAAATTATAAATTATTACAATATAGTTATACAGATAAGGTGTACTAAGGGGATATGTGATTCAGAACATTATTATGAACAACTTTTATCATGGAATCAAACTGGAATTTAAGAAAAAAATTAGCTGTCCGTAAAGTATTTTCTGTATGGGACCTGTAATCTACAACAAAATACCGAACTCGCTGAAAACACTCAGCCACAGTCAATTCAAAACTAAATTAAAGAAAGTCCTTCAGACTAAGTGTTATTACACTATTAGTGATTTTATTACGTAAGGGGCGTTAAATTTTACGTAATAACATTGTATAAAAACATTGTTAATCAAGTCAAATGCTTAGGCTGATTGTCTCTCATCGCTTGCTCCGCGCTCTCGCCTGCCCACACAGCTCAGGCAGAATGTGACTCTTTTTTGAGCGTGCAGCCGGCATTCATAGATTTATAAGACTTTGACTTGATAAGAAGCTGTTTAATACAACTCGCACTCGGACTCAACAAAATGTATAAAGCAGCCGATTTTTTCTTGAATTCTGGATTAATCCCTTCATAATGGTAGTTTTAATCGCCCTCATTTTTCTTACTATACTCTTTTTGAATAAATCCTGTATAAGTGACATGTCAACAGGGTCACCACACCTTTACAGTATTTACTGAAAAAACTTTACTAGTAAAATATTGTGTGTACAAGTTTTTTTGCTGATACTCACATTAAATCAAACATATCCACAACAACGAAGGTAACTATCAATTTTAGGATAAATAGCAGCATAAAGTCTATGAACTCCGCCACCAGCCTTTTGTACAGTGGTGGTATGATGTACTCGTAACCACCATGACGTGCAATCACTGCAAATATTAAATTAAATGAATTAACCAAAAGGAAGTTCACCCAGTGCCGGATTTGCCTAAAGGCCAACTAGGCCCAGGCCTAGAGCGGCCGGATTTTAGGGGCGGCCAAAAACGTGTGTGTACCATAAAAGAATTATAAAAAGAACACTAACAACTGCACATAACTGCAAAATATATTTATTTCATCTATCCCATCCTTTGAAAAATATTCCACAAAAACAGTGGAGTTGATTTAGTTGTCCTATCAGCGGGCGGTCAGTGAAGATTGTTAGCTCAACATATTGAAATGCAAAAATGTTCTTTAAGGCAAGTTTTACAGAGTTCACATTCTAGCTCGATGCTCATTGCTCATTGCTGTAGTTAGGGACACACGTGTGCGGAAATACTTTAACAATAAGAGTTGCTAACAATTGCCTTAATCTTTCACTTTGTAAATTTTATGAGGGTTTTACAATATTTTGTATTTTTTGAGAGAGCAGTATAACTGGCACTTGTTCTTCAGCACGTGTCTAACATTTGCTTTACCTAAACACGTTATCATATATTAAGCTTTAGGAATCTAGAAATAAAGGTGAAATTGAAATATTTCTGGAAAGGGTTGTTGATGGAAAAATAAGACTAAGTGGAGCTGAGTATTTTAAACGGGCTAAGGAAAATGATGAATGATAAACAAAAAGATGTTATTAGACAATCAGCAAAATTACATTTTTTTAGAAAAACTTCCACTAATTCTGAGAACTGCACAACCGATCAAAAACAAGTACTTCCACTTGTTATTAAGTCCAACCATGCGCCATCAGTTAGCTCCTTCAGCTAAGACACTCCAAAAATTGAGAGTCAAGTGAAAGAAGAAATTTGTACGTGTGTACACGTGCTGAATCCTGCTGATGGAGTCGACGATGATCCTGCCAAATGGGTTATTAACGAATTTACGCTTGATTACATAATGTAAGCACGGAGCCAATCAATATATGGAAAATGATTTTTGCAACGGTAAACGCACTTATAAAGATAAAGTGCGGAAATTGACAAAATGTTTGTTCAAACGCCAGCATTTGAACGGTAAAAAAGTTTCAAGAAAGTGGTTACTATACTCCAAGAGCACCGGGTGTGTTTGTCTTTTTTTTAACTATGGTACGAGCTTTTTGACAAAAATAATGGTTTTAGTGTTTGGAAAAATCCGCATCAAAGAGTCATGAAAATTCTCCGACACAAAAATTATCCGTTCTTCAAATGACAAATAGAGGCAACGTCGCACAGACCAAACATTAACAATTCAGTACGATAAAGTATTAGCGTGGGCGTGGCGTACACAATGGGTCTAATATGATGCAACTAAGCACTTAGCACGGTATGGTAAAGGAAGTGGACAAACTAGCTAACTTTCTTCAACAATATGTGAAAAGTTTTTTCGACTGATCGCTGAAAACATTTTAAATTAATTTGTGACGGAGATTGGGGGAGGGGTGGAGGGGGGGGGGGCTACCAGAAAGCTGGCCTAGAGCGGCTCAGACTGCTAGTCCGCCTCTGAGTTCACCTCCATTTAATAAACACTTACAGCAAACCATAATATCTAAACTTATTGTAGTCATAAGCAAAAATTTTATCAAATAGCACTTTACATAGTTCTAAACTGTTTTACCAAGAATCCCACTTCAAAAGATTGGAAAATTAAATACTTTTTTTATTGTAATTATAAGTATGAATAGGCCTCACAACTAATTATAAATTATGTCAAGATTGCTATAACAACTTGAACTGTCATGAGCCTGTAGGAGGACTATAGCTATAAATTGCACAATATTGAATCCATATTCTGTTTGTACACAATATTGTATTCATGTTCCTTCATGTTGTGTTCCTTCAAAGTCCCTAACATCTAAAGTTTTAACTACCGTCTATTGCACCATACCTTCAGCAGGAGTCAGAGATTCGGCTTGAGGCTGGTTTTCCTGAACATTCCGAGGAGGGTTCGGTACTTGAAAAGGAAACTGTTGTCCTTGAAACTGGTAGTTATTGTTCAATAGTGGCACATTAGTCGGGTTGTTCTGCATGCCTTGGAACGTCATCATATAGTAAGGAAAGCATGTCGATAGGTTCTGATACATCTGGGCCTGCTGGATCCATATTCGGAGAGCTTGAAAATAAGCTTCGCGCTCTGACACTGCATCTCCATCTCCGCCGCGGTTTGCGTCCGGCCCAGCTGCTTCCGTTAGCCTCTCCGTATCCGACATTTTAACTGGACATACGTGGGTATAATATGTTGAAGAAATTGAGCTAATTCACTGAAATAACGTGAAATTCTAATAAAATCCAGGTAAGTACACGTCAGATTTGTTGACAAAATTGTGACATTTAATTGTTGACATTAAATTTTTAGCGTTCCGTACACAAAGGGTGTTAGTGGAGCTCCATTAGTAAGGCTAAGGCTCGTTTGACCTTTGGTCAGCGATCATGTTGGTCATGGATGATCATTCGTGTTGTCCGGAAAAAATAATTTTTGTTTTTTTTTTATTTGATCGTGTACTTAGTTCGTCATGATTTTCATAGAGAGCTTAATTTTAAATGACTCTAAACTAAAAATAACTATATATTGGTATTCAAAAGAAATATTTGTTTTGCAATACCTTATTAAGTTTATACTGTAAATAAATTTTAAAAAAGGCTCCAGCTGGTCTAAGGCATCGCCAATAAGTAACCAAAGGCGATATTGGCTCATGAAATGTGTATCTCTACTAATTTAATTACATATACGAGAAGTCATATGACATTTTTGCCTTGCTTAATATGCCTTCTCGTATGAGATTTATACATCAATGAGCACGACAACAATTTTATCTGTCGCTCTTGTATTTAAGGGACTCTTAAGGTTGTGTGAAGTAGGTACTTCTGTCAACATACTTAACGGTAAAATATATAAAAAAGATATAATTTTGTTCCTCGTCCGTATTGTTTTTTTCACACGTTTCATATTATCAAAGAGTACCATGATTTTATCATGTCGATAAATGTACGAAACCTTCGAAGTACAAAGCCGATTCTAACTTGATCATATTTTTTTCATAAATATCCACAGACTATATACAAGTATAAATCGAAAATCGAGTCGAGAAATACATTTCGATTTTAGTCGATTATGTTGTGTTATAATTATGGCACGTACCTCTATTGAATGTTACCTATGTAAAAAAATATTTTGTAAATCAGGAATCTGGTCCTGCAGGACAACTCTGTTAATTTATCTTTTTACTGAAGTGATACGTTCTTGAAACTCTCTCGTTTTTCTGACAGTTCTGACAGCACAAAACTGTCAGAAAAACGAGAGAGGTTCAAGAACGTGTCACCTCAGCAACGAGAGCGGATATCAGAATTGCCCCGCTGGGGCTGGATTTTTCAACTTTGCACGGTCTGATTTTATACGGATTGATGAAGTATGGAGCATTCGCAACTTCCATAGATAATAAAGTGTTATCATATAATCTGTCAAAGTTACGTTTACGTCCACCCAGTCATTCGAACTTGAAAAAAAAAATATGCCACTTTATTACCTGGGGATCGTTTTTTAGGGTTCCGTACCTCAAAAGGAAAAAAGGAACCATTATAGTATCACTTTGTTGTCCGTCTGTCCGTCTGTGTGTATGTCAAGACTCTTTATCTCGGGAACGCGTAAAGATATCAAGTTGAAATTTAAACTGTATACGTATGTCTAAGATCTCTTACAGTTGTGTAAAGGAAACACTTTCCAGTTATCACATAAAGAAGTTAGAGCTGTTTATATCGTAAAAAACCGCTTATTTTGACACTCACAAAAATCAAAACCTACAGGGTACTTCCCGTTGACATAGAACTATGAAATTTGGCGAAAAGCATGGTCTCAGAGTACACATATAGGAATAAATCTGAAAACTGAACATTTTTATTTCAATCACAAAAAATTGGGTTTCAAAATTCACCAAATATGGGTAAAATTCAAAGTGCGTAAATCGTATCATGTAAGGTATCATATAAAAGAGCTTCATTAGCACATGCTGAAACAGGTTTTTAATTATTTTAACAATTTTCAATGAATGACGAGAAAAGTAAAAAAATACTTTTGCGGATGATGATGATGATGAGTATAGAGATTTTAACAACGTACTTCCCAATTTTGTGAAATTTTCTGGATTTGTACGGAACCCTCGGTGTGCGAGCCTTACACTTGTCCCTTGTCATTTGTCTTGCCTGGAAGAGATCGCTTCCAGCGATAAGGCCGCCTAGTGTAGTACCAACTTAAGAATTTTACTAATGCATTTATGGTTAGTTTATTTTGTGTGTACAATAAAGTTATTTTTTTTTTAAAATTATTATAGTCTAAATGACAATACTACACTACTACTACATAGAAAGCAATTGGATCATCCACAGACCCTTGAAGGTCTAAAGATAATCCAAGTGCTCAGGCCCATTGCCAGTTGGCAGCGTGCCCAGCATGCTGGCAGCATTGCCACGCTGAATGGCAATGCTTATACGTTGAGCCAAACAAACACCAGCATTTTGGTCACGCGTCGCGTCCACCAGACGCTCAGAAAGACTTTTGAAAACGAGATGAGCTCCCGGCCCCCACGGACCCAAAGTCTCAACTCCAAATGGCTCAAATATCTAACCACTACTCTACTCTCAAGAGTTATTTGTTTGTTGTTGTTTATCTGGTTTTTGAACTTAGAACGCGATTTTGACAATTCACTTTATATTTTTGGCGATACACTCTGAGATCTCTATGACTGGCATTTTATCGCAAGTCGTAAGTAGAATTTAGGTGTGATTGTGGCAACATTACTAACGTCAAATTTAAGAATTTTGAGGTTTTTTTTATCGCGGTTTCTGCGTTTTGCGTTTGTAGAACGGGCGAAGGAAGCGAAACGGGCGAATGGCCGAACGGAAAGAACAGTGAAGAAAATAATTGCTTTTTCGTGCGCAACAAATGGTGGTTTTTGGGTGGAATACATAAGTTTATTTCTTACCTACGTTGTCGTAGTGTTTGTGACTCTAGCGATTTATAACGTGCTATGATTTTATAGTGCCGTGTTTTGTCATTTACGACGTCGATCGTGCAATAACTTACCACGGGGACTGTCTGTTGAATAGTACTACTCGGTGAAATGAAAATTATTCGTTGAGGCGTTAGGTGAAGTGGATTCCCGATTTTCCTTCGTCCAGCAAGTAAGTAAGCATGCTAAACATATCTCTTCTTACTTGCTTAATACGTTTGTACTCCACCTTACCATTCCTTAATGCTGAGCTGAGAAAATAATCCCGGTTCCTTCCTTCTTCTTCTTCATCCCTACATAAGTATATGTTACTACTATGGGCTGCTGTACTTATATGTCCAATACTTCAGACCCAGTGTTGATGTTTAATTGAGATATTTCAAGGTTAGGCTGTATTTTGTACATATACTTACTAAAACAGGTTATCTGGACATAAAATTGTGTCTTTTTGTGCACTACCACCTTAAAAAAATTGGCAAAAAACTGAGAAACTGGTTTTCCTACCTACATGTAACATGTTTCTACAGTATTATTAACAAATGTGTTGCCATGAAAATCAGGTAACTATAGCACCATTCATAAATTCATTTTAATAGTGATTCTGCTAAAAATGTCATTTATTAATCGTTTATTTAAACTTTTGAGATCTAAGCACATTATTCTTATATTACGGGACTAATCATGCACTAAAATATGAGATTTATTAATCAATACATTTGAAAAAAAATAGTTCCTTTGCTCATTCTCCTAATATTTTACTTTCAAAACTGATTTTGTAGTACTCCAAATGTATGTCCTCCATATCATTTTGTAAAAATAATAGCATTTATTTCCAAAGAAGATTAAATGTTTCATCCGTTATCATCATCTGTAACCTTTTTTATTAATACCTTCTTACCTGCTGCTGAGTATTGACCTCTGTCTTGCAGTGGTCCTATGCCAATAATGTCCAGTATCAATCACACTATTGATGAAAATGTCAACTTCTCTTGCCTTGCTAGAAATGAGAAATGAAAAAAAAAACTGGACAAGTGCAAGTCAGGCTCGCACACCGAGGGTTCCGTACAAATCCAGAATATTTCACAAAATTGGGAAGTATGTTGTTAAAATCTCTGTACTGTAAACATCAACAAAATGAGATTTTTTTCTCTTTTCTCATACAACGAAAATTACACATTGTTCAAATAATTAAAGACCTGTTTTAGCAGGTGCTAATGTAGGTCTTTTATATGATACCTTACTTGGTACGATTTACTCACTTTGAATTTTCAACCCATATTTGAATCTAGGCCCTATTTATTTTTGTGATTTAAATAAAAATGTACAGTTTTCAGATTTATTCCTATATGTGTACTTTGAGACAATGCTTCTTGCCAAATTTCATAGTTCTATGTCAACGGGAAGTACCATGTAGGTTTTGATTTTTGTAAGTGTCAAAATTTGCGGTTTTTTACGACATAAACGGCTTTAACGTTTTTATATGATAACTGAGAAGTTTTTCTTTTACACAGTTGCAAGATACCATAGAATATATGTATGTAGTTTAAATTTCAACTCTATATCTTTACACCTTCCTGAGATAGAGTCTTGACATACAGACAGACGGACAACTAAGTGATCCTATAAGGATTTCTTTATTTCTTTTTGAGGTACGGAACACTAAAAATTAGAAATGTCAAATGAGTATGTTTGAGGAAGTCACCTATGACTGAGAAATTAAAGAGTGGCAGGCTACCTTGGTATGGGCATATCCTACGAAGGGAGGATAGGCATCATGTTACCAAGACAAGTCTTAATATTTTGATGGTAAGTGGCAAAAGTGTGAAGGGAAGGCCAAAAAAAGTGTAGATGAATTGTATGAAAGATAATATGAGAGAGAAAGGAATTGATGAGCTGGGGTTTGATAGAGTTGAGTGGCGAAAAGAAAATTTGCCATGCTGACCCCACCTATTGGGAGAAGAGCAAGAAAATGATGATGTCAACTTCCTTACCTGCCAGACTCTAGGAATTATTATCAAAATATTATATGAGTATAGAGTGTATCTCTGTACACACATAGGCAACAAACATCTATATTCTACAATATAATTTTAGTCATAGTGATGAAGTAGGTACAATGATAATCCAGAACAGTGATATTCAATCTTTTTGAATACAAAACCCCTTTATGCATACAACTATTTTAGTGACTCCCTATAGGTCAAAATTAGACAAAAGGACATGTCCACAAAATGTATGGAGGCTGGTATAATAATAATCAAAAATTCTAACCACAACACTCATTACATTTCAAGAAAGTTTATATTTTTCTGAGTCTGTTACAACTGTTAAAAACAAAAAAGAGCCCTCCGATTTTTTTATAAATTAATTTTGAATTTATTTTTAATAAATAAATATATTTGGCTCAATAGGTAGTTTATCTCTATCAACCCTGATTAAGTAACCTCCAAAAAGTTAAATAAAAACATTTTTACCCATTAGGCACACTTTTTAAGTGTTTTTTGTCACATTGTACCTATTAGGTAACTGGTCACACTGGTAGGTTATAATTTTTAATTTAGGCAAATTAAGTAAGTTATGTGGAAGAATCCGCTACAAATGCAAGTAAAATAACGATATGAGCACTTTATTATTGCTTAATTAGAAACAATAATAAGGTTTATTGTTATTTTTCATACAATTTATTCTTCGCATTTAAAAAAAATTGCAGGGGTGAAAAAATCTATATTAAATATTTTTGGGAAGCCCATAAAACAAGCTTTCAAATGATGTGTATACATACCATCTTGGTTCGATTTTTCTCTGAATACTATACCACTGTGAACATCACCTTTATAGACTTGTAAGAACTATGCTTATAACTTTTTTTCATTTTGCAGTTTTACCTAGGACACAGTAATTGTCTTTTGCTCTAAACTCCCTTAGTTATGGCCACCCCTATGGATCTCCAGAAACCTATACAGAATAAAAAAAAACTCCAATAAGACCAGTTAGAAGTGGCCTGCATCCAGTGCAATCCTGCAGTCTTAATAAAGTCATTCAAGGCAAGGGAGTAAAAATTACTACTGCCCACCTTGTGGGTGGTTCCCTTAGTATCCATGATCCCCTGGGCATCACAATCCTCATTTTAAAATTTGTTGTTGTATAAAATGCACATTGTCTAGTGAAAGATCTATTGTACAATCAAAAGTAAAGAACTTGGCAGTTGGTTGGATGAAAAATCTTATTAACTATTATATTACAAACTGTAATGAAGGTATTATGTGTTATCACTCAAGATAAAATGGCCCAGTACTCGTGTTATCTGTGTACAGTCACAAGCTATTTGTTCCAAGTATGATAATACTATCACAATTGAGATTTCATTGATAATATAAAAGTACTTTCATGTTCTACTTCAGTAGGTATGTATCTACTTATGAGCCAGAAAAAAAGGGATCTAATAACCACATATTTCTGGCTGGCCTATACATATCTGAATATTACCTATTCCCCCATATTTCCTATCCTTTTTAATCTGTCCTAAGGACATGTCCACAAAATGTATGGAGGCTTTCATAATAATAATCAAAAAATCTAACCACAACACTTGTTACATTTCGAGAAAGTTCATATTTTTCTGAGTCTATTACATCAGTTAAAAACAAAAAAGAGCCCTGCGATTTTTTTAAAATTAATATTGATTTTATTAGGATAAATAAATATATTTGGCTCAATAGGTAGTTTATGTCTAGGAACTCTGATTAAGTAACTCCCAAATTGTTAAATAAAAGTATTTTTACCAATTAGACACATTTTTTAAGTGTTTTTTTGTCACATTGTACCTACTAACTGGTCACACTGGTAGGTTATAATTTTTAATTTTTGCAAATTAAGAGGTGAATGTGGAATCAGCTTTGAATGCAAGTAAAATAACGCTAGAAGCACTTAATTCTTGTTAAACTAGAAAAAATAAAAAGCTGTATCATTATTTTTCAAATAATTTATTTTTCACATTTAAAAAAAATGCAGGGATGAAAAAATCTAAATTAAATATTTTTCAGTTCCCCATAAAACAAGCTTTCAAATGATGTATATGTCGCAGGCAATTTGTATGATTCCGCCGTTTACATACGGCGTCGTCAGTTTAAAAACGCTCGCAGTTATGTAAAATGCCGAAGGCAAAATGTATTTTGCCGTGGCATTATATTATATTATGCCTAAACATTTGATTGACAATTGAAACGCCGTATACATAATGCCGCGGGCAAATTAAAGTATTTAGTTCTGTTTCTTTCCACGCGCGTCGTTGTTGATCAAAACAAACAAAATGGCGTCAAGTAGTGGTTTTATGACCCAAGAAAATATTGAAAATACTACGTGTACAAAAGGCTTTTCGCAAAATACTTGTGATTTTGAAGACATTTATTATAGTGAATTAAAAAAAAGTTACGATTCTTAAACGAAAGCAATAAACACGCCGTGGACAACTTACAAGGTTTTTCGGTACTTAAAAAATGCTAAGGTGTCCATAGAATCTGGTGTTCCGAGGACTCTCGAGGAAATATACTGGAGTCTTCCGATTGTTACATATCGACCATCGTTAAAAATGGTCAGAGGATATAAATGGAGGCTAACCTAAACAATTGAAGTCAAAATACCTTAGATAAGTGCTTAAATTATGTTGGTTAGTTAATGTTAGAGTATACTATACATATATAACGGAAGGTCCTAAACTCGTAATAAGGACATATTGTTTCTGGCGCTTCGCCGGCCACTATCGCGGCACGCTCGCTTCGATCGCTCGGCTCGCGCGTTGTTTTCACTGTTCAAACCTAACCTAACCTACAAACCTTATATAAGTTTGGCCTAAGGTCACTAGGTTTGGTCCACTTATCCTGGCGTAAAAGTCAAGGGGTCAAGTCTTGGAGTCAAGGTCAGTATTTCCCCACCCTTATACTCCCACATCGCATTCCGAAGGTTGGTTTAGGCTCAGTGCCCCCTTTCGTATACTCCAACCATTAAACAAACTATATATCGATATTATACACGATCTGAATGAATTGATTTGTCTGAAGTGTGTTTTGTCATGGTCACCCTAAAACTACAACCAATGTTAAAATTATTACAATTGATCGAGTTGTCATTTTGACTTCGGCATTTTACATAACTGCGAGCGTTTTTAAACTGACGACGCCGTATGTAAACGGCGGACTTATACAAAGAGTTATCTTTGTGATAAGCATTTCAAAAACATGAAGCGAACGCAGGATTCGAACCTTGCCCCTTCGGATCACTAGCCCGACGCTCTAACCACTGAGCTAGCTCGCCTCCTACGCAAGCTTCAAATTTCTGAAGTGCTTACATTTCCCAACTTATAGCGTTGGTGGCGCCACCTGTGATACCCGTATTAGACAGGTTATCACTCAACTAGAAGTTATTAGAACTTCTAAAGATTGACGAGAGATGACACACTGCTTAATCAATGTTATGATGTTTATTTTAAGTGCTTTCCACACTAGACTTATACAAATTGCCTGCGACATATATATATCATCTTGGTTAGATTTTTCTCTGAATAAAATACCACTTTTGGACATCACCTTTGAATTTATCCAAGATTATCCCACAAGATGACCTCATTAAGACCGCAGGGTTTATGCTGGATTCAAGCTGCTACATACTGGTTTTATAGGAGATCTTTGGGGAGACCTATGTCCAGCAGACTTGTTTCCAAATTTAGAATTCAGATTCATATTGTAATCTAATCTAGAAAATGAATGTGTGCAGCAAACCTTTCATAAGATCTTTGTAATTCTGCGTTAGTTCTTGCTCTACAAACCAAGATGTTATACTTGCATTATTTGCAAGTACTCATGAGGTTCATACTCTATTTATGTCCACAATAGCTTTGCATGTGCAATGCACAACCATATTGTCTACTAATTTATTCAATGGCGCATAGTAGGGAACATATTAATGAGCAATACCAAGTTATGTATGGAACTGAAAGGGGGCGCCACTATTGTTTTTTCTACAGAGTAATGTGGATTTTACATACCAATCAACTTTGCAAATAAATTGGTCATTCTATAACAAATATTGCACTGAATATTAATTTGTGTAAATTGTACACACTTGTGTATTATATGTATATTCAGCTGAGAATGACTTATACTGATAACTTTATTTTATAGCTAAAAACTATCTGAGATACTTATGATGACGAATAAGAACAATTGTGGTATTTTTTATTGAAATTTTGCACCTATTTCCTCGATGACATATTCAGTCACTATTCCAATCCAATTGGTACTACTACAAGGCCTTCGCGAGATTATAATCTTTCCATTAAGACCAATCTGTGTCATATTAGGCATGATAAAGTGGCCTTGGTCCCATTCTCTATTCCCTTTGTTGACACTTTCAATCGCATCAATGAATTTTGATATCAGCACATAGTTATGAAATAATTTTGTCCTCCTGCCATAAGCAGAGCTGAGGTGGAGCATGGGGGACTCGGACACCATTAAATTTAATTCGGCCTATTAATTTAATGTAGAATATTTCTTTGACTAGCATCAATATGATCTTTTTATATCTTGTTATATATGCCTGCATAGCTAAAGTATATATAAAATATAAACTTTAGCTATGCAGGCAACCCAGCCTTCAACATTAGCGCGCGTCGCCCATTGCCGACGTGCTGTGATAATTGCCCGCATTCGATTGTGACCCTTGCAACCTAAAAATAGAGTAGCATTTCATTTCCATTAATTTGCAAAGAGCCATTCGTGTACACTCATAGACAAAGGCTAGCTAATAGTGCGATTTAGTCATCGTCTATTTCAATGATAACAGCACCAGCCTTCATACTATCGGAGATAATAAGGTACCTTCGTAATACAGTTTAGTATCTCGTAGCTCTAGTAGGCCTTAAGTTCTTAGGTCTTCAATAGAGTTACGGAACGTGGACCGGTGCATTCCTCGATTGTCAACTCGCTTTATTGACAAAGTAAGTTCGTATAGCCCGGGTGGCTAGCCCTGCCCCCCTACCGCCTAAAGCAATAGCAATCGTAATAGCAATCGTTTATGACTTCATTTTAGTCATTTGGCACCGCTATACCGTTAGCCATCAACGTTGTTCATTCAACGATTGCTTTCGCAATCCGCGCAAAGCAATTGATGGATAACGTCACATAGGCGGTGCCAAATGACTAAAATGAAGTCATAAACGATTGCTATTGCTTAGGCGGTAGGGGGGCTGGTGTCGAGAGTTTTTAAGCCGCCTAAAAGCCTCTGACATGGCTAAACGACCTACAATTTAACGTGTCATCCGAGCCACGGTAGCGCTCAACTGTAAATTCCACCCGCGGTCACCCGTCTTAAGACTCACCGTGCCAAATGTTGCTTAACTTATTCATTATTGACTAAATCAATGTTATAATATTTATGGAACTTCAGTAACGCCTCAGACACGTTAATGTGCTTATGATTTACAACTGCTGACCAAATACGGAAATTAGGTGTAGGTACATGGATGCTAAAAGTGCTAAATGCCAGACGGTATTGCTTCCTAGAAAATCTCTTGACGTCGCAGTTCAGGCATACGTACTTATTAGGTCTGATTCACGGTCTTCCCTGTCTTGAATGTCGGTCATCTTATCTGACTCATCCGATTCTTTGATTTTAGATTATCTTGTTTGATTGGTATTAGTCATAGAAAAGATAAATTCCCCACTTGGTCCTTCGAGCCGAATCAAATAGCGTTTGACAAAAAATCGGCCTTCAGCTTATTCGAAATCATGGGATATACTTACTAAGGGTAAGTGTTGGTTTAGGAGTTCACGGCACCGTAATCATTTACAATCGAACATTTATAGAAGCCAAGTGGACATTTAAAGCCGTCCAAGCAAGAATCCGGGTCCTACGTCATATCGTCCCGTTTGGTCCTTTCCC
The DNA here is from genome assembly GCA_949316475.1 of Hypomecis punctinalis. NCBI lineage: Eukaryota > Metazoa > Arthropoda > Insecta > Lepidoptera > Geometridae > Hypomecis > Hypomecis punctinalis. The sequence continues at coordinate 4,976,385 of OX438798.1, forward strand.
ACGGGTACCGCGAACCAATATGGTCCTTACGATTCAGATTTCACGGATCATATTTGGCTATAACGCCGCCGTCCCTTTTACCCCACTCCGATGACTACGACCACAACAATTTGTTCCGGTTTATTTGCCAATGTACATCGATAAACATACAAATACACTCACGTTTAATGTAGATGTTCCCGTATCCGTAATCGATAAGCTCTCAGCTCCGGAACGGATGTTTAAGTTTCCGAGTTGAGAGCGTGTCATCCGCTTCGAGTTTGATATCGTAATATTCGAATATCGGTTAGAAAATTGAGAACGGTGTAAACAAGAGCATTAAATGAGACGGTTTCTTTAAACTACTAATTCTGAGTGCAGTAACCCTGTGACCGGTGAGCGTAGCTTGTTATCCAAACTGTATATAAAACTGTAGCGAGTGGCGCCTGTATTGTGCTTGCCACCATTTGATCTACAACAACTGTCAATGGAATGGCACCCAGACATGGGGCGACTTCACTAAATAACGCTCCGTGTTTTTTCCCTCTTTAATTGTTTATATTCCACCTGACAAGCTCACTGGCTGCGAATTACGACTACAAATGATCGCATGCCATTAACTGAACCGGTACTTGCAGACACTCGGAAAGAATAGGTACCTACCTCTCGCGAATGTCGCAAACGGATGCTACTGCTAAGAATCTGAACTTAAAACAACATTGAAATCGGAGAACAGATGTTAAGATCTAAATAAATAACGATAGTGGATATGTTTAACTATAAATAACTCATAAAGTCTTTAGCAAATCTATTTTGTTTATGAAAGAAACTGATGATACGAGTAGATGACAAAAGACAACTAAGCTATTAACTGGCGACGTGGATCGAAAAATGGCAATATTTTCCGTTTATGTTGATAGGTGAGCTGATATTGTTGGCAATGATTATGCCGGTCACGTCTCCTTCGTTCACACCTGCCTCGGGCCTACCCTCGGGAGTCTCGAGACGGGTACTGTAATGTAACATATTCCCAGCAAACCTAATAAATTGAGTGAGCGACATCTGACACACTGAATGGACAACACAAAATGGGTAGTTGGTGCTAAATCTTGATGCCTAGGACAAAACCGTCAGTCAGCATGATATTATTTGGGGTATCTAAAGCGTCAAAACTGCCCAATTTTTGCCAATTTGAATAAAGATCAATGAAAACCACGAAATCGTCCACAGTCAAATGCATAGACAGGCTTGACTATTTGCTACGTGTAAGCCTGTTTACACTTTGATTAGTATTAGTGCAAGTGGTAAGTGATTAGTAGTCAGTCAAACCGTTACAAACTCGCACTAATCAATCGGTGTCCACACGTGTTTACTACTAAAACTCAACACTTGCACTAATCAAGGTGAAAACAGATCTTAAGTCTGTATTTGGCAGCCTTGGCTTATACACTGTGCATGCGAGTCTATATCAGTCACTAAGTTTGCTTATCTCAATCGTTGTCGGTTAACATTGATTTAGTATTTAATTCTACAGTCAAGGGCAAGATTGGCATTTAGCTTTGGTTAGATTCCTTTATATGAGTAACGTGCCGCGTCTTCTTGGTATAGCGCTCAACGTCAGCTATGGGTCATCAAGTATGCAAGACCGGCTGTTTCCGCCATTCTGATGCCATGCCATGCGCCTCCATCGGATCGGAACTGGTATAACACTGGGTGCTATTGTCTCTAGTACTAATTTTATGGAGCTTTGTCTGACTTATGAATAAATATCTTGTCAGGAATCGTAATGACTCCTCGGCCCGTCCTTATCTGAAATCTGCATAATGATTGTGCCCATGTCTTATATTTACATCTAGGTATTCAAGGCAGAGACTTAATTTGTCTATGCGTGTATGTACATATTTAAGTTTCATTTTACGCAAGTTCTAATATATTTTAAAATACAAAATAATAATCTCTTCTGCTCGATTGCCATTCATCTGGATACGAATTCACATCGCATTCCACAACGCTTCCTCTCCAATTCTCCATAGATGTTTTTTTTTGCGTTCCGTCTGTGTTTATAGTAGGAAGCCATTACTCTTGGTATGTAAGTTATTTCTGGGCCCTAAACGTGGAAAATATCTATTGTAACTACCTACACGATAACATTCGGCTATAAATATAAAATGGTGTGTACTTTAGAGAATGTGCTTCCAACCGAAAGCAGATAAGCGTCAGATGCCCGCCGAGCACTCCACATGACCGGTGACGTCAGACAACCATCAGTCGTGTGGAATTTTCAAGTGTACCTATGTCTCGAGCAGTCGAGACTGTTTTGGCTTTGTTCATGCATATTTTGATGTCAACTTGAGAATAGTCAAGCTACGCATGGCAGACAATGACGCACGGGACGATAAAGGCTTCATACCTCTACCTGCGCGAGTAGAGTCAAGTGAGTTCAAGAGTCAAGCCAAAATTTATCACCTTTATTTCGGCATTAATCTGGATCGTAACATCAAGCATAAGACGTCAAATATTCACGCCAAAATCGCCACTCCTGCCTTGAATGTTTGATGTTTTGGTTGAGCATTATAGTTTATGCGCAAGAGTATTTTGAGATATACTTTGCAACAAAGTTGCTTCTTGCCATTCAGCTATATTCGTACACGTTGCTCTGCTCCTCATCCCCTTTTAGCGGAGGAATCCATGCTGTTCCATATACAATTCTTACGAGCATATTAGTCCTCGCTGCTATGGTAGTCTTTTATACTCCGACGCCATTTTAACTGGGAACCTTTGATTGATCGGAATGACAATGGATTTTATTTATCGCAAGTAAAATAACGTACCTACGTCAATCATGTTCGATTGCGGAGGTAGCAACTGTTTCGTGTATTTTGAATTTATGACAATACTGCGATCCTCGGTCGGCATCAATTTCACTTTTATTATTCATAAATTAATTCGTAATTCGTTGAATTGTCGTGTGTACAATGACTAGGAGGTCGGTGCCCATTCGGCCCTTCGAAGCCATAATTTATTTTGTGCCTTCAGGGAATTATGTGCTGAATACATATGAATTCCTACGTTTAACAACCGTATTACAAGTATGGAGATGTTTTTGAATAAAGGTCAGGTTTGTTACCTGAGGCTACATTCCGTACACATATTTGTCATTGGCGTTTATAGTTTGCTTTCTTTTCTCTGAAATATCTACAAATTCTTTTTATCAATGGTCGGTTACAGTTTTTTCTGCTTTTACTTCGCGATATGAAAAAAATCAAAGGGCTTTCTTTGTGGACAAAATACAATGTATTTAAATTCAACTCGATTTGGAGTTTGACCAAATCTTCACAGAGGCAGGTAAAGGAGGCTTACTGAGTGAGTACATTGTACAAAGTGTTTCATTTAATATTGAAAGTAATTCTCCTCGAGAGATTCGTTTCATGATTAAAGCTTAATCACGCTTTTGTGGGATAAGAGCTCACTGGGATTACAAAATAATTGTTTCCGAGACAAGACTGGGATTAACAGTGGTCGAGTAATACCTACAAGAAATCGGAATTCCTATCTTTGCGGTTCCTGCTTCGTAAATTGTGCCGTCTTCAGGAAGATCAAAATTACTTGTAAATCCTGTTGATGCGGGTAGGATACATTTGAAAAACTTCTTCGTTATGTCCGTTTTCTAGTTGCTTGCTTAGTTATGTAATACTTATACTCGTACGTAGATAGTTTAGTACCCCTTAGAATAATTTAAATTGTCTACTAAGCTCTAAGCATCTGTAGTTATGTTCAAAATGTGCATCCCCTAAAATCATAATAATTTACCAAAATGTGAGCTGTTTTGGTTGGTTGTTTTCAAAATGCCTTTATTTTACTTTCCTATTTTAAGGCTTAGTTTTATAAAAGAAGTAAATATTTTTTTGTCAACGGTAGAATACTTGTGTACTGCAAAGCTAGGCTTTTCATGTTTCAATGTTTTGTGCTCTCCATATTCAAACCAACGTTTTATACTCCCGTTTCAAATTGTAGAAATTTGATTCCACGCTTCTATCTCCCAAAGGATTGTCACAATGAATAGAATTTAAGCCCATCCCCTACAAAAAAGCTAAAAATGCGTTCGTAGTGGAATGGTATTCATTGCTCCGAATGAACAGTTCACTGAGCTTGAATGTGGGCTCGAACCTTACTCGATAAAGTTAGATTTTGTTGACGTTTCGGGAAAATGTTAATAAAATAGATGTTTTCATTTTTAAATCATTGTTGACGGGAAATTCCGATCTTAAAATAGACATGTGTAGTTACGACATGGTAAAAGGGTTCTTTTTCTTCTCTATCCTCATTATTAATGTCCCCAGCTCTATTTAACGTTTATCTATGAAATATTTTCCTCAAAAGTTTATTATAGAAACCTCTGTGTTCCCCCCATTTAGAATCTATTTCGCCGTAAACTCTATAATAGTGTATCTGTCTTTATCCCTTTCTTGAAATAAGACAGTGACAGCAGCACGTTTTACCGCCTCCTGCGAACATTAAATCGTCATAGTAATGCGTTACGGCACGTTCATTCGCCTCTTAAATCTTTTACTGCTTGCGAGCCAATTTTGATTCTTTACGACCCAATAAGTAATATACACTCGCTTTCGCGCTTAACGAATTGCCGAAATTGGTTTCTTTTGTCTTTTTATGGGTAAACTCGCTGAGCAGTTGGCAGTTGTTCAATCCGAGTTGAATGCATTTAGTGCAGAATACAACCCATCAGTTATTATTGTTCTTTTTAGATTAGATCTGATCGTGGTCAGAGGGTGGCTTGTTTGCGATCCAATCCCGCTCGCAGTGTGACTCCGAGTCTATCGGAACATCTCAATTGCCTGTAATTGATTCAAATTATGGAAGAATTTGTTCGTTATCGGTCATGTACTCACTGTTGAGCACCAACAAGTTCTCATTATATGAATGGTTAGGCTAGGCATAGTCCGCCACGCTAGCTATGTAGACTAAACATATCGCTAGAGAAACACTTTGATTGATGGTTGAATATATTATATTTAATGGTATGTACTATGCCTTCGGTAAACGTGATCCCGGAAAATGGCGCGGTGATATCCACAAACATATCGGCAACTTTTGAATGATACTTATGCTCAGTGCGTTGAAACAAACTGTCAATGATGATGATGGCTATGCCTTCGTATACTCGAGGATTGTTTGAGGTAGATACAATCGCGAAATGTTCAGAAATTATTTACTATAAATATCATGTTGAAGCGACTGGGTTGTTCCATTCGAGGAGATAAATGATAATGTGTCGTCCTCATTGAGTATTGAAAAAGTAACTGGTTTCTTTCAGTACCTTAAAGAGGTGTGCGTCATTCAACTTGAAGAATGAACAACCGCTATTAAGAGGAAACCGTTTAAAATGCCTACTGCATGTTTCATAAGTTGAATGCTTGACAAGTTTTATTTATTCAACTTTTTTCATTGTAGAAATTGCTATATTTATGGTTTATTGTGACATGCGATTTATGCGACGTGTTGTATTTGTAGTATGTATCTCGTGCTAGAATATAATGATAGAAATTGTATAGCCAGTAATAACTGCACTGCGAAACATGTAGGTATACGATCATTGTTAAATTTTAAATAGAGTATTATATATCATGACTAAAATGAAAAATCAACAAACAATCTTATCGTGTCTAGTATAGTGCCCTGGGCGACATCAAACAAATGTTCTTTTGTATTACTAAAGTTACATAATATATTATTTCGAAGAATACTTACTCAAATCGGTTCACGGACGGTGGATATATCTTGAACTCCAAAAAGACATACAGTCAATCAGAGGAATTCCTCCTCTTCGGAAATTGAATTTACCAAACTCTACGAGATATTTCACTGCAAAGGCGGATTTTCCGTTACTATTCGTAGAATAAATCGCGTTAAACCGTGAACCGTCGGTAATTGGCGTGCTAATCTAGAAATCATAGAGATCGCCATAATTGCTAGATTAAACGTAATGCGTGTTAACGATCCGCGGAGCCAACCTTGACCATGTCGAACCTTGAGGCGTCACAAGCTGCGCCTACGCACCTGTGCCTCTACCGCCATCTGTTGCATGTTTCATAACACACTTTGAAATCTTTACATCTGAGCTGTTTGCATCATTTTATACACATAGGGTTGGCATCTCTAAAATTTGGCAATCTGGGCAAGACGCGTGAAAACGCCGGAATTAAGTGCCCAGAACTCAACATGTCCACAGATTTTCTTAAACCGCGGCGTGCGGGCACATTAAAGAGTGTCTCAGGCGGCCCTAGACTTTAAAAAAATTAAAACCGGACTATAAGCGAAGCCCCGAGAGCTCTCCGGATGCCTTCTAAACTAGGACAAACCGGGACGGATGTCAACCCTTACATAGGGTTACCCTTACATACAGAACAGAAATATACAAAGGCAAGCGAACGAATATTCAAGAAATTGAATTGAATAACCGGAAGATTCGTAGAGCAATGGTGTGAAGACTAAAATATGCCATTATGATTCCTGGAGGAGATTGGCACAAATCGGGATGATGGTAAAAGATAAATAAAACAAACGGTCAGAATGATTGTCGGCAATGGTCAAGCAATTTATTTTTCTTTATCAACTTAAGAAATATTTTTATTAGAACTAGACACGCGACCATCAGAGTTTTAAGATTTTGCTATGCATTTCTGGAGATGTATTTATTTGTTGTCTTTGTCTTACTATGATTTCGATTATATACCATTGGAGACCTTTCTGTTGGGCTATAATTTGAGATTTGAATGATGTAAAAAATAATATCTTTGTAGTGTAAGCAGGCAGTGCACCGGCAACGCCTCTAATATTGCAGTTACTCATAGATAGCGGTGACTTCACGCCATTCATTGTCTTATAAAAATGTTTTACAAATTACAACCTAATGGATATTAAATCCACGGAAACATTGTTTCCAGACAAACTGGCTACGTAAGTCTACAAGCGTTAAAATCGCTTAAATATCCACCTATTTGCCGGGATGTAAACTGCAAACAGGCGTGCAAACATTTTAGCGTCCATAACGTTTCGACTGTGTAAACACAGGCTTATCTCATAGTTTGTAGATTTGCCATATCTATCAGATTAGAGGGGTTTCTGGCTATTTTCGTCAGGATTGTGCGAGCCACGGGGCTTAGTACTTCCTGCGGTGAGGTTAGACTGACAGTTGAACAAATATTTTAGATCAAGAGAGGCCAATCCAATAATAAAGATATGTGCTATCGACGACTAGAAGAAGCAATTATGTATTATAATTTGAAATTATTTTGAACTTAACCGTACATCCACTGTCGGGTATACGCTCCTATTTCCAAAAGGGCTAATTCGAAGCGGCTTACATCTAGCTAATTACTGTCCAGCGTCCTAATGTCTTCATTCTTGTGAGTTTTTGAGTAGCTGTGTTGCTGAGTTTGTTATACCTACTGTGATTTTCATTCAAGCACAATATAGCCCCCATCGACTATGAATGCTGTGCTAAGTTCCTTCCTTCTGCTTGCTAATTCGAATGAATTCAGACCTTTGGTGAAGGCATGAGGCAGTACTTCATTAATTTTATAGGTATTGGTGATTTCATTGCTCTGGCGTAACCGGTGATTTGTCCATTTTATAACCAGTATCTGTACAAAATTCAGACACATTCCAGATGCTAGTATTTATCTGTAAAATAGGGCGTATACTCTACCTATTCATATTTACCATGCGCGATAAAGTTACTCCGGTATCATGTATAATACACACTAATTTGTCGTAAGTTAACTATACCTATTCACAGTTGTTTCTTTTTTTTGACGTAACCTCCGATATATTTGACCTGAATTATGACCTGGAAAAATCTACTACTAATAGACTGCTTAGTAGTAAGTATCACGGTAAGAAACATTTACCCGTGATACTAAGAACTGATAATATCCGTCATATTTTGTTTCATTTTGTTATTTTAGTTTTACGGTATTAACATGGGTAAATTTCTATTGCTATTCTAACAACTTTCAACTGCGGTAGTAAGAAGAGTAATTCATTTACCGTTTTTACTACTGGTAAGTAGTAAGATAAGATAAGATTGAGTAACACTGGTAACAAACGGATATTTTCAATTTGTCAACAAAACAGGGGCCTCATTCTCTATCGTTAAAACGTAACGTAACGCGGTAAGTATTTTTCATATTTTCGTGACTTCCGTTTGGAGAAATGTTTACCAAATTTAAAATTACGTTCAAATAATGTAAAAAATAGAATTGTTCAGATAATGATGAGAGTAAGATAGTTTATGTATTTAAATATGATTACATGTCAAATCCAATATAAATAAATCGTCAAGTGCTTGTCACAGACAAGAAAACATGTCAAAGCCCCTCGGGCGTGGATCGTGACCCAAACGTTCCCAACACGCTAGCGGCATTTCCACGCTGTATTGCTAAGGAAATTTGCTGGATTAAAAACCATCCCGCGCGAGGATCTCGACCCTTCTCACGCAAACGCTGCCCCAGTTCATAAGCAAACTTTTTTGCATCGGAGCCCCATGTTCCCGCCGTTTCAACAGCAAACGGGATAAAGTCGTACGCTGCTGCCAAAGCGGAATATTTCGTGCACTTGCCTCGGGCCGCTGACTCTGCTCCTGCACCCGCAACTTGCTGAGTGGACGGTAGGTGGCAAGAGGCGAACGTGCATACGCACGTCACATCCCACAGGAGACAGCGCCCTCTCCGCCAGGGCACCAGCGTAAGGCCGTCCGGCCGCTTGCCGTCTGTACGGGACAAACCTGGGGGCTCTAAGATGCACGGTACCTCTGCTGAAACCAAAGCTCGCTTTATTAATTCGTTGATGGCGTGGTGTCGTGGTCGCCTCCCAGCACAACGCACGCAGCTCAGACCATGTCGACCGGTTGCTTCGACCTGTGCACCGCAAATACATATGTGCGGCTCGCACAGTATGCAACCAAGACGCAGTCCCACAGCCACCCTCAGGGAGTCGTCGTCTAGCAGCGTGCCCATCTGAGGTGACGGTAAGGCATGCAGCCAGGCCCCCGACTCCTGCTTGTGGGCGGCGTGTAGGCGTGCCAACTCGATTCCCGAGCTTTCATCGCGCAGTTTCGCCATCAACTGTTTGGAGACACTGTTGTCCCAACTCTTTTGCAATCCACGCTTCTCCGGTAGACTCTCACCCGGACAGAGACTCGACCACATGTTCTGTGCCTCAACAGCGTATGGGATGCAAATCATGTCACCATAGTTATTAGACAGAATCTGAGCGACAAGATCCGCAGCCCCACACGAAGAGGCAAGAAAAGCAATCGGGCCCGTCTCCCGCAACCGGCGCACGCCCAGACCACCGTGCCTAATAGGCAGGCTAGCTTGACACCACTGCTGTTCGCTAAGACTGACATTGAGAGTTTCCTCCAAGATCCCTTTAAGGGTGTTATCGAATTGAAGTACTTCCTCTGGAAACTCCCAAGTCGGAGCTGTCCTCACAACGTATGTGAGCTTAGGCATTGCAAAGCAATTTCGGAGGAGAGTGAGTGCAACATGAGCCGGTAAATGTTTGAAGTGGTCAGCCAACTTTGCCAAGGTTTGCGTTTTCCCTCGCATGGCCTCGCACACACCGTCGGAAAAAACAGGAGCCCCGAGCAGACTAAGAGATTCTCGGTCAACTATCTTTAGTCCAGGGATTAAGTTTGCAAATCTGTCACACGACTTTGCGGCCTCTGGGCTACAGGCAAATAGCTCGCACTTTGATGTGTTAACCTGCAAACCCAACTTTTTTAGAGCTGGAAAGAGTACAGTTATATCCTTCTCCACAGTCTCCGGACTTCCCCCGATTGTGCCGTCGTCCAAATTATTTATAAACGTTCAAATTATTTATAAATCTAGTCCAAGTTATGTTATTTGAAAAATTTACATTTTTCACACGAATATCTTTAAAAAAAAAGAGCACGTTAGAGCGCGTTACGTGCTTGTTTTCATACAGAATCAGCCACCAGTTTAGTTGTAATATTGCATTCTGCCACATACGCGTATGGTGTATAAAGTCATGTATGTTTGTATAGGTACATACAAGTTATTTCAATGTTCCATTCATCACTAATGCTATAAATAATTAACCGACTCATGTCTATAGCGTTAATGAGTTCCTAATTGATCTATTAATAACTGACAATTAGGTAGCTAAATGTGGTTGTGGAACATCGTCGTATGTTCTACCTTGTCGAACAATACATTTGTTACTTAATTGGTCACGGCAGTCTAATTTCAACCGAATTCCTAATTCGAAGATCACTATCTTGCTTTCGAATGGTTCGAATCCTTGCAAACGTTGACCTGTCTTTTCAAAGTTTTGTGTTGTTTTATTCATTGCCGTTAGCTGCAAACGGTGAAAGAAACCATCAGCAAACCGAAAACCTATGCGTCTGAGAGCCTTTCATATCCCTAAAGGTGTAAAACTTGCAAACCTGCATCTATGTGCTAACTCTAACCGTTCGTGTAATAGTTAGAAATCCTTGCTCAACACTGATACACTTTGAATTAACTAATTACACTTTTAGTTATACTGATAATGAATGCGGAGTATTTATAAAAAGAATCAATTCATAAAAGTAGCATATGCCCTGATAGTCCAGCATGAGACCACGAAAAGCCACGAAAAGAATTCTTTTCGACGTGAAAAAGTGACAGTACTTTACCATAACGCTGTCTCGTTCTGACACGTCGAAAGAAATATTACTTCGTGCGCATCCTAGCCCGGCTGGATAAAATTACATACTTATAGGTACTCTCTACATATCAATCTTTGAAGTCGCGAAGAGCGCAGCCATAAGCTAAATTTGCGTCTAGCTTACGAGTAATTAATACTCTATATTCTATCCAACATCGCTTTAATTAAGTCTTCGGCTAGATCTCACGTCGTGATCGTGATTCACTCGAGACCGCATATTAAATGTCAAGATGGGGCTGTAAAGGAAAAAGCCATCGATGAAAAGGTCGTAATCATAACTATAGATGTAGGGATTTCCCCGGCGAACACATGAAGGGTTTTGTTGGTTTTGGATATTTGCCAGATATTTTGGCTTCGAGTTTTACCACCTGTAATTACGAAAGTTTTCTTTTCTTGGTTTATCATATCTGGGTAATGAGTGCAAACCTAAATAATAACTGACACCTATAATGGTAAATAAGACAAAATGTCTTTCCGATTCCTTTACACCAATTTATCTCCTTGAAGTGGAAATAAAGCATGGGTTGACATTGACAACTGACATTAAAAGTGGATAAAAAGGTTTAATACTTTTGCCATGCCATGGGAGCAGAACGAGCTCCCTAAGAACATCTGCACGTCTGAGACTTTTTCATGAAGTCTGTTGATGTTTCCCATCTTCTTCTTCGTCGAGTCAATGATTCAATGATTATTTTTATAATTTTCTCTCAATATTTGGCAACTGCGCCTCTGCAGGATGTAGCCTTGTATAGATCTTCCATCGTACAGGGGCTCGGACACAGTGGGCTCGAAAGTAGGTGATCCATATTCTGCTCAAAGGCACCGCAATCATATTGTACCCTATTAGCATCCGAAAATCCCCACTTGGCTAAGTTTACCCTGCAGCAACCCACTTGGGTCTGGAGTCGGTTTATTGACTTTCACGTGGGTCGCGGGAGGGCACCTGCTGGGGGCGATTCTGCTCTCTTTGGGAAGTCAGGAGGTGGTGTTAGCGTGAATTTCCACAGCTTCAAACGAGCTTCAACCGGATTATCCTTTAATGCAGCGGTTTTATCAAGAAAACTGTACGACTCTTGAGTCGTCTATTTTGGAGGAGCGGATGTTTTCCATGATATATAGGATCTACCAGCGTGCCTTTGGGCAGTGTGGTGGACTGCGGTATAACCTTATATCGACAAGGGGATGGTTGGTATATGGAACTTAGACAACTCGATACTCTATACAGTAATACCATAATTTTTCTTAACGCATGGACATTAAAGTACCTATCTGAGATAAATCCAATATCGATTTCTTATCTGAGTATCAGCCCACTAGTTACGTCATCAACAATTATAGTAGTAATAAATTTATTGTAATAATTAGTATCTCTCGGTTAGCTAGAGCGATTCTAGAATAATTGAGTCTAATGGTCTATATTAGACTCAATAATTCTAGAATATTCTGCTCATTATTGCAATCAACTTCAGCCTTTGTAACTTGTGGAGATTTTCTCTAAATCTATATTGTACTTGGTACTAACTCACGTATGCGTTCAGATCGATGAAATGTTGATAAAACAATGAGATTACTGTAAAAACCATTGCGATAAAAATATTATCTATAAAATAATGCATTCGTTACAAAAAAAGTCTAACTGTACTAATAGCGTTGAAAGATATTCCGCTTGCATACAATGAACACAAATAAGATACTTACGCCGGTATGCAAATGACACGTGCTTTTAGATACACTTACATTTAAAAAGTGTATAAGTTCTAAACGAAACAAAATCATAAAATCACTAACATTTTGTTTGATTTTGGCCGTGACCGTGACCCCCCGATAACGAAAACGAGACGACTGTCCCCAGCAGGCAGGATTCATCATAAGCTAATGATGGTTATAGGCACATTTTTCTAAGTACAAGTCTATCAAACGTACCTACATGTCACTGACCGGTAACCTTCCGCTCTCCCTAATATCGTAGCGACGTAGCGAGTGTCCTTCCAGTAAATTTAGTGCCGGGTAAATTCATTATTCATATCGAATTAAGAGAAGTGCTCGTGCTATATTTCGTGGGGTAATGTTCGGGGCGTCAACCCTGGCTGGCTCTCCCAGCGTTCGGAATTATCTTCCGTATAATATTGGTACTATAATCACGTAACGAAATATTAGGATGAGTCCTTTGCTTTATTTATTCTTTGCCATTCAGTGTGGTAATGCTGCCAGCATGCTGGGCACGCTGCCAACTGGCAGTGGGCTTGAGCACTTGGATTATATTTAGACCTTCAAGGGTCTGTGGATGATACAATTGCCTTCTATGTAGTAGTAGCGTAGTATTGTCATTATTAAATAAAAAAAATAAAAAAATACAAACTTAAAATATCACTGCTTTTATTTGTTAATCGATCTTTAAAATTTCCGAACATCCTCTTCCTATCCTTTAGAAATATCTCTAGTTGTCTACAGAACCCTGTAATCATCTATTCGTGTCGTATACGCCCTTGACGACATGTTACAGTTTATTACACGAGTACATGTCAGTTTTCATCTGTGTACTATGTGTCTCGTCATTGTAACAAGAACGAAACTTGTGTAAGTAAAAGCCCTTCAGAATCATCTCCACCTGTTGAGTTCGCAACAAAGCATTCGCTAGATATGTATTACTAACTGCGCGACCCGGTTTTACCCACGATATTGAAGCTCTCCCATATAACGAGTCCGTTTTTGTATATTTTATATAATCTCTGTACATATTCGCAAAGTGACAGAAGACTTGGTGTAATTGCATTGTAGATTTATTAAATACGTCTCATTTTTTGCTTGGGTTGTTTACTTGTTTAGCATTCATAGACACTGCAGTATGCCTACGATTTAATAAATCTATCTTTTGAGCTGTTTGCGTCAGCAGTGAATGAATACAATGCAATATTCAGCTATCCGGTTCTTTACTCTATATATTTTCGTATGTATATACTCGCAAACTATAACAATCTGATATAGGTCCGTTCCGATTTGTATGTCTATAAGTATTGATCGTTTTGCCTTTGTGTACATTAGTTCAGTATCATAAAGACAGCCCCAATATCTCTATCTCGTAAGCTCTTATATTTTATGTTCTCTTAGTCCATCATCTTATCTTAGAAACGTTCGTCACGATTGATAATATGTATTACGTTATTTATTTTAGATCCACGTTTATTGCATTTTGTAAGTTATTACCAAGAAGTGTTTACAATTTTACATCCTCATTGGGCACCAATGAAAGTATAAAGGATCAATTATGAAACATCGCGTTTCCCTCAAAGGGAATTTTACGCACAGCTCAGAAGAAAGTCGAGTCTGAGCAAAATGTTTGGTAACATTGGAGTTCGTCGGTTGGTAACAAACGTAATTTGAAAAACACAAAGACCACGCGTAAAGCGTAGATACCGATAAACCGCACCTTTTAGACATGAAAGCAAAGAAATTGGCACAAGAATTGCGAATGAAAATGTGAAATTCTGTACAATGTGATGAAAAGAAACATTTGAGAGTCGCGGAGGAAGGTCGCTTATTGGCTTCTGCCGGTGAAAGCCTGCTCAATATTGATGTTACGGAAATCTAATAACACGCCCTGTACTTCCATAATGTAGAGCGCAATATGTAGGTAATGTTATGTTCAAGTCCCCCCCGGGGCCGCCCCGGGCCGGCGCTCATTTCCTGTGCTAGATAGGACAATCTAGTGTTCAGGACATCACGCCCATTCCCGCATCAATTGATTCGTTACGATCGTGACCCTTTTTCTCTGCTCGCATTTCGGGTTTGAAGATTAAAGTCGTTTGTACACGAGACGACAAAAGTCTTGGACACCTTTCTGATGATTTGAACTATCCCAAGTCCATACTTAGGAGACCTCGGTTTATGGTATTATTATATCTTCTTTGCCTCGGTATACGATTAAACTATAGCGTCGAAGCGTACTATTAGACCCTGCTTGCTCGAGTATTCATCTTCAAGTGTTCGCTGTGCGAAGTGTACTATTTGTACGAACAGTGTAAGGTATAAAATTTCGAGACATGTGCCGGCTCCATCTATTGCTACATTAACATAAGGATAACAAATGAGGACTACGTGCCGGAGGAAATCACAGTGCTCCCAATGTCGACAATATTAATTACTTATAGCGTACATAGTCCCCCGCGTCGCTACTACCGCTTCACATTATCTTCGCTTATTTCCGTGTAAACTGCACACCACATCCTCAGCAACAGAGTGGTTTACAACTTATTTTATTCGACTCTGCTTGATATAGGCACATCAGTTTATACCTACTGCTCGCCTATAAACAAATAAATAAAAAAATAAATGTAATGGTTCTTTATTTTATTTAGTATAGGTTTGCGTGCGTCTACATACTGCCTGATGTTAAGCAGATTTGCCGTTTAGGCTGTGGCACGCTTACCTAGAAGTACCTATTTACGAATCGAGATTTGAAGACACCTATTTTGAACTTTAGCGGAAAGACAGACTCGGGCAAAGCGTTCCACATTCTGGCTGTTCGTTTGAGGAATGATGTGCATTCGACATCGCTTGGTTCTGACGCCCGGAATGTCCACCATAAAAGAGGGGCGCTTTGGTCGCGTTTATCTAGCCGTTTGACAGAAGAAAGGGGCGGGTGAGAACTGAGAATAGTGTTTTTCAAATAGTCAATCTACTCTTACTCTTACCGTGCCACTTACCACCAGTGTACAAAAATGGTTGCTCCTTAAGTACATTTTGTCGAGACTCAATTAACTTTTTAAGTATTTAAAGGTAAATTTTTTCGCGATTTCGCAGTTGATCTCACAGAAAAAGTCGTTCGTATTGAAGAGTAGGTATGCATATACTTCACCTCTCAAAGTTCCTGCACTTTGCTAAACAATAGGTACCTACCTTGTATCTGCATATACCTATCTATATCTGGATACAATTGGTGTATTTATTTACATGAAAAAAGTATTACATCTACGAATACGAAGCCTTTGTTAAAAACACTGAACATTTTAAATGAAATATCGTTGGAAACGCTTTGTTTCGCTTTTACACTTATCCGAAAAATGTTTTGTGTTGAAAATACGCCTAGTCCTTGACCAAGTCGTGATATTATAACGGAACGAGCGTCTAAAGTTATTTTCTTTATGTTCTCTTTTATATTTTGTTATTGTAACGAGGAAGATAAGCCGATTTAACATCCAATTATGTATTCTCGTTTATTTCGGACCAGAGACCATTGCGATTTCTTTCCTCAATATAAATTTCTCATTTTATCCTGCGTTGATCCTAATAGTCTATTATTGTAACCTCTCACTGAATTTATATATTGTCTCAATAGTACCTAATCATCATCATCTGCTGCTTTATTAATCCTACTGCTGTGTAGGCTTCTCTCGCTTTGCCAATCGTGTCCAGGTTCGACATAACTGGCTCATATTATACCTACTCATCAATGTTCCTTGAGGTTTGTTATACCTACTTACGTGTGTAACGTTTGTTGATCTCAATCTCATGATTTAAGACACTAAATAGATTGAAGTTTCATTTAGATAGTACTTACTGGTATAATTAAAGTACGTAGGTACATGACGGAAGGAAAATCACAAATTGATAGGCGTAGCGCAGAAAGTATAACTACAAGATAACAGGCAATCTGGCATCTCTATTTCCTCTTAGGCCAGTTGTATATTCACAACTAGTTGTTTTATTAACCACTAGCGACTATTATTCACTGGCTTCGCACGGGTGCATGTATTGCAGACCTATTTGAATTAAAAAAAATGTATTATACAATTTACTTGTATTATACATGTGTAAATTGTAATTTATTAATTCCAATACGCTACATATAAATGAAGCATTGGATGTAATTCTGTCAAGCTATATTTATTGTAAATAAATAAATTTGAAAATATTATTTTATAAACCCTCCTCCTGAATCACTTTATGTATTTAAAAAGAGAACATCAAAATCCGTTGCGTAGTTTTGAAGATCTAAGCATGTACATATATAGGGATAGACAGACAGCGGGAAGCTACTTTGTTTTATACTATGTAAACAATGTATGTAAATATGGCGGATGTAAGCAATTTCGAAAACTTTTGACAAAATTTATAGGAGAGACGTCGAACGACATAAGATTGTAATAATGATGATTATTCATATAATTATCACGGCATGGTTAAAAATCTCCTATTTCGCCTCATTTTTCCCTACTCGGCTCTAATCCCGTCCATGTATTTTACCTTATTTGATACATTTTCTTTTTACACATTAAGTTATCATCATTGATTGAATTAAACTAAGAATATATACGTTTCTCCCTCGTATTAGGCACACTGTCTGTTATTAACTCTATAATTATGCCATGTCCTATTAAACAGGCAAGCATAATTATATACCTCATTAATTAATCAGTTCTAATTGTGTGTAAAATATCGTAGTTATATACAGCGTTGTGGAAATTGAAGAGATTAACGACTAATATTTTGACATTTTATGATTGTATTAAATAATAAATTTGACATAATAATATTAATTGATAATATTTGTAATGACTATTGTTTAAATTGTATTTTTCTATAATTTATTGTAATTTTTAATCATTGAATCAATTATCTGATAATTTTAATTAATTCATAACTTTGTGAGATAAATGTAAGTGTGATGTAATCTCGTTTTTGTCTCAATAAAATAATTTGAATTTGAATTTGAATACATAAATTGGTACTAGCTTTACTCGCCATTACACTCTCAGAATCCTTACATTTTTCCTGGATGAGTTTCCTGGAAAAGTTGCCCTTGTACTATATCCACGCCCAAAATCACGTCGACCCGTTTCTCTGTTGCTACTTTTGAAAGAGTTAACAAACAAACTAAAAAAAACACTTTCGAGTGTATAATACTAGTTGGTTGTTCTCCGAACAACATTAGTCTATATCTCGACTTGCTCTTGACCGATTTCGATAGTACTCTGTAATATTAAGAGTTATTGGCAACAACATGTAAATATTGATATTTGTCCGTGTTTCCAACAGGTTGATGTGGCAACAGCAGGAGCACATCGCCTGCCCCGCGCCGCCGAGCCGCCTCTGAAAACGTGAGTTCAACATTTCCATTTCTTAGCGATATTAATTTGCACAACCTTGACCTTTTCGCATAATGGTGGAGCGTCGAGATAAGGCTTCAAATTCGGGTTAGGACCTTTACGCGAATCGCTGCTTAGGCTTCTTGAGATTTTGAAATGTCGACCTCGGGCTCCTTAAAGAAGGTTTAGGTGTTTTAAAATCGCTTGGGGATCGATTTAATTTAGACTTTTTTGTCGATAAAGGCTCTTCATCATTCGATATCAGACCACTAACACTAAGGGGTGGCTTTTCGTATTACTTACCTTTGAATTAGATATTTGCGTGCTAGTACGAGTATAGCTTATTATTTGTCTGTTTGGGAGAGATTTCATTTACCAATTGTTTGTATTACTGAAGCCTGTAGTGCACGAGTGAATGAAAATTTAACTTTATTAAAAACATTTTTTGACAGTTTATGTCTCAGAGCTTATGTATATTCAGAAAGTATGTCTGGTTTGTTCACTTGTGTCGCTCCGCCATACTTACATAGTTTTATCACATAATTCAAAGGGTTTTCCTGAAAACTATGCACATCATATGTACACTGCAAGGTGTGGTTTTGCAAAGAACAGGGACTTTCGGAGGTGTTTAACCTTACCAATATGAGCAACTTTTACTATGGAACCAACTGCAAAATCACGAAAACAAAATCTGCTGCTCCATTTGCATTTTGTCGCGAGTGTCTGAACATTTTGTATGAAACTATAACAGTAGATTTTTTTTACGTTTTTGCACCCCTTCGTAAACATTTTGCATAACATCTCAAAGACTTGAAATAATGCAGTTGTTGCAATAGTTACACTCAGACTAAGTATGTTGTGTACACGAGAGCTGCAGCCGCCATATGGCCCATTCATCATGTGTGACACAATATACGCAGGCCGTGTTGTAATGCACACGTGGTAGTTAAAACTTCGTACTTGATACCAATAATATAAATGGCATAGTTTGCGAATGATCGAGTGTGTGTTTCCTCTCTTACTCTCTGTGTACGGAGACTATATATATGTATTTTTATTACACCTATAAAATTAATGTACCTATGTATTTTAGCGGTCTGTTGCTGGCCCTCTGCCGAATACAGGCCGAGCCACGAAAGGAGAAGCTATAATATATTTATTATACAGGGTTATTGGCAATCAATTAGCATCCTTTTTGGGGCTTATTCTGTACATCAAAACTAACAACTTTTGTTCTACGACTTTTGTCGAAACTAAAAAAAAAAAACAGCTGTTCCATACATTTTGTGGTAAACGATATTTTTCTATGGAACAGCATTTTTTGAGAATTAATAAAAGTCGTATAAGCCCCTAATAGGATGCTAATTGATTACCAATAACCCTGTATATATTTATTTCGGTACATCTTTCCACAAGTTCTTTAAGAGACCGTACATGGCAGGTGTGTTGTTTATTATTTTGTGTATAGAATGTAATGTACATATAAATTTTATCGTTGCCGTGTGCGATGAGCTTTATTCTCAGATTAGCGGCCTTGTCTTGGTAGCAAAGTTATCTAATTCGCACGTTTGCTAGTGGGTATATACGGGTGTTTCTTTCACGACGAACACATTTTAGAATATTATAGTAGGTACTCGTACCTACACATAATTATAACAAAATTTTACTATGAGGCCAAATATGAAAACGCGAAAAAATATCGGCTCCCTACAAAAAGTTAGTTGAAAGTGTGTGGAAAATATGAGATATTTTTTTTACGTTCGTAATTGCGAAAATTCATGAGATTGCCCCAGTAGCCCCTATATGCCAATCAATTCAAGATAGATTGGTAAATATTCCTACAATTGTATCTCGTTGGGTTCAACCAAAGGAAACGAAATTAATTTTCAGATTCAATTAAGTTAGGTAGCTATGCGCAAATAATATAATTTTGAACTTGGTGCGGCAATTTGAAGTGAGTTATTTGAAAGTCGGAGAAACGCTTTTAGGAATTTAATTTTCGTAAATTTATTGTAGTAGTAGGATAGTGGAGTCAGACCAAAAATGTAGTTTTAAGAAAAGTCATACGAGTAAGATATTCAACTTCAAAATTACAATTTGAAGTTACTAGAGGTTATAAATAAATCGTTAGCTTAAAGTTTTGAAAACAACAATAACTATAACGCTTGTTTGAATTTCAGTTTTATTTTCAATGTAATTTTCGTCAATCACAGTGTACCCAGAAACCTACCTGTGACTTTATGTGAAGTCCAATGTCCATTCAGCACATATTACAGCGTATGTGAATGAAAACAAATGGGTACTCGTATATATTTCAAATTTAATTTCTAAATTAATAGGCTAACTATGCTTCGCTTCATTGAATTGACATTTATGGTAATCCATTGACGATAAATCCCAGTTGTATAACTCGTTTAACATTATCCATTATTTTACAGTTTACTCGAGGTATTTGTGTTATTTACCTTCCCCGTTTTGTCACTATACGTACCTATTAGTTACGATTACGTACAAATTACAATAAATACTCACGGTTGTCCTTGTACTGATGATGGAAAGCGTATTTATGAAACTCAAGTGGCGCTAGGCAACACACGTGACTTGGTGGGTGACGGCAAGTGGAGTCTCCCTATCTCAGTTGCGCAAGCAAGCCCGTAGCTCTGACGCCAAGCGCAGTGGTAGTACTCCAGGGATTTTAGTGGGTATACCGACCAGTCAGCGGTTCCTGCATAAAAAAGAGGTAGAGCAGATTCTTGACTGAGTGGCTTCCAAAAGTGGAAGACGTTCCGTAAGCAGATCACCTGCCTAATGGGGCGATTACATTAGACCTGTTGCGGGTCATCCGTGGGTGAGACTAGAAGTAAGGAAGGAACAATGGCTTAACGGAGACGATGCTTATACCCAGCAGTGGGCTGTTACATGCTGATGATTACATTAGACCTGTTGCGGGTCATCCGTGGGTGAGACTAGAAGTAAGGAAGGAACAATGGCATAACGGAGACGGTGCTTATACCCAGCAGTGGGCTGTTACATGCTGATGATTACATTAGACCTGTTGCGGGTCATCCGTAGGTGAGACTAGAAGCAAGGAAGGAACAATGGCTTAACGGAGACGATGCTTAAACCCAGCAGTGGGCTGTTACATGCTGATGATTACATTAGACCTGTTGCGGGTCATCCGTAGGTGAGACTAGAAGCAAGGAAGGAACAATGGCTTAACGGAGACGATGCTTAAACCCAGCAGTGGGCTGTTACATGCTGATGATTACATTAGACCTGTTGCGGGTCATCCGTAGGTGAGACTAGAAGCAAGGAAGGAACAATGGCTTAACGGAGACGATGCTTATACCCAGCAGTGGGCTGTTACATGCTGATGATTACATTAGACCTGTTGCGGGTCATCCGTAGGTGAGACTAGAAGCAAGGAAGGAACAATGGCTTAACGGAGACGATGCTTATACCCAGCAGTGGGCTGTTACATGCTGATGATTACATTAGACCTGTTGCGGGTCATCCGTGGGTGAGACTAGAAGTAAGGAAGGAACAATGGCTTAACGGAGACGATGCTTATACCCAGCAGTGGGCTGTTACATGCTGATGATTACATTAGACCTGTTGCGGGTCATCCGTAGGTGAGACTAGAAGCAAGGAAGGAACAATGGCTTAACGGAGACGATGCTTAAACCCAGCAGTGGGCTGTTACATGCTGATGATTACATTAGACCTGTTGCGGGTCATCCGTAGGTGAGACTAGAAGCAAGGAAGGAACAATGGCTTAACGGAGACGATGCTTATACCCAGCAGTGGGCTGTTACATGCTGATGATTACATTAGACCTGTTGCGGGTCATCCGTAGGTGAGACTAGAAGCAAGGAAGGAACAATGGCTTAACGGAGACGATGCTTATACCCAGCAGTGGGTTGTTACATGCTGATGATAATTGCAATACCACAAAAGTAGCCATAATCGCCAACAGATCGCATGACGCCTCTGCGTCTTCATCCACGTCGCCATATCAAACACCTAAGACACTACAGCAGTCCTTCCAGCGGTCTAGAGCCACACTCCGTTATTTTAACTGGGCTGACTCGGCTAGACGCTGAAACGAAATGCACAAAACACCACATGCGGGACGTCAGTGTAGGACCTATCGCGTCCACACCAAATAAGAATAAAGCTGATGACGACCCAAGGTTGTCTGTCTATTCCTGTCACGGTTACTCCTGGTTATTATACTACTTAGAAGTTTAGTTTACTTGCTCCTAATTTCCCACCTACAGGCGTTTGGCGAGAATTCGCGAGCGGGCGGAAGTGTTAGTAAACAAGTGCATTAACTGTGCTCCAACAGCGAGTAATGGAGTCAGGTTAATGTAAACTCCGGGCCGTTGTAACATGTTTACATGTTTAAACACTAGATTTTCCCACGATTTCAGTCTTAAAAGTTACTGAAAATTACATTGTGCTACTAACTTTAAAAGCCATTTGTAATCAAAGTAGCTTGACACCTTTACTGACGTGTAATGTCGTTTCGTGTAAACTTATATGAAGGTTTCAAAGACTCTTTTTGTATAAGGGAATTTTTTTGTAAGAGATTAGTATGTTTTAATATGTTGGTATTAAAACACTCATTGAGAAAGACCATGATATACCTATGAACCGATGAAATGACTCCTGTACAGTATTTAATATAGAGACATGACGATGGATGATGTGATTCTCCAAGAGATATAAAACATACCCGTAAAAATACACACGTATACATAGTACACGTATACACATAGTACACGTATACACATAGACACGTAGAAACACGCAATTACCTATTTCTGTGAAGATCGTAAAGGTATTTTATCGCGATCTCACTTAACTCATTATATTTCGCAAAACCACGATCTAAATCTAGTATTAAACAAGTTACGCGTTGTTACAAAAGCCGTTGTTTCGATGTGCTATTAATTAAATACCTACTGCCTCGTAACTTCACAATATTCGTTTGTTTTCCTTCCCCCAGGATTATTTTTTCTATAGATAATAAAAGAAGACTGATATCATAATTTAACGATTGAGTGACGCTCTTATTGTTAGTATTTTGTCATTGCCTGCGCACTGCAGTTGAATGGTTACGTTATCGTAATGACTTTCTTGTTATATCTAGCCTATATTATTTATCATACATTGACGTATATCGATGTACCTACTCGATAACCGGCAAATCTCTTTGATATCATTCATAGAATTTAGAATGCATATTATTCACGGCAGACTGACGTCATAAATCTTCATGGGCCTTATAAGCAAGATAGTAGCCAAACGAAGTTATGGAGATTTCGTTGAGAGAGTTGAATGGAAACAATGTACCGACCAGCGCAACGGAAGACGTCCACGGTGGCCTATCTAATTCCAACAAGTCTTGTTGGAAATCTATAGGGGAGACCTATGTTCAGCAGCGGATATCCTAACGGCTGATGTGATGAAACGCGATAATATCTGTTAATTGAAATTGTTGAATTGCTTCTAAATCTCATTAATTACGACGTGAACAGGCCCTGTTTAAGGAAGATTGTAATTAAATTCGAAATTAGATGTTGAAAAGCTGTAACGATACAATACTTATTACTTATTAAACTGATTTACGCCTTCTAATTTTGTCATTCCCCATTTTGTCCCAATCCTCCCGGGCAAACTCAAGGAGGCAAACTCAATATATACGCTGTGTATTTTACAGAAATAATTATAACACATTTTAAGAATGAAATTCGTCTTTTTTAGAGGAATCATATGACTGTCTAGTGAACTATCTGTCAATATCTACCTATGGCTGAAACGATAATGACGAGTCGACTGTTTCATTGAAATACTGCTAGAATGCTGTGAAACATGTAGAGTATAATTAAAGCTTTATTTATTTAGCTCTCCAGAACTGTTTACCTCCCTTTGATTTTATTTATTAGATCTTAGCCTGCTGATATTTACATTTACTTAATTTAACATTATAACTAAATTTTTTACAGAACCAACATTTACACATTTCTACGCTCGTAACTCATTTGGTAGAGTAAATTAGGCCGCAATTGATGACGGTGATATTAAAAATATTTGAATTATAAAAAGAGTAGGCTACGACAGTGGCTCCCAAAGTTGTCTGGTCTACGAGGCTACGACCTATGTAATACAAGTTTCAAACCTGCTAGTCTGCGACCCGTTTCTAGGAAATTTAACCGTTACCAATATGAATAAAAGACTTTTCAACTAACTACATTATAAAGTTATTTTAATGAGAAGGATGAAATTGTTTCCTATGTTTTACCATTATAGTTTTG
The DNA here is from genome assembly GCA_949316475.1 of Hypomecis punctinalis. NCBI lineage: Eukaryota > Metazoa > Arthropoda > Insecta > Lepidoptera > Geometridae > Hypomecis > Hypomecis punctinalis. Next base: position 5,000,521 of record OX438798.1, read on the forward strand.
ACATCAACTTCAACTCGAGTTACTTTTAATCGCTGTGGGTTTGATAAGCTTAGTTTATTTCGGTATTTAGTTTTAATATGGTGGCCCATTGAATTTTCGCTTGCCATGGACCCACTGGTGGGTCGAGACCCATAGTTTGGGAAACCCTGCGTTACGATGCTATTATGTTCCTGTTTCCCGCATCCTGCGCTATGAATTCATTACGTCGACGAACGTGGCTGTATTATAATAGGCACAGGAGTGCTTTATTATGTTACAATTAGGTAAACCTAGTACGGGCTAATTTATACTTCAGTTGAATATTGTACGAAACTGTGCCTTGCCGTAACGTTAAACATTACACAATTATTACTCGCGGAGCACAACAAATCTTTTATTTGCCCTTATACAACACCATTTACATTCTGCAATGTATGTCTCGTAATCATGATACGTAAGGCTGTGCTTTTTTCCCTGACTTGTCGTGCATCCAGATTTGCTGTGTATGACTTTTTTGCTACATAGGTATAGGTATATGTCTCAGGCGCCGCGCCGGGTAAGCCTCTCTCTAGATCAACATGCCTACAACCAAAGGCGTAGCTAGGGGAGGATAGGGAATTTCGGTTCCCACCCTACTTTATTTACACCAGAAAACTTATAAGTGTAATGATTACATTCTATTTTTCTGAGGTGGGGAAAGTAGGCAGCTGGCCCTTCTAGAGAAAATCTCCAGTTACGTCAATGCCTACAACGCAGCTGTTGTCATGCCGAGCGTAGCTACGGGGGGTACGTGCTACGACGTAGATACGGTCAAGAAACGACAACTTTATTTAGACTCTGTTTATTCAAATACTTTTCAGAAGTTATATTGAAAAATTATTGGTTCTTCTTCAATTGTTAGGTATGTCACAAACATGTATTGTAGTTAAAAAGAAAGTTACATACAGTAGGACGCCGATTTAGCCGAATTAATTACGACCAGGGTCGATTCGGATAATCGAAAATTCGGATAATCGTATATAGACTGGTAATAAAGAAAAACTAACTGTCACACATAGTCAAAGTCAAAGTCAAAGTATTTATTTGCATGATAGTAGGTAAAAAAGATCTTAAAATTATACAAATATACATATCCGTCCACTACCAACCATAATGAGGCGTACAAAAAAAATAAATCGTAATTTATAATTGAAATCCAACAAAACTAAATAATTTAAACATTCGAAATCATCGCCGAGAAGTTCTAATAAGTAATTATAGATATAAACATAGAATAATATGCGCCGGACGGCAAGAAGTTGTACATCGTCGCATCCGGATTGCTGCTCTACCTGCTTGAGGGCGTTATCGAAACACATAAAAGTCTCGCTGTGAGATGGTACACATTGGTCTTGTGCCTCTTTCCCTTCGGAAGACCGATTCGGTAATTCGGCGTTCGGATAATCGGCGTTCTACGGTACTTAAATTACTGACTGATGTGATGAACCTTGTAAATATCCGTTCGTGATGCCTACAAAGTTTGTAAACACTCTGCGATAGCGCAAATTTTCGGGCTATTGCTGTCAGCCAAATCATCGCATAATTTTTTCATAGACTTTTCAGAATACTCACCCTGAAGAGTGGGTAATGTCTCTGGTGTTGCCGTTGTTCTCAAGCAACGGTTACTTCTTACCATCCTATCCACCACCTATCCTGGCCACTGCCTGTCGGCCTTGCTTACAATGTAGTAACTATCACATACGAAAATAATAACAATAGTGAAAAGTTTTATCGTAAAGCCGCGGAATGTGTGGCCATACTCCATAGCGTTAGGAAGGCAACACGGCAAATCAACTATTGTGACGAAATCGCCCACATGGTCAGAAATAATGACATGATTCAGAAATCCCGGCAGACGGCGACTCTGATTAGATAAACGAGTTATGTAGGACTGTGGGTGGGTGTATTATGTTATGTAACAAGTTAACAACTCGCCAATCACTGATCGGATGCGAATATATTTTGTAACTTGTTTTTTTTCAGTACCTATAGACCTATACCTATGTAAAAATTGGCATCGCAAGTCCGTTCACAGTAGAAGTAACTTATTTGATAGTTTATTTCAAGTAGAGTTGTAGACCATAGATTCTCAACATGGGCAATCATGCCCCTTTGTTCACCTTGATGTTTCACGGTTATAGGAAGGCATTTGAAAGTTCAGAAAAAGAGGCATCCAAATCAATCAGCCATCCAGCCACAAAATGATCCAGTCTAAAATATAGTCACAGAAGGTATACCTGTTTCTAAGTCTCGGCTATGTCTTATACCATATCAATTTTGAACAAAAGTGCTAATATCGTAACCCCACCTCGTTCGAGCCCAACCAGGGAATCGTAGGCCGTTCGCAGACTCCGTGGGGATATTCACCATTTTGTATGCTAATTACGTGACCTCTGACTAATGTAATTTAAAATACGTGCGTCGAATGGACAGCAATGACAGATATCTATACTATACCCAGTATTTAGTTTAAAGTAACTCCGAGAAATACAATAAACTCCATCTTATTGACCATACACTACACTGCAAACCTCCTTCTCTCGACACCAGGCTCGTCACCCCGAAATCTAAGCTTCATCACTTTTCATTAACGACACTGAAAATACTTGAACTATTTATGGCCTGTATAAAAATATGTAGTACCCATCTCGTATCAACCCTAAGGCAATCACTAAATTGAATATTTTAGGTAAATATTTAGACCAACTTCTTGAAATTCCGATCAAGCTTATGAATATCCTTGAGCGTCTGGAAACTTTCTGATTGTAATTACTGTTTAAGCAGTTTTGTTCATAACTCGAGTGATTTGATTGCCCTCTGAGGGCGCAGAGGTTTAGTAAGAGTAAACTAATAAACCGGTCAATTTTCAAGGCGCCTAATTGGAAAATTAATCATCATCTTCTTGCCCTTATCCCACTAGGTAGGGTCGGCGCAGTACATCTCCTTTCGCCACTTCACTCTATCATACGTCATTTCATCATCAACTCCTTAGAAAATTAATATGAACTAAAAAAAATACAGTTTTGTACCGTACCTACTGCCTGTACAGTAGGTACGGTACAAAACTGTATTTTTTTGTCGGCGCAGTACATCTCCTTTCGCCACTTCACACTCTATCATACGTCATTTCATCATCAACTCCTTAGAAAATTAATATGAACTAAAAAAAATACAGTTTTGTACCGTACCTACTGTACAGGCCGTTTTAATAATCCATTGCGCAACATTGACCTACTTACGAAGTATGATTGGGTCATATCCACCACGCTGGCACAGTGCGGGTTAGTGGATTCTCAAACGCCGTCGAATTTATTCTACGAATGTATTCAAGTTGCCTCGACTTTTCTTTCACCGAAAAGCCAGTGGTATCAAAATCTGTACCTACATAAGTTGTAATAGTAAAGAACTCATTGGTACGAGACGGTTTTATAATTGGGTCAGTCCGCGGTGACGGGTGTGACATTTCAACTTTTGTTTTGAAGTATAACTTTTAAATGAAAATAAATTTTACCGTTAGTTAAAGCATATTCCTGCAGATCCTAATGTTATGTATATTTATAACAAAAAATGAAATTTATAGGGCTATTAAAAATGAAGATATCCATTTTTAAAGGCCTGTGACGGGTGTGACCTCAACTATTGCATGACTGGTTACCTCTGTCAGAAATGTCGACGGTTTAGCAAAAGTATTGAATTGGGTAAATTAATATTTTGTAAATATTCAATAAATTATCTTTCGTGTCAAATAACAATCTAGTAAATAGTTAGTTAATTTCTTTAGTTATTAATCGGCAAACATTGTGACGGGCGTGACACATCAATGTGACGGTCGTGACAAGTTGAATAAAAAGTTAAAAGTTATGTTTAATCAACGTCTTTTATTAATTACTGACCAATTCAACTTTTTCATATTATAACTACTGTTCAAAAACATCCACACACTTATTAAATTTATAAAAATGCTTACTGGGACGACTTATTACTGCTTTACTCAAAGTTTGTTTACATTTGTACGAATCTAGGGGGACATTGCTAAATGTTCTCCTATTAAACAATAGTACATTGTTCACCGAGAGGAGAAAGTGACCGATTACCGTCGAGGGTGGCGTTTGAAGCCCGAGCCGTAGGCGAGGGAATTAAAACACCCGAGATCAGGAATCGCACTTTCTCTCGAGTGATACATAGTGCTTTATACTACACCTACGAGGAAAATAAAAAACTAAATCTAATCTAACTTTCTATTTTACTTTTCTACGAAAACTGGCCATAAAAAATGGCGCCAGTGGCGTCTGCAATTTTCACATGTTCTTTTTTCAAATTGTTTGACACCATCCAACACACAGCAAGTGGCCAGTGTCATTTTGCGAACTTGGGGATAAAAACTCACTGTAAAAACTTTTTGGCTTTTGATATTTAGGTTACCAGCGCATAGTCTTACCCAAAATTAAAAAAGAAAAACCACGTAAGAAATGGATTTTCATACACTTTTCTCTCCCGCTCAGATGCGTTTTCTCGCCGCATATTTGTTCGATATGCAATGACGTACTTTCTACCGTAAATTTGATAAAGTATCAAGGTACTTTCTGAGCAGGTGTAGTATAAAGTTTCCTTTTTTCTGTGCATTTGCATTGTCTAATTCTGGCCGCTAATCTGATACTTTCCAATTTATTCTTGCTTTTTACAATGATGATCTGTTGTTTTGCTCTTCTCTATTCCTTTCTCTTTCCTTCTTCAAGAATTCTTCAAGCTTTTCTGGATTACTCTTTAATTTCTCCCGGACTTTTTCTCATTCCTCATTTCCTCAATAGAATTTTTTTTCATGTATGAAAAAGTCAGCCGGAGTTTGTGACAGGTGTGACATGTGACGGGCGTGACTGATAAGTACAAGCTTATATATCAAAGCGAAGCCTTTATTTAAATACCAAATCTATTTCCATCCTTTGCCCCCTTGAATAGCCTTACTTTCACAAAACGTCACATCATTTCTGCTGGTATAACACATGCAATCTTAACTTATCTATGTATTTCGTGACGGGCGTGACACAAATACTTGCTTAACAATAATATTAAGTAAAATCATTAGTAATTACCTGAAACAATCCGTTTTTTCACAGCAAACAAACAAGTTAACTTGCAATCACTAACAATAGAAAAAGGCGGGCTGTCAATTTGAATAACGTAAAAAAACAGGTGCCATTTTCGTATTATTTTTTACTACCCGTGGGAGGTTGACGTTGTCTATGTTTGAATGAAAATATTACAAAAACTAAGTAAAAAAATCGCATTTTTCGTTCGGTTTAGGAAAATTTACGTATAATTTTTTATATTAGTGATAGTTTGCGCAAATAATTTATTTGGTTATCTGGTATCGATTACCGCGGACTGACCCAATTGTAAAATACTACCACTAGACCACCGCGGCTTAAAAAAGTTATAGATATCTAAATAATTGTCCTTGAGAGCACCCGGTGAAAACGTTACATTACATCTAAATGAAAGTAGTTATCTAAAAAAAAATACATACAGACGAACATAGTAGGTACCTCCTCCTTTTTGGAAGTCGGTAATAAAATAAACGGCTATTTTAATATATTTGCTTAACAAAGACTTTGTATACCTATAGCGATATTAAACATTTCCAAACATGGTCATTCAACTTATCCGTGTGATTGACGTTAGCAACATAAATTATAAATAGGCAAGTGCGTAATTACTAATTATATTTATTTACTTTACTTCCTCTTGACGCACGCACTTAGTGGTTTTATTAATGAAACAAACAAACATTAATGTGTGTATATACAGGGTGTTTCTTCAAAGGACAATAATAAAAAATAAAAAAATAAATATTGGGGGACATCTTACACACGGTCTCTGACCCCAAACTAAGCAAAGCTTGTGATATGGCTGCCAGAGACTGATACACTACATATACATATTTTAAATACATACTTATATAGTTAGTATCTAAATACACCCAGGCACAGAGCAAACACCTATGTTCACCACATAAATGCTTGCCCTGGGTGGGGATCGAACCCACGCCTCTTTGATCCAGAAGTCAGGTTCACTAGCCACTGAGCCACCGAGGCAATCAATTTTAGGATGTCATTGTTATGAACAATTCTGAAATCGCAAAAAAGGACACTTGTGCCATATCTAATATTCATTGACTTTATACAAAGTGTATTGTAATTATTGTAAGTGTATTGTGTGTGTATTTTGTTTCGTGCTTCTTGGAGTTCAGAGTATGTCCGTCGTTTAAATTTCTGCACAATCCGTATAGTAGTGTCCTTACTATAATATTAATCCGAATGTGTGTATGTTAACCTATCATGCAGCTACAGAGCAACGGATCGACCTAATTTTGGCACCTATTATAGTTAAAGATCTGGAAAGAGACATAGGCTTACTTTTAATCCCGGAAAAATAATAGATTCCTATGGCACATAAATTTAAAAGTCGCGCGGGCAAAGTGCGGGCAAAAGCTAGTCAACAATAATTTTGATTAAATCATCCCCTATACAGATTAATTGCAATATCATCCCGCCAAGTTGTCTGAAGTGTAGATCTCTTAGTTGTCACTCTTGTCACGCAATTCGCAAAGATAAATGCAATCCCGGAAGATTAGGACAGGAATTACGAGATAACACCCAACTTAACATACCTATGATTGACGTTAAACGGACTGACTGATGATAGAGAGATGATCAGAGAAAGATCCATAGTATTCTCCTGAGTAGGTAAAATACATGTTTCAATAGTCCAAACGCTAATTTAGTTCGTTCAGGCCGGGAGACCAGGCACGATGTTTGAGTTTTTAATTAAGCCGCTTGAAGTTCTCTGATAAAGCTAAACGGTAAAACAATCGGGTATTAAAATTTCCCTGTCATCTAATCTACAATAAAACACGGTTGTAAATGACACCTATGGTCATCCATCCTAAGTTGTTTTTTAACTAACTCAAGGTATACTATATGGATGTTCCGACACATCGTCGTCGGCGCGGAGTGGAGCGCAAGCTCCGAGGTGGTGCCGCGGAAGAGTGCGAAAGCGTGCCCGTATATAGCCTCGACACCAAGCGCTGTTATGGAACACTCCAGGGTTTTTAGTGGGTATACCGACCAGTCGGCGATGACTTCCACATAACCACTCAATGCCTGCCCCGGAGGCGCGATATATACATAAAGGATTTTCCATCCACAAAAAAGGACGCTATGTAGTTAAAATGCTGACGATACCTACTGAAATTAAAAGAAAAACTTTGATTTGGAGCAAACTCCAGACCTATCCTGAGTACACGGGCATTTTAGATTCTCCACATAGTGAAGACCCTAAAAACTATGCTCGTATTATCTCAGACGCGGCCATCTGTTATTCTGGCAAATTTACGCAAATCGTGGGAACCTCTCGTTTTATTAGACTCCAAGCAAAACAAACAGCACTTTTATACCCTGACCTCGATCCCAACGTTCTGGCGCGTAAAAACATATGGGTAAAGTAAACTGACTGGCGCCCGCGCTCATACATAACTCATTTTGTTCGCGTCATCCAAATTAAAACTACTGAGGATATTTCTAGCTGGAGAAATATATATCCTAAAATAATTTATCACTTTTCAAACAATAGTCTACTAAACCACTGTAGTCGCTAACCTGAACACTGTGCGTCAAATGGTGTTTCTAATTCTAACCCAGTATAGGCTTTCAAGAAATTTAAATGTAGTTACTGTCGACGGCTACGAGTTCTGAAAATTAAAAATACATTTTTACAAATTTAGTATCCCTCAATTTTACAGAGTCTTCTAAATTTCGTATCTGTCTTTTTTTTCATTTCCACGTACAGATTGCCATCCTTCGATAATCTTGCTAAGCAGTATCATAAATATCTGATCGCAGTAAATACAAAAAGTCTAATGTTATCTTCGGGCTAAGGTTGCTAAATACTTGGAACCCCTTTGTGGATACCGCTTTTAAATTTGCTCATAAACGTTAATGCTCTTTTATTTTTCATTAAGAGCAGTTCTGCTGAACGTGCCGCCTTTATAATGTGCTGAAACCCTGGGAATGGCCTTAAAAGTAACAATATTTCATAAGGATGTGGACAAAGGTCGACAAAAAACATGGCTATAAATATAATTTACCTCGAGGAAAACTGTAGATGTTTGTGCCTGAATTTCTAAAATTGGAAATAATGTAACACGGCAGGTAGAACGAATCTTTGATCTTTCGTCTTTGTGGGATCAACGAGGAAAGAACGCCCACTACAAGATTGCATTTTTAGTATGGCGTATGTACTTGTTATCGCTCTGTGTATGTTCAATGAGCCATGAAAAGGATAAGCTCAAGACTTCTTTAAAGAATCGAATCAGACACGTGTAGAGGAAAAGAACATGCGAGTAAGTTACCGACGTACGAGTAGCACAGTAGATAGCAATAATACCTAGAGAATCGTAAAGTTTTCAAATATAGACCACAAAATAAAAGTCCGCATACACTTACGGTAAATTACCGTAAAAAGGTTGCAAAAAGATGAATGAAGTAGTTTTTTTGTTTGTCCGATTTCTGCTTTCCAGCAGAAAACTTCTTATGACTGATTCGTGATGTTGTACGTAATAAAATGTACGTTCCACGTTTCGTTCGTATGTGGTTAATCGTTTGTGGTTACAAGCCTCTCTTCTCTCTTATCATTTTTCACTGTTCTTTCCTGAACGGTTCGTCCACTTTACTTTTCCTGTAAGTTGCCAAGCCGACAGGCTGGCTTAACAACAAACATTGAGCTAGTCCCTCAACTCTGTCCAACTTTTATTTAGTGTGGATCCGTCTGGATGTTTTTGTTTAATTTGTTTTCCACGACAACATCCCCGGGGGACTATCAGTAGATTTTCATTAACGCGACAGCGCCCCGTGTTTTGGGGGCGGGGCAGACGAACATTTTAATTTTTGATGTGGCCAAGTATCACGCTTTCATCGGGTTCGTACAGTTCTGTGGCCCAGTTTTTACTGGTAAATGAAGTTTTAAACTAATTTTTATACACTAGAAAGTAACCGTTTCGTTGAGTTTTGAAAAAAATGTTTGCTGTCGTGAACTTGCTCTATACACGAGTGCTGCTTGATCAATTGTGTCAATTTTAAATAATACAACCTTTTTAAACAATATAATGTGTTTATGAAAATTGTAGTAATATTGTAACCACACATGAAGTACATCATAATGAACAACTTTTTCTATGGGACCAACCCGGAATGCAAGAAAAAAAAGCAATCTTCTGTTTCATACATTTTCTCGATTCCGAGTAGCAAATTTGTAAGAAACAACTGTTTTTTTTTCAAATTCAGGTATAGTCCCATAGTAAAATGTGTTCATTACGATGTGTAGTTATTGTATTACTACACCTTTGAAAACATGTATTATATTATAAAGTCAGGTTTGAGGTAAGATATTATCTTGGGATACTAACATTACTAACTCTACGTATGAGAGTGATACCTATTCATTCTGTAACTGTGAACCGTTCATAATTATTCTTATCTTCAGGCGAATATATAAAAAGATTCATAAGTATCTATATTTCCAATATAAAAGTGCTTTTTAAATATCCATCAATCGCAGAGCAGGAAGTTTGATTAAACGGCCCACGCGATTCCGTGGCGGTTTGTTGAACAAATATTGTAACAGTTAACAAAATTCAGATGGCGATCAAAGGAAAGCAAAATATGATCCGGTTTGTTTTTAATTGGTGACTTATTAGGTTTGAATTCCTCCCACGCTGACATCTGTCGCGCAGGTCATGTCAGTCCATAGAATAAGAACAGTAATAGAAACCGTACTAAAATTGCAAATCTCTTTGTCCCATTTTAAATATGAAATAGGTGTTAGAAAAAGATGCACAAACACCCGAAATTAAGTAATTTCGAAGGGTTTCACAAACTAGCATTGAGCTATCTCGGGTGTCCAAACTCAAAAAGGTATAAAGTAGGATAGTAAAATGATTAAAGATTTGAACCTTCCTACTGGAACTAGAGGGTTCAAATTTCCGAAAAAGACAAAATACCAAGTTTAACCAAATTTTTAACCATTTTGTCATTCCAACTGGTGATTTTGCCGTATGCGACACATATTGCGTTTTTTTGTTCCACTAAGTAAGTAAGTAAGTTCGTATAGGCCGGGTGGCTAGCCCTGGTGTCAGAGTTTTGTTCCACTCACTCTCGCGTATGCTGTATAACCAGATATGAATAAGACAGCTGTACCGTAGTTTTTCTTTGAGTAAAATTTGGCAATACTTCTATTACTTGTAATTCTTCTGAGTGTCAGTCATAGCAATATGTATCCCACAAATAAATATTTTCATGTAAAATTATGCCAAGAAGAGACTACGGTTCCCACTATCAAAAAGTTATCAGATCTCTATTAGAGCCAAGCTTCTGACTCTACACGCCAGCTCTTTACAAACTCTACGCCTGATGAAGTTAATCCTACGTCTATGGACTTACGTCCTGCAGTAGACAATTAAAAAGGCTTATACTGTACAGTATAGTATCGATGTACGAGTAGGTACATACATATGAGACTAGGACCGTGATCGATATAAGCGTAAGAGAAACTCAAGCCTTACACTGAAAATTTCGTTTTTAGACGTAAAGATGTCACGGAAGCAAGTCTGTTGCCTAGCCTCAAAATCTGTTATCCTATCATTCTTTCAGAACAGTTGATTCAGCTAACCACTCAGTCTTAAAGATTAGCAAGCCAACTTTTTATGTGTTTGGTGTTTTAGACATAGTACCGCCCAGTTATAATGGTATAGTCCCTTCCCCTCTTTATGAATCATTAAATTCACAATACCTTTTTCCCTCGTCTGTCGTTAGCCCCACATTTTGTATCAAGGTTTTAAAAATTCACTTAGGTATAAATAAGAGAATTATTTGAGTTACATTGATCAGCTTTTACTGTAATACCTATTCCGTAAAATGTTATTATTCGATACAGTACAGCGTTGTATTTGGATCTAAATGCTCGGAGCGTTAAGTTTATGTCAGAAGCACTTCAGTTCAATATCGATACATTTTATGTCCAAGACACCTTTCTTCATTGAGTCTAAAAATAAAGCCCGTATTAGAAACAGGCGAGCGTGAAGAACGGTAAGCCCACACTCGGCCATAAGAGAGGTTTTTGTTATTTTTGCACTATTTACGATTCATAAAGTTATGATGGAGAATAAAATTGGAGATATGAAATGGTAGCGTCTCGCAATAACATAAATGTTTTCAAACCCATATAGCATTGGTACACGTTTTAAATGCTGAAAACTTTTCATATTTGTCTAGAGTTTCACGGCGAAGTTGTTCGAAAAGAAATTAACATAGCAGATTCTAGTTAGTGAGTAAAGTTTGGTATATTTAACATTTTTATTTGATAAAAAGACGATCATTTTAAAATACTTTCACGTGTTTATGAGTTGAGTACGTCCGCGTCGCTGTGTTAAAAGTACGGTACGATGAATAAATTTTAGGATACACAGAGACAGATGCTTTTAAAACAAAATGGCCTCTCTAATGAAGTTAAATTAACCGGAGAGTGCGGATTCGTGAGCACACTTTTAATTATATTTATTTGCTTTTAACGAGATATTCAAAATGTTGCGCATATTCTGTTTCCTGCCGGAGTGTACTTGTACTCGATTTTGAAAATAATGAAATAGGTTATGAACATATTTCGTCACATATTTGTGACAAAAACTTCATAAAAAGAGGATGATTTAAATCCGATGAAAACACAATTTGTTGAACTAGATATCTAAAAAGTAAGTACTCCTAGTGCAAATCGATGATTTCAACATGTACTCGTAGAGACGATAGTTTTATTTATATATGTAGCTATTTTTCTAGAGTTGTTTAGAGCCGATTCCTGAAACCACTTAGAGGTTATTGATGAGTATTTCAACGTATCTAAAAGGTTCTTTGAGAGCTTTTATAAATGCAATACATCACGATGGTATTTTTATTTGAAGCCTCAACTAACCGTATTGCTTTAGAAACATGCCGTTTGATATCTCCCTTTACATTGGTTTACAAATTATACTCAGGCGTGGAGAAAATATTTGGAATTTCTTTGGACTCCTTACTTTCTTATTAATTAACTCATAAACCTGTTTGTTAAACATCACGTTATGTTAATAGTACGAGTAATTATGATGTTTAACAGGTACTATGTTCTGGTACATACACCCTACAACATATGTTGCGGATATTTTGACAGGTTGTACAATGTACATAATATCCCTAACAAATATTCAGACGACTAACGTTTCAATACAGCGTGAACAATATTATTATCAACTCGAAGAGACGTAACAAAATATGACGTTTAATTTCCTCAGTTCACGCGAGCGACCTAGCCGCTTAGAGCTGTGTTTCTCAACTTGTGGAGATCTCGCATCCAGAGACACTAAGCTATTTCATGGTCGAAACTTTTAAAGTATACGTTAAATAAAAAAAATCACATCGGTAAACTGTACAAACAAACAAATCTGTACTGTAAATCTCTTTAGGATTTAAAACCTAAATCCTGTTAATAGAATATTTAGGGTTGTTGAATCAACGCAGTGAAAACCAGTTATGGATTGAATTTATACCGTAATGTTAAATAAAACAATTCTGTAACTGCTTATAGGGCCATGTTTTATCTGGTAAATTTTGGATATCCTCTGGCTCGGGATATTGGAAGATAGTCGAGGTATGGTGGATTCCACCAGTCGTAGGTATAGCCGAAGTGTCGTGACTTGCTTAGTTTGTATTCTATGGAAGGGGCTTCATGGGAAAGGTTGATAGCACTGGTTGATAAAAGTGCCAGTGGGGCTAAGTCCTCGGGTAGGTGTCGTAAGTTTGTAGAGGTGTCGCGACCTCCGCGAGTGTCGTGACCTGCTTAGCGCGGTACTTTACAAGGGTTGTACTCGACTACTGCTTGAGATAGTAGCTTAAGTCGCCGTCTAGAATGTGCTTATTCAACAAACCCTTGGAACACTTCGAACTAGTATTGATGCTGATGACGATGATGCACTCCAGGCCGCTTTCGGTCACGATGACTGCTTAGTTTCTTGTTAGGTTCCTTGAAAGAAATACATATTTATTATTGGACTAAGGTGCTGAATTTCACTGTCATTTGAGTGATTTTACTGTCATTTGATTCGTATACCTACAAGCCTACGGCGAAATTTTAGTTGCCTATAAAAAATATTTCGATGCGAATGTTTTATAGGTATTAGCTTCATTCATACTTCTGTTGAAAATAGTTACTCTGACACATAATAACAACACATTTAAATAAACACCTTTAAGAAACATTTAAATCAAAAACTTTAGGTTTTTCCCAGCGCCGTTTGATTTTCCTTCCCTATTAAATACTGTATTTAAATATTTTAAAACTTACCAACTTATAGCAACAGTTTTCTTTTTTTTGATAATACAGAAACGTAAACGAATTCTATCCCGCTATAATATGAAGCAGAATACAACATTTTCATATTCATATAAATATAGATTTATCTCAAAACATGCTGTCGGTATTGGTAACGTTCTCTGAAAATTGGTAAAAACCAAGGTTCCTAGGTATAGGTTTTTTTGCTATCAAAACTAAAATTTACCAATTTTACATGATGAATTTTCATTTAAAATTTGTAGGTATTCGGTATCTTTGATAACGGTGCGGAAAACACAGAATAACTTTGGCGCTCAAAAAGCGTAGTTACAAAAACTGATCTACTATAGAGTAGGTTTGTAGCGGTTTTTTTCTGTCTTTCAAAGCGGAGTGAAGGGAATCAATTTTACGGCGCATATCATTCTAAGTCATCTAGAGAGTCCTTCTTATTTCTTCCGTGGTCGATGCTAACCACGTCGCCCGTACGCACGATGACTCGATATAATTAGGAAATTTACTATTGTTTACGATATAGGTATCAAAATAATTGTGGGTTATTTCATTCAAATGCATCTATAGAACAGTGTTAGATTAACCATATAGCAAGAGTAGCAATTGCTACGGGCGTCGCGCATGAAGGAGGCCCCGGGTTTCCAGACCCGTCTCTGCCAGAATGTAATATTTTGGTCGAAACTTATCAGAACTTACATGATACTAATGAGATTTACGTCCTTGATACCATTAAAACGTCCAACGATACACTTTTTCTAATACAGTCAATCCAGTTCCACCTTATACTTAAGGACTCAACCCCCGAGGAATCCCTAAAAGTTATCTATAGAGTTATCGGCCCCCTATATAGAAATTGCTACGAGCCCCGCGCTCGCTTAATCCGGCACTGCAAGAGAATCCTTCTGGTTTCATCCATATTCGAAGCTAACCATGTCGCCGTAAACACGATGACACGAGATAATTTAGGGAATTTACTATTATTTACGAGATAGGTATAAAAATAAACTACAGTGATAAGAGTTGGCCGGATGCCGCTGATGTTTACTACGGGTATGATCAAATGGGGCACTCAGTTTGCCAAATTGATATTGTTATCTGTATTGCCGCCGTAGACGTAAAGTCTGTATAAGTAAGGCTTTATAAATATATTTTTTTATAATAAAGACGCCATCGTAAATTTAGTAGCAACGTAAAATAGTGTTCTCTCTATCATATACATATAGCGAAAAAGAAACGGCTACTCTAAATTGCTATTATAATTACGATGGTGCCTCTAAAATTGGGCCTATTATCTACATTATAACATCCACATTTTGACATCACAAAGTTTAATTTTCACCCTGCCTTGTGGGGTCAATCTGCTATTTTTAGACTAGCTATTCCAAACAAACGAGCTAAAATATTGCAAACACGTTTAGATGACTAAGTTTTAACAGGGATGATTTTTGTCGATGTATACATACAGGTCTATAAAGCTAGCTGGCAGGGTAGCATCAATCCTATATGACCATACATCTCGCAAAACGACTAACTCTCAAGGATGGGAGATCAATTATATTATTATGCATCTCTACGATAAGGGTAGGATATATCAAATGAGAGGGTTTGCTAAAAAGAACACTAAAAGCTTCTCTTAAGTGTTGTAATTTACTAGATAATTTTATTTCTTACCATCTTCAGCCTTGTGCATAGAATTGAGTCCGACGGCCTTATTACGGCCGGTTTCGCCTTCATGAAATATACATTGAAAGACGTGAAAGACAGCCCCAAGCTCAATCTGGGTCTCATGAAAGCGAGAGCCCCATTACCAGAAAATTTACATAATTAGGTCGCAGTTTCTACCTACCCTGACATCGTTGACCCATATCGTTACTAGACAACGCTTTATAATGGATATGGTTATTGTATGATTGTACTCTCTTGTAATTTTATTTCTGTTTTAACTATAGAAGTATTGTGTTTTTCTATGCATTTTTATGCAATTAAGTTGACGAGACAAACCAAGGTCAAGCATGCCCATTGCCCATGACAGGTTTCACCCAGAATTTTGACCTGCGACTTAGCACAGCGCTGCGCTCGTCGCTCAAATTCAAAATCTCATGTTGAAAGCCATGAAATATTTTTAGGGAAACATTAGGCTCAATTTTAAAGGCGCCATCGTAATGTTACTAGCAATGGAAAATAGTGTTCTCTCTATCAAATGCACATAGTGAAAAAGAAACAGGACTACTCTTAATTGCTGTTATAATTACGATGGCGCCTCTAAAATTGGGCCTATTGCCCTTCAGAATAATAATAATTCTAGCTATATGTCGCTACTGTCCATCTCAAATCCAACTCCACTCAGAATTCATAACTGCGGTAGAAATAAATATTTACTCTACAAAAATACGGAAATCCCCTTCAAGTATTATCGTGCGCGAACCGCCGTCGGCCTCGCATGTGAGTTTTCTCCAGAGGCCGGCGATGCGATTGTGTGCCAAAAAAGTTGACACTGATTTTGCGTATAAAGGGCTGATATTTATTTACGACTGAGTCAGGTATTGGAATGATTGTAAGAAAATTCAAAAGTTTAATTGTATGGTTTATCATGTTGCTGATATGCGACGAAATAAATACTTACCGTAAGTTTTCTATAGATGCTGTTGAAATCTACTAATATTCAGTGTGTTTTGACGCGTTTCTCCCCTGTGATACTTGCTTTAAGAATTTACCTTTTTCCGTGACACTACTCAATATTATGTTTTTGAAGTTTAAAATATAAAGAAAAGTTGTTGGTGGATCAGGACATTTGGACATTGTACTACGCTTGCCAGTCTAATCTGCCAGAAGTTATTATCATGCCACATTTGTTTTGTTAGATTGACATTATCTAAGCCGGAGTGGAAATAATGACTCCAAACAAAATGCTTTCCTTCAGCTTTATAAGTAAGGAAAATCAAGATATCATCTCACATAATGTTCCAGCGAATATATTCGCGCATATACGTCCTATTAAATTTCACGCTCTTGGGATCTCACCTGTACCATTTCCTCACGTAAGCAGCTTACGCGTGAATAATACGATGCGCGGTTGCGGCCCTGGCCACCTCATAAAATGTCTCTAACACCTCATTACCCCCGCGTTGCTCAGCTCTAGTGTACAGACGGTAGACGGTAAAGTATTCATAATTAAGGTCCGCGTCGAGTACGAGTACTATCCGTTAAACATTCAGCTCGCTACCTCAACCTCGGCTCATCCCGGAGTACATTGTAATCAGCCGTTTCCACTTGTGGGATTTAGACCTTGTTTCCGAGACGGGGTCACAAATTACTCTGCTGAGGACGCTCGGCTTGTTTATTTTCGTCATGTCCTTTATGCCCATGTTTCGTTATTTTATGTTCATTCGCTATGACCGTATTTTATATGCTCTGATTCCGATAGCGATTGTGATGTCACTAAATTATAGTTTATACGGCAGGGTCTCATCTCTAACTAGTTTAGTATTGCTCGACTCTCCATCACATCCGTATCTGTAACAGGCAGGGAAATAGTTTTCTTTTTCATTGCAATTGGATTATACCTACTCCTAAATAATACCGACCATAAAATGATAGTTTATGACAGTGAACAAAAGCTAATAAATAAGAATTCCGCAACTGACACTGATAACATTCCCCAGAAAGAGCATAAAACTTTTTCCCCGTCACGTCGCGCGTGGTTTTCTTGTGTCCACGTCCTGTCTTATAAAGAAAATATTATTGTTATAAAATAAACTCTTCTATAATTCAACTTCAATATTGATAAAAGCGAGGGCGCCGCTGGGGGTAATCTGTCACGTCTCTGTGTTGGATATTGACATAATTGCGCGCCGATGAGGCTTTGTCTGTGAAATGGCGAAGGCGGGAGGGAAAACGTTGTTTATTCGCTGTTTATTGAAAATGCGAGACGGCGCGGCCCCCCGGTGCGGCTTCTTACACCGCCATAATAAACCGAACCTACCTGTATATTGCCTGCTCCTACTTATTCCTGTTAGAGCGAGAATACGCCCGGGATCACGTGAAATCTTGTGTGTGGTACAAATCTTAAGGGTAGGGTAGGGTTTGCTTCACTGAAAGCATTGTTGTGTCGATTTATTAAGTTTTGTAGCTTGAATAGATAGGTATTCTGAATCAGTATGATATACTACACAGAAGTGGGATTAAGAAGGCTGCGGATGATGATGGTGATTAATTTGATAATATGTATTATTATAGCAATTATTATTTTCTCTTTACATATAATTTTATTTTTTCTTACCATCCTTACTTCCTTACTAATATTATAAAGCCGAAAGTGTAGTTGGGTTGTTCTTCTTTCACGCAGCAACGGATTGATTTAGTTTTTGGCATGGACGTAGCTTGAAAGACGGAAAGTGACGGAAAGAGTAAAAGATTCCTTTGGGATAGCACAAAAATCAAAAAATCACGCGGGCGAAGCCCCGGGCAAAAGCTGGTTCAAGTATTTAAATAAGTTGCTGACTTTGCTCAACATTAAGTTATTTGAGCTGTGGTCCGTACGAATTTTCTTTGGCTGTATTGTAGTTTCGGGAACGTCGATATTAACCCGCCCGTACCACCTTGCTTGAGAATATCTTTACAAATTTTATTACATCGGCTTTTACGACTTTCAGTTCAATATTTTTGTATGTTAGAAGACTTACAGATGTTAAAACTTATTTTATATTCCTTCTAATGATATTCTATTATACTTGGCAGCCTTAGAGGGCTTTGGGATCCATTATCTTTCTGACGACAATGTTCATCTTACTCGAGTGCCTCATTACAATTTTAATCAAATGAGCCTTCGATTTCGTCCAATATTTTATGTTGCCTCTTTAATTTCGCTACGAAAATGCGTACTTACTTTTATGAATTTCAGTACTTTTACTTGCTGTTTCTGTCCTAAAACCCGTGTACAATTACATGTGTTGAATTTAGTTTGGCATAGTTCGGTCTCTATTGTAAATATTCGTTTCGCGGATTTACTCAAGTAGTATTGCTCTACGTGCTTGCTAAAATGTGCGGACGTGAGTTACATCACATTTGTATATTATGAAGTAGATCGAAATCTGATCTCATCCATCAAAATGTAACCTTATCACGCGAGAGCAAATATTCTCAAATATTTTCGCCAAGTAGGTACTAAGTGAATGGATATTTCAATGCGTTTCGAATGAATCGAACAAGTCGAAGAGTGTTGTGTATTGTAATGCCTATTCTCATCTTTTCGTCGCGAGTCTGTTTTGACGTTCTACTCTAGACGTACCGCATTCTTTCTAGGTCGGCGTCGTAACCCTGAACTTGGCAGAATATTGATCGACACTCGACGGAATACACAATATTCGGCACACACAGGCTAACACTTGACTCTGAATCTGAGCCCACTTGTAGTACGAGTACGATAATACTAAGATTTACTACGAATAGGTGATATGGATGTATGAACGATATAAAATACAGAATTTAACACTATCATGTAGTAAAATGAAAACTCAGCTATTATATGGCGCATCCCTATGTCCATTTGTAACTACCATTTCATCATCTTATTCTGGATATTCTTAAATAGAAGCACGAATAAACGAATATGAAAACTATGAACAGCCAAGTCGTAATCACTACCCTATAAGTATACGAATTGCTTGATATGACCGAGATGTTCTATTACAAGTTCATAATAATTTATCATTTCACTAACTTTCATAAAATATCCGAGTAGTAATTTCAAAAGTCCAATCGCAAGTGATTTTCTGAAAGTATACGTAGGCCAAGTCAAATAATTCCAATACAAGAATGGTCGAACACCGTCTTCATAAGTTATAAAGTTGGTTTCACGAGCTTTGCGAATGCCGCAATCAGAAGCGGGATGATTAGATCGAAAAACCCTAATCAACGTTCGGGCGAGGGTGACGCGCAATCCAGCGGAATGGGGTACAAATGGGAAAGTAAACACGAGCCTGTGACCGGACCAGTCAGCCGAGAGTAATGTGACAATCATGCGAGCGAAATGTCTCTTCACATTTGTCGGGGACGCTGGGAAGTTGTCGCTGTTCCGACTGAACGCGATTTGGTTTGCTTGTTATGTCCCGGGCTGATATCTCTGCTCGTAGATGTTTATATCCTTGCTTTAAACCAAAATAAGTGTGGTGGCTGTAAATGACATCGCTTGTTCGTTTATGGTTTGATTTTTACATTTCATTGTTGGTTTTCTAAGTTAATTTTCTACCAATACCCACTGGGTTAAAGTGGCGGATATGTCTTAATCGGCCGACGTGATAGGCCTATGTCAGCTGTGGATTAACACTGTTGAACTTAGGTCTACCTACGAACGGTATTTAAATAGTTCTGAAAAAAAAAAAAGATTTCCAACTTTATACAATCAAATCCTACAAGAGCGTCCAAATATTTTTCTGGAATCTGTCATGATTTTTAATCGTTGCACCAAATTTAGATCTGGTTTTTAAATATAATATGTCGAATGAAATTTTCTAGTACTTGTAAGGGTAACATTTCTCTGGTTTATGATTGGCCGATTTAACAACCAGCCGCATTTTATCCAATAAGAACTGCTTCCGGCGTAGTTTTAAAACAGCCAATCAGGAAACGAGAAAAGAAACTGAAGAGATGTAAAAATATTAATCTTTCGGTGAGATCATTCTCGATTTGCGCCTCGTGGCGAAAGCACATATTCTTAGTCAACGAGAACTGTGGTAATTATTTTAAGAAACTAATGTATCATATTTTATAGTGACCAAATACACATGAAAATGGACTTATTAGTTTGATTCTCCACATATCAGAAGTGCAAATGTAACCTGCAGACCCACAATATGGTATGTACATTTATATTTATTAATATTTCATATCGCTGTCTTGGAAGCAACATTGGTACCGATTCCTAAATCTGTGATGTAACACTGTTTTAAATGACGCAACTAATTATATGGTATTATAATGGTCAGGTCGCGGCAAAGTTGACCAAACCGATTGTGAGTGATTGTCTTGATTAGATCAAAATTCAATCTTCGGAGTATTACTAAACTGTCCTAAAACTGTGCGCTTATTTTATTCCTACCTACCTACCTGCAGAATAATAGGCGTGGCATTTGATTAGTGTAACATGTGGCCAGGAACTCCTAGGCCGTGTTAACCTGATTGATTGCTGGTAGTATCTTGGCTGAGACACTTCTCAACAATGCTGCTACCAAGTTTATCACAACGTGCGCTTATTCTATTCTCATTACCTACCCGCAGATAAATGAAATAGGCACCGCAATTGATTGGAATAACATGTGGCCAGGAACTCAGAGGCCAAATTAACCTGATTGATACCTGGTAGTCGAGACACTTATTATCGACAGTTATGATACTGGGTGATTATCAAACTGCGCATTTGTTTTATTGTGCGGGTACGCAATATTGTGATGTGAATTCTATCATTATCGATAATACATATGTATAGCCCCTGACTGTGTATAGACCCACAATCAGAATAGGTTTATTCAGATATGTGTGCCGTGCCTGGACTATGGCTAAGGCTTTTGTATGCCACCAGTGAAATAAGAAGTTCTTTATAAAGACGCGTACCATCGAAAGTACTATAGTTCTGCCATACTTTACGCGGATTGTTGACAAGACAATAAGAATGTTGCGTAGACTGCAGTGGTACCAAATTTGTTTCCGTTTGGTATTGTAAGCAAAGAAAATGTTTTACCGGAGACCCAGACTTTATATCACCTTTGCTCCAAAATAATAAAAAATATAAAGGGTAAGAAATGGCAGACACAAAAAAAATTGACATTTAATAGTCATATTACTTTGTATAAAAATAATTTCTGAATTTATATTGGTTCGTATAGCCGCCAAATTTTTAGAACAATGTCATAATAATACTATCAGAATTTATTTCACTACGTAAACTTTGGCCGCTATTAATGAAAATACGTACATAATAGTAAAATCATTTTCTAGCTAATATTAACTTATTTAGTACGCTACAAGGTCATTGTACATTTTTGGAATATCTCATTTTAGGGGAGCGTCTTTACTCAATAGTTTTTGATATAGGTATGGAGACTTTACCAGTCTTATTCCAAAAAGTTCATTGGTGCCAGACTTAAACCACGCATAGCATATCCACGGTTGTTACGGTATTAGAGTTAATACAAGGATTAAAACGCGTCCCTATTACAAATCAAGATCTAACCTAGGATCAGATAAACCAATGATAGTCCATGGTTTAAGCGGTAGCCACAGATAAAAAAAATATGATTTACAATCATTAATTCGTTCTCGCATGTTAAAACTTTTTAGAATACACTTCAAATGCTTAAATAACTGCTTAAATAACGTCTTAATGCATAAATATATCCAAATTGTTGTTTATAAGTATAAGTATTCAAGTATCCATCTTTACTTCTTTAAGTATCCATCGAATACAAAAACTTAATTAATTATTTTAACAATTTCTTTGTTGGCAAATGCGAGTGCATGTGAAGCCAAAATCCAGGCAAGAAAAAAGGCGAGGCTATGTTGTTGTCGTTTTGGAACTTCATTATTCTTATATTTCTAAATTCTAATTTATAATAAGAATGCCGAATGAAATAATTTAAATCAAATTGTAAACTAGAATTCTTTTACTACCGAAGTTTCCTTAGTTGGTCCGTGGTCTAGTGATAAACTTCGTTTTATAATAAAGTTTTTGCTAGTCCATGGTTTGAGTTCAGTACTTAAAGTTAAACGTATTTTGGAATAAGACTGCACGGGTCTGTGGTTGTTGTATACTTATTCTGTATCGTTTATTCATCTTGATTCAGTTTCCTTATGAAGTAAAGCAATGGTCAAGTTTGTTATTAAACACAGAATTTACTTTGAAATACCTATTTGTTACGTGAATACCCTAAGTCAACTTCCTCTTTAATGTCTTATAATGTTTACTAAGTACCTACCCTTGAACTCGAATCACGATTTAAAATATAATAACGTGAATTATAAATTACATGTGTAACCATTGATGTGGAGCCATATATTTTTGACTGGGCTATATGATTTAGGCTATGTATGCCACCAGTAAACTAAGTAGAAGCTCGGAGACGCTTATAGCTATTTACGCCATAGGCGAGCATGCTACACCAGTGTTCCAAGTAGAAGCCCGTGAATGCTTTCAGCTATAAGTACTTATGCTGAGGGTGGGCATGCTACACCAGATAGCCCAGATATGAATTCAAATAAAATTCGGACCAATTAGATAGCCCGGAGACGCTTACATTTGTAACGTACTTAATTACTTACATACCGTAAGCGGGCTATGTCGGTCTACAAGAATATCGTGCAACGTGCGTCGATAAAATTAGTCGCAACGTGCGACTGGGCTACGTACGCCCTACGAGAATATGGCTCCGACTGGTTCATAATATGGTTATGGAATATAGTTAACATGTGTGACCTAATTCAGCAATTTATAATAAGAAATCAGAAATTTGAAGGTTGCGTAGGAGGCGAGCTAGCTCAGTGGTTAGAGCGTCGGGCTAGTGATCCGAAGGGGCATGGTTCGAATCCTGCGTTCGCTTCATATTTTTGAGATGCTTATCACAAAGATAACTCTTTGAGAATTTATAATAAGTTGAATTATTTAACCTTAAATGTTCTTTGATTAATTTCAACGAAATATTTGAAAGGTTAATTCCTCATTGAGTTGGGAAATTTTCTATAGATACGAAAATAAAATTTGTGTTGTAGACACGGCCAGCTTACATTAATTGTTAATTTGATTATTGGCTTTCTTTAGCTGGACAACAAAAACAAAAAGTATGTGCAAGCTAGACACGATCTATAATTTGTATACATCAACTAGCTGACCCGGTTAACTCTATATCACCTATCACACTTATCCGTCGATTCTAATTTTGATGGTGTTTAATGCCACCGAAGATTAAATAGAAGAACATTTATGAAGTTCATTTTTACAATTTTAAAACTTTTAATGTGTAATAGATATGTCTATTATTGAGACAGAATCTTTTAGATGACGTTCACAGAAAACTATGATTAGTAATGTAACAACGAGGGTAACAGCATCTATGATATCTACCGTCGAGTGTGTCATAGACTGACATTAGATTGCGATTTTATAGCCTCAGAAAGAGGATATACTTGTACTGTAGTCGAACTTGCCTTCACAAACATATCCACAAGTTAGAGATTAGAATCATCAAGACCGATCAAAATATTCAAGAGAGGTTATAGTTATTGTGGTTGTGCTACAACTGAACCATACGCGTTCAGGTTACAAGCATAGACTAAGTACCTACAACACGCCGGAATTGTTTCTTTATTTACCCGACTGCCGAGGATGGGTATTGTTTTTCGCGCGTATCTTGTATGTTTGTTTATAAATATTTTTATCAAATTTTCAGCAACATTTCGGTAAACGAATTATAAATTTTTGTTGCCGTTAGCCATGATGCAATGTTATAACTAGTAGAATATTATTTACAAGTACATTGATACAACAGCGTTTCGTTGGCTTACGATTAACATCAATCAAACGCTGTTGTATAATTATTTGATTTGATTACGATTCACGGTCACCCGTGAAATAATTATATGTTTACTAATGAGTATTTCTCTGCCTTTCTCGGAATTATGCTACGAGTAAATGATAAGAAGACCCAGCTACAGTGCAAAGGACATATACCCCGTTGTCTCCACGAGAGTTCTTTGGCAAATTACGTAAGTCACCCCAGATGATTGACCGCAGTTGGTGCTACATATGCTAGCATATGCTAGCTTTGTCATCACTACTACATCGCGTTGGCAGTCTATGGCATGAGATTTATGGTGAAGAAGTCACAAGTGCTCTGAATTTGGCAGCCAAATAGAGGCTTCAAATAAACTCATTCCAGTTGATATAACCTGTGAAACATCTATGGTCCAGTTAGTGCAAATTAAAATAAAGTGAAATTAAAGTGAAAAATAAAAGTTTAAAAAAATGCAGTGAAGAAAAGTTTAAGTTCAAAATTACATCCCCAGTGTTGTGCGTAAATTATGCGTATATAATATGAAGCGACCGTTCTATTTCGCATCCTCAAGATGAATGTAAATTGTGTGTTCTATACTAAAATACTTTTACTTTCTAGATAAGGACCAAATTTTATAAAAAATGCGCATCCTACATAGTCATTTGTCCACAATAATCAGACAAGCCAGATTACTGTAAAGATCATTCCGATTAAATTAGCTGTAGAAACTTAGAGTCAGCATGATACATTATGATTAGGACACGTGACTAGGTCAGATGCCATAAGATAAGGTTAGCCCATTAAAACTAAGATAATAATAATAATATAATAATAAAATATTTTATTACGTATTACAACATGTGGAGGTACTTACAAACAATCTTAAAAATAAGGTGCGGTAGAAAATCGCAAAAGTACCTTTAAAGTATTTGGACCTTACACTAGGTCTCGTAAGAGCCTGTATAGCAGGGTACATTTTTTCTGTAGGTCTTTTGACCGCTAAAGTAACCTAATTTGAACACAGATACTTATAAATAAATAAAAAAATAAAAATAAAGAAAGAACTAAAAGTTACCTACTAATAATTACAAGTTATCACTTTGTATATTGTTAATTTCTAACGAGCTTTATTTATAATAATAATGTGTGTGAAGTGAATAGTTGGTATGTTTAACTATTTAACATGCTATATAAGTAACACTAATAATAATATACTCATTAGTCTAGTCAGTAAAGTTAATTAATATACAATGTTTTGTGAAATTGTTTTTATAATATACTTGGATAATAAAATAATATACTTACCCTTCGTGGGTAGGCCTACGTCCTGCAGTGGACTATTCAAAGGCTGATACAGTACAGTATACTTACATAATAATATTCAGTTTGTTGTGTGTAGGTAATTCCTTTGTTCATCCCCCTTCGAAACTTGATTTACTTGATCCATAACCATATCATTTTATTATTTCTAGTAGTTTTTCTGTTTGTTCATAGTCCAGGGACAGTAAATATTTTATTATGGATTGGGTACATTCGAATTTATTAAGTTTGTCAATTTTTAGTATTTTATTTATTTTATTGTACACTAACGGCCCCAAAGACTGTACAGACCATGTGCCAAATGTAGTTCTGTTTCTAACAATTTCACATATGCGATCTTTACGTCGTTTTATATTAATTTTTTGGATATCTTGTTTGCTGATTTGTGAATGTTGCCTGACTATCAGTGATTTTATAAACAATTGTCGGACTGAGAGTACGGCACATTCTTGAAACAATTGTTTTGTGGAGAAAAGCCTAGGTTTGAAAGTCATTACTTTGAGGAGGGCTCGTTGTGATATTTCCAATCGTTCAAGGTACGTCTTAGCAGCAGAGCCCCATGCTGTAATGCAAAAGGACAAGATTGATTGGGCTAAGGCGTAGTAAATCTTAATAAGTGGATTAAATTTCAGGACGTGTCTAAGTTGTTTAAAGATATAAATTAATTTTCTCAGCCTACTTGAAAAATGCCTAATGTGTGCGATCCAATTTAAATGTTTATCTAATATGATCCCCAAATATCTTATTTTTGCTACTTGGTTTAGATTATCGCAGGCGCAATTTTGATCCATCTCGCAAGTAGATTTATGTATTTTCAGATTTAAGGGAGTTTTAGGTTGTGTTGAATTGTTAATTGTGAAAGTTATGTATTTGGTTTTAGCAATATTGATGGATAATAAATTAAGTCTAAGCCATTTTGATATATATATATATGATATATATATATATGATAAATATTGCATTTTGTTTGAACAAGAATAGCTTCAGAAACGATAGTAAGTAATATGAAAATTTTCTGTAGTTTTTGAATATTTCGTCACTGATTGTAAGCGCAAAGTTGATATTACGTAATTACTACGTAATGATGAATGAATAAAGCACATGATATCTGTTTTTGACATTTTATGATTTTGTTATTGACATTGCATAATTATAATTTGCTCATGCTTGCTCTGTTGTGAAATTGAACCTAATTTTTGACATTGTATCTGCTGATTTTTTAATTTGACATTTTACTATTGATATTGCATGATTATAAGTGATTCATGTTTATTCTGTTTTTAATATTATTTTTTGATTGCGTATTGTATTACCTTTGCTTGTTTTGTTGTTAACTTATTTTAATATTGTGAGGCACATGTTTGATTGATTCATTCATTGATTCTGGTCGTTTTAACCTCAATAAAAAAAATGTATTTGTATTTTGAATCGTACCAATTTCAAATAAAATCTAGATTTTCTAGTAGCTTTTCTAATTTCAAGTTGCTTATCGAACAAATATGTCTATTATACTATAATTATACGTCATTTATCTTTGTTCAAATTCAGTCTTGCTGGTCGCACTTTTTAATCAAGTTGTGCATTTTTTGTTTGTTTTGTTAAAAAGATATACTTGTCACTTTTTATCTATATTAATTGTTGTGTTGATCCATTAGAACACAAAAATATTTAAAAAAAAAAATGTGCCCGGATATAAGAATCGACGTAATACTCTTAGCTGCTAGTTAAACTTGTATTTTTTTAAATATGTTGACCGTTATATCTTCTTTAGTGTTGTGTATGGTACACGTAAATAGTAATTGTCTATTTTTATGTGTTTAATAAGTTTCGTAACGCGTTTTTGCTTGAAACAATCTATATTATTTTTTAAATTTTGTAAAGCATTTATTTGTTATACGTTATTACGTACACACTAATCAAGGATAATATTTTTTTAAAATTAATATTACCCATGGTCTGTAATGCAGTTTTCTGAAAGGCAAAATTCCATTTATGACTGCGTGATGATAAGCCAAATGTCATGAGTTAAAATTATAAGATAGGTTTATTTCAATGCTAAGTAGTTAAGAAGTAATAGGTAATCTATTTATTTGTAAAGTCGTATAATTAGGTTGTTTTTTAAATTATATTATTCAGGGTGCACCAGGAGGTAGCACATGAGCCGGATGGCCGAATGTCATGATTTTTAATCGTTGCACCAAATTTAGATCTGGTTTTTAAATATAATATGTCGAATGATATTTTCTAGTACTTGTAAGGGTAACATTTCTCTGGTTTATGATTGGCCGATTTAACAACCAGCCGCATTTTATCCAATAAGAACTGCTTCCGGCGTAGTTTTAAAACAGCCAATCAGGAAACGAGAAAAGAAACTGAAGAGATGTAAAAATATTAATCTTTCGGTGAGATCATTCTCGATTTGCGCCTCGTGGCGAAAGCACATATTCTTAGTCAACGAGAACTGTGGTAATTATTTTAAGAAACTAATGTATCATATTTTATAGTGACCAAATACACATGAAAATGGACTTATTAGTTTGATTCTCCACAAAATATTTTTCTGGAATCTAAGTTAATGAAATTTTTATGAAACCATTTCGCGGGTATCCTCTACAAAATATAATAAGAAACTCTTATTTAATAAGGACCTAATAGATTCACAAAAAACATACAGTCGAAGTGAGAGCCTCGCCTGCTGGGCTTCTTTAAGAAATTGGTGAAAAATAATACCTTCTTTTCTTAAGTAACATTTTATAAGGTTCTCCAAGCTCACTAGCTTTTAAAGCTAATTTCGCCGGCTTTCTGAAGGCAAAATGTTTCCCCAGTGTTCTTAGATATGGACCGCGTGGCAGGACGGATGGCTGGTGATCCGATTATTCGGACCCTCGTCAGTCGATCAGGACCCGGATCTCTGCAATCATAGCTCGTGTCGATTCCTATTAGTCTATCCTACTTGTCGACGCGCCTCACACCTTACTCTGTTTTGGCAGGAGGCATGTCTTAAATATGATTGGTACAACCATCAATCCCTAGCTTTCTTCAAATCGATCTTTATGTAATGATTTTTCTCTACAAATACTATTTTTAGTCATATATACTTCTTATTACAAGTACTTACTCTTAAGCATTACTAATTGCACCTAACTAATACATATGATATTATGAGCTCATCTATAGTGGTTTTATCCGAGTAAATTGTAGAAAAACTGAGGCTTCGCACATACTTAGAACAGTATAAGGTATTATTTCCCTATACCTAGAACTAAATTTGGTTGACTATTCAAAAGTGTGTCTCTAACACCTATTTGTCAAACTGAAAATATCTTCTATCAGCCTCTGTTTTCTAATTAGACTAGAAATATCGAGAAATAATGAGCTAGTAGCTATATCCATTTCCTTCATTTGTTCTATTTTGCTACCTTATATCAATATCAAAACATCGTTAGCTATATTTGCTCGTTTCTCAGGTAAGGAGCATCGTTATTCCCGTAGGAATGGTTTCCGATACATTAAGTAATAATGGATATCCGACGCCTCCAGCACGCACATACTTTGCTTTTCCCGCTCAGCAAAAGTCATCTAATGAGACGCCTTGCTACTCTATCAAAGAGAAAATAGAAACAATAATAGAGGAAAACGTCTTCCAAGACACAAAGAATAATAATTGATTTCAGCGCAATTTCCTTTGGATAAATATGTTTATTTTCCAAACGAGTTTTATATTTCCCTTTGACAGCCATTATTAAATTCAAAGAGGCCGAATTTCGGCGATTCTGAATGATATTCGATATTCAAAGTAGGTAAATTAGATCCGGCGTCCTGTCCAAATAAAATCATAAGTAGGTATGAAAATGTAGAGCAGCAGTTGAGGTGTTGGATTTCTAGGTAAAACCGGTCGCTTTATTGCAGGCATCGGTAGGTATTTGCGGCTGATCTGTTTCCATATCCTGAGGCTATCAAATCCACGGCTGGATTGAATAGCCTCGGGATACCTAATCCGATTGCGTGCCGGCTTCCGTGCCACCGCAGCCAATCGAATAACTCTTAACACCTAACGGTGTCGTAGTTCTGTTGGTTACTAATCTATCGATCTATTGTTTCATGACTTCATTAACATTGCATGAGGGTAGACGCGTCACATAACGCACTGCCACCGGCTCTACGTCAATAACCGGGCCCACACTGCCCAAGCCTAAATGTTTGGTCGACGCAAACTGTTGTCTTTGTCTGCCGAGATAATAACTTAGTAAGACAGATGAAAAATCTTGCCTCGCACAGCGTTCGGACAGTGTGACCAGAACAACGGATTGGTTCCCTCCTACCTGGGCACATCTATCTGTCACAGCTTTTATAGTCAGCTCTGCAGTCAATTCAACCGTTCTGCCATCCCAAGTAATATATTTCCATCAGCAAAATATTACCTTGAGACCGCGTAATAAAGTTCACAGTAAAACTTATAACGACGTCTTCATAGATACGCCGATGTGATATTAACTCGCTTCAATTAATATCTGAATTTCATACTTTATGACATTGCCTAAAATTATAATATCCAATAAGTCGGTAGATGAGAAATAGTACCTACTTGCGTAATCTTATAAACATAAAAATACATTTTCTAGGAAGCCATATCTTTATGAATACAGCGTGTGACATATTCTAGGTTATAATTGTACTCGTCATTATGAACAACTTTTTACTGTGGGGCTAACTAAAAGCGAAAGAAAATATCAGCTGTTCGATACATGTAGCAAATATAATTAACAGAAAGTTCATTTGAACATCGTACCGTATAACCGACGTTTTTTTGACGATTTCAAGGATGGTCCCATAATAAAAGTTTGTCATAATGACTAGGTCTTAGTGCATTAGTACCCTATCGTCTTGAGAAACGTCCTGTTCAAAACGTGTCCTATGACTATAGCGGAAGGGAAGCATAGGGAAGCGAGAATAATTCGGTTTGAACTTTTGGGGCCCTGACCTTTTTGAACTGCTATAGATTTTTTTTAACAATTTTCGTATGGTTTTGTTATAGGGCGGCGTGGCAGCGCAGCTGTGAGGTGCAGCGGTGACGCGCACCCTGGAGCCTTACAAGGGTCCATGTGAGTACCACCACTCCTCCACACTTACACTGCAAATTTTGAAACTGTACAAAAGTCCTCATCTACTCAACACTTACCCTAATGCTAGAACTCAGTCACCGAGCTAAACCGTTCCTAATTCTTCCTTTCAATTCGCATTCACATTTCTCTCATATTTGATAATATCAAAGTCTTTGACCCTTAAAATATCCTTCATTATATACAGTTATATATCCTGCCTGGAATTAGGGACATCTTTCAAGTTTTGCCCTCTGTATTCATGTGAATACGCCTTTGTCGCCCACCTACGTGATTTGTGAAAGAACTTAGAGATGTGGGTTTTCATCTCATTTTAGTTTGTTACGTCCTATTCAAATACACAAATAGAGAAACATAAAAATAACACGAATATATTCTTTTTCGAGCTCAATTTACTCGTCGCAAAGGATATATTAATACGACAACCCTTTTTATGCAAGCGACGTTAATAAAAGGAAAATAACGTTGTTATTAGAACCAAAGAGACCTTTTCCGTTATGTAAGGGAGGGGAAAGCCAGTTTAAGTCCACTTTGACATTGGGAGAGATAATATGAAATAGAAATTCAGTAGGTTGGGCGTTACGTGAAATTGCGGTAGCCAAACTAGACTGTTTTTCTCGTTCGATCCTTAGTTATATCCGTTTTTTTTTCTAATATAAATTCGATTCTTAATTAATTACTCTCAGCTTCAATCGGTGATGGAATTTCTGTCAAGGTCAACATACGCGAATTTCGCGTGGTAAAGAATGAATGAGCTGGAAATCTAAAAGTTTCGATAACATGTGATAGAGCGCAGTGGCCAAAATAGACGTGCTGTGCTGACTGTACCTAGTGGGAAAAGGGTGATGATGATAATATTATATTATACATAATATGTATAATGTAGAAACACCCGCCCCAATATCTAGCTAGGCGCGATACAGTCTATTGATTTCCCTTCAAAATATTGATGGATCGTTCGACCGAAATAGGAGTTACTTCAGTACTAGGATCTTTATAGTAGAGTCGTTCAGTATTTACGGCTTTAGGTCTAATAAAGTCTTTTGAAATTGTTAGAACCACACAGCCGATCCCGATAGGCAGTGAGCTTTTTCTCAAGCAATAGATATCACTTCTGTAACTACCTCTATCGCTGTAGTTGACATTTGTACTGAAGGCGACAAAATATTGACTCTCTCTCGACTGCTCTAGAATCAGCCCGCAATTTCCAAGTAAGCTTACGTCTTACGAGTGCCTTTATATTTTATTTGTTACTGTGTTATCAAATTTACGGTATTATTTATTCCGTACTCATACCCGTTTCGGACTTTCGGCGAAAGTTTTCTATTGAGATTATTGGCTCCGCGTAAGCTTATGAGTAGGTATATTCCGACTTTGCACCAAAACCGTTGAGGAATATCAAGTAGGCAGAATAACAATAAGGCTTCTAATCTGTATGGAAGAACTTGGTGTTGTTATTTTCGCTCACGTAAGGGATTCTGGCGTGAGAGGGTGGTGCTTACCATCCTCAAGTTACACGCTGAAAATTCGTTTTGTCTCTTATCATTATACCACCCGTAGGAAATCCATTGTTGTCGGTATACCTACAGGAATTAAAACCATCGCTATGAACAACTTTTTTAAAAGGCCGACCCGAAATTCCGGAAAATAAAAAAGTTTAGCCATACGACATTGCAACTCGAATTTCAGGTTGGTCCTATGGTGGATGTGTTAAAAGTAATATTTCTAATAAATGGAACATGCTTAATACATATATGCAGGGTATTTCTCTATACGACGGACTTGTCCTTGAATTTTACTTGTAATAATGACCAATTTTTATTATGAGGCCATCCCTAGAATCGTAATAACGTTGTTCCACACATTTTATCAAAAGACCATGAACTTTTTGTATGGAACAGCTGTTTTTTAGGGTTCCGTACCTCAAACTGAAAAAAACGGAACCCTTATTGTTGTGCGTCTGTCCGTCTGTCTGTCTGTGTGTATGTCAAGACTTTTTATCTCGGGAACGCATAAAGATATCAAGTTGAAATTTAAACTGTATACGTATATCTATAGTGTCTTGCAGTTGTGTAAAAGAAAAACTTCTCAGTCATCGTTTAAAAAAGTTAGAGCTGTTTATGTTGTCGCATATTTCGACACTCACAAAAATCAAAACCTACAGGGTACTTCCCGTTGACATAGAACTATGAAATTTGGCGAGAAGCATTGTCTCAGAGTACACATATATGAATAAATCTGAAAACTGTACATTTTTATTTAAATCACAAAAAAATAGGGCCTCAACATTCACAAAATCTGGGTTCAAAATTCAAATTGAGTGAATCGTATCATGTAAGGTATTATATAAAAGAACTTCATTAGCACGTGCTAAAACAGGTTTTTAATTATTTTAACAATGTGTAATTTTCGATGTATGACGAGAAAACTAAAAAAAAAACTTTATTGTCGATAGTTATAGTAGAGATTTTAACAACTTCTCAATTTTGTGAAATTTTCTGGATTTGTACTGAACCCTCGATGTGCGAGCCTGACTCGCACTTGCCCGGTTTTTTTTTGCTATTTCGGGATTGATTCCATTTTAAAAGTGTGCCATAATAATTTGTAGTTACAATTATATCCTAGAATGTGTCTGTCATCTAGAGAAACACCTAAGTTCGTATAACCGGATGGCTAGCCCTGGTGTCAGAGTTTTTAAGCGCCTGAAGGCATCTGACATAGTTGAACGTAAAGTTTTGATAAAGTGTGAAACGGTAGGCAGAGTTTTAACTATCGAAACTGGGGCATCCAGAATGAAATTTGCAACATGTTCTATTATTGGATTTCAGATCGATATTTTGTATCGTGAATTCGCGATAGTATTATATCATCGTGTCTAGGTCGCAGTATTAGAAACATTCGCTTAAGTGGATGTAGTTGTGCTCCTCATTAAAACCAACTGCGAGATCAAATCTGAAATCGCAGAAAGAAAGATGAAAAATCATACAAAAAGTTTGTTAAACCTCGTCGAAATGTACGAAAGAATCGATTTTTTCTTAATTTATGAACAAAGGGCCCCCTATATCCCGCAGCGAGTTACCAAGGATTTACTCTGATCCGGCAGTGGGTTACTGCACCATCACATCCCATCACCTGCACTCATGATAAGAATCCATAAGAATATTCAATAGCTATAGTTATTAATAAAATGTATATGAACACACGATTATTTGAACGGTCGAGCCGCTATACGTCCGACCGGTTTCAGAGAAGTTAGTACTCTTTCTTCAGGGAATATGCGCGCACTCAGTGCAGCGCACAGTGCGCGGGCGTCCGTTGTCGGGGGCGCGCGTATTCCCTGAAGAAAGAGTAACTACTCTGAAACCGGTCGGACGCATAGCGGCTCGACCGTTCAAATAATCGTGAGTTGTATCCGGTGTTCATATAAATTTTAATAATGAATCCTCACGCTAGTTTTAATATAGTTATTAATTTCAAATAATAAGATTGTAGGATTGTAGGAATTGATATTTCTGCGACACTTTCGAAAAAAAAAACTAGATTTCTTATCTTTTGTATGTTTTGTAATTTGAAATGTAGCATTAGGTATAACCTCCCCGTCTGTGAAAGAGCCTGGATCCCACGACAACTCGTTTGTGTTAACTTTTTGGGACAATACTTTATATTTATTTATTTATGCATGCACCACAACTAGAGAAGATACATAATGATTTTGTTGGTGTATTTATGTTGAAGTGGTAATGTGTTGCGTTCCAGTGGTGCGGAGGGCGCGGCGGCAAGATGGACGACGCCGGCAGCAACAAGCAGCGCCAGGCCACGAGAGTGTTCAAGAAGAGCTCGCCCAATGGCAAGGTAATCCTTACCCCTACTGCTTAATTATCACAAATATACGCTTACCACCTTACAAAAAAAGATTTAAACACTATTTAACCGTGCAATGTGTACTGTTAAACATTATCCAAAGCGTGCGTAAAACTTTGTGGTAAGACGGTAGATCTTTAGACTACTTCTTAAATCTACCCTTTGCTACTTTATTCATTTAAATCATTAGCAGTATGCTTTGTCGGTGGAGCGATTTGTAAGCTTCGCTCTCTATAATCTTCTTTGGCCGTCCCAGAAGACTTGAATGTTACACTTTAAATTTTTTTCTGGGGGTACGCATTGTACTTTATTTTTTTTTCTGGGGTCGGTACGCAGCTGCCCCTATATAGAAGATCCATCCAGTTCCATACAATTTTGCTAGTTGTATAGGCTGAATCAAACAAGTTGGTGGTTGTGATGTTAGCTACAAGCTGTGGATAATCCTAACTGAACCACCCGTTACAGCTGCGCAAGGATTTGGCTATTGGGCTTCTTGCTAACGTCACAGCCGCCAAATTGTTTGATTCGGCCTATACCTCGTTTTCGCCAGGGGCGCATTACAAAATTATTAACTGCCTCGGTGGCTCAGTGGTTAGTGAACCTGACTTCTGGTTCAAAGAGGCGTGGGTTCGATCCCCACCCAGGGCAAGCATTTTTGTGATGAACATAGGTGTTTGCTCTGTGTCTGGCTGTTATTTAGGTACTATTTATATTAGTATGTATTTAAAATATGTATATGTAGTATATCAGTCTCTGGCAGCCATATTACAAGCTTTGCTTAGTTTGGGCAAAGAAGATATAATAATACTTGGTTTGGGGTCAGAGACCGTGTGTAAGATGTCCCCCAATATTTATTTATTACTAGCGGACCCGGCGAACTTCGTTTCGCTTTCCGTAAGAACCTTGTACAGAGTATTAAAAACTACAAAAAAAAATAAGCCAAATCGGTCAAGCCGTTTTCATGTTATGTCGTGACAACGGAAAACGGGTTTCATTTTTATATATATATAGATAGTATGGGAGCCACACAAAAACTAGTGTAATATTTCGTTTACGAATAATCTCATTCTAAGGGTACAAAAATGTATATCTGTAGGTATAGTATATTCAAACTTAATATATTTAGGTAGGATACACTATATCTATAGGTACATATACATATATAAATAGAGAGTGGCCCAGTGGCCCGAAAGTACCGAAACAAGTACCATAATTATTCAATTGCCTCGGGCAGGTTCCTTTGAACTCTTTCTTTGTAGGATGTTTGAACTCGTCCCTTCGTCCCGTTTTTACTAGAACTACAAGCACGAGTGCGTACAACATGCGTTGAAGTACTTGAAGTCCTGTCAGTTTCACTTGCCTAAAACTCGTGGAAAGCTTTCGGTTTTTCCTTTGATATACCAGGTATCTAAACTTTAGATAATACATAAAAGAAAAAACCGAAACCTTTTTTAGATTCTAAACAATTTAGTATGAAGGGTGAATAGGCACTACTATCCCCCGGGTATTTTAGGTGGTTTGTTTTTCTGCGTATTTATATAAAAAAAAAGAATTCTCATTAGGTGCGTTCGGTTTGGGCTCGGTGGCGTTTTTGGCGTTTGCAAAATTAGCGTTGATGTAAAGCGTTCGGTTTGGGATTTTTGTTCATTTCACCAACAATGCTACTTTTGCTCACTTCCCAAAACGAACGCAAAAGGAACAAACTGCGGTGCGTCAAATGTCAAACAACATAATTATGGCGGCAATACTTCGAAAATTCACAAATTCGCGAGATGTGATTTTTGTTTTGCAAACTTACATGTTCTTTGTTCTGATTTAAACATCTGCTTTTGACGGTCAATCACCCACGTGTCACTCGTAGCAGTAGTAACACTGTGAAACATCAAATCACAGGACATTACACTACACAATTAAATATAAACATTAAATTAAACAATTTTATCCGATTTTAGCAATACGCAATTTGCTGGTAGTATTTACATTATCTTTGCTTCGCTGTTCTGCCTTAAACACCATCTATTATGAATTGTACACCGTACAAATGATTAAAAAGCTTGAATGTTTAGATTACGCGCAAAATTTGATCAACAATAAAACATCAAACTCTTAAATGTCAGAAAACGATCACAAAGAACCCACCTCCGCACATGGGTCAAAATTAACAGTTCACGATGGCATTTTTAACTGTTTTCAAGCTATCCGAACGGTGAATGAAAACATATAAAAATGCAACTTTTGCTTACACATTCCCAAACCGAACGCTGAATGTGATCGTTTTTAGCGTTTTGAACTGTTATTTTTGCCACCAGTAGGCTATCCGAACGCACCTATTGTGTGTCACTCTTTACAACACGCGTTACAGGTCACGCCACAAAATAAAATTTGCGTAAAAATCAGTTGTTGGGTCTCAATCGAGGGGGTAGATCAATGGTCGTCAAACCGCGGCCCCAACCTCAACTGCGGCAACTCAACCGCAGCCGCGACCTCAACCTATACCGCGGGCTTCATGCGTACTATTGTCATACCTATTTGTTTTCAAACTACTAGAAAAGCGAACAACATCGCACTAGCTACACACGCGTATAATTAAAATATGAACCATTTTCATACTTGCTCTCAAATGACTAAAAACAAACAAACTCCTTTTGTAGTTTCGCTACTTTCAAGACACAAACATTTTGAAGAGCTAAGTTTTTAGACAAACTGGAGACAAGGAAGTATGTGAATAGCAGCCGTTCGTGTGCATTGACTATATTGTGCATTTCCATTGCACAACGGATCATTGCAATGACAACTGGGCGCAAATTATCAACAGAGCATTTAAGTCCAAGGCGCGCCATAACTAGGAAGCAAAATGTCCATAACGCAAAACGTCCAGAATACCAATTGATACTACGAAATGAATATTGTAATAATACTTTTCTACCTTACCTACCTCTACCTTAAGTAGATAATAAATGTAATGCACCTAGCTATTCCTGTTTGTTCTATTAGTTCAACGATTCAACGTCTACATTATAATAAACATACATTATAAAATCGATTATCTGCCTGGCCTTAATCGATATTAATAATTGTGATACATTTAAAATATATTATTGCTTACGTATGTTAATAGGTTCAGTACTTAGTAATCCATTATCCTGACGTATCTTAATTGCTATTAGGCTAAGTGTGCGGTTTGGGTCGACAGCCGACACCTACTCGGTAGCTGTTGGTATTTCACGTAGTTTCAGCTGGCTTCCAAAACGTCGGAGCTTCTCAATTCATCTGTATGTTCTTTTATGCCGATGTTACTAGATTTAGTCGCTATTTGTCGATTCATGTTTCAATGTGAGCTGTGTGAATTTCTTTTTTCAATTTGTAGAAACATTTCGCAATATCATCCCATCAAAAATAAAGTACATTAGTAGATTTGAAGCACTTTTAGACAATTGATAAAAATTAGAATGTCTGAAGTCGAAAGTTTTCGACCAGTGTCTGTCGCCAGTGATGACGTATGGCACAGAAACGTAGTCTCTCACTATGGGCCTTATTAGTAAGCTCCAAGTATGGAGCTATGGAGAGGGCTATGCTCGAGTCTCTCTGCGGGATCGAATCAGGAATGTGGAGATCCGTAGACGAACCAAAGTTACCGACATAGCCCAGCGGATTGGCAAGTTGAAATGGCAATGGGCAGGGCACAGAGTACTGATGACACGTACCGGTAAGCGCAGCGTAGGAAGTCCACCCACAAGGTGGATGGATAACCTCATCAAGACCGCAGGATCGCTGGATGCAAGCCACTACCAACCGATCTTATTGGAGATAATTAAGGAAGGCCTATGTCCAGCTGTGGACGTTCTATGGCTGAAAAGAAGAAAAAGATAAAAATGATAGTGTCTACAGAAAAATTATACCAAAATAGCTAAAATATAAGCTTGCTGTTTTTGTCTTGAAGTCGACTGTATGAATTCAGTTGTACCTAAGGTTTTTGTCAAAAAATAATTATCTGAATGTAGTAGGACTTTTTATTTATGTATGAAACTTTAAATAACAATAGCACTTTATCCATAGGTACTCATGTCGAAGCCCTGTTGATATGGCTGCATTGTTATCACTTCCTATGATATATGATTGTTTGATATCTTTGTACCGATATGCAATGTTAGATATGTTTGTACTGAAACGTTTGTTTTGTTATTTTCAGATCACAGTATACTTAGGGAAAAGAGATTTCGTGGACCACATCACACATGTAGACCCGATTGGTAAGTATTTTTAACGAATAATTTAATTTAAATCGGACTTCTAATGGCAAAGTTTGGAGTTCAAACCCCATAACCATAAAATTATCTGTGTCTTTTTAAAGACGAGTGCATTTTGGGAATTTACGTTAGCTTCTAAAGATGGTGGAAAATGAAGAAACCGGCTTGTCTTGAAGTGTTTCATATTTTCGAAGTTATGTAATCTGATAACTTACCGATACTTTTTAATAGTCCGCTGAACATAGACCTACCCTCCACGCTGGCCCAGTGCGGGTTGGTACATTCACATACGCCATGCAGGTTGCGTCACGGCTGTCACGCGGTTTTTCTTGACAGAAAAGCCAGCAGCATACAGATCTGTACAGTTGCAATTGCAAGGTACTCATTTTTACGGGACCGGGTTTGAACTCACGTCAGTTACCTAGCCTGGTGAAATATGCGCTAACCCTTCTCATAATAAGAACAGAAATACAGAAAATTTTATTCGGGACAAAACAATTAGGTACACAGAAACATAACACGAAAAAACAACTAAAAAATAGAACAATTCATACCCAATGCTTTGCCACGAAACTGATCCCAACTCAGCATATTGCTGGTTATAAACAACCAGCACTGATATTATGTTTACAGGCTTCGTTACCAATAGGACAGTTTGAATACAGAGCCAAAGACAGACAGAAGACACTCGAATTAACCACGCTCTCAGTTCTATTGAATCGTCACAATCAACACTCGAGACGGTCCGCCAAAGTTTTCGCCCAGTAAATATACTTACAAAACAATAAAGCCCAATAATTCTCCCGCTTGCTCCCGGGCCGAGGCTCGGAACCTCTCGGAGATAAATAAAGATAATGCCGCGAAGGATTCTGACAACCGAAGCGTGGCGGCTTATGGGCAGACGTAACGATTACCAGGACAATCTGCCGCGAAAAATTGTAAAGAAAAGTTTGCGGTCACTCCGTAAATGAGATACTGTCTAAGTCCAAAGGTTTGTTATACGGATAACCTAAGGAAGTATCGTTGGTTTTACTGGCGACTAGTTAACCGTCACACTATTAATGTGACTCTCAAGTTAATTTAATTTATTATTTGTGTGCATTATATTCCATTACAAATGTGAAGTGCGATGACTATAAGTTATATGTATTTAGTTATAATAATAATACAAAATACGAGTATGTATTATTTATTTAAATGAAGAATTTATTAATATATCATAGTATATTGTGACCCCTACACACAAGAGTTGTACTGAGTTAAGAGAAAAGTTTGGCACCCGCATAATGTTTTGTCTTTACGAAATTCGTGTGAAATTGCTTTTTCTATTGTCGTAACATAAATTAGGTTCCCATTTAATTTGAAGTCGAAATTGTCTTTTGGTGTTGGATGGACCTCAGAATAAGGACTAGGGATGGACGCTGTCTGTGCCTACCTTCGCCTGTCTGCGCGCGCGCACTCTTGCCTAACTTCCAACAACTCTAAAATGCGCTCACTGTAAGCGCGTAAGTTACCATTAATTCGGTATGATTTTTTTAAAAATAAATCATCATCATTTAATTTGTTTACAGACGGCGTGGTGCTGATCGATCCTGAATATGTGAAGGACCGCAAAGTGTTCGGGCACGTGCTGGCCGCGTTCAGATATGGCCGCGAGGACCTGGACGTGCTCGGTCTTACCTTCCGCAAGGATCTATACCTTGCTGCCGAACAGGTAGGAACCTTAGAAATTGTTGTTTAGGACGCTACTGGTGTTAGCAAGTGTTCGGGCACATGCTGGCCTCGCTTCCCTGGCTGCGTCGTCCGTCAGGCACCCACTCCGTGACGATCCTGGCCCATCGATCGGGGTGCATCCGCGACACATGTCCCGCCCAGTCCCATTTTAGTTTGGCGGCTTCTCGGCCGACATCAACTACCCCTGTCATAGAGCGCATTGTGCTGTTGGGGACTCTATCAGTTCTTTTGATACCAAGCACGCTGCGTTCCATTGCTCTTTGGCAGACCCCAAGTTTGGACCTTTGTGAATCGGTCAGTGACCAAGACGTGAGCTTTACTAAGAAAATATATATTAAAAATAATTGTTATTTGTGTTTGCTACTTGCTACTCGTAGACGGTTAAAATATGGGCAGTTGTTTCTAGAACGTTATTCTGAAAAAATATTCCATAAACAATGCTAAAATATGTCTATAATTAATTGCACGCTTCACCTTCAATACCGCGCTCGTGAACAGTGTATAATGTGTGTATTATGTAGATATCCGTAACAATGGCTGAATGTCAATATGAACATTTGCATGGAACTGTGTAGCATATATTTTACAATAGTAGATTATGGAGACATTCTTCCACGGGTTCCTTTATAGCTGTCTAGGTCATTTAATATGATCATAGGTTATAGCGTAAATATATTTTAATGTCTATTATAGATTTATGAAATTTCATGTTCTACATTGTTTCGTGATACGATTTGACGTTACCCTGGCCCGGTATTGAATGTTATTGCTTGAATATAATGTATTTTGGTTAATCCAAATTCATCGAAATACTGGATGTTTTGAATTTATGAGTGATACTTATGTGCTCATCTATATATATAAAAATGAAACCCGTTTTCCGTTGTCACAACATAACATGAAAACGGCTTGACCGATTTGGCTTATTATTTTTTTTTTGTAGTTTTCTAATACTCTGTACAAGGTTCTTACGGAAACAAATATTAAGAAAATCTCTCAGAAAGATTGAAAAATATACTAATAGACTCTCTCTTGGTCGGTTTTGTGACTATTGACGATGATTTGACATTCGACTTCTAGGCGAAACGAAGTTGGCCGGGTCCGCTAGTAGATGTATAATAATACAAGTATAGAACTAGAACCATTTAGATGGAAACTGATTTCACTTGCTCACTTAAACATCCATCTATCTTCCCCCGTCTATAAGTTCCAATGTCCACAAGAGGGCGTTAACATCTACTCAGAAGACTGATCAAGAAACTAAGTGCTTTACGAATAACACCCGCTCAAAATGTTCTTAAAACTACCTACTTTGATAAAGTAAGAGGTCAGTTGCGCCTTGCAACTGGACATTTAAAACCAATTCAAATTTATGAGCCCAATACGCGCACGTAACCGAAACTATTCAGATTCACTATAAACGAATACGTCAAGCAAGACTAGAAATACTTTTCTATCTATCTATCAGCCGTAAGATGTCCACTGTTGGACATAGGCCTCCCCCATGGATTTCCAATAAGGCCGGTTGGAAGCGGCCTGCACCCAGCGCGTTCCTGCGATTTTTATTATGTCGTCAGTCCACCTAGTCGGTGGACGTCCTACGCTGCGCTTGCTGGTCCGTGGTCTCCATTCGAGAACTTTCCGGCCCCATCGACCATCCGTTCTTCGAACAATGTGTCCTGCCCATTGCCACTTTAATTTGCTAATCCGCTGGACTATGTCGGTAACTTTGGTTCGTCTGCGGATCTCCTCATTTCTGATTCGATCCCGCAGAGAGACACCGAGCATAGCCCTCTCCATAGCACGTTGGGCTATCATGAGCTTATTCATGAGGCGCACATTAAAAGACCACGTTTCAGTTCCATATGTCATCACTGGCAACACACAACTATCGAAAACTCTCGTCTTGAGGCACTGAGGTATATCGGATGAAAAGATGTCACGCAATTTTCCGAACGCTGCCCAGTCGAGTCGGATTCGGCGATCGACCTCTTTCTTAAAGTTGGACCTACCTAGCTGGACTACTTGTCCTAGGTAGACGTACGAGTCAACAACTTCAAGAACCGAGCTCTCAACAAAAATACTTTTAGGAAATTTCAAAAATTGTCCTTAACCCACAGATATATCCCGTGACGAGCGCGCCAAAGCGGCCACTGACGCGGCTTCAAGAGCGTCTCGTCCGCAAACTCGGGCCGGCCGCGCACCCATTCTACTTCGAGCTGCCTCCGCACTGCCCCGCCTCCGTCACTCTACAGCCGGCACCCGGAGACACGGGCAAGCCTTGTGGTGTCGACTACGAGCTCAAAGCCTTCGTCGCCGATACGCAGGATGACAAGCCGCACAAGAGGTACTCGGCGCTGTTAGTACACACTTATACTGCGACACCGCCGCTCTGCGATTACTATTTTCTTCGCCTGTGTCATGTTTTCACTGCTATCACCTATTCCACATCTGTAGCCTTCTAGAGTAGCGATTGGCTAAACATTGCGGGGTGGACTACGAGCTGAAAGCCTTCCTAGCTGATAAACAGGACGACAAACCTAGTTAGCAAAGTTATTCGGCACTGTTATTAGTACGCACCTATGCTGAGACGCCACCGCTCTGCAAAGCCCTTTTTGCCACGATCTTGTCATGGTTATCATCTGCTTCGTATAGACCTGCTAAACACCACTATAAAATTATACTGTCAACTATAATATACATCTCCACAAAAACATTGATAGACAATAAAAAAATCAGCAGAGTTATTGGACCGCTATACTTTTAGTGCACGATGTATTTGTTTTCAAACTATTTCATTTTGCTATCGTATCTGTGAAAGTTTTAAGTGTTTATCAAAACTATAGGGTTTCTAACAGAACCCTACAAAGGAACTATCCGTAAAAATTTGGTTTGTTTTGACAAGGAACTCAGTCCGGCTGGCCATTAGGAAGATAATGTACGCGCCGAGCAAGCAAGGCGAGCAGCCGTCCGTGGAGGTCTCTAAAGAGTTCATGATGAGCCCCAACAAGCTCTACCTCGAAGCTTCTCTCGATAAGGTAACTAAACTTTACAGGGAGTTTACAACACTATTTTCCTAGCCCCACCGCGACCGCTATCGAACAGTGGCGATCCTGTCGAGGCCGCGGAAGATAGGGAAAATGGTAATGAAAACATCAGCAGTCCTCTCCCGCCGCAACCCTAAGCCTTCAGCTACAGTACGCCCCTACAACATTGCAGCCTCTTCAGTCGCAGTGTTCCCCATTAGGCACCCAACCTACCGGCTGCTCTATCAGGGCTTCGAGGCGCGACCTCACCTTGAGTTAATCTTAGCTTCACCGTACGTACCACGTCTACTAAGCTCACCGCGTCAAAGCGGGAACCCACTGCCCAAATACCAATGCTCTACCTCAACTTATACAACGCCCTGACTAAACTACGCGGATGCTTCACTCTATCCATAGTTACAGATAAAACATTACATTTAAATCTATTAGTACCGATCTGAATAAGACTAGTTCATTCACATAATATTTGTCCCAATTCAGGAGCTGTACCACCACGGCGAGAATATAGCTGTGAACGTCCACATAGCGAACAACTCGAACCGTTCCGTGAAGCGCATCAAGGTGTCTGTCCGCCAGTTCGCCGACATCTGCTTGTTCTCTACGGCGCAGTACAAGTGCACCGTCGCCGAGGCGGAGAGCGAGTGAGTAACTCTGTACTAGCTCGGTAGCTGTAAAATTTAAACTTAATGGCGGCTAAAACACAAGGCAAGTGCTGGGCAGTAGCATAGTATTATGAGTCAGTCAGTGATTGTGAGGAGTGGTTTTCTGCGCAGGTTGTATCGCACTATACATTCGCCTACACTATCGAATAAATCGCAGTGCATCCTGCGCGCGATACTTTTGCTACTATTTCTCGGACCATAAAGGTTTTGAACGTGAGCCTAAAATGAATCGCTTAAATTATAATCATCTCGCTCTCTCAGCTGGAGAAAAAGAAGAATGAAAACCAACACGATCCATTTCAAGCTCACGTTTAGAGCTGGTGTTATTTATTATTTACATGCACCTATTAATGGTGGGGCAATGGCGATGGCAAGGCAATCGTGATTTTGCTATGGTTGGTACTGGTATATTATTATAG
Source organism: Hypomecis punctinalis (assembly GCA_949316475.1). NCBI lineage: Eukaryota > Metazoa > Arthropoda > Insecta > Lepidoptera > Geometridae > Hypomecis > Hypomecis punctinalis. The sequence goes on from OX438798.1 coordinate 5,044,915, forward strand.
CTGTCAGTTTAAATGCTATCTGTCTACGTTATGGTTTACCATACGGTAATATGTAGGTACTAATAAAGACTGATACACCTTTGCTCGCGTTGTCGCCTTTCGATTGCTGCGGCCAAAAACTACTTCTTTCTTATATATATTTTGAATAGTATAGTATTTATTGTTCTATCTATTATTCTGCCTCTTCACCCGCTTTTTACAGTCTAACTTCTATCTTCAGCTACAACTTTATATTTTGCACTATCTTGTACAGGGAACCAAAAGAGAAGAAGCGGAATATATTTCACTTCCCATTCAATGGAATGTTCAATAAGAAAATAAAATGTCGCTCTTTGTAAGTGGTTTTGTGTTACGCAATACGCATGATTGCAGAATTTCAACGGCCGGTTCCATAGAACATTAGAGCGACCATATTTACTTGCAAGTTGAGTGGTGGCAACACTATCGCTTTATTCGTACTCTGACTATGGAGTGAGTATTTTTTTATTTCATATGTTGGTCATCTCTGCAGGTAAATTAGTCGCTCTAAATGTTTACATATAGAGCTGTGATACATTGAAATATCACGGTCTTTGGTTTTTGTTGCCTTTATCAATGTATCATAATTTGAATCTAAGCTTAATTTGTCGGAACCGGTTGTTGAAAGTTACTTATAATTTAATTTCTGGTTTTGCCCCCCAAATAAAAAAATAACTGTATGAGTTTGTGTACAGCAAAATTAATATTCAAAGCGTTTTATGTCCCGCGAAAAGTGTCTTGTTGTGTTCGGTTCCATTATCTTTGCATTTCTGTCCCATGTCACAAAAATAATTTTAATTTGAAAACAATTCCAAACAAGATTATTTGTTTTACTTTTGTTACTAACTACAACTAAACATCTGTGGGCCAATTCTGATAACCGATCTTGATGCTGAGGTGACACGTTCTCGAACCTCGCTCGTTTTACTGACAGTCTTGAGCTGTCAGAACTGTCAGAAACACGAGAGAGGTTCAAGAACGTATCACTTCAGTACAGAGATCAGTTAACAGAATTGCCCTGCTGATATGGCTTTTAGCTTTAATTTTACTTCTCGGACCCGACCAGACTGATTCCTTCCTTCTCATATACCTAAAGGGTAGTAGATCAAGGATTTTAAACTTTTTTTACCATCATCGAATACTAACACAAACTTAATATAGACGAAGAAAAAGACACTTGTGAGAGTATCAAATTATCGAGTGCTACATTCCTAGTTGTTACTGAAAGATATCTATCAACCCGCACTGGGCCAGTGTGGTAGATATGTCCCAATCACCCTTCGTGGGTAGACCTACGTCCTGCAGTGGATTATTAAAAAGGCTGGTACAGAACTGAAAGTCAGATGTAAACACGAGATATGAGACCACAATATGATCCGATGTTGAAGAGTGTTTCTTCAACACTGAAGAGATTGAGACACCTGTACCTGACCTCCTTCATCATCATCCTTCTTCAACATCAAACTGTACTTGACCTCCATCTCTTTAACACTCGGTCGCGGTCGCTACGGCAACCGCCACCTCAGGTATCTTTGTACACCAACAATTTCATCCGTTATTTCTTAGAAACTTCATCTAAATTTCCTAAAAATTATACTCCGATAAATTTGATATTTTTTGATTTTCATTTGAGAAATTTCGAAACCTCACCTAGGTCAGGTTTAGTTGAACACGGAGTGTAAAGTGTGAATGTTCGCAGAGAGGGGTGTCCGGTGGGCCCGGGCTTCACGCTGAGCAAGGTGTTCACGCTGACTCCACTGCTGGCCAACAACAAGGACAAGTGGGGGCTCGCGCTCGACGGACAACTCAAGCACGAGGACACCAACCTCGCCTCTAGCACTCTGTGAGTACACTTTAATGTTGTCTGACATGTGGTGTGTACAGAGAGTTCACGGTGACTAATGCTGACCAACAAGAAGGAAAAGTGGGGTTCGGGCTCAACGGACAAATCAAAAACGAAGACACTCACCTCGCTTTTAGCACTCTGTGAGTACACTTTGGCTGCAAATTTGTCCAATATCTAACTCAGGGTATATAAATATGGTTCACAGAGAGGGTTTACGTAGACTCTGCTACTGGACTGGACTGGCCAACAAGTTCCCAATTTGTTAATTACCTTGATTTACGTACAATAAAGATATTTTCTCCGTTTTCAGGATCGCTGACCCATCGCAGCGCGAAAACTTAGGTATCATAGTACAATATAAAGTCAAGGTGAAACTGTGCCTCGGACCACTCGGCGGGTAAGTAATTTACTATTTAACTGAAATTAAAGATCTCTTTTTAATTGTTAGCTCATTGCTGATCGTTTTGATGATTCCGATTTTCTACGGCGTATCTGCTTCAATTCTTGGCAATTTGGATCAAAATTCGTCTCGCCATCCAGTAGGAAGTCTGTCGCGAGTCACGAGACCGCACTGAGTTGGGACTCTATTTTGTAGTAATTTTAGCCCGAAGGTCTTCTGGCACGCGGCCGACGTGCCCGACCCACTGACACTTCAGATTTAACGGCTGTGAAAGTTACATCTTTGATTCCAAATTGGCAGGAATCGGCACAAGAACGGCAAAAATGGAAATCTTGAGGGGAGGCCCTCGCCTTGCAATTTGATTATATAGGTTCATAAACAAACAAACATCTGCTTCCATTGCTTACGTTCTTTCACATAGTGTAGAGTGTTGAAAGTTATCGTTGTATGTTTAGCGAGCTGAGCGCGGAGCTGCCGTTCATCCTGATGCACCCGAAGCCGGAGGAAGAGGCGCCGCCGCGCGTGGCCGAGCCCGCGCCGCGCCCCGACCACGACCTCATACAGCTCGACCCGCACCCGTACGTACAATAAGCCTGATTACAGAGGCGCCATCGTAATTTTAATAGCTAAATAGCATAGTTCTGTTTCTTTTTTACCTTAAGCATACGATAGAGAGAACGCTTTTTACTTTGCTATTTAATTTACGCTGGCGCCTCTATAATCGGGCCTAATACTCACTCCTCTAACATCCTGATGCACCTGAAGCCGGAGGAAAAAAAGTTCAAAAACTTCGACTTATAGATATAATACAGACACAACTCGGATGGGCAGCGTTCGGAAAATTGCGTAGCGTCTTCTCGTCCGACATACCTCAGTGCCTCAAGTCGAAAGTTTTCGACCAGTGTGTGTTGCCAGTGATGACTTATGGCACAGAAACGTGGTCTCTCACTATGGGCCTTATTAGTAAGCTCCAACGAGCCATGGAGAGGGCTATGCTCGGAGTCTCTCTGCGGGATCGAATCAGGAATGAGGAGATCCGTAGAAGAACCAAAGTTACCGACATAGCCCAACAGATTAGCAAGTTGAAATGGCAATGGGCAGGGCACATAGCGCGGAGGACTGATGACCGGTGGAGTCGAAAAGTTTTCGAGTGGAGACCACGTACCTACCGTAGGACGTCACCCACAAGGTGGACGGATGACCTCATTAAGACCGCAGGATCGCGCTGGATGCAAGCCGCTTCCAACCGGTCTTATTGGAGATCCATAGGGGAGGCCTATGTCCAGCAGTGGACGTCCTTTGGCTGATGGATGGATGGATTGTAAGAAAAAATGACAAGTCGATGGAAATTCCATACGGAGACATCAGACACATACTTTAAAGTTACAACGCCCCTATAAGAACTTGTGTTTAGAGCTTACGCCACTTATAAGAAACAGGTACGTACCCATGACTCCGACGACTGTTATGCGCTAAACGGCAGGGAGGGAATCAACAAATTCTAGTTTTGACCGCGGCTAATCTTCTGTATAACTGAAAAGACGTAAAGACTTAACAATTTTAAAATCCGTCGTCCTTCAACCCTAGATACCAGTTATAGTTAATTAACGCAGATACAAAGTTCGATATTCGTAGAGTAGAGTATAATGTGCCTTTTAACGGCCATGATCATCGCGTTGCGGTTTTTTAATGACTGTGACGTTATTTCTGTTCCAGCAGAGAGGAGAACGGCCAAGAGCAAGACGACGATATAATATTCGAAGACTTCGCCCGACTGCGACTCAAGGGCACCGACACCGAGGCTTGAACTCGTCACGCAACATTAGCCCTTACCAGAGACGATATAAGGTTCTTGCCAGGAAACAATATCGCACAATCTACTCCACGGCGAATAGTCATTGGTTACACATCGGTGTTAAAGCTTAAACGCTACGATTGTACAACACGAATAAATGATCGATTCCCTATAATCGATTCCTATCGTTTGATACGGACTTAATAGGAATAATAGTGACGTCCCTTGTGTATTCGTTTTGTGAAATATGAAACCGCTTGGCTGTATTAATGCTTCTACTTATGTACAGAGAGTCAGAGACACGCACATCGAAGCGCGAAGCCAATAACAGCCAGTACAAATGTGTGTGTGTGTGTTTACATTTAACTTATAAACATAAAACGAAGAAAATGTGACTTTCCACAGAGTACAGCCATTTCAGAAGGTTTTGTTTGGTCAAATATAGCTGTCTCATTCGCTGCAGTCTACTAGACGAAGACAGAAACAGTTTCAGCAACAACGAAAGCCTTCCGAATTGGGTGTATTGTAATTATAACCATACACCAATAGTGTACAAATACAGTATGTTATGTTGAAAGGATTTGATTATTCACAAGCATTGTTAGGAACCGCGCATACAGCTCAATAAAAAGCATTAAATGGATTAAAAAAACATCAAATTGCTGAACATTTTTTGTATAACATTGCAAGAATTTATTCAACGGGCTGAAATACTATGAATGTTAGTATGGTACTAGAAAATGTCGTGTGTTCTCTAACTAATTGTTAAAAAAGGGATATTTCTAGGCCGTGTCGCGCGGCGCGTTAGACTAATATTAAAGAATTTTATATAACATTATTATATTCGATGAATATTGTATGTAATTTATATTAATAGTTGTCTATTGATTAAATATACGAGTACAATTTTGTTTGGTTGGCCGCAACCGAATTTTAGTACAAGTTGATGACATGTTTTATGATTAGAGTCGTTGCAATTTAATTACTAAATAATTTGTTTTGCTGGTCTAATTATACTTTCGCGATTTGAACACATTGTTATTTTATACTACGGGGCTAATCGCGCACTAAATTTACGAGATAAATAAATACCCCCTCATCCCGACGTTTCGGCCGAGTTGCATCGACCGTGGTCACGGGTAGACTGGAATGTAGAACAGCTGGTACCGCCAATTCAATTTGAACTTGAAAAATTATATTTAATATATTTATTTATTATTTTATTTATCTCGTATCTCGGGGTATTTATTTATCTCGTAATTTTAGTGCGCGATTAGCCCCGTAGTATAAAATAATAATAATTATACTTTGTTTCTTAGCCCATACTAGACACTACTTTCATTAGGCAGCATTTTGTTTAAACCTATAAAAGAATTGTAATCTAAAGTCATTGGTAGAAAAGTGGCAAGTTTAAAATTGTTCCAACCACAAGAGCTAAGCAATAAGGCTCAAGCTATCCTAGCTCTTAACTTATAAGGAATTAATATGTTGCTACCCCGCACACGCTTGCCTAAAATGCTTTACGGACTACCAATGGCCTTATCGCGTAACTTGCTTAGTAATCGGTTTGAGATTCATGCGAGCTTCTTAGTAGCAATCTACTCTAAACTTCATGAAACTCAGCCTGATTTTCAAAAAGTTTGATCTAGGTTTATTTGGAAAGTAAATGTTGTTATCAGAAAAGTTACGCTATAAGGCAGCTGGTCTACGTAATCACAAATAGCTGTACTATGTCGTTTACAGTAAAGTTATCTGGTGTGAAAATAGACTCTAATCAATTGCAATTGGAGTTAGTATTGAAGTTGTAATATCATCGACCATTTAATAGTATGATGACTTGCATTTAATAGTTTAAACATAACATCCTAATATTGGAATTACAGTCATAAATTGTATTGTACATCATACCTAAACTTTTATTTTTTGTTTCTAACACGCAACATCGTCATTGGATTCATATGTACGATTTACTTTACTAAACTAGCTTTGTAACCAGAGTTTTTTGTTATATATGACAAAAAAACATATACCTACATATAACAGCATGTACTGCTGTTATAGGCCGCGCCACACAAGTTGGCGGGTGTAAAGTAAGCTACAAGCTGCGTATATGAGCTTCCGTCAGGATTGGATATTGTGCAGCATGTAGCTAACTTCACATCCGCCAACTTATGTGGCACGGCCTATGAGCCTAGTTTAGTTTAGATCGGTGTGACTGATCAATTTCAATGTTATGATTCAGAGTAGACCCTAGTATTACTGTCATACTGTGTAAACGAAATAGTGATGGATGGTACTTGAATCACGTTAACTCACTCCATATGAGAAAGTAACATGATGCACGATTACCATCGCCATTATGTTTACACAATTAGAACTCAGATCGAGCCAGCAGACATGTAACGTAAGCTTTCGCTATTCTTATCGTTACTGTTCCCAAGATACGATTCAATAATGGTCATTTTTTTAAATCAAAACATTCGCAACTGACTTACGCCCGTTTATGTCAATAAGGGTAAACGCACACCTATCCGCATCAAAGACTGCAAACGTCACCTCCATTTTGACGGAAATTCTTTTCGTGTGACGCGGCGTTGCCTAAGATTTCATACAAATACTGCGGCGCGTGTGGCTCTTGCGACGTACAGGTGCGCGTCCACCCTAACAAGAGTATGCTATGCCATAGTCTATTGAGTGTACTTCACTAGTATTGTAATTGCGGCTGAAGTAAGTGTAAACCACCGAGACTGATTACTTTGACGCTGTCCAATCTTCACAATTTGTTGCATTTTCAATATAGGTATTTTCATTACGACTATAAGCTTCATTTTATATGGATTTTACTTGAAATCATTTATCACCGTCATTGTGTATTCAATGTATGAAAACACTGTAAATATCTACAAATTTGAAGGAATTAACGAATGTATTATTTTACTTAAACATTTATTTTCTGCTTTCTTTTTTCGTATAATGAATTGTTAGTTCTTACAATTTTCTTAACACTTAACATTCAAACCGCAAAGCGAAACAACTGAAGCATGTGGACTCATTATGTCATTATCACTATGCATTTGAGTTCTATGCTCTAATACAATGCAACGTTCTTGCAAATTCGTGAATTGTAAGAACTAATATATATGTCGAATCTTTGGAGGGATCTGCGTCTGTCACGGTGGCGTGGGTATAGCGGGCGAGGAGACAAATGCGAAGTTTTCAATTAAAGTCACAATCACTTTATTCTACAGAAGTTAGAAGTTTAATGATCACAAAAATTAGTAAACGAGTACACAAAGGACACGGAGTTCCGCCAAGTAATGATCACTGCGACTGTTCCATCAACAAACAAATGCCTGCCTCATTTTATCACAAAAACACTCCGTCCTGTTTTTCACACCAAATCCGCCATCTTACATCGGCCCCTTTTTCCGCCAATCATGCGATCCCAGTACTCTTTGTAACTCGTAGCGCTCGTAGCGTAGTTTGACTAGGTGATTGTCAGCGATCACCGAAATTAAGCAACGTTCCACACGGTCAGTATTTGGATGGGTGACCGCGGGTGGCATTTTCCAACTGAGCGCTACCGTGGCTCGGATGACACGTTAAATTGTAGGTCCCGGTTGTTTTAACCGTTTAGCCATGTCAGAGGCCTTCAGGCGGCCTAAAAACTCTGACACCAGGGCTAGCCACCCGGCCTATACGAACTTACTTACTTACTTTAGTACTCTTTGGATCTCCTTTCTGACCAATCAGCAGCATTCATACTGAGCGTTACTCCAGGAGTGTTGCCACTTCCACTCCTAGTCCTTCGAATCAAAATTATACTGGGTGGCACTATTAAAAATTAACTTAAAGCTATGCGCCGCCGTCATATATTATTACGTATATACTTACGTCTCTCGCTTACCGTGTACCGTCAAATATTGCACTAGATCAAAACAATTTGGTCGCCATGCCTTTTAGTACAATTTAGAGTAAGACTGGAACCTGTACCTTTTTCATATAACTGAAATCGTGGAAAGGTTTTGCTCATTTCCATGATCACGAGGTCAGGTGGACAGCCAATTATGTTCGTATACGTCATCATTGTTCCGTCGACTATGATTGGACGTTCTCTGATTAATGTAGTATGTTTTTTCCCGTGGATTTGTATGAGATTAAAAAGCTTGTATACTAGTATTTCCTTGATGTAGTTAGTAAAATAGATTGTCCCGCTGCAGGCAGCCCGATGTTGTGGCCTTCTGAACAGAATTTAAATGACAATGTAGACGTAGATGTTTATTATTGTTTTGAATCCCGAGAGGAATGATTTTGAACTGTGCGTCTATAGTACGTTAGATTCAAAGTTGAGCATGTTTTGCTCCTTGACCCTTGAATTGTAAATCTACTTCTCTTATTTGTTAGAATGATCTTACGACTGTTGGCTTTTACAATTTTAATATCAATCTGCCATTGCCTGCTTATGTACGTAGAGATTGAGTAGAGACTCAATCTCTACTTACAAAAGCGGTTAATTTTCTTTACAAATAATTTAATTCTCGCTTATGATATACCATTTTTTATGCGTGAACATGTGACTTTGATAATAAAATTATGTATAAATTGCATTCATAATAAAATCAGATCAAGATCATTCATATTAAGTTGCGATATAACATATCTACGTTATTCATTGAAATTATAGAACAAAATGGGTAGGTATCAAATTAATGGTTTAACATGCTTTGAATAATCATGGAGTATATTTTATTTTACAATCGTTACGATAGGCTCGATTCCGTCTGTGTGTTGCTTTCGGTGCTTGCCTGGAAAGCTGGTAAACATGAAAACATTTGCATATATTATAAATATACAGTAGATTGATGTATAGTATTGAAGGATATTGGGAGATACTGCATAAAGCTGGCCAGTAAAACTAAAAAATCGAAGTTATAAAAGATTGACAAAAGTGTTATCCTCAAAATTAGTATCTTTGGTCTACGCGCATTAGTAACGGAAACTGTTTTTGATTTCTTTAATAGAGTTTCAATATTTAGTCCTGACGGTTTTAAGTTCAATTTTTTTTACAGCAATAGTATACTTAGTCGTTTTTTTTCAATTCGGGCCTAATAATTATCGTCTACACATTACTTTGATATTTATTTAATACTTTCATAATGGAGTATGCCAGTTTTCGGGTAGCACGATTCAATGCACAACATGTCTTATGATAAATCTATGTACATTATTTTTGTGTACAGTATACTAGTTGTAAATTATGTGGCGTGTTTACTTGTATATTAAGCTTTATGTATGCACAAAATAATTATAATTTTAATCTCGATCACCTCCATTTAAGGGCCGTGTAAGATATCGCCCAACGATTTTTTAAAATCACGAACAATTTGTATTTTAATAATCATTTTGTAATAATGATATTAAATCGTCAACATATTAATCATTTTCTGACGATCGTGTATCATTATTATAAGCTCATCCAATAAATATATCATTATTTTAGAAAATATCATCCATATTATTTTAATATTGCTGTTGATATATGTTTGTTTTATTTATGTATTTTAATATAAGTATTACAATTAATGAAAAATAGATGATTTGTAATATTGATAAAATATGATACAATATGATAGGTATAAAATGAAAAGACGGAACTGTAAAATAGAGTCAGTAAGACAACCCGGCATATGCAGGCGCAATGAGATAAGTACAATTATAATACAGTCTAATTTTACACTGAGGCTTACATATTTTATTTGCACAAATTACATTTTGCTATAAAAGTTTAAACATGAATTTTTAGCAATTTTTCTTTGTTAACTGCATAATTCCAATTGCACAGATTCGTCAATAGTTAGTTCATATTTATGTGTAGAGAGGCTAAATACGCAAATGCCAAAGCCTATGGATTATTTTGCAGCTAACAGAGAAAAATTATTCAAATTGTTCTTTGTACAGTTTTCACAGAGGAATAGTAACTGGCATACCAATCGCACTACACATTATTTTTTAACTTTACATCGAAACGTTTTTGATGTATACTTTTTCAATAATAAAACATAAATAATAAATGTAATCTGACTTAGTTATTTCTTTAAATCCCGTATATTTCTTTGCATTCTCCCATCATAAAATCTTCAGCCGTATAATTTTCAGGTAATTCTCTTCTGGTTGAAGTGAAGGATTTCTTCGCAAAATTGTGGTGCAACTGAACGAATTGTTTCTTTTACTGCTATTGTTATATATAAATCCTTGTTGGTCAAAAGAGTGGCGGTAAATAGAATGAGAAACTTTTTCTTTTCGGCGTAAATAATCTTTATCTTTTTATCGAAAGTTTTCATTAATTTTCTTTCGAAGTAAAGCCGGAAACATACTATCGGACGCGGCTTACGGACGCGACTGACAGGCGTGACTTAGCAATGTGCACAGTCTTAAGACATCCGGTGTGCCAGATTGCTCTCGGACGTCTGAGGGTGTTCGGCGTTCGGTTGTAAATACCGTTCAGTATTTACAACAATCAGAATAACACAGGCTATAAATTATAATGATATTGCGTCAAAAATCAAAATGTCATGCGAGCGAAGCCGCGGGTAAAAACTAGTACTTCATATAATGAAGATTCCATCGAAAGTTCAAGATTATCATATGGTTTTTCGGAAAACCGGTTTGCTCCGAGGATATTCTAAGGTATTTGTACATTTTTGTAATGTTTCTAATTTAAATTTAGTTGTTTTGGGTGCCATTTTCGAGTTACATACTCATAAAAGCCAAATAAGTGATTTCACCCTTAGTTTTTAATTACTGGACTCCTATGCATAAACAGGCCATTATTTTGGTTTCTAGGTGTATATACCTCGTTAGAACTATCTATTCATGGCCGCTAAATGAGTTTTGGTTTTTGTGAACTTACAATAAGCAGTTTATCTGTAAATGCTAAAAAGCCAAAAAATATTTGAATTTCGCGCGCAACTCAGTGAATTCGCCTTAACCCCTTACCGCATGGATTTTTAGATTTCAATAATTTTAATTTATGATGTTCCTGTGCCTCAGGGGTATCCATAAAAAATAATAAAAAAAAATAAAAAATTCATAGTTATTTAAAAATTAACAAAAAATAAATAGTTCCAATTTTGGCACAACATGCACTCTAGTTTATAAAAACATGTGTTCCGAATTCGTCACAATATGCAGTAGTACTTAGTAGTCGTATAAAAAAACACAATTTTTTATAAGCTTAAGTTTTTATGTCGAAATTCGTCGTCTGTAATATTCTCATCTTCACTGATGTCTGGTATAATTGCAGTACATCGATTTCGAGGGGAAATTGCATCTAAAACAAACAAAAAAATAATCAATAATCTTCTTGTACAGCAATTTATCTAAAGTTTATATTTCCTAAATAACAATGCCGTCCATCATCTAATGATCTCAAACTTACTCGTAGGAAGCTTGTTGTTTTATCACAGAGATGCCGTGGCCACCTTTCATCGCCATCATCAGATGTATTATATGTACATTAATCAGAAGGAGGGTCTAATTTTGTATGCAAGGTTAGTTAGCCAAACATACATACATAATATATAGAGAATTGTAAAATAAAACATGAACTTTATCATAGGCTACTTGTACCACACTGCATAGTGTGCCAAATTTGTTTTGTCCTTCTACTGCATGATGTTCCAAATTTGACGGGTAAATTGAAACTTGACTGCATGATGTTCCGAATTTAGCACAAAGTTTAAATAACAAATTTATCATAATTTATAAGTTGAAACTTACGTTTTTTGCCATAAAACCGTCGTGGGTCCATTGTTCTTCACTCCTAGACACTTTTTTTAATGATATTAAGCCCAAAACAATTAAAAATATCTCATCGAAAACTCTCAACCTCATGCTCGACCAAAATGGCGGAACACACTGCTTTACCGACGAAATTTCGTACTCACATAACTAGTTATAAACGCGATATGTATTTTCTGGGTTCATACGTGCATTGGCTTGGCAAATAATGCGAAACTAGATACATAGATGGCATACATAGTTTGTTATTAGTGATTTTTGAAAATGTTCCAAATTTGTCCCGGTATGCGGTAAGGGGTTAAACCAGGTTATTATCTTAGTCTGGAGTGTATAAGCGCACCCCAGTTGCAAAAAAAAAACGTGTTTCCGTGTCAGCAGTCAGTCATGTCAAATGTCAATTCTCTCGCTAGGGATGCAACATCGCTCATAAAAAACATCGATATTGAAACATATGGAAGATAAATCGTTATGTCAGTGCATGAAGTTTTGTGTTTGTGCAAGCAATCTTAAAGCTATTTAAAATATAGATATCTTTGTAAACGATACATTGGTGTTTAAAATTGGATATGAATGACAGAAAAGATAAGAAAATTAAATTAATGCTGTAGAAATATGAATCTAGAAAGGAATGATGGAATTAAAATTGCATGATAGGATTAGAAAATATTGAGTGTTACAAAGAAAGATGTGCAATAAGCAGAGGATGTAAGAATGTCATTTAAAGAGGTGGATAAAATAATTATACTTTAGCTAGAATAAGTACTAATATGCGTCCTGCCATCACTATTTGCGAATAAACAAATCACGTTTTTGGTAGGTTTTATTAGCTCTAAGTATATTTACGAGAAAAAAATGCCTAAATATACATGAAAATAACTACACCTCAGCTAACCATCGAGCCAATTCAAAATAATATGAGAAAATCAACAACCACAAAAACTTAACCGACAAAATATTTCCATGTGTCTTCCAACCTAACATTTAAATAATAAACAGTTTAACAAACAAATTCTAAATCAATCACTACTTACGCAGATGTATACATACGCAAAATAAGATGAAGACTGAAGTATTTTTCTTCGAATTGAATCTTAATTTTTGATTATAACTATCTACTTCGCAACAATTCGTGATAGCTGCTATGCTAACCATTTGTTGTTTATGTCAACACTGAAATAGACAATACAAACAACACGACAAACGAGATTTACTGTGGCAAAGAACTGTAGACAATACAGCCAAGTTATCTGTAATAATTAATAGCCGTAGCCAATGTTTTTTTTATCAATAGATAGTTGTCATTTAAAAAATATCGTTCATATAACATCGTTCTCGATGAATGATGTTTCATCGACGTTAACATTATCAATATCGATGTTTATGAACATCGATGTATCGTTTGCATCCCTACTCTCGACCGAAAGTCCGAAAATGGCGATTAGGTTATTTTCGTATTTTACGATTTGGATTATTTTATTATAAAGCTTGCAGAACATGCATTTATGGAGTTGAGATTTACTAAGTGTGCATTTATTAATTTACTTAATAACAAAGGAGTTGTGTCTCTAAATTCTGAACACATACCGCTATGAGCCACTAGTTCGCTGTCTTAAGAATTATTTTGTTTGCAAACAACATGAGCAGCAGGGGTTTATCGAAGAAGGAGCTTGAAGATCTCCGGAAGAAAGAAGAAGAAGAAGCAGCGGCACATGTGAGTAAATTACTAACAAAATTTAAGCGCCGGCAGTAGTGTCCCAGGCACGATCAAACAAGAAGGCAAAGTTACTAGAAAGAGGCACTATTTTAGCTTAGGATGTAGTGATTTATTCAAAATTATGTTAGCTTAAACAGTGTGTTCTTAAAACCACACCAACCAACATAACTGGTTTATTTGTTTATAAGTAGCAGCATAGTTTTTCTACCAATACATACATATAAAGGCACAGAATACTTGAGAATTAACATCTAGTATTTATTTGTTACGAAATACGAAAGTTTTCGCCCAGTGTGTGTTGCCAGTGATGACTTATGGCACTGAAACATGGTCTCTCACTATGGGCCTTATTAGTAAGCTCCAAGTAGCCCAACAAGCTATGGAAAGGGCTATGCTCGGAGTCTCTCTGCGAGATCGAATCAGAAGTGAGGAGATCCGTAGAAGAACCAAAGTTACCTACAAGGCCCAACGGATTGGCAAGTTGAAATGGCAATGGGCAGCGCACATAGCATGGAGGACTAATAAGTAAGTAAGTTCGTATAGGCCGGGTGGCTAGCCCTGGTGTCAGAGTTTTTAGGCCGCCTGAAGGCCTCTGACATGGCTAAACGGTTAAAACAACCGGGACCTACAATTTAACGTGTCATCCGAGCCACGGTAGCGCTCAGTTGGAAAATGCCACCCGCGGTCACCCATCCAAATACTGACCGTGCGGAACGTTGCTTAATTTCGGTGATCGCTGACAAACACCTAGTCAAACTACGCTACGAGCGCTACGACCGGACGGAGGACGAGGAGGACTAATGACCAATGGGGTTGAAAAGTTCTCGAATGGAGACTGCATACCGGCAAGCACAGCGTAGGACGTCATTCATCATTAAGACCACAGGATCGCACTGGATGCAAGCCACTTACAAATGGTCTTATAGGATATCCCATAGAGGAGGCCTATGTCCAGCAGTAGACTTTTTATGGCTGATACATGGATGTTGGATTTATTTGTTAAGCCCGACCTGTCTGAATCTGTATATAAGATTTTGGCAAAAGTTTAGTCGAGGAAACATTTTTAATATGCAATGTTATCATTTGGTATGATTATAACTTTGAGTTATACATCAGATATAGGTATCATATTGTATGATTCGCATACAAGTCAGCGGATGTGAAGTTATAAGCTGCGCAATACCCAACTCTGACTGAAGCTCACATTAAGCTGTGCATTGATTGGGTTTTGCACAGATTGTAGCTAATTTCACATCCTCTGACTTGTATGATTTGGCTTGTGTGATGACTGCAACAACATCATGATATGACTAAATTATTACAGTCTTCATAAGGAAGGCGGAATGATTACATTGCTTTTAAAAAGGTTAACCTTTCAATACTATAGCAACTGACAGCTTTGTAGGTTGTAAAACTAACTTTTTAAAATTATAAAATTGTTTGCAGGTATTCAAAGAATTTGTGGAAACTTTTCAAGAGGCTCCCACCAGTGCTAAAGTCTGGGTAAAAGCTGGAACTTATGATGCAGGAGCTAGAAGTAAGAATGTTAACAATGCTTTTTGTAGATCAAAATAAGTATTTTACTGTGAAAAATCATGTGTTTTTCACAGTGAAATCAATTTTAATTTAAAAACAAGTACCTGAACTGTGCAATTGTAAGAAGTCTTATTATTCCTTACTGACATTAGTAAAAAAGTAAGCTCATACATGTACATGCAATTGTGTATTCTTCAAAATTTATGAAACACAAATGTGACAACAGATTACATCACGTACAACAAGTTCATGATATTTTAAAGTAGCTTCATTAGGTCTGTGTGTGAAATGTTTTTCTTTTGAGGTTTTTGGCATATACAGATAAACTATATGTAGATGTAATCATACAAGTTGGTGGATGTGACGTTTTATGATGACTAAAGCTCACATAACGCTGCTCAGTTGTAGCTTAGTTTTCGTAAACTTGCAATTGGTAAAAAAAATATTTTTTGCTCACTGAACAAGAGTCAAGATAAGACTTAAGGAAATGTTTATTAAATGCTTATTATATTTCAGAGGAAGACACTTCTGAGCGGGGCAAGCTGTACAAACCTGTATCACGGTTTGATGACAAAAACCGCTCAGAAGCAGACCTTCTTAGGAACTTGGCGCAGCGGTCCGAGCCTCCAAGCCGGATTCGATCCAAGCAGAAAGGACAGGACAAGAAAAAAAGCAACCTAGAGTTGTTCAAAGAAGAATTGAGACAGTAAGTCATTGAAAATAAAAGCCATTCTTCATTAGCTTTTGAAGACTCACTGCTGGAGCTACTGCCCCCTTATGATAAACATAGTATTTTCATACTGCCTTCCTTATGATAAACATTGCAACAAGATCTGAAAACTGAACCTTCTTCATAGGGCCATTAGGTTGCGTTTTCAGATTGTGTTGCAATTAACATAGACATTCCATTATTTATTATTTATATCACGGACTGGTATTTCTTTATATCATGTTCTAGTTTTAACCCCCAAAGTAAAATCGACGGGTGTTTTGTGAGTTTGATGTGAATGTGTGTGTTTGTCTGTGGCATTGTAGCTCCGGAACAGATAAACTGATTTTGATCTTGTTTGGTTTGAAAGGTGAATTAGTCGGGAGTGTTCTAACCTTGTGTCGCCTGTGTTCTAACGTTTTATCAAAATCGGTTCAGTCATTTCAAAGTTATCGGCTCTTTTGTTAGCTGCCATAAGCAACATACTGCGCAGGTTATTTTTTAAATTTAATTGAATCTTGTTTGATGGAAATGAAGTAAGTCAACAGTATACATATGTAAAATGAACAGGAAAATTCAAATTCTGCTGAACACATGCATTGAAGCATTTATGGACCAAGCTCTATTGAGCATTTTCACTTACACATGCACATACAGGCCTAATCATACAATTCAGCAGATATGAAGTTGGCTACAAGCAAGGTGCTTGTAGCCCAATCAGTGCCCAGCTTTATGTGAGCTTCAGTGAAGATTGGATATTGCGCAGCTTGTTGCTAATTTCACAACTACTGACTTGTGTTATTCGGCCTGTACAAATTGGTGTACAAAGATATGTGTTATGATTTGCAGGATTCAAGAGGAGCGTTCAGAACGACACAAGTATAAGAATGTGCTCCGCGAGCGCGGCGCGCCCGGCATTGAGCCAGTTATAGACATGATCCCTGATATCGGCTCCTATGACACTGGGGATCCTAACACCACTAATCTTTATCTAGGCAACCTGAACCCTAAGGTAAGAAAGAGACTGAAAGTTACAGTGTGTATGTAAAAAAGAGCTCTGCGAGCGCGATGCGCCCTGTCTTGAGTCTGTTACGCGTCACTAACATGATTTCTCATATAGAGTCCTAGAATATTGGAGAACCTAGCACCACCAACCTTTTCTAGATAATTTTAACCTTAACAGTCGAAAGATAACTTGTAAGATGCTTCAGACTATTGTTTTATAAAATCCCATGACAACAATTGGTATGATATTTAAAAAAAATGTAGTTATATAGTTTGTCTAGTCTGATAGATAGTTAAAAAATATTAGGCACATATTTTTTCTTTTCTCAATTAAACAAAAATTGATAAAGATATAAAACCTGTTAAAGATTCGCGTGACGTTACGAGTGTCATTCAAATGTATAGACTTTCGTGAGCGACGTGACGTTACGACCTCCACTCCCAACCTTTGACAAGGTTTATCTTTGCCATTTGTTGTTTTATTGACAAAAGGAAAAGTATGTGGCCATAATTTCACGCTTAGTTACAATAATGAATTTTTATATAGTGAGAATATTTCCATGCTGCAGGACCATCTTTTATTTGATGATGATGTATTTTTCCATAGATAACAGAGCAGCAACTGATGGAGATATTCGGCCGCTACGGGCCGCTGGCCAGCATCAAGATAATGTGGCCGCGGTCGGACGAGGAGAAGGCGCGCGGGCGGAACTGCGGCTTCGTCGCTTTCATGTCCCGGAAGGATGGGGAGAGGGCGCTCAAAAACATTAACGGTATGTTATTGTATCTAGTCCATTGTATTCCACCGCTTTGCGAAGGCCAAAGAAACGGTCTGAATTTTTCCGATTTGGCCCATTTAATTGCGAAGTATAACAGTGTATCAAAGGTCGTGCCTTTGATACATTCTCCGACATCTCTTTAAACTCAGTTTAAAAGCCTGCCAGGTATTTGTGCCGCTATTCAGTGATGATTTTGACCCAAAATTCTTCCGAAATGCGACTCGCATGGCTGGCCTAGATCCATTTCAGCTTAACTACTTTAAGAGCCATGCTTAGAGCATTATGATTTGCGTTCTGTAATGTATCCTGTATTTCGGAAACTGCTGATGAACCTTACACTGAAAATACTGCGCTCTATAGCTATCTGACAAATTGGAGGGCAATTTATTAATATATGTACGTATTTTGATTGTTCAGGTAAAGAGATAATGAGCTATGAGATGAAGCTGGGGTGGGGCAAGGCGGTGGTGATCCCGCCCGTGCCCATCTACATCCCGCCGTCGCTGCAGCAGCCCAGCAAGCCGCCGCCGCCCTCCGGCCTGCCCTTCAACGCGCAGCCGCCCAAGCACCTCGTCCACCGGGTATATACTCTCACAGGAACCAGGTGGTGCCACCGCCCGTGCCATCTACATCCCGCCGTCGCTGCAGCAGCCCAGCAAGCCGCCGCCGCCCTCCGTTCTCCGCCGTCCGTATCCTGCTACTGGCAGAAATATCCACCAACCCGCACTGGGCCAGTGTGAATATGGCCCAATCGCCCTCCGTAGTAGGCCAATGTTTTAATGTTGGACTATTAACTCAAAAACTAGTACAGTACAATACTGGCAGAAATATTAAAAATACTATGAAGTTCTAGTAGCAGTCCAAAAACTGGGCCGCGGCACATGAAGACATGACGTTTTATCTGTGTTAACACAAGTAGATGATAATAATGAATATGCTAAGCATATATATATATATATGCATATACTTACAATATGTTTGTCTACCGGTGTCGGAGCCTTAAGAGGTGACATCTATGGCAAATTTTGAACAACTTTTACTATGGGATCAACTCTGAAAACGTAAACATACGGTTTTTTATAGACTTTCGGCAAAAAGTATAGAATAGCTGTTTTTTTTTGCGTTTTCAGAGTTGACCCCACAGTAAAAGTTATTCAAAATTTGCCATAGATGTGCCTATCCTTAAGCATAGGCAGATTTTTTCGGGTATGCAAGTTCAAACATATTGTTTTGGAGCACAGAGATACCAGAGGGACAATGTGGTCGATGGAGAAAATCTAAAAGAAATGCATTGATTTAATAGCCACGACATAGAAAGAGATATGAAAAATATCTCGATTCGGTGTCTGTTGTCGGATTTCGCCGCGGAATATATTTGTCGATTTCGACAAGTTAAGGCCAGATTTTCCATTCATTTACTATGGTTGAGGATCTGTGGTTTGGATTTGTCGCTCTAGCACAATTTTTATTCTTAGCTTGTCCTATTTATATAGGCATTATAAGGCAACGACATAGCTAAAATAGTTTTGATAAGTGCGTTTGTTTCTCAGATACCGCGGGTGCGGTTGGGAGATCACTATCCAAATGACCCAGAGGACCGGCAATGCTATGAAACGGTACGAAATATCGCTCATATTTCTCATATACGACGCCAAAGCTTTTCTAGACTTAAGATTAGATAAATTGTCAGTTTGAATCATTTATTTTGAATTACAAATTAGACTTGTTTAAGTATAAATTGTTAATTATTATTGTTTATGTATTGAATTATTTCTGTTGCAGATATTGTCACAGTCTATAGTCAAAGTTGTAGTGCCTACCGAAAGGTAAGATTTTTGTGAATTGACAACATTTCAAATTTTTAACATAGTTAT
This sequence comes from Hypomecis punctinalis, assembly GCA_949316475.1. Lineage (NCBI taxonomy): Eukaryota > Metazoa > Arthropoda > Insecta > Lepidoptera > Geometridae > Hypomecis > Hypomecis punctinalis. The sequence goes on from OX438798.1 coordinate 5,064,391, forward strand.
ATTTATTTATTATCTGAAAGAATATTGCAAAATAACATATACGTATTTTTTATTTTTCCAATACGACTTATATTTTCTGTAAAATTAAGTTTTGAAAAGTAGCTTAATCTAAAAGGACGTAACTGCAAAATTTAGGACTCATAAACAATTTTACTGAAGCCACATTAGAAAAAAATAGGTGCTAGCGTTGCTGTCACTGTCAATGCCAACAATCCGTCACAATTCACAACAAATAGGCCAGGAGGTCAGCGCAAAAATTCCACTATGTACCGCGGTATACCATGGGAAGAAAAATATAAAAAAATGTTTAACAACTGCCTATCACCTGAAATATGTAACAGGGTCTGCCATGCAGGCTTTAAATTAGCACCACTTAAAAGAAGAAGAATAAGTAGTACTAGTTCCAAGATACTTTTAAAATTCAAACGGATTCTTCCACCAAATGCTAGGGAACCCAGCTGACTGACTCCAGGGTATTGATGTACATCATTTTGATAACTATGTACCAATAATTCAGCTTTTGGAAAGTATTTGCATTTTTTGCGTTTACCTCTCGGGCTAAAGCAAAATAAGTAATTTAAAAATGACACTGACATTTTATTTTTAAATTACATTTTATGTGTCGACCAAGGAAGTTTCATACGAGAACTGGAATGATTACGAGCATCCCAAAAACGTTCCGAAGAATAAAGCACCAACATTGGAATATATCTCTTTCTACTAGTGTATCCATACAGTAATTTCATTTAATAGGACAATCTACAAAACACTACGTATATACCAATAAAAGAATGAAGGAAATCATTTATATAAAAGTATTTCAGGTGGGATACATCTGAAATTCAAATATTATTATAAACAGGGTTATCAGCTTACCCTGTATTAAGTAAAAATGATTGCTTGATTGAAACCATTACATATTACGAACGTTTACTATGAGACCAACCCGAAATTCGAGAAAAAAAGCAGCTGTTTCATGCAAAACTGAAACTCGGAATCGACAAAATGTATGTAAGATTGTTTTCCTCAAATTATAGTCTAGTCTTATACTATTACCTCCTTTCAGCTGAGTACATCAGTTCATTATAATATTATCTCTACACCATCATTTTAATGCCCTCAGCGCCTCCCACCCGCTAGTAGACATCTTTGCCGACGAATGGACAACAATAATTGCTAAAAATATTTTTTCATATTGCGAAGAAGTCAAATTGTGATCTCAAAATATTCCTAAAATTTAACGGTAGGTATAGTTAGCGTAAAAAAATAATAACACGTTGTTGTTCTTATAACTTTTAATTCATGTTTGTATTTTTTCTGTTCTATTTTATGTATTTCGATTACTTTAGTTAATTTCGTGTTAAAAGCGTGTTATTCTTGTTTATTAACTATTAATTACTCTGTAAACAGTATAGTTCTTTCAAAATTCGTTTCGAGTTGAAATTGCGTCCATTTTTTTTTCGTTTTTCTTGATAATTTATTTTTTTTTAGTTAAAATGAAGTGTTTCGCGTGCGAAAATGATTTTGCGGATGATTCCGTGGTGCAGTGTGATGGTTGTAAGCGATTCATCTGCATTCAATGCAGTAATCTAACAAGCAGTGAGGCGCGCGTCATGGGTTTAAAGGGCAAACGCACGCTTCTGTATTTGTGTGACCCGTGTAGAGAGGCCTTGTTTCAAGTGCCCAAGCTCATTAAATCTTACGACGGGCTGAGAAAAGAACTGGATGAAGTGAAGGAGCTCCTGTCTCGGACGAATAATGCGGGTCGGGATGATGCGCAGCCGCCGGCAGCGGTAGCGGCAGCAACACCCGAGCCGTCGCCTCTCAGCACGAATGCAATTGTAGAACTTGTGGAGCGCGAGCGCAGAGCCAACAATGTGATCCTGGTGGGCATCAAGGAAAGCAGTTCCGACATTGGCACGGACCGGAAAAGTTACGATGAAAAGGTCGTGAATAAGGTCCGCATGGACGTCAACGGTGGCGAGACTGGCGAGGACTACTCGTCTAAAGCTACGTCGGTGCAGCGTCTTGGTCGCCGAGAACCGGGAAAGCAACGGCCGCTGAAAATTGTTTTCAAAACGCGTGAGGATGCTGTCCGGATTCTCAAGAATAAGAGTAAAGCTAGCAAGGAGGTAAGAATTTATGATGATAAAACTCCCAAACAAAGAGAAGAGCTCAATAAATTACGCGAGATCCTCAAAAATCGTATCGAAAAGGGTGAAACCAATCTCACCATAAGGTACATATAAGGAATTCCTAAGATTGTACCAAAAAACTAGACTCTCGCAGAGACCCTTATAGCGACCTTACTTTCATGTACACAAACCTTTTCTCTATACGATCTAAATTCGACCTTTTCCTGCTATGTGTCAATGCTCGGAATCCCTCGATAGTAGTAATCACGGAAACTTGGTTGAACAGTAGTGACCGGAATAGCACATACAATATTCCTGGCTACTCGCTGTTTAGATTAGACCGAAGTCACAAAAAGAAGAAATCTGAGGGGAAAACTAGAACTGGAGGAGTGGCAATATATGTCAGGAATCACTTGGATGGTGTGCCCATCATAGCTAAACGTAATCAGAGATATATGTGTGAGGATGTGGAAGCACTCTATCTGGACATTCAGTTTGGTAGGCATCATTTCTTGGTAGTGGGGGTATATCGACCTGACGACAAGGAAGAGACGGCATGGAAATCACGTGATACTAAACTGATGGAAAATCTCTTAACAGCATCTGAAAACAACACTATAGTGATAGCCGGTGAATTCAACTACACTAATTTAAAGTGGCCAATTACCACTGATCAGCAGCAGTCTGGAGATGCGAATGTGAAACCAGAAAATATGTTTATAATGTGTATCTAAACAGCAATTTGCATCAGCTTGTAAACACGCCTACACGTTACCAATTAAACCAGGCACCTTCCTTATTGGATCTTATCATGGTCATTGATGAAACACTAATTACGGAAGTTATACATAAACCACCCATAGGAAAAAGTGACCATTGTGTCTTAGAATTTACTATTCAGTGTCTAGGTAATGCAAAAAGAAAGGACATCACCCAAATTCAGGCGGAACTACCAGGGCATAAATTATGACAGTTACAATTCTGATTTGTTTAAGACCTTACAAGCCGTAAGCGAGACTGATGATCCTGAACAATTATGGGATGGTATCTTGAATGCTATTAATGTTACTACAGACGAACATGCTCCTTTACGGCAAGTAAGATATAAACCATTAAAGAATAAACCATGGATTGATGACAGTGTTATTGAGTTAATTTCGGAAAAGAAAATCTTATGGGACAGGTACAGAATATCTAAGGATGAAGAGGACTACAAGAAGTTTCGTGAGGTAAATAATAGGTGTGTTGCCATGTCCAGGAAGCAGAGGAGTGCTTATGAGGCCAGAATCCTTGACTATGGTGATAAGGCTTTTTATTCATATCTGCGACGCTGTACTACCTCTACTGTCAGTATTCCACCAGCAATTAGAAACCACAATCGAGACTTAGTAACTAAACCATGTGATATTGCTGAGGTTTTCGCAGTTGAGTTTGAAAAAGCATATTCAGCAGAACCAGCACTTAATCAAAACATGACTATTGCAACTCCCCGTGTAGAGAAAAGTTTGTGTGACATTTCTTTCACTGAAAGTGATGTAAAAAAAGTAATTGCGAACTTGAATATCCAGTCGTCCCCCGGGCCAGATCAACTTCCAGTCTGCATACTTAAAAATTGTGTTAATACTATTGCTCCAGTCTTAGCAGAATTAATGAACACTTCCTTTGAAGCTGGATACTTGCCTCAAGACTGACAACATTCTGTCAGCATTTGACAAAGTGCCTCATCAGCGCTTGTTGTTTAAGCTAGAACATCATGGGTTGCGGGGTAAGTTGCTTCAGTGGTACCGGAGCTTCTTATCGGGTAGAACATTTCAGATTCGAGTGGGGAACTCACTATCGGAACAGAAAATGGTTTCCAGCGGTGTCCCCTGGGTTCTGTGTCCGCTCCTCAGCTGTTTGGAATCTTCATAACGGATCTGACAGAGCTCATAGAATGTCAGTCAGCTTTTTTCGCAGATGATGGGAAGTTTTTTGCTAATGCCTTGATAAAGTCTGGAGAACTTCAAAAAGATCTAGACCGCATTCAGAACTGGACCAGGGACTGGATTATAAAGTTGAATACTACCAAATGTAGTGTGTTACATCTTGGTAGAACCAACCCTAAAGCGACATACACACTTGATGGAGTTGCTTTAGCATCGGTAGGCCAACAAAGGGATTTGGGAGTCATCATTACTGAAGATTTAAAATGGGAAGAGCATATATCTATGATAGTCAAACGGGCTAACTCATTTATTTATGTCATACGCAAGTCCTTTCAGACAGTAACAATGGATGTTTTTATTAAGATTTACAAAACCTATATAAGGCCTCTGCTAGAGTATGGGTTCCAGGTGTTGAGTCCTTACTTTAAGAAGGATATTGATTTGCTTGAAAGTGCACAAAGAAAAGCCACCAGGATTCCATATGCTCTGCGCCGCAAAACCTATGAAGATAGGTGAAAAGCTCTTCGTCTCACGACCCTCGAAGAACGACGAATGCGTGGAGACCTAATTGAGACCTTCAAGATTCTCAATGGCTTTTATAATCTTCCGCATATTCACGACATGTACACCTTAAACGAAAATATGCGGGATAGCAGACGCCATAAATTTATCTTGCAGCCTACACCATCACAAACCAACACTGCACACCACATCCTATGCAATAGAGTTGTTTACAACTGGAATAGGTTGCCTGAGAATGTAATCTCAGCAAGAACTATAAACACATTTAAAAATAGACTGGACCTTTGGATAAAGAAGGAAAAAAATTCTTTAACAGATAAATACTAATTTTATTTGATTCTGCTTGATATAGGCACATCAGTATACACTGCTCGCCTATAAACAAATAAATAAATATTTTTTTAATTCGTAGTCTTTAAGGATAAAAAATATAAAGCCTATAGTATTAAGTGCTGTAAGTTACATTTTCTATAAATAAACAAATTGAAAATCTCGACTCGCTTTTGACCAGTTTTGCTCATATTTACAAATCTTGTTAGAATATACTAAACCATCTTGCGAAATATTATAAAAATTAGCTGATAAATAGCGCGACAGCAAATTATATCTACCCGTAGTTACCGAGCTGTACCTACTAGTTACTAAGTACAACACAGTTCATTATTTTGATATTATACAAGAAAAGTGCATAGTTCATAGAAGTAGGTTTTTAGTTGATTACAATGACTTACTAACGTACGTAGTATTAGATTATATATAAGTAGTAATTACTTCTCTCTACAACCTCACATTCCCGGAATGTTTTGTTGTTATTGTCACCCTACACAAGAAATTTGTAAATAAACCAAGAAACTTACCTAAAAAATGAAATTCCACAACCAGCATAAGCTTAACTATTACAGCCCTTAACGCAACAATTTTTCACCATTTTTCAACTTATAAAAATATTAAGCAGCAAGCAGAATGACGACTTTTGCATAAATTATCAGCCATATTGTTTTAGGAAGCGCTATAAGTGCAGCCGTGCGTAGTTGGTAAATTACTACTAATTCTACTAATATGAAAAAACAGTTTTTTGTATTGCGAAAATAATTACGTACCAATATTAAAATCAGAACATTATCAAACTTATTATGTTAATTAGAATACATTTTATGCTATTCTATTTATCAACATGTACGATTAAATGCGATTTAATGATTACCAGATATATGAGATAATCTACCATCCAATAGTTTTATTAATACTGGTAAGTTTCGAGAAAGGGACAACGTCCACAAATTATTGCTGTCCTGCTCGGAATGTTTTTCCCATTTGATAAGTAAGAAACAAATGTGAACCTTTTATCTATAGAAATAAAGTACATTTTTCTTTTTTAAATTTTGCTTCGTAAGCGTTCCAGTTCTCGTATGAAACTTCCTTGGTGTCAACTCTGTCAGTGTTAACTGTCATTTTATATTGCTAGTACTTTTTTATCATTGGCAACTGAACTTTTAGTATTAATCCCGAAACGGCTTGGGTGAGAGTTTTTATCTAATATCTTAGCAGTTACTGCACTAAAAATTTTGGAAAAATAATCATAATGATCAGGATCCCGATATCTCGAAATGGTTTTGGAATTTCATAGCCTTGTGAAATATGAAAACTTGTCAATTGCAGATTTGTGCAAATATTATGTTCTATTGTTCTGTAGGAATGGATTCATTAATTTAGTAACTATAACTAGCTTTTGCCCGCGTCTTCGCTCGCGTGATATTTTGATTTTTGTTTGTAATATCCTTTAAGAGAACCTTTTCTAATACTTTCATTTTCCAGGATAAAAAGTAGCCTATGTCACTTACCAAACTTTGAACTATATTCATGACAGAAAAGTTTATCCATTGCTCTATTGCTGTGTGAAAGTAACAAGCCAAAAATCACTCTTTTGGATTTATAATATTAGTAAGAAAGTAAGGATTTTTTTTTTAAACTTTCGCGATTTGAACACATTATTATTACATCGACCGTGGTCACGGGTAGACTGATCAGTTTACCCGTGACCACGGTCGATGCAACTCGGCCGAAACGTCGGGATGAGGGGGTATTTATTTATCTCGTAATTTTAGTGCGCGATTAGTCCCGTATTATATAATAATAAAGTAAGGATTGCCATTGAGCAAAGAAAAAAAAACACAAATATGACAATTTATTAGAATTACAACAGCTGTATTGTTTCAGGAACATTCTGATGTTGATCCACCGCATGATCGAGTTCGTGATCCGCGAGGGCCCCATGTTTGAAGCCATCATCATGAACAAGGAGATGAATAACCCTTTCTTCCGGTTTCTATTCGAAAACCAATCTCCGGCTCACATATACTACAGGTACGTTTATATGAGGGACCTATAGTAAAACTCTGTGACAACATATTGTTGTTAATTCGTCGTATGATTGATTCATGATCCGCGAGGGCCCCATATTTGAAGTCATCATCATGAACTAGGAGATGAATAACCCTTTCTTCCGGTTTCTATTCGAAAACCAATCACCAGTGCACATATTCTATAGGTAGGTACGTTTATCGACGTAATAACGTTTTATAAATTGATAACCGCCGGCTGCACGTACAAAAAAGCATGACTTATTGGCACGTTCCGCCTGAGCCGAGCGTGCAAGTGAGAGCGCTACCGTGGCTCGGATGACACGTTAAATTGTAGGTCCCGGTTGTTTTAACCGTTCAGCCATGTCAGAGGCCTTCAGGCGGCCTAAAAACTCTGACACGAGGGCGAGCCACCCGGCCTATACGAACTTACTTACTTACTTAATTGCTAGGAAGGCACGATTAGCCTGAGGGTATGGCTTGTGACCCATATGACGTTATCACGTAAAATGATCGTCCGTAAACCGACTTTACAGACATCCAATTTTTTTTAGTAAGAGGAAATCTTGAGATCTAGAGTTAAATGGGTCTTTTTGCCCATATCTTATCATATAATACATTTTTTTGTATCACATCGGCTGAACAGTAGCGTAATTCTATATGGATAGACGCGACAATTTTGTATTTCTAAAATTCGTAAAAAATATATTTAACTTCAATATAATTTTTTAGTTATATTCTAAACGAAAGATCCACACGACAGGAATATAAGACCTTTAAGTGCTGCTATATGTACTCCTGTAGGATTACATTATACAACCCTCATAATTCCAAATATTTCAGATGGAAGCTGTTTTCTATGCTGCAGGGAGACTCACCTAAAGTATGGAATTTGGAAGATTTTCGGATGTTTACAGGTACGCAATTCTAGGTACCATCATTAAATTATTTCAAAAAATATGTACACCATTTGATTGTATGTCGCATTTACTTGTATATACATGTAATAGTTTTGGAGAAAATAATTCTAACGAATAATACGTTTCCATCCGATCTTATTGGAGATCTATAGGGGAGGCCTATGTCCAGCAATGGACGTCTTATGGCTGAAACCGAGATGACGACGAATAAGTATGCATAATAATTAACCTACTAACGAGTTCATAATTCTATTGCAATAATTACATGCCTAAATGACTATTTTAAAAGAGAAAATTACAATTTTCTTCAGTCATGATAAGCATTAAATGATACGTGTATAATGGCAAATCAAACAGCTAATACGCATTCAAACATGAAAATAATTAAAGATTACAAACAATAAGGCTTTCTTGTACTTGGCTCAACAGTTATTATTTAACGCAGCACTTTACTAACGCAGAAAGAAATTCGTGATATATACGAATAATTTTGATCTAAGGTCTTAAGTTTACCAAAAATAGATAATGCAGAAATTTAGGCCGTTACATGGTACAGTATTTAATTATTCGCTTTATTTGTTTCGTAAAATGATTTTCCTGTTATTTTGATATTAATCTCAATTTAAAGGAATTTCATATTTTCGGATCTTATTATCTTTTGACAGGTTGTAAAATGTGGCGGCGGCGTGATGGCGGCCTTGAACAAAAATGAAATTAGAAAATATGAAATTCCATTCAAATTAATCATTCAATGTGGTTGTTTGACTGCGCATTTATTTAGCATATTTTAATGGATTTTTTGAGCTACTGTACACAGTCTGGTGCCATTTTGCAAGATCTTTATGTAATATTTACAATAAGTATAAGAAAGACGAGTAAGATAAGTTATTGACTTATTTGTCGCCAAATGGTATGCGGCTTGTTGGCTGTATGAATGAAGTAACAGTGGGGTTCTGCTGACAGGCGGGTCGGTGTGGCGTCCGCCCGTGATGAACGTGTACACGGCCGGCATGCCGGACGAGCTGGTCGAGGAAGAGGACGCCAAGGAGAACATCCGAGGAACACTTTCCAACAGGCAAGGACGTAACATTTTACTAGGTTCCTCACCTGGTTTGAAAATCCTCGAAAATGACAATTTATATAACGTAATTTTGACTTTGCTTGTGATAAGATTTATTTTTTGGTGTCATTTGGCCAAGTCAAAGGGAATGTAAGGAAAAAATAAATTATAAACAATGTGACACCATAAATATTTTTTGTGTGAATGTCAAAGTATGAAAATAAGTTTAAAAATATTATCTTAACATTAAAATTGTCTACAGTGTAAACTCTACACAATCATTAAAATTAAAGTTGACAAAAATGACACTAAAGGTGGTCACAACCGGTGCACCTACCCTATTTCTTTGTTAGAAAAATTGGACCACTAAAAATTAGATTTCTTTGTTGTTTGCCTTCTAAAAATGGGACCTCGTGTTGGGATCCAAGTAAAAACCTCTTTGCAAACCTCTGCCTCGCTAACTAGGCACGTTTAGGTGCCTTTTTTTTCTCAGGAAAAATCCTTTATGGATACCCCACCTCAGGAGGTGTTCCGTCTCCGTGCATCTTAAGCTCCTGATCGACGTAACTAAAGCTTCAACTTAAAAACCGCCGTTTTAATGTCGGCGACTTCTTGACGTTCCATTTGACAGTTTCCTTTTATACTGTTTACCTTTTCGTTTAGAATTAAAGTAGAATGCCATGTTTAGTACTATAGCCATGCGTGAAATTGATAATTTTAATTATATTAGAAAGAATTATATGTTTCACGCAACACTGTTAGTGCTGGACACGGCTATTTTAAAAGAAAAGGTAAACTGCAAAAGGAAAGCGTCAAATGGAACGTCAAAAAGACGTCGATTTTAAAACCGTGGTTTTAAAGTTGAAGTTTTCTTTACGTCGATCAGCGGCTTTAGTCGGGATTGCGGGAACGCTTGTGCACATTTCCGCACGCATAGGTGCCTAACCCAACTATTTTTGAAGTTATTTACTTGTAATAGCCAGCGAGATCGGCTAGAAGAGCTGATTCGTACACTGACGCCGTCGCGCAGCAGCGTGGCGGGCGCCATGGCGTGGTGCCTCGAGCACGCAGAAGCAGCCAGTGAAGTCGTGCGCTGCATCAGCGAGTCGCTCTCCGGACCCAACACCGTTCCTGCAAAACGTGTGGCGCGGCTTTATCTGCTGTCTGATATACTGCACAATGCGCAGGCGAAGCTTACTAATGCTAGTGCCTACCGCTCGTGGTAAGTCGATGTATTCTAGATGTAAACTTTATCTGCCATGGCGTGGTGCCTCGAGAATGCGGTAGAAGCCAGTGTGTTGGTGCGCTGCAGCAACGAGTCACTATCTGGACCTAATATCGTTTCCGCGAAACGTACGGCGCTCCACTATCTGTTGTCTGACATTTATTTATATAACTAATAGAAGGATTAACAGCATGAATAATAAAATACATAGACGTAACAAATACAGAGCGCTAATTATAGATCTTCACGTTTAGAACTATTTTAGTGACAATGTAGGAACATAAACTTTAAATAACATATCGCACAACGAAACATGAACGAAACTTACATAACATACAATACATTTACGAAACTTACAAAGTATAAAACAAACTTAAGCTTAAACCTACATACAACATAATTATGATTGTTAGTGGATGGATGTATGTTTTTAGAATTCAAGATCTTTTGTATCCACTATCAGCAAATAAATACTTCGACTGATAATAACGCGCACCATAAACTTACCACGTCATTGCATATTGTTCATGGTTTAATAGTTCTATAGGTTTCCCCATGCTGCCCGCCACTCGAGTGACACGACGTACCCAGGAACACAGGCTAAGCTCACTGATCTCAGCGCCTACCGCTCTTGGCAAGTGCCTATTTAAAGGAATATAGCCTCATAGGAACTCGTAGCTCTTCCCCATGGCGTGGAGATGTACTGTTGATTTTCATTTTGCTCTCTGATCAATAATATATTGTCAGCAATTAATAATAGCGCGATCTTTTATCTTTACCAAATTCAACAATATCCTACATCAATTAATCATTGAACGTTTGTGCGACAGCATCCAAGGGCACCTGATAGAGATAATGCGTCATCAGCACGTGATGTGGTCGGGGCTGACGGCGCGGCTGCAGCGCGAGGGTTTCCGTGCGAGGATCACGCGCGTGCTGCAGGCGTGGGCCGACTGGGCCGTCTACCCTACCGACTTGTTGGTCAAACTCAACGACGTCTTTAGGGGAGAGGACAAGGTATGGATAAATTCATGCGCAGCAAAAGTCTCAAACGCGCCACTCTCTTAAAAAACGATAAGTTGCTATAATAGTTTTTTTTTTTTGCCAACTCTGTCATACTATCTCATTATGACAGAGTTGGCAGAAAAAAACTTTCTAGAACTGATACGTATAGGCGATCGTCTATCCGTTGTTGTAAGCAGGCTGGAATAATTTCATTTTTAAATACCCATTCTCACTCAAGATTAAGCAACTTTCGTGACAATTGACAAGTTTTCATATTTCACAAGGCTATGAAATTCCAAAACCATTTCGAGATGTCAGGATGCTGATCATTATGCTTATTTTTCCAAAATTTTTAGTGCAGTAACTGCTTAGATATTAGATAAAAACTCTCACCCAAGCCGTTTCGGGATTTGTACTCAAAGTTCAGTTGCCAATGATAAAAAAAATACTAGCAATATAAAATGACAGTTAACACTGACAGTGTTGACACATAAAATGTAGTTTAAAAATAAAATGTCAGTGTCATTTTCAAATTACTTATTTTGCTTTAGCCCGAGCATTGAGGAAGGAATCAGAATGGAGTTGCCCTAACGACTAAAAAAACCTGCATACCCACCGCACATAATACGGCGGATTAGTGTTGTTACTACCACACTACACTTATCGATTTCCCCGTACTTATCGATAAAACTATCGACACAAATTAATTTTAGCCGAATCAAACATAATGGCAAACTTTTATTTAAAAAACCGGACAAGTGCGAGTCAGACTCGCACATCGAGGGTTCCGTACAAACACATTGTTAAAGTAATTAAAAACCTGTTTTAGCATGTGCTAATGAAGTTCTTTTATATGACACCTTTCATGATACGATTTACTCACTTTGAATTTTAAGCCCATATTTTGTGAATTTTGAGGCCCTATTTTTTGTGATGTAAATAAAAATGTGCAGTTTTCAGATTTAATCCTATATGTGTATTCTGAGACAATGCTTTTCGCCAAATTTCATAGTTCTATGTCAACGGGAAGTACCCGGTAGGTTTTGATTTTTGTGAGTGTCGAAATATGCTGTTTTTTACGATATAAACGACTTAACTTTTTTAAACGACAACTGAGAAGTTTTTCGAGAAGTTAATGAGGCGACATGTCTTTTTCGGAAAAGACATGTCGCCTCATTGTATTATTTTGTTAAAGTTGTGTTTTTATCAGTGATAATTAGTGAAAAATTGTGGTATTTCATTGATTATGAGCTGATTTACGTGCATGAGTGTGGGCAAGTGATATAATGTGACGTATCATGTCGTTCCGTGTTGTTACCAAAACTCCATAGACACCTCTAGAAAAGTCTCCACTGTTTTACTGAGGTATGACTTAGAATTAAAGTGATAGGACTTAATAAGAACTACATATCGGATGACAGCTGTCAAGCTTAAAAGTAGAATATCTCCATAACTATCTATTATAGACCATTGCTTTCTTCACTAAACTGATATGAGATCTACATTTCGGATGACAGCTGTCAAACTTAAAAGTGGATTATCTCCGTCACTGTCGATGCTGGACCTTTGCTGTCTTCACAAAAGTGATAAAGCTCAAAGAGAGATATGATATCTTTCAGATGACAGCTATCAATATTACGGAAATAATCAACTTTTAAGTTTGAGCTGTCACATCAAATGTAGATCTTTTTAAGCTCTATCACTTTTGTAAACACAGCAATGGTCTAGGGTCAATAGTTACACAGATTTTTCACTTTAAAGCTGTCATCTGAAATGTAGGTCTCGTTGAGTTCTATCACTTGTGTCACGTCAGCAATAGTCTAGCTTTATTAGTTACGGAGATATTCCACTTTTAAGTTTGACAGCTGTCGTCCGTAATGTAGGTCTCGTTGAGCTCTATCACTTGTATCAAGACAGCAATAGTCTAGCTTTAATAGTTATGGAGATATTCCAAAGTTAAGTTTGACAGCTGTCATCCGAAATGTAGGTCTCGTTGAGCTCTATCACTTTTGTGAAGACAGCAATAGTCTAGCTTTAATAGTTACGAAGGTATTCCACTTTTTAGTTTGACAACTGTCATCCGAAATTTAGATCTCGTTGAGTTCTATCACTTTTGTGAAGACAGCAATAGTCGAACTTCGATGGTTACGGAGATAATCCACTTTTAAGTTTGACAGGTGTCATTTAAAATATGGATCTAATTGCGCTCTGTCACTTTTGTGAAGTCAGCAGTAGTCTAACTTCGATAGTTACGGAGATAATTCACTTTTAAGCTTTGACAGCAGTCATTAGAACAATCTAATAAATCTCATTGAGTGTTATTACTGCTATTAAGACAGTAATGGTCTAGCTTCGATAGTTACGGAAATAATAATACTTCTTAGTTTGACAGCTGTTACTTTCACACCTGTCATGCCATTTTACTTGTATTAATTCTGGAATGACAGTTGTCAAATTTGACATGAAAAGTGAAATGAAATAAAAATTCAAAATTTCAGCTAATCAATAACACAAATAAAAACTAACCAAAATATCGATAGTTTTTTTTGATATAATAAGAACATCGCTATTGTTTTTCGACTCAATATGGCGGACCAGGCACGCGCGACACGTCACGAAAAATATAGACACTATAGCGAAACTGTGCTGTATAATGTTGGTCTATTCTTATTACGTACATTTGAAAGAGACGCCTATATGATTATTATTTCGGTTTTTAAACTATTACATGTCAAAGTATCTAAATGTCATTACACCATCTCCTTCTGATTCCTTCCTCAATGAGCCCGAGAGGTAAACGCAAAAAATGCAAATACTTTCCAAAAGCTGAATTATTGGTACTAAGTTATCAAAATGGTGTACATCAATACCCTGGAGTCAGTCAGCTGGGTTCCCTAGCATTTGGTGAAAGAATCCGTTTGAATTTTAAAAGTATCTTGGAACTAGTACTACTTATTCTTCTTCTTTTAAGTGGTGCTAATTTAAAGCCTGTATGGCAGACCCTGTTACATATTACAGGTGATTGGCAGTTGTTAAACATTTTTTTATATTTTCTTCCCATAGTATACCGCGGTACATAGTGGACTTTTTGCGCTGACTCCCGGCCTATTTGTTGTGAATTGTGACAGATTGATTGGCATTGATAGTGACAGCAACGCTAGCACCAATTTTTTTCTAATGTGGCTTCAGTAAAATTGTTTGAGTCCTAAATTTTGCAGTTACGTCCTTTTAGAATAAGCTACTTTTCAAAACTTAATTTTACGGAAAATATAAGTCGTATTGGAAAAATAAAAAATACGTATATGTTATTTTGCAATATTCTTTCAGATAATAAATAAATATAACTATGTTAAAAATTTGAAATGTTGTCAATTAGTTCTGCCGAGTTATGCCAGTTTGAAAAGCTCAATGCACTTACCCCTCCCTGTTTTGGTATTTCGGCTCCGATTGATAGTGTATGTGTTGCAGGAGGAGCCGGAGGGCGCTGCAGGCGCGGGCGGCGACGGCTCGGGCGCCGCGTCCCCCGCGCACTCGTCCGCGTCCTCGTCGTCGTGGGACGGAGGCGCGCGCGGCCCGCTCGACGGCGCCGCGCTGCGCCGGCTGGCCGCCACGCGCCGCCCGGACGCCGCGCCCGACGCCGCGCTCGACATCGACGGCGTGCCCAGTACGTACCGGCCTGCTCTCTCTAGCGCCCTCGTCGTCGTGGGACGGCGGCGCGCGCGGCCCGCTCGACGGCGCCGCGCTGCGCCGGCTGGCCGCCACGCGCCGCCCGGACGCCGCGCCCGACGCCGCGCTCGACATCGACGGCGTGCCCAGTACGTACCGGCCTGCTCTCTCTAGCGTCCTCGTCGTCGTGGGACGGCGGCGCGCGCGGCCCGCTCGACGGCGCCGCGCTGCGCCGGCTGGCCGCCACGCGCCGCCCGGACGCCGCGCCCGACGCCGCGCTCGACATCGACGGCGTGCCCAGTACGTACCGGCCTGCTCTCTCTAGCGCCCTCGTCGTCGTGGGACGGCGGCGCGCGCGGCCCGCTCGACGGCGCCGCGCTGCGCCGGCTGGCCGCCACGCGCCGCCCGGACGCCGCGCCCGACGCCGCGCTCGACATCGACGGCGTGCCCAGTACGTACCGGCCTGCTCTCTCTAGCGCCCTCGTCGTCGTGGGACGGCGGCGCGCGCGGCCCGCTCGACGGCGCCGCGCTGCGCCGGCTGGCCGCCACGCGCCGCCCGGACGCCGCGCCCGACGCCGCGCTCGACATCGACGGCGTGCCCAGTACGTACCGGCCTGCTCTCTCTAGCGTCCTCGTCGTCGTGGGACGGAGGCGCGCGCGGCCCGCTCGACGGCGCCGCGCTGCGCCGGCTGGCCGCCACGCGCCGCCCGGACGCCGCGCCCGACGCCGCGCTCGACATCGACGGCGTGCCCAGTACGTACCGGCCTGCTCTCTCTAGCGCCCTCGTCGTCGTGGGACGGCGGCGCGCGCGGCCCGCTCGACGGCGCCGCGCTGCGCCGGCTGGCCGCCACGCGCCGCCCGGACGCCGCGCCCGACGCCGCGCTCGACATCGACGGCGTGCCCAGTACGTACCGGCCTGCTCTCTCTAGCGTCCTCGTCGTCGTGGGACGGCGGCGCGCGCGGCCCGCTCGACGGCGCCGCGCTGCGCCGGCTGGCCGCCACGCGCCGCCCGGACGCCGCGCCCGACGCCGCGCTCGACATCGACGGCGTGCCCAGTACGTACCGGCCTGCTCTCTCTAGCGCCCTCGTCGTCGTGGGACGGCGGCGCGCGCGGCCCGCTCGACGGCGCCGCGCTGCGCCGGCTGGCCGCCACGCGCCGCCCGGACGCCGCGCCCGACGCCGCGCTCGACATCGACGGCGTGCCCAGTACGTACCGGCCTGCTCTCTCTAGCGTCCTCGTCGTCGTGGGACAAAGCGCGCGCGGATAGTCCATTGCAGAACGTAGGGCTACCCACGAAGGGTGATTGGGCCATATCCACTACGCTGACCCAATGCGGGTTGGTTGCCTCCCTATGTTTCCCTTCACCTAAAAAGCCAGTAGTGTGAAATTCCGTACATAAATTCCAAGGAATTCATTGGTGCGGGTTTGAAAGAAGAAACGGGGTTTGAACTCACGACTTCACGATTTCACAATTGCAAGGCGGGGGTCATTACCATAAGACCACCGCGACTTCACCACCAAATAAAATATATCAAATTCTAACTTGAACATGTATGTGTTACTCAGTGGACGAAGACATCGACGGAGTGCCGCTGGAGGCGTCGCCCGAGGGCGGCGGCGCAGGGTTCGTGCCGTCGCGCTGGGAGACCGTGGAGCCAACTGCAGCTGATGCGTGGCCCGCGCCCGCGCCGCCCGATGACCCTCTCGACAAGCAGGACGACGACGCTACCCCCACCACGCCCGTCGCTCATGACGCGTGAGTACGAGCACGCTAGCTTCGTGCGCTCACGCCGGGAGACCGTGGAGCCGACGCGCGGCCCGGCTCGCGTCGTTTAACGATCCAATAGGCATGATGACTAAAAAACAACGGGTGTCTTCTGGTGTACCGGCAGAAGTGAAAACTTGCTCCGTCCGGCTTACGAATTTTTGATCAGGTCACTTGTCCTGACGCGAGTTTAACATTTTTTATCCATCTCAAAAAGTGCACAACGCCGCTAACTAAGTTTTCACTTCAAAAATATACCTAATAAGCCCGTTAGATAGATTATTATTAAAAAAATTTAGACGTATGTATTTATATTTCTCAATTAAACAAAAATTTATAAAAATATAGCCCGTTAAAGTTCCGTGTGACGTCACAAGTCAAATAAACTTTTGACCGAGAAGTGACGTTGCAAGCCCCCTTTCCCAGTGAAGTACCTACTTCATTGCCCTTTCCCGAACATTGAGAAGGTTTATCTTTGTCATTTATTGTTTGATTGACAAAAGAAAAAATACGCGTATATTTTTGATAATTTAACTCATGTACTATTATTTATTACTAGTTTTTACCCGCAGCTTCGCCCGCATGCGCAATATATTATTATAATTTATAGCCTATGTGTTATTCTGATATATAAGCTATATTATTGCAAAGTTTCATCTCAATCCGTTCAGTAGTTTTTCCGTGAAAGAGTAACAAACATCCATACATAATAAACCATTTTACTATTTCTGTAACCAATAGTTTCTTAAATTAATGTAGATTGGAGCCTTCTATTAGGTATAAAAATACCTGTGTCAGAAGACCCCGCTCTTCGATATCCATAATATCTTGGTTATCTTTAACAATTTTTACAAAATGCATTTTAAAATTTACAATTTACTCTAAACTTACAAAATTTCCAAAAATGTTTCATATTTCAATATTTGTGTGTGTGTGTGTTTGTTTGTGCGTGCGTGTGTGTGTGTGTATGTGTGAGTGCGTGTGTGTGTGTGTGTGTATGTGTGAGTGCGTGTGTGTGCGCATGCGTGTATGTGAGTGTGTGTGTGCATGCGTGTGTGTGTTATGTCCTAATACTCAACATGTCCAAAATACACATATTTTTAAGTTGATTTATTTATTTATTTATTATTTCTTGATTTGTAACAGTTCTTCTGTTTCCTCATAGTTTCTAGTAAGACTCATGACACATGAGTGTTAGTTACTCCGGCACACTACTAGTTTGATTTGGGAGAGGATGAACCGACCGCGGCGAAGTATTCGGTTATTAATATTTTTGGCCTCCACAGGAGTTCGAGTACCCTGGCGACCTCGAGCAGCGTAAGCGGAGAAGAACGACTGCTGTCGCGCGGACGGCTGCGGGAGATCGAGGTGAAGGTGCTGCAGTACGCCGACGAGGTGGAGGCGGGGCGCCGCGCCGCCAGGCCGGGGCTCTCCGCGCACCAGCAGCTCGCGCACTATCGCAGGAAACTCATCAAGAAGGTAACAACAAACCAGTGTTTTTATCAAAAAATTCTGGGTTGCTTCAATTTAGATTTGCCGTGTTTGAAGAAAAATCGCTACTTAAGATCCTAAGGGAAGGCTCTTCATTTTCTTTGCTATTTTTTGGTAAAATATACAGTAATGCAGTCTGTCGTATTTTCCTATAAGAAACTCGAATTGCTCAATCGATAATAACAACGATAAAACTCAACACTCCACTTTTTGATTAAAAATCACTGCTCAAAACTAAAAATCGAACTTGGACAGTAAAAAGAATCTCGCAAGTGAAGGTCGTAGTGTCGCGCTCTGAACGAGGTAGATTCCTTTAAGCCACCAGTGAAGAAGCGGAGAAAAACGTTTTGCTAGATCAATTTTTTTTAGATATTTACTACTAAATATAGGTCTTGTAAAAAATATACGATATACTTAAGGATATTGTCTATGTAATGTGCTAATTTGTTACACGATAGGGTGTACTTTACTCGATCATAAAAACATCCAAAAACAGCTTAATGTAAAAGTCTAAATAGAATTACTTAATAATGAAATTTCTAACTTTCCACATCATTTTTATATGGAAATTTTTGAGTTAAATATTTATCCCAAAACTTGAATATTTCCCAGCGGTTTGACAAGACGCCGCGCCGCCCGCTACCCCGTCAGTGGCAATCGGGCGCTTGCCAACGCTAGACCTTTGCCAAATTTTCTCCGCCCGTTCATACATTCACGTGCGTGAGGCGCGCGGGCGGCCCCCCACACCTCACCTCCTAAAATCCTAGTTCGCGCGAAAATGCCTCGCTTTAATTTCCGGTTCTAGCGTCTTTTGACGCAGTCTAAAAGTAAAGGTGAGGTGAAAACCTCTTTGCGCACTCGCTTACTGCTGATAATATAATATGCTCCTGGATATTTCATCAAATACGAGATATACTTATTGATCAGTTATTTATACATTTTATACTATACAGGGTTATTTCTAATCAATTAGTATCCTTCTAGGGGCTTATTCTGTACATTAAAACTAACAACTTTTGTTCTACGACTTTCGTCAAAACTCAACAAAAAAAATCAGCTCTTCCATACATTTTGTCGCGGGTGAACTATATTTTTCTATAAAACAACAAAAAATTTTTTGAGTTTTGACTTAAGTCGTAAAACAAAAGTATGCTAATTGGTTAGAAATAACCCTGTATATTATAACGGGACTAAACGCACGTGTACGGATAGTCGTAACGACTATAGTTTCGGTAGACCTTTCTCAAGTTGACGAGTGCTAGCTCGCGGAGCCGTCTCGCAATGCACCGTAACGTAAAACTATAGTCGTTGTTACGACTATCCGTACACGTGAGTTTAGTCCCGTTATATACAAAGTGTAACGGAAAGGCTGTATACATAAAAAGTGGGTTGATACTATACCTTATATAGATGCTGTATTCGAAATTCCGAGACAAAATAACAACATTCACTTTTAAAAAAAAATTAAATATGACTGACTAGAAAAATCTTTTGAACGTAAACAAACATGTCACAACAAGGAGGTATGGTCTGATTTTGATGGGCAAGAAGGTCGTGTTGTTGACCTCACAGCTGTTTAGTGTGATAGTGCTGTGCAAATGTGAATTAGTCATAAAAATGACTAGTTTTTCAAAAAAAGATTAAAAATCAGCAAACAAACTTACACGGCTAAACATGCCCCGATCTAGTTTGTTACCGTTATCTGATTTGGTACTTTCAGTATGTATACAGTCTTTCCGTTACACGTTGTATAGTATATAATGTGTGATAACCAAGTTAATTTCCATAGTAAAACAGTTATTTATAATTTCAGGCGCTGAAAGAGGTGAAAGAAGCTAAAGAGGAAGTTCTAGAATCTCCCGACGTTCGGAAACGAGTGTCGCCCGATGAAGACACGTACTCGTAAGTACTGTACCGTAACAGCCTTCTTAATAGTCCACTGCAGGGCGTAGGCCTACTCACGATGGGTGATTCGATTAGAACGTACTTCGGATAACCTACTCTCATTGAATTTTGTCATAACAATTGGAAGAATTTCAACAGGTTCCAAAAATTATAGTACAATCAATCGAATTTTAATATTTAATAAATGAAATGAAAATAATTAATAAACGTGTAAAAAGTTTGCTTTGCTTTCTCTATTTGCCAATAAGCAAATAATTTACTTTTTTACTTTTCAGGTCTACGTCTAAAAAGTCGAAAAAGTCTAGAGAGCCCACATTGTCGCCGCCACCGAAACGCTCAAGACATGTGTGAGTATTTTTTTCACTATATTCTTGCGCATATCTCAAATTACTTTTTTCAATATTATTTTCAACATTTTAGTCAACGCCATATTCTTGGCTAAGTCAAAAGAAATAATATGGAATATATAATATCATGATGTCCTAGATAGAAATATACTAAAGAAAACACCGGTTTTTACTAACGTATAATATCGCGGCCGGGCCGCTGGGAACCCGACCGGTTTCAGAGTAATTAGTACTCCTTCGTCAGGGAATACGCGCGCTCCCGTTGACTGGCGCACGCGCAGGAGTACTAATTACTCTGAAACCGGTCGGGTTCCCAGCGGCCCGGCCGCGATATTATATTATTTATTATATATATATTTCCTTTAGTATAATGAATTCTCACGCGAGTTTTAATGAAGTGACTAGATAGAATTAACGTAAGTAAGTTCGTATAGGCTTGGTGTCGGAGATTTTTTAAGCCGCCTGGACCGGGCCCTGCAATTTAACGTGTCAATCGAGCCACGGCAATGCTCAGTTG